>OZ004636.1:3855088-5055088 GCA_963924495.1 Nemapogon koenigi | reverse complement strand
ATGGCGTATCATACAATAACTTTGATACAGTTTTAAGGGAGATAACATACCTTTGAGAAATAGTATAGAGATAAAATGTCTAAAATAATCAATTAAAATACAATTTTTATAAATTATGTCATTAAAAGTAGGTACAATTACCTACAATTTGTTCATATAATACATTTATTAATACTTATAAATACTTTGCCCCCTTTTATCTTTGTTATGGAATGTGGAATAAAAGCACTTTTGTATATGCACATCAGTCGTAAATGTCGTAATCACATTGACAACAATGGTCAAGTCTTCCTGATATAAAGCGGAAATAAAGAGTCCATGAATGGAGGCGATGGGTCAATTGAATTATAACAATGCCTCTTGGCTCACGATTATTATGCATGTGAAATGAAATATTTCCACGCTAGGTTTGATAAGGTTTTATATTTGCGTGAAAAAAAAAACATTTCAATTAAAAAAATATTTTGTAATTTTTAGTTCAAATTGCAATAGAAACGAGTTTAAAAAAAAATTAACTACAGTTAGTACAAATATTTTGCTCAATTTAAAAATCGAAGCCAGGTCTGCCTGCTTCTTGGACAGGATAACTATTATCACTAAGCACCATGGTGAAACTTGTCGTTTATTTATAGTTTCGTACATCTCCGAATCTACTGGACGAAAAAGGTTGAAACTTGGTACATATTTATTATGTATGTATAGATAAAATACATAGTTTAAATTATATTAAAGAAAATATACGAATATTTAGGTACCGTTCCCCACCCCTTATATCCGAACCTACTGAGTCTATAAATTAAAAAAAAAAGGGACTACAGGGCTTAACGTTCTGACCGAAAAATGGTACGGAACCCTCAGCGCGCGAGTCGTACTCTTACTTGGCCAATTATTTATATTAATTGTTATTATTTAGGATTTCTATTCCCATTTAGGATTGTTATATTACAATCTACGACCACAAAAGGAATAGACAAGTAACTAATACGCAAAAAATGGCAAGGACTTACGAGCCGAGACGGGCTAATAATATGAGCCGACGCTGCTGTCAGTCGTCAGTCACTCGGCGAACTTCTAAGTTCGCTGCAGTCACTCCATAGAGTAACTTATAATACTAGTCACTCGCCGAAATTCGCGATTGTGTTGACAGTTCTCACCATATTCAGTTTATACCTCGTAATTTGTTTAAAATGCCGTCCTGTTTGCATCGTTTTAATTGGTCGACATTGCCGTAGTTTATGGGGCCATTTTTATAGATATTTTTTTGTTTGCAGTTACTTTTCTATACTTTTTCTTATTCGTAGATTACAATGTCCTTCCTTCATTTTCTATATTTGACTCTAGACAAAATGAAGAAAATTTTAAAACCCCTCGGTTTTCGATTATTTTGCCCTTATCTACAATTTTTTTTGTTCTTTCTTTCACGGGTTGCCTTACAGCTCCCGAAACCGTGTGACGGTTTCAGGGTACCCAGCGGAAGATCAAGTCTCCCTCGTTTAGTTGATGGTATTTGTGAGGCTATACCTAACGAGTGGTCAGTTCAGTTATCTATAAATAGACAGCTTATTATAATAATGTAACTATTAATCGGCAATCGTTAATTATTTTAGCACCTAAAAAAATGTTAATATACAATATGACGTTTAATATTAATATGACCATAGAGACTTGCAAGTCATATGATAGTCTCAAGGAAACAATAACGTTTGTATAATCGTCAAGTATTAATTGTGGTAACATAAAATTAAATATAGATACCATCACAGTCTTTATGCTCTGCGACATAGCCAAAGGTATAGTGTAGATATTTGTAATCAAACCAAATAATTCGGTAGGTATTGGTCCCATTTTAAATATTTTAAATAGAACAAAAAGATCCAATTCACAATTCGGCCAAAAATTAGTTAAGTATACCTACTAAACGACATCTAATGATGTATTCTATTTATATATCCAAGCGACTAAGGTCAAAAACACATCAAGCTAGTATACCCTTCATTTAACAGCAAAAAAATAAACTGCAGAAAAGTTTCATGTCACTTGGTAATTAAAACTGGCAAGCTTCATTTAAAAATCATTTCGCTAAAAAGATCCAAGATCTTATAATAATATACCAAAGCTAATTTCCAGGAGAGATCCAAACTGCAAAAACAAATTTGCAGAAACTGACCATTTGAAAATATTTAAAAAAATCATGTTCTGATATAACTTTTTACTTTCGACATATTTTATGTCAAAAAATAATACTATATTTATTCAATCAGATCAGTATTTTACTTTATCTTAATATTATCTGGATATGCGGATTGGATCTTTTTGGCATAACTGTCTTCAAGAGGTATGGTCAATTAATTTATCATTGCACGATGGCAATGCACTTCAGAACTTGTCATGCTACATATGCTTTTGCTTAAAGAATCCTGTTTTATTAACCGACTTCCAAAATAAGAAGAAGGTATTGTTTTTAATGTACCTATGTACATATGTACATCGATAACTCCGCCAGTTGTGAACCGATTTTGATGGTTACTTTTTTTCCTATAAAATACATATAGGTACCTATAGAAAATATGAAAGAACAAGGTAGATAATTAGGTAGGTATAATGAACAAACTAAGTGAATTATGAAGATTTCAAAAAATAGTTTTTGTGTAGGTAGGTAGGTAATATCCGATTAATTAGTTACCTACTGAAAAATACTGATATACTCTGTAATAATGTCACTAATACAAAGGATAACCATTGTTGACGCATTCGACGTCTAATATTCAAATCATGTAATTCTTTATGATTCTACTGTTCAATAACAAAATGTTTATTGGATCTCAGAACAACTTGCGCTTGCGTCGATTGCCTTTCTCGTGTTTAATTGGTTCTGAACGAAACAATGGAATAATAATATGATTGGATACTGTCACCAATAAGTACTTAAAATGGCCAACTAACACGGAGACCACATCAGGAACACACAAATAAGGAGACGATTTAGTAGCTCGACTGAATCTACACTGAGCTATTATTTAATAAATGGCTATACACCCTAATAAGAGAATTGCGAAGATGAACTGGCAATCGCAAACCTAGTAGAGCAATTAGACAATAGAAAGGCGTTACACTAGGGAAATCTAAAAAAAAAAAACAGAACTGGCCACTCGTTAGGTATAGCCTCACAAATACCATGAGACTGGTCTTCCGCTGGGTACCCTGGAACTATAACACGGTTTCGGGAGTTCTAAAGCAAACCGTGAAGAAAAAAAAAGTTGTTATAATTTCATTTGGTACAATGACGAGAAATGAATCAAATACAATATTATTAAAAACTTTGAAAAGAAAAGTGGTTTGAAGAAAACATGAACAAAATAAAACATGAAGAAAAACACAACTGCAGCAGTAAACACAACGTTTTAGATAAGTGTCTAGAAAATGATTTAAGTAGGTAAACAATAAAGTTGTCAGTCAAAATATTAGTTAAATTGAAACTACAAAACAATGCTATTAAGTATTAAGTACGAGTACTTACTTAATTATGATTATATCTAAGTGATTATTTTTTGCGACAATTTAAACCGCTTACGTTTGACGCAAAACAGTTCAAGTAGGTACTTACACATTATCTTATGCGCTTTTTTATATGACCTTTAAGTAGATGATTTTTTTTTCTTCTTTAAGTAGATGATGAATTGGTTCTTTTAAAATATTAATTTCTGCATCGCACTAAAGTTTTTCTCGTGTGAATTTCAACCATTACATTACAGTCAAGTGATGAACATACATTTACTGTTAATATTATAATTTCAATATTGTTTGAGCTTTGAATTCACAAATGACCTCTTTTTTGTTTAAAACAGATTTTAGAGCATCGTGTGTCACAGTTATGATACATTATTTATATGTAAATGAATATGTTTTTGATTATAATATTGCTAAATTACGAGTTTCCATCGTAGTTTTATTCTGCTTTTTAACAATAATACATAGATATAAGCAGACACTATGGCCCCTTGTCTTTCTTACACAAAGTTAATAGTGTTTATAAAGACGCTTTCAGATGGGCGTCGTTTAATTAATGCATTCTTTGTAAGAATATGGGTGTGTATTACAAACTAGGTAAGTCAGGTTTATAAATTCGCTTTCACTTCAGACATATATGACTAGATATTCCTATCTAGATATTTCAAGTCGTTGACCTCAATATTCATCATCATATTGATTTGGTAACAAAGATAAAGCTACTGGAAATTTAAGCTATAATTCCGTGTATAATTTCAGGAAATTAATAGTTATATGGAGAAAGTATTCGCGAATGGACCAATGCTGACATAACCGTTTATCCTCTTTTTGCATCTTGAATAAAATCACGCATTTCCACACACATCTTCACTTTCTTTAAAACTTGCGGTGTCCACCTGGGGGACAAAAATATCTACTTTTGAAAAGAGTTAATACTTGGTAACGATAGAGATGGATGTCGAATGTCGAGGGATAAACTTGTTTTGTCTTACGTTAGATATTATAAACTACTGCAAGATGTCGAAAACTACGTAATGTTTTTTCGACATATCTTTATTCTCAACATACGACATGTGTGGTAGATATTTATTTAATTCGACTAAATATCGAAAGAGCCAGAATCGGATACCTGGCTTCATTTGTCACTTCTTTTGTTTCTGCTATTTCTAGAAGAAACACAACATATTTAAAGGTAAGCTTAGAATTTTAGGTACGAGTGAGATTTGAATTATACATATCCTATAAGTGGTTTGGGAATCAATTTATTTGCCTGTAGGTCCGTTTAACTGACGGTAGTGTTTACTGGCTTAACGAATTAATATATCCAGTATTTAACGGTTATCTTGTTCTGTTTGTAACACCTAAGTATAATACACAATTAACAATGTGCCATATGTTTTATTTACTTTAAGGAGTCGATAACGTAATTTGGTACGGAGTTGGACTGGATGGACTGGAACCTGCCATAAATGCTAAGCATCCATTTTCTTCAAGAATACAATGACATGTTCGTTCTTTAATCAATTTCTCGTGATTAAGAAAGCACGCTTCTAGGTCCTTTAAGTGTAGCCAACAGACTTGTCATGTGTTCTGTTTAATATGGATAGACTGGCAAAAAGTGGATACTGCATGCTGGTATCTCTAGCCATACCACAAGGTACAGAGGCCATGAAGATGTGTCTGTTTATTTATGGCTCTTTTTAAAATACTACTTTTTGGTGGCCGAGTGGTTAAGACGTCTGGTATTAACTAGGCACACCACGGGTTCGATCCCGAATCCCGGCCATGCACCAATGGGTTTATTATGATTAAATACTTATGTACATAATGCGACAAACCACACTTAGAGTCTTTTCCATCTTAATATTTATCTCAAATAGGCCACGCGATAGGTATAGACTCGCAAATACTATCGGCTAAAAGTGGGAGGACTTGTTTTTCTACTGGGTACCCTGGAACCGTTACGGCAACTTGTGAAGAAAGAAAAAAACTACTTTTCATTCACCTTTGTGGAAAATAGGTACATTAGGTTTAAAAGTTGTATATGATTTGGATAATGTCAATAAGAGGAAAGTTTTACTACCTACTTTTAATAATCTCGAAATACCTCAAAAGAGCTTGTTGTTTAAAACCTAGCTTCTAAAACGTCATCGTCTATATAAGGAATACTTGCATAATGTTTTATCTTCTGCTGGCTACCTACTATGAAAAGTATAACTTAGGTGTATTATAAATTCCTAGGTATGAAGTGATTGTTGACCCTCAGTTCACAGTAAAACCCTTTACACATTTTGGTCAAGGATATTTATTATCAGATTTCAATTAAGTGCTATTGGTATTATATACATTGAAGGTTTTTGAACAAATTTCAATACCTACATAACAACGTCAAGGTACTCACTCACGCCTGTATCCCAGTGCGGTTATAATGGATGGCGTTTATTTTCTTTGTTGTCGGGAAATCGGGAAATGAGGAAATTTTTATTCGGTTAAGTAGGCCACACATTGGTCCGGCATCGCACCGAAATATTTCGGCCGCCATAAGATCTAGCCGGGCCATTTGTTATAGGAATTAGACGAATCTGTGGTCAATTTCGGTGGATCGTACGGGCGGCGCCCCGGTGATTGGACGAATGGGTGGACACCTTTATAATTACTCGTAGTTACAAACTTACAAACAAATGGATTTTTTCATTTTAAATATGAAGATTTATGAAAATCGGTTCAGTGGTTTAGGCATGAAAATGTAAGAGTTGACATAAATCCCTTTATTATGAATTTCGAGCCAATTTTCAGCAATCTATTTACAAGAGGAAAGCATCATTATCGTTCTAGTTTTTAACCGACTTCGAAAAAAAGAAGGAAAAGGTTCTCAATTTGGACTAGTTGTTTTTTTTGGATGTATTAAACATCGATTAGTCCGCCAGTTGTGAACCGATTTTGATGATTTCTTTTTTATTCGACAGATAATTCTTACGGATTGGTCCCTTTTTTTCTCATAAAAATTAATTCACTTGTTTTTCAGGAATTTTGAAAAAACTGACGATTAATATCTTGATCAAATATGTACTTTTTTACGACTTATTTTTTAAAGGATATAATAATTTCTCGACATTATCTCACAGACATGACAAAAATCAGTTTTTCAGAAATGTTGTAATTTGCCGGTTATGTTACGATATATTACGGCTGAAAATTATATAAGTATCAGAGAAAAGCCTTAACAACCGTTGCTATTGACGCGAAGTTGTAAATTTTTGCATCGACGATGATCTAGCAGATAAGCATATTATATGGGGTGCAGCGCAGGATGCAATGGTTCAAGGGTTCAAATTATATCTACAGCGGTATTTTTTTCTCCCAGCATTTTTTTCAATTTGCGTTATTATTATAGTATCACTCAAAAGGGAAAAATAAACCGACTTCAATGTTTGTGCACTGAAAAGTAAGAAATATGTACGTCCGTCTTCAAATTCTACGACGAAATATTAATTATTTCTTACTTTTTAGTGCATAATTCTTGAAACCGGTACACTTTTCGTATTACAAACCTTTGTGTGCCAACGTCACGGGTCTCTAGCTTCTAAACGAAAAGAGGTAGGGATAGGGACTCCAAAATCACACAAAATATGTGTTACCGTATCCCAAAGACTGAGACCAATAAAAAGATTTAAAAAAGTTTTTATAATATTAGTACTTAACTTACTTAAATAAACATACTTATATGCATTGAGCTCGTAGAAAATTTTTATAACATAAATAACAATCTTGACCCTCCAAGTTTAACCGTGATCTTTAATGAAAGGCTGTTCTGCAAGTTTAAGGTCAGATAAGATGTGCGAAAATGTTGTTAACTCCTTTTTAGGAAGTCTAGATAAATCTGGCTGTAAATATTAACTGCACAAAAATATTACTTAATTATATTTGCCCGCGGCTTCGTTCATGTAAATATTTTATAGAGTAGCTTATTATGTAAGTACCTACTTACCTACATTTCTAAAAGGGGGTCGAAATTTAACCGTACTAATTATTTCCTACGAAGTTACTTTTGTTCTCGATAATTATACCTAGGTTTTTAGAAATCTCGTGGTCTCTCTAGCACTAGGTACCTAATTGAAAATATATGTTTAGGCTTAGGCAGGTCTACGAAAAGAAAAGTGTATGGCACATATTTCATACATATTTGGCCCGTGATTCTTTTGACAGAGCAGTCGTGGTCAATCATGGCGGTCCACAGCGCGACGCACCTTGTATTGACTCGCCATGGTTAACTTTCGTGGGAAGAATAGGGCAGTGGCACAGTAGCAGTGGTTTCCCCTTCCCTTCTGCACCAGACATGGCATGTGGAAGTGCCTTTTAATTTATTTGAAATCTAAGTATGAATAATTCAGTTTTTTTTATTTACAGGAGAGATGTCAGTCATGTACTTGTTTACAAGATATCGTTTCAATTGGAATGAAGTGGACTTTAGCATATTTTCTACTTACGCCATGTGTACTTCATTAGTAGGTAATTATATCACTTAATTATTTATGGCCTGTTTGCCAATTCTTGTATAGTGCGCGCCAAGTAATTTGAGCCAGATTAAGCGTAGTGGTAGGAGTTATTCCTAACTGGGAAACTGCAACTTAACCCATAAGTTTCTCATAACGATATAATAATTTCGTATATGGAAAAGAAATCAGATTGAAAATTGAAAAGGCGTTATCGATTCATTTTCATTGAAATCATTAAAATATTCATAATTGAGAACAAGTTTGAAGCACTCATAATCGCGAATAAGGCACAAGTAGTATTACGATGAATTGTCTCTGCCTATTCCTGTTAAGATAAAAGGTGTGAATTGTGATGATACCTATAAGATACAATCACCTCTAAATATTGGTAAGTAATGTAATGTTATTCTATGATTTTTTTCAGGAACTTTATTCTCTGTGGGAGTTTTCAGCCATGTACTGAAATTCGATGATGCAGTAATTGGAATGATCTCATGTACAAGTAAAATTTTAGCTGGGTTTATGTATGCTTTTGCAGTTGACACCTGGCAAATATATATTGGTAAGCAGTGTTTTAAGTAAGCAAGATTAGTGACAGTTTGAAAACGATGTGGGTTAGCGTAGAAATAATTAGAAAATTTTGGCGAAAAGAAGGGAATTTAAAATTACCAGCTGGAACCACTGACTTTTGTTCCCATTTTGCCTGGTATCGATTTTCAATTTTGGAAAACTTGACAATTTATCAGCTCAATATTTTTTTATTGATAAATATAAATAAGTACGTAGGTCTACCTTTTATGTGGCGTCCTAAAATGGAAATAAAAAACGAATGTACAAAATGTTTAAAAAAATAAAGTATACTTAATATTTATTAATAATTAGGCCCTTCGTTGATCGGACTAAAGGCCCTTTCACTGTCCAGAAAGACAATAAAACTGGATTTTTGGTGTTCTAATTCTGAGAAATAGAAAGGTTTCTATAAGCTTGAATTATAGAATTCCCTAGACCGTTTCTTAATATTGTGCATAGCGGCCTCAAATTCTGGATGTAACGAATATTATTTACTTATTTCAGCCGATTTCCGAAACTCATTATTTGAATAACGGTCGGAAGGCAAATTTTGAGGTTTTATTTATGCACATATAAACACAGTACATATACAGAAATTGTTTTATGTTCGTTATGTATTCTTATTGTAGGTATACACTGCGACTTTACTTTTTAGTTTTTTCACCAAATTTATGGGTTTATTTTCAGCGCCATTAATTGAAATATTCAACGGAACTTCGTTTATTGCTATGAGATCGATGGTTTCAAAATTGGTGGACAGAGAAGAGCTTGGTAAGTTTATTATACTATATAAAGCTTCTTATTTTAAGAATATAACGAATCTAGCGAGGTTTTTCACGTCTGCTCGATGAGGCTGGAAACAAAGAAGGAGCAGGATTACCTGACCTTAGCTAGAGATTTTAAAAAGTATGAGAATATCTAATGGTAAACCTAACCTAATAGAAAATCTACAGGTATACCTACTAGAGTTTGACTTAAGTTTGTTACTCAATTATACAGAAACAGCTGAACGGATTTGGTCTGGAATGCAATATATCATGCTCTAGATTAAAACACTCAAGTCGATAAGAACTTTCTTTGAAAAAAACAAGTTTTCTAAAATTACAATTCGTAAATATATGCTAGAATTGATCTCATAAACCTTCTTTTCCATAGTAATTTTGCATCCGATAAATAAACCCTGCATTATTCAGAACTATTTACTACTATTTAGGCATATGGAACCTTGCTGACGCGTGTCCAAGTGTCCATGGCCGTCAATGTGGTTTTAAATGTCTTTTTCATTAGGCAAGGTAAATTCCTTATTTGGCGTGGCCGAAGCAATGATGCCCTTAGTATACGCTCCGATGTACACGACAGTTTATGGAGAAACACTGAAAACTTTTCCTGGAGCATTTTTCCTTCTTGGAGGTGGCCTTACCGTACCTGCTGTCCTTATATTCATGTATGTATAAGTATATCAATGTAAACAAGTTTATATTTAACTAACAACTCGACCTGGCTTCGCACGGAGATGTGACAAAAATATATAGGCAATCATGGCAGGTTTCACGGCCAAGGGTACAGCGGTTAAAATTTATTTTCCACTGTACCCCCAAGGGTACAGCCAAGGGTACACAGGAAAATAACCGGCATTTATAGGTAGGTATTATTTTTAGAAGAATAACGATTAATGCACTTACCTACTTCTTAAGGGAGCCTTAATCCATTTTTTTTTTGGATAAACTATTCCCAACATTCCTATTCAATAAAACCAATTGAAAAAATAACGGCTATTTCACTTAGATACCTATATTGATATTTACTTAACTATCTATATATATGCTAAATTACAGTGACACGGGTGGATTATTTACAGAGAAATTGGGAATAGTTTATCCCCCATACAAATTATGGATATAAGAGCCTTAAAAATACCGTTTGTTATTTTCTCTAGTGAAGATCAAACGCTCTGAAAAATTAGATATTAAAATTTCAGATGTTTATTTTCCGGGAAAACGGTAGTAGGTATTAAGGTGATAAATAATGCGTCAAAAAATATTGCTGAGACTTCTTTTTTTAATAGGAGTTTAACCGTGGGAATTTAACCCAACATGAATTTTATGTAAGTGCTATAAAAGACTAGTAAACGCTCAAGGCATATGACAACAGTACTAAAAGTTTCGACCTTCCATTCCATTCACTGCACTGCACGCACAGTCCCAAGAAATAGGTAAATAAAATTGTGTGTTTATCTGATCTAAGTGGGATATGATTTTTACAATTAATTAACTGTTTTTAGTTTCCCTGTCTATCCAGAATGACTCCTAAAATATTATAAACGAAATTGTTTCATCTTAATGAAATATTGATAAACGAACCAGTGTGAAGTCCAGACTAATCGCTGTACTAAATAATCAGTTACTTCCTTAATATATTTGTCAGTTAACGAATTAGGTACCTATGTACCTAGCTAGAACGCTTTGGAATTTTGGGATAATACCTAATTACTTTTTTGAAAATTCAGGTGGTTATACATGATTGGAAAGAAAGAAGATAATAAACAGGAAAATGCTTCAGTTGAGAAGGAAATTGAAGCGTCCAAAGATGACAAATCTGCTAAAAATGGCGTTATAAACCAAGCGTTTGAAAAGGATGAAAAACTGGACGAAAATAAAAAGAGAATCGATAATGTTATCGCTTCGAATAATATGGATTTGAAAGAAGTCGATCAATCTGAAATAGAAATTGGTTTTACAAAAAGTATGAGGTGTACAAGCAAACTATAATGTACCTAAATACCTAGGTTTTGTATATTTACAACTTACGACTTTCTGACCTAAGTACGCTTATTACAATACGTAGGTACTTATTTCTTTTACAAGTAAACACTTTTGTAAAAGTATGTCAACAGCTAAATGCATTGCAATAGGTTATCCACTTTTCCGTCTCTTTCGGGTGGAGGTTGGGGTCTAAACCATCAGCGTAACGCGAGCCCTGCCTGTACTAGAAGAACTGCATAATGATTGGTCACGCAAGATAATAAAATTAAATCGATTTATTTTTATCATAGGCGTTTGATGAGTATGCTTGTAGGCGTCGTCTTGGTTAGTATGTTGTTTCAAGGGTACATATTGCCCTCTCCTTCTTTGATCTTCGTAATCTAACACATCTTTTATACTGGCAGTGTGTCTAAATAAATTAATTTCAAAGTTCAACATTTTAAGACTATGATTATAAATTATAAGACTCAAAAATATTTTGTTCACACTAGCTAAAATAACCATTTCCAAACCTTTCAGGAGATAAATTTTATTTTATAAAGATCTGATTATATCTGAGATTGTATTTATTTGCTAATGCAAAAGATATTTAATGTCATTTTTAATTTGACAGTTTTAGCAATAGTTAATTTGTATAGTGAAGGTAAAAAACACAATTTTGTAGTCGAAAAATGCGACTACAAATTTATTGTGGCATTTAGGCCCTCATAATATCCTATCAATAAGGCATCGAGATATATATATATATATTAGAACTACTCTATGAGACTTGCCACTGATAAATTATTTAAAAGAAACCGTTAAAGTACTCGTACATTTACATAAATCCGACCAAAATATTGATATGGGTTGAATTTCTAAAAATCCTGTCTAAGTTTAAAACGCAATATAACCAACTAGCGGGCCCTGCAGACGTTGTCCTGCCCAAACGTTGGCTTGGCTGCTATTTACTTTCCTTCGTCCGTGGAAAACAACTACCACTACCACTACCACTACCCCTACCCCTACCCCTACACCTACCCCTACTCCAACCACGTCCGTCTCCTGGCTCTAAGCTACCTCCCACCAATTTTCAGCCAAATCGGTACAGCCGTTTTTGAGTTATAAATAACCTAACTAACCTACCTGGCCTACCGACTCTGGAATTAACACATTTCCGTGGTAGAAAGTAAAATACAGCGCCATCTATTGACGTTTGCAAATACATTTTAGTACACATATAAAACTCAAGATGACGCCATATATTCACAATTAAAATTTATAATTTTAGCTACCCCTACTCCAACCCCTACCACTATCCTATGTCCTTCTCCTGGCTCTAAACTACCTCCCTGCCAATTTTCAGCTAAATCGGTTCAGCCGTTCTTGAGTTATAAGTGAAGTAACTAACACGACTTTCTTTTATATATATAGATGTAGCCTGCACGACAAGTTGTTTTTATATATTTTAGCCTATCGTGGACGAGATGCCTTACATATAGGTAATATGAAGAAATATAAAATTGTTTCTTAATAAAAATACATTCCAGGTACATTTTTCTTCAACAAATATCTATTGTAGGTATTGTATTGTATAGTTGAAGATTTATTGTGATATACATTTTGTATAGTATGGACAATATATTGACCCTGTGATAATTGTTATATAAAAAATATATAAATTGTGATTTTTACCATATCAATACCGTATTATTATAATGAATGACATAGTTATTTAGATACTGATAAGAAATTAGCAATAATATTGGAAAAATAAAGTTAAGAAAAATTTATGAATCAATTTCTATAGTTTTTAGTATTTTTTGTCTTGCGATCCATTGCAACATACAATTTTGATTTTAGTACTAAGTACTTATATAAAGTTTTTCACTGATAATTTTCTATTTCGGTATGTGTTTTAAAAGTAAGTTTGTACTTACAATTATTTAATAATTAGTCTTTCATATTAATTGTAAATAAACAAAGAATTTCTAAGCATTACAAAATTGTGAAGAAAATAGTTGGAACTGTTAGTAATAAGTATTTTTAAATAAAACAATACAATTTTTACTTAATTTAATTTATTGAGGAAACCCATTTATATAATATACTGTAATAATAATGTGTGTTTTATAATATAAAATAAATTGTTCCTATAACAATTGTGTTATGATTTTTAAAATATAAAAACTACAACAATAAGTAATGCTATGCACATTTTAATATCACATTACTATGCCAGTCCCAAACTTTGATGAAATTATAAAGATTTTAAAATAAAGTAAAATAAATAAATAATCAGGAATTCGAAGTGAAAATATAGGACTAAAAGGCATGAAATGTAAAATTATATCAATTTCCATAAAATTGAAGAAAAAACAAGGCTCTTTAGATTACATTAAGATGCAAAGGCATTTCTCTTAACTATATTATTAAATATTCCATAAATTCAGGCACAGCTCCCTGACCAAGAGATTCAAATTGCAATTGATAAAAAAGAAAATTTTTAGTAAAGATCTCAGTCAGATTACATGTTACATTTACCCTTATCTAAATCTAAAATTCACACTTTTCATTGTTTTACTATATATTTTGGTACAATATTCTTATTCTATTACAATTTTGGCAATAACGGAAGCCATTCGTTACAATATTGTCAATTCATTAACTAACATATACTAATATACAGACAAAAAGCTCTTATACATATACCTAAATGCAGCTGGCAAAAAAATATATTAAAAATGGTTTTACTGTACGGACCACAATAAACTACATATTTCTTAATAAGCTAATTCCACTGTAGTAGTAGAGAAAATATAAAATTCGGTTCAAAAATACAAGAATACAAAATATCTAAACAGCAACCAGAATTTCGTATGTTTTGTGAGATACCTCTTTTCCAGAAAATGATATATACATGGCGGTGTGGCTCGGATGTACCTGCAATTTAAAAAAAAACAGTTTATTGCAAGAAAAACCTATTTTACATCCTGGTTTCCTTACCATTCCCGTGATACCCAGAGATTTTAATATCTAAAGTAAATAATATTATTAACATTATTAACATATTATATTATAGGTAATATTAACATGAAACTGCTGAGCTGAGCTGCTGACCATGTTATCAGTCCCAAGATACCCAGCAGTAGACTTATTTTCCTCTTTTAGCCGATGATAATTGTGAGGCCAGTTCTGTTGAGGTCAATTGGAAAAGCCTCTAAGTGTGGTTTGTCGGATTATGTACAAGTAAAATGGAATTATAAAATTTAATACACATTAGGTACATGGTCGGGATCGAGCCGGTAGGTACAGGATAATAAATGACGCTTTAATAAATCAGCCATTTTAACCTAGGTTGACACTGGACACGTGTTAGTTAAATACATTTTAATGTCCCATTTTTCTACTTCAATTGGCGAAATCATCTCATTTGTATAAATGAGCACCATTACCATAAAATAGTATAAGTAGAACGAATATTATGTTATCAGAAAATAAAGGAGGCGAAAGGGGTATGCCAGGATCATACTACCCCTCATAGGATAAAAGCGAGATGATAGATGTTATAGAATAGGCGATTGTATACCTTTAAGTGTTCTACATAAAAACATAGGTTAGGTTATTTAAAAAAGTAGATTATACTCTGATCAACATAAGATGGTATGCACGACAGTAAACAAAAAATTAATTTAATTTAACAGCACAAATGGAAAGTTTTTAATTAAATATTGATTTAATACATAGTTAAATTGCTTTTGTAATCATAGAAATAATATTTTTGTATGAATTTCCTTAATTTATCCTTGGTCATATCCTTATATAATAAACAGGTGTATTTTTTTCTTTTTTGTATGAAACATTAGTCTTACCTTGCCAGGTGTTAAAGAGCCCTGCTGCTTAGCTCTGCCGATGTAAAGCGTCTCTCCAGAAGCAGTGTGTCCACCAGGGACAGCACCATTAGGCACAGCACCATTAGATGTCGGTACCCATCTGACGCGATCTGGACGAGCACAGCACACCTGGAAATATTTAAACATTTTGTTAGCTTAATATTGTATTTAATCAACTACAGGCTTTTCCATCATAAAACACCTCAACAGGATTATTTTCATTGCGGCGGCGTTAACAGTGACAATTTTGTTGAAATCAAGTAGCATATAAGACAACTTATTTAAACACAATTCAATTCGGTATGTAAAGTAAAAGCTAAGGTACGATTTTTATATTTTTATTTTAAAGATTAAGCTATTTTAAGAAACTAATTTGAATATTATTTATTTCTATACAGTAGTTTTTTTATAATAAATTATCAAAGTATTGGCACTGATGACGTCATTTTGTCGGCTGAATACTTCAATACCTTTGATATGTTGGTACAGAAAAAAGAACATCTGTGTTCTTTGACTTTGACATTTAACAAACAATAGTGTTGCCGTCTGTAAATCCTACAAAATCTACCAAAACCTACCACTTCTACATAAAACATATTAAAACAATGACAAAGAAACACATCTTTACAGCTTTTATACCGTAGTCTGCATAGTTGTTGTGATACAAAATATATACAAAGGTCAAAGTATATCCTACCATAAAAAATGCTTAAACATTCTTCCTAAATAATAAACTAGATTAGTTATAAAAACTACTGAAATAGTAGTATATCTAGTAACAGGGTAACATTGGTTGACAAGTAAATACTTTGCTTTTATTTAGCCGATATAATGACGTCATTCATAGGTGAAATGTAGGTTAAGTAAATTATTTGTTTTTGAAAAAATAAATACAATCTCACGATTTTAAGAGTTATAAATTGAAAAATACGGATTAATAAACCAATATCTCGAAACGGTCTTGGATTCAGCATACCTTAACTTTTACTTTACATACCGAATTGCGTCATCGCAACGAAATTAAACTCAGGATTTTATAATTAGGATTGAAAATTAAGTCAAGTGCTACTCCCTCCAAGAACTGGCCACTTGTTGAGTTTTATATAACATCACAAATTTTGGAAAAATGTGTAAGACGTCTTCCGCTGAGTCCAGTGGCCGGTAAATTGTTCCGGGAGTCTGAGAGCAACAGGAGTAAAGACTGATGCTAAACCAACTAAAAAAAATTGCCAAATTTCAACTTTTTTCGTCCAGTAGATTCTGAGAAAATAAGCTGTGACAGACGGACAGACAGACACAAGAGCGATCCTATAAAAGGGTTTCCGTTTTTTCATCAGAGACGTACGGAAGCCTAAAAACCAATAAAATATTGTATTAAAATACAGACAAAATAATAAATTTAATATAAGGTACCTTGGTACTTGGAAATCAAATGCAAAAGTCGCTAAAGACAACTTTCTTGAATAATTTTAAATAAATTAGTTAAAATGTATTTCTATTATTACACACAAGAGGCTGAGTCACTATCTGTATTATATTATAAGTAATTATTAATAATTCCCTATCTATCTATCTATCATCAGACTTTTAATCCCAAGAAGGGTAGGCAGAGACAATCAAATGCTATTTGCTACAATCCTGACATACCTCTTTTGCTTATTTTATATAATTTTCATGAATACATGCTCAGCGATTTTTTTGAACATATTAAACAATTATAGATTGAAGGCAACTCTTGGAAAACCAAGACATGAGAAATATCAAATGGATTTCAAATAGCTTCTGCCAATGGGGAACAAAACTCAAAGCTAATGACGCTGTAGGCTCTAGATAACTGTCATTACTACAACTAAATTAACTAAAGAAACTAAAGTCTCATACGAATGGGTAAAAAATATTTATATTTTATGTACTTGATGCGTAGGAAATCAATGTTTTTCCAATAACATGCAGCACACCTAGTTATAGTATACACAAAAACTTTAAAAACTTGCAATAAGTAATAAAGTTTATGATTATTTGTATAGCATATATATATATATATATATATGACAGTTTTGATAAAAAAGTGAAGAAAACCTCGCCTAGAGCGCCCTCTGTCAGGATAAAATTCCAGTTTTCTACGCCATTTTGGTGGTATATGACAGGTATATAAAGTCACTGGCAACAGCTATGTACCTACTTAATTTAATAATAAGTGATTTTTCACATATGATTCAATATGACTAATTTATGTTTTGAGAGTTGGAAGTACTTAGGAGTAATAACAGTATGAATCATATCATAGTTGTAATCACTTATATTGCCTTTGTGTATATTAAACATAATAAAATAATTATTCATTTAAAATGTACAGCTAAATTTTAATTCATAGTTTAATCTTCTATTTTGTTAGTAAACTCGAAAACTACTGAACTGATATGAATAACTATTTCAATATCATTATACTGAAATAGGTTATTAAAATACATTCTTCCAGGTGACTAATACTTTTAAGAATATGTCTGCACAGATACATTTACGGCAGTGCGACAACAGGCTTGCCACCTGTACTGTTTAATATGGAGAACTGGCAAAAAGTGACTGGTGACTGACACTGTGACTGGTGTATGTAACCACACTGCAAAGTATAAAGGCTGTCAAGATGTGTTTTGTGTTTATGTCACACTTGATTAATAATATGTGGCCCAGAACTATGATGGATTACATTAATGATATTTAATTACATTTAAAGTTAATTACAATAAATTACAGCTGGAAAGACAAGTTCATGTATTGTGGCATACCAGGCATAATGATAATTCAGATGAATAATTCCAAAGTAGGAATTTCCCAGTTTGTTTTATCTTAACTTCTGTACATTATATCAAAACAATTTATATAAGAATTACCTACTCAATCTAATAATATAAAGGCAAAAGTTTGAACATTTGTTGCTTAATCACACCTTCACAACTGAACATATTTGGATTAAACTTGGAAGAAAATTTTTATTCTAGAAAAGGGAATGGGCCTCCCCATTTCCCTTTAAAATTTATTATAGGCCAGGGTACACAGCAAAGCAGACTTCCTCCTAGCTGGCCAGCTCCCAGTTTTATTTTTAAACTACATTGGTACAAATGTGCTGGTGTTACCATTAAGCCATCACTTGTATGACTAATTCATAATGAATAGTGTAATTATTGTACTAATGTTGTTGTACCCATTCAGTAAAGATAAGAAACCATATTATACCTTCATACCAATTTAGAGATAGGCAAACTACTGCTGCCAATCAACAATATTAAAATTATTATATATTAGCTTTCCATCCATGTTTTGAACATGGAAATTTTTGAAATTTGACATAAGAATTTATTATCCTGAGGTATTTCCTGGATAAAATTTAGTCCATACCACTCTGTGCAAAAAATCACATCAATTTCTTTTTCCATTTTGGTGTGAAAGAAGAAAAATACTATCTTGGACACCTCTTATTTTAGGTGTCATTAATAAGTTCATGATATTGAAAAAGGTATCAGTCATTGATACTAACCTGAATATTAGAAACAGCATTTTCCTTTCCATTCCAAGGCACATACGCAGCATTGTGCTTGATAGCCAGTTTTCCAGGAATAAGATCACCTTCAAATTGAGCTCTGATCACCCAAAGGGGGCTGTTATCATAGCCTTCATAGCCTCCCACCACAGCCCTGTCAGATAGAGCTGCTGCATCCCTAGGGTTTGTTGAAACCCATTCAACGCCTGATTGAAAAAAAAAAGAAACGTTTTTACACATTGCTTTGTTCTCAAGCTAAAATACTCTGTGCTGGGCTTAAAATTAAAAAGTTACCCTACATTCTGCAACAATGCACTGAAGATGAATGTTATATTTTTCATGCATTATGCTCAAGCTAGGATTTGAAGAGTTTGGGTCTAAACAAAACCAAACTTATAAACTTTTTATGTCTGTATATGAACGAAAGATGGTTAACAACTGTTTTTCAATAAGAGATAGTCTAGTAGGTACCTATTCAGCTTTCACTTTTTCTTTTTTTTTAACATGAATGAAAAAAATATTTAATATAATAATAATATCTATTGGGGTTAAAAAAGTTACTTAAATAATCTAATATTAGTACATCACATCAATTAAGCTGAAAGTATCATTTTAGACTATACACTTTTGTACCCAACACACTCGCTTAATCTAGCACAACTTATTTAGCGTGCAGTATAATTTCCTGTTTTCTCCACTAACTAAATTAGTACTTATTACAAATCATAAAATGTAATGTAATAAAAAAAACCATTAAACATACCTCCAACTGAAGCAGGAAATTGATTCACATTTGGTTGTCCAAATGCATAAGGGGGTGCTGTAGGGTTTGCTCCAGGATAAGCAGACATGGGCACCCCTGGTTGACTTGGGTATGCATAATTTGGTGGAAATCCATAATTGGGGTTAAAACCTTGTTGAGGCAGCTGAGGGTACCCTGGGAATGGACCTGGTTGGACTCCCACTGGTTGTCCTGGGTAGCTCATAGCAGTGGGAGGAGCATGGGGTGCATTATACTGTGGGTTTTGTTGAGGAGGCCATTGAGGGGCGTTACCACCTGGATCTGTAACACAAATTCAAACATATGTACCTACTAAAAAACCTCACCTAGAAGTCGGTTACAAATAAAACGACGCGCTAACCCGAATATTGTATCGAAACAAGTTTTGTGCACAGATTATATAGTAGTATGGTTTTGTAATCATTCATGATATCATTTTATAATAGTCGATTTATTTATGTACCTACTTACGGCAAAGTTCGCTGCCTACTTATAATAGGTAAAATAAAAAATAACAGGTAGGTACTTACAGCCAGACATGTTGTCTCGTTATTTAAAATGGAATAAACTAATAAATGAATATAAGAGAGAATTGACGAACGAATTTCACAGATTTTATTTTATTTCACGCTTCCACAAACACAATGATGACACGAAACACCGAAACACACTCTCTCTTGCTTGACTGACTGATTTCACTGATTTGACACTCTTGACAGGACCAACCAGTGTTGCTAGCATGAAATTACTATGTAAATCATAGAGTACCTACTAAGCAAATATCTACGCTTCAGTGGAGCGTTAGTTAGGGGTGTCCTCTTAATTTTTGTAAATATAATATATGCCTGTGTAAATATCTGACTTTATACCTACTTAACTGTACAGGGGCTAGTACTAGGCGTCTACCCTTTAACCTTCAAGCGGGCGCGCGGTCATTTGTAACGGCAGCGGTCGCGCGTAACCTAAAAGACGTATGGGATATTTCAGGGATTTAAAACACTAATTAATTATTAATCATTTATTTTTTTGTATTCAGACACATTATCTGTATGTTAGGACATAATTTTTCGAATAAAAGAATATTAAACTAAGATAAAAAGAAAATTATAAAATCAAATATCATAAGGTCTAGTTTTCATAAGAATCAGTTTCGAATAGTGCTCGAATTTCTATAGCATCAGTCTTTTTACAGTCACGGGGTCTGTCATACGATAGCGCCTTTTTTGTATAAATTCATTGGTGTGTTTATGACAATTTTTTCAATAATATCCTCAGTAATTAATAAATTCCAGGCTTGCACAAACGTTGTCACCCCTATATTTTGAATTTGGCGTCTCACTCAGTTATTGTTCGATTTTTGGCACTTTATTACAGTAATACATGTGATTATATCTGAAAGAGGCACATCCTCCTCGTCTGAATACGAGCTGTTTGATTCTTCAGTAGATTGAGTTTCCTCTGGAACAAGAAGGTGGTCGGAAGCTTCGGAACCTTGGTCACTGAGCTCCGATTCACTCTATTCATCTTCTGGTTGCAATATCTCAAGTACTTCCTTCTCAGTTAGCAGTTTTATATATAAAAAACACTATTACAGGCAAAAAATATCTTGCGTTGAAGGTCGCACGTAAACTTTTCGACGACAGGCGCGCGACGTCCTTTCGACGCTTGCGTCGTGACTAAAACAAATGTGACTTGTGGGTCCCGAGGAGCGCCGGGAGAGGAGGTAAACTGTTTATATCGTGCATAGTGAAACAATGACAGGCTACTAGGAATGAGAAATGCATGCGACAAGAAATAACGACATTATGAACGAAAATGTATCGAGCACGGTCGATTCGACGCCGCGCGACCGCTTGAAGGTTAATTTTTAAATTATTTTAAGTTAAAGTTATGTTTTTGTTTCATAAAGTTACTTAGTTTAATCCAAATCGTGAAACAAATTACTTATTGCGTAGATTAAATGTGTAGGTAGACTTAAGACGATACATTCAAATAAAATCATTGTTTGAGGGGCGTGGCCTAGCTGCATACGATACTCCAGCGCTACGTGATCGATTGGTCTCTCCGCTGAATCTCTCTCTGTCGCATTGAATATAAACAAAAGAGAAGAGGCGCACGGAAGGTGTTTGGAACAAACGTCCTAAGTGACAAATCAAAAATAATTTATTTAAATTAAAGGAGTAGCTTTATTGAAAATCTAAATTAACATCTTACTTTAGTAATAGATGATACAAATTTGTACTTAATTTAATAAACAATACTTCATGTACTACTGAGAAATTTGGAAAGGAGACTATTTTCAGAGGCTACTTTGCAATTTTTTTCTATCGAGCAAAGTTTCTTAAAACATGTTTTATGATTAACAGATTATTATGAAATATGATTAATTATAACATGTAATTTTTTCTATATTTCTAAGAGCTTTAGGTTTCACTCAAAACGATTTGAAAAATATGATTTAATATGAAGGTAGCCTCTTAACGATCTTATAAGGGTTCCATAGTTCACTACGGAACTCTAAAAAATACTTCCATTTATAATTTATTGGAATGTATTCGGTATTAGATATATTAAGGGTGCTAGGCAGTCGGCCATCTTATTTCTGTCAAAAATATATGGCAAATCTCAATTAATCCTAGAAAAATGAGTACCTATATTTAGATATACCTACCTAACATTTTCAACTAAAATTGCTGATAGTTATTATTTTAAATGGGATTAAGGCATAAGTATTTTTATTATTTAGGGTTTTAATAGGCATAGTTTTTAAAACAAACATTGCTTTTGCGTTTTAAAAACTATAGCTATTTAGAAGTAGTAGATAATTAAACAAGATAAGTAGGTACTTATATTTAGAAACATTTTATTTTATGTAATTCGTTCCAATGTGTCATGTGAGTAGATACTACGTAGCGTACCTACCTAATACGTCGTAATATCTATAGATTTAAATTATTTTTAAAATAAGGAAGTCACACTCTGCAAAGCACTTCATAATTTCTGTAAGAGATTTCGTTTCCACCATAGGGAATGTAACAGCAACCATGACTTCCGTGTACCTGAAAATATTGTGCATTTTAGGCAAAGTAGCCCACGCACTGGTCCGGTATCTCACCGAAAATGTTCGGTCCGGCCAGCCGTATGATCAAGAACACAGGCCACACATTAGCGATGTAAATCATACGATTTAGATCACATTCACTCATTGACACACAAGATTCGATAAAACAAAGTGTCAAACATCCGTGTGTGTGTGACAGATAGTTCCGGCCATCGAAATCAACCACAAATTCAACGATTTGAAAACGGATGGCGGACGGTACGTTACAAGAATTGGACTTGGTAGTCTATGGTCGATTTCGGCGGACCGTATGGCGACGCGCCGGCGATTGGACGAATGAGTGGGCAGTGGTGGGCACCTTAAGTATGTATTATAATACCTAGGTACAACCATAAACTAGCATGTTTACCAAAGGCCGAATAGGCAGAAAGGATGGAGGATGGAGAGCTACTCTCTCGTTCTTTGAATATTTATCTTGGTTCATCCATATCCATAGTACCTACCGACATCGTTTCATTGAATACATTTTATCTATCTTAGTAATATTATAAAGAGGTAAAATATTTTTTGTATGTTTGTTTGTAAATAATAAACTCAAAAACTACTGAACCGATTCTAAAAAATATTTCACTAATATAAAGCTACGATTTTACCTTTGGGTCATAGCGTGATATTACCGTACCCTGGGACCGTGACACGGTTTTGGGATCTGTAAGGCAACTCGTAAAGAAAGAAAAAACTATATATTAGTATTACTGCGTACATAATTGACCTTTTTAAGGACATCTTGTACTTAGATACCTACGAATGTTCGTCTTGGTCGTCCTTTACCTACTTTTTGGTCCTTTTTCTTTTTATCCTAATTGTACGTGATTTTTATACGTGAGATAGTTGTAGGTCAGAAGAGTGACATAGCTATCCGTGAAATCTTATGTCACATTTCAAAATATCCATATTTTAGTAATAGGTGGTTAGTAGTAACTTATTGTTACCTTTCCTGGATGCAGATTCATCAAGTGTCTGACTCGACCAATGTACAAGGGCTCCCCACTTTCTGTGTTTCCAGCAGGAATAGCCCCAGGAGGCACGCTACCATTGGACCCCGAGAGCCAACGAACCAAATGGGGTGCAGCTACCATGACCTGAAGATAGTGTTAAACAATGGTATTATTTTTTGGGACTGAATGAAGGCCAACAAGTACATAGGAATCGACAACGAAGAGCATCGGCAGACTGAGTTGCCACAGAGCATCAGGCTCATACTTTCGGCGAAACATTCACATAGGTTTAAATGCTTTCGTTCAGTATCTATTATCTATGTAGGTACAATTCTCGATACACATTCCATTGAATCTGGCATTGTTGGTTTCGTAAGTAGTACAAACATGTTGTAATTATCGACAGGTGAAATTGTGTCCAGTTGAACTTGTATCCCAAGAGGAATAAGCAGATACAATCGAATGCCATTTGTTACGATTCTGACATACCCCTTTCGCTTCTTTTATATTCATCATACCTTTCATACATGGTCGGCGATTGTGTGTACTTTTAACATTTCCATCGATCAATATTTTTTTATATGTTTAATGAAAGTAGGTACCCCTAGGTCGTTCTCTGCCAGCATTTCAGTTCATTCTTTAAACGAGTTAACAATTTTTCTTAATTTTAGTCACAACATCATCACTCCGCGTTCCGGATTTAAATTATAAGGATAAGACTTAATAACTTACTTCAAAATCATAAACAGTCACTTCTTTTCCAGCATATGGAATAAAAGCAGTATTATGTTTAGCTGCGAATTTTCCAGGTACACAATCACCTCCATATCTGGCACGTATGACCCATAATGGGCTTCTCTCAAAACCTTCATATCCTCCGATCACAGCACGCGCGCTTAAATTACGAGCTGTTTTAGGATTTGTTGGTAGCCAATCTATCATACTGGCATCTGAAAAATTGATAAGATAAGATTGAGAGCGTGAAGTGTAAAGGTGGCCACACATTCGTCGAATCCCCGGCCGAAATCAACCACAGACTCGTCCAATTCTTATCGTTGTATTTGTGGTTAATTTCGATAACCGGAACGATCTGTCACACACATCCACACGCCTTTGTTTAATCGAATATTGTGTGTCTGTGTGGGTGAGTGAATTGCATGTGGTCTAGATCTTATGATATACATTGCTAATGTGTGGCCTGTCTTCAATCTCGATTATACGGCGGCCGGACCGAAAATTTTCTGTGAGATACCGGACCAGTGTGTGGGCTAGGGGAGACCGGGGAGCGAATTAACAAAATTTATATTTTCAGTTGTAGCTTCAAAACGCCTAAACATTTTGATATGATTTTTATGTTAAATGATGTCCAAACTATTCAATAACCATATCGTTAGTTTTAATTTGACAAGAAATTTGTACTTTGTTCAGAAAGTCCAATTTTCTCAGAAAAGTCAGAAGTTAATACTTACCCCGCAATCGGGGCTAGAATTAACAGCACCGAGGTAAGTATTAACATAAGAGGCAACAATTAATATTCTTTATATTTTCCTCTATAATTAAAGAAAACGCAAAATAACACTAATATTTTTTTATTAAGTTATACAATTGACATTAGGCTTAAACAATTATAGCAGTTTGTCCCTGTAACAATGTTTTAGCGATATAAATGTATAGAAATAAAAACTCAAACAAAACCTCTTTGTGGAAGAACAAAAATCAACAAATCCTTAAATAATTTCTAATTAAAAACTACTTGTACTTTTATATTAACTTAACAGTCTTTTAAGTATCATATTTTCAATATGTTCTTTAATCACACTCATGTGATATGTTATCGAATAATAATATAATTAAATCACCTTAAATGAGGTAGTAAATGACTTATTCTTAAACGTAGCAGTCTTTATACAATCTACTAGTTTAAAGCAGTCTCAATAAAACTTATAAAATAAACATCTTAACAATATAATCTACAAGGAATCATTTTCATATAATCACAATATGTTGCATTTTTATTCATATTCATCGTCTGAATCGTAATTTTGGCAAATGTATGGAATAGTGTTGCCTCTGATACATCCGGACTGGGTCCACTGCTTGCACAAGATACATTGCATCCAGTCTGCACCAGATATGTCTTTATTGTATGAGACACCACAAATGATACAGAAACATTCATCTTCTGAACAATCAATTTTTCTTTGTCTTTTCCACTTGTGATGTTCCCTTTAGTTTCTCCTTTTTAGTTATTTTTCCTTTACACTTGCCCTTACCCTTGCCTTTACCCTTTTCTTTATCTTGCTGTTTTTTCTATCGTCTTTATAGTGCGGTATATTTTTTTTAAATTTCTGTTATTTTCTTCCTCTTCTAGTGCTTCTTTCACTTTCACTTTATTGCAAAGTCATGCCTCGAGTAGTTTTTCGCTTGTAAGTCCTCATGCTGTAACATTTAAAATAAATAATTAGGTACTGTGGTGAATGTACAAAAAACATAGAATCCATAGGTATATACTGTTAATACCAACCCCACATATGGGGCAAGAATTAACATGTTAATACTTGCCCCGTATGTTTTGTTAATTTTAGCCCCATGGATACTTTTTCAATAAAAAAAAATATAATTACGAAATAGTTTACATAAGCGTTAGTAAAGTTATGTAGCATTATTAAGAATAAAACGAGCTACTACGAAACAAAAAATATTACAGCCAAATCAAATATTCAACACGTAAATCAAAAAATTGAAAAGTCAAAAAAGTTCGTTACCTAGCCAAAATAGACGCACATCACACAACTCGCTTCCACGGTGCACTAATAAGCAGGACTGACGAGTCTCAACTTCTACAGCGCTGTCACGAGACAAATTCCAGGAATCGCTATTGATGTGCTGTTTATAGTTTCTTAGAAATTTGCTTGTTAATACTTACCTCTGTTAATTGAAGCCCCGGTCCTTTACCTACCTTTAGAGTTTGTGATGTAAGGGGTAATGTCTCAACCTACTGAACCGGTTTTAAAAAATATTTCACGAATAGAAATCCCTGAGTGACATAGGCTATATTTTATTTTGTTCGAAAATATTCACGAGCAAAGCCGAGGGCGGATTTTTGTGTCTGTATGAATGCACCAATTTGGATCTACATTTCTAGAGGAAGGAATTGTCGCCAATGCTCTTCAGGGAATGATTGTTGTTTACAATATGTACTTCAATTACGAGCTTCACATTGCGTTGTTTGATGATTTAATTGTCTCAGGGCAGCGTCACTTATTTGGTTGGGCGCCATTTTTTAACCCCTGACGCAAAAATAAGTTATAAGTTTAATGTGTAACTGTAAACCTATGTGTGTGTCTCTCTCATCATATACCTATCCTAAACCGATTTTAATTTAGTTTTTTTTAAATTCACTTAATCGAGAGTGTTCTTAGCTATGATTCAAGAAAATCTGTTCAGCCGTTTGAAGATCATCAGCTCATTTCTAGTCGTTGAAGGGATGTGACCAACTTACTGGTCTGATCCATTCTTAAATTTGTATCCTGTGACTTCAATGATATTGCAACAACTTGGTAACCTTGACCTAATGCTGCTGCATCACCTGGAACCCAACTCTTCACCAATTTTATTACATAAGTAGCTACCTAATTTGAAATGATCTTACCAACATTATCTACCACATGAACTTGTCCAGGTGGTTGGTAGATGTAGTTTGTAACATATGTATTGGTCGGAGGTTCATGTGGCGCAGGGACAGGTGGGGCATGTGGATACATCGGCATTGGCATCATTACAGGTGTTGGTACGTATGCATAGCCACCCTGATGAGGGGGGTAAGCCGGGTAAGATGGCTGGCCATAAGGTGGTGGGGCGCCTCCTGGTGGTGGATCTGTGGAAACAATAATACTATACTTAATGTTGTAAGATTGCAAATGTAAATACAATTAGTTATAAAAACACTCGTATTATAAAATATGATCCTATTATCCTGCAGCATGTTTTAGTAATCTTCATTATGTACCAGTTGCTTAATAACTGAATCACTGCTAAACATCTCCCTCACTAAAACCAGCGTTGTTAGGTTTTCTTAATCCAGCTATAAAAATGCATTAAGGTTATTTTATAAATACCTATTATGACACAAAATTGCAAATCTCATTAAAATCTGTTTAACCGTTCAAAGTCTAGGAATTAATTACTTACTAGATGAACCGTGCGAATACTTCGCACTGATAGTTCAACTGATCTCCAACAGATGGCGTCTTTTACAAAATGAATAAATTTTAAAAGTAACAATTAATTTTGATTTGTTTGTTTTTTTTCGTCATTACAGGAAAAGGGAGATATTTAATACCGACAAAAACACCTTTGAGAAATAGTAGGTACCTATAGGTATAGAGATAGGTCCATATTGAAAATACATGCTCTGATGTAGGTAATTAATTTAAGTTTATTAATACCAAATTTTGAGACTTGAATGTAGGAACATTTTTATCTTATAATAGATAATGCTGTAATGTTGTGCAAACAAGTAAAAGTAGTACATAGTAAACAACAATGAAACGTTGCTTCTGAGTAACCAATAGGTATAATTTAGAACTGAGAGATGGTTTTGTCCACTAGGTAGTGCTTTTAACTCTTGTCCTAAGCATCATTAATCCAGTATTATTTTTAGATAATTGTTAAGTTTACTCATTCGTTGTAACACGATGTAAACACAACTATAATGTGATAAAATCGTGAGTCATTCGCAACAGCCAAATATAGCATACGCAACAAGGAAAATGATATTATGAAAACTACAAAAACAACCTATAATTATTATGTATATTTCAATAATTAAAAATATAAAAATGTGTAGGTATATTTAAATGTAGGTAATTAATAAATATGATATCTAATTAGATCGTGATATGTCTATTAGGTAATTTCTTTAATGAAAGGAAACTACTGTTGCCATCGCAACGAAATTAAACTTTAAATTAAACGCATTTTAGGATTAGAATTGAAATACACGTCAAGTTACGCCCCAAATCCCTAAATGACTATTATTGTTATCTTTATTAGATTTCGAAGTCTTCTTTTGACATAATGTAATCAATATTTAGAATCTAGTGCAATGACTGTTGGAATTTCTTTTTTATTCCACGTACCTATACCTACTTTAAACGTTTCACACGAACAAGCTATCAAATATCTTGATATAATTATATTGTTAAGTGTATGTAGGTACTTACATTGAGACATGGTTCAAAAAATCTTAACACTTAATACACACGTACGGAATGCCAGTTGATAATGCTATGATTTTGTATAAAACTGAATCCTGATACAGTTATTATCAGCCTGAATATGCTGATTAGATAAAATGCCTATCAATATAGGTACTTTGTTTGTTGATATCTATTATCTTGAAATGTATGAAATTATTCATACAAATTATAACGAATCGATTGGTGTAATTCATATAAATATGTCTTGCAACTAATATGAAAATTCTTTACTAAATTATGGGTGGGCAAATACCATAGATATCCAGTGGCCACAACACTTAGCCCACCCAATACTTTTATAATTAGGGGATATAATTTTGGTAACAAGTATAAACTTTGGTGATAGAAAATATTGTCCTCTTTTATAACTTAAATATATTTTTTATCAGATTAAACAGAATGATCTCCAAGTTTGAATAAAGTTTGATCACTATTTTCTATTGCCTGAATAAAAGCTCTGCCCTCAGAAAAAATATTCTCAGACTTAAATGTTAGATTTGTACTGATATGTCACCTAATAACTCGAATCTTGAACTATTGTTTCAGTCAACAATCTATTTGGTATCACTTAATTATGGCCAAAAACGAAAAAGGGGACGGGCGCCCTTCCAAAACGACACCGTGCGTGAAAGATTAAAATTATTGCTTTTTTCGGTAAATTTTTACATTACGATACGATATCCTGGCTTATTTGTGATCGTTAAAATTAAATATCGAATCACGGACGTATAGTGTAAATTAATAATGAAATTTCGATTTTAAAGAAAAATTTAAAAAGTTAAAAAATAATTTTCAAGTGCATCCTTTGACATCAAATGAAAGACGTGTACGAAGATTGAGCGCGTCCACCCCTATCTCCAAAACTACTGAGTCTAAAATTAAAAAAAATAGAAAATTTTGGGCCACGCTCATATTTTACAGGAAAACCTAAACGAAAAGTTTTTTAATCTATTGATCAGAAATGTTTAGCATCGGAGAGGAGTAATATCTACCCACTGAAAAAAAATTCTCCTTTTACATTCTACGATTCTTTAATTTTCCATAGTTATATCTACATGGTGTAGAACCAATTATATATGGTAATTTTACCAAATTACTCTCAGAAACATGAAAATAATTTTAAAGTAATGAATCTCGATGTAAATTACTTGACATTGATTAGGTAAAATAAGTTTTACCAATCATGACATTCGAACCGTAGATTCATATCAAGTAGTAGGTACAAACAAAAAAAAAACTAAATAAATAATTCTAGGAGAGTTTGATAATAATGTATTCTAAAATAAGATATCTTAATATAATGTTCTTTTCCTTTGGCCTTAAAAAGCCTTTTCCAAACAAATCTGGAATTCCTGTTCCACTCACCATATGGTCAAAGTTATGGTCAATTGTCGTAATTTTAATATTATTTGTTTCATATTTCATTCAGTGTCAGTTTAAAGATTTTCTTAAGTTTAATTTAAAATATGTTTGTGATATTAATGAACTAATTGTAAATGCATTAATTTTATGTGAATCAGTATTGTTTCAAAATAAATACATATTACTTTATGAATCAATTTTGTTTATTCAAGAGAAATATCAAATAGATAAAGAGAAGTCTGAGTCATTTTGTTATAAGTTATCATTAAAACTAATGTTAATTATATTCATTTTTATCTCTGTAATTATTACGGAAATTGCAATTTCTCGGCCCCCATATACGATTCTAATAAATATACCCATATTTTTGTCCTTTATGCATGCCGTATTACATTTATGCATAATTTTGTATCTATTGAGGGATTTAAATAAATGCATGCCTACAACTGTTGTTACGAAACCTGCTGTTTCCATTTCGAGGATTGAAGTAATGAATAGGCAGAAGAAAATAGAAGTATTTGATATTAAATTTTTGTCTCAATATTATGAGGGAATAAGCAACAGCTTTAATTTACTGGAAAGTTCTCATGGATTTCAGGTAGGTAATAGATACAATTTGTATAGTGAATGATGCTATAAAAACTCTGATAGTAAAACGTATTTGAATAATTATTAAGTGCAGCAATGGTCTTGCCATCTGTTCTGCTCAATATGGACAACTGATGGCAAATAGTGGAGGCTGTAACAGGTGTCTCTGGTCACACCGCAAGTTATAAAGGCCGTGATGGTGTGAGTGTGTGTGTGTGTGTGTGTGTGTGTGTGTGTGTAATAAAGTCAAGTTCTTTTGTATATTGTATATAAAAAAACCGGCCAAGTGTAAGTCGGACTAGCAAACGAATGATTCCGTACACTCAATAGTATGTAGTTATGCACTAAGGTCAGGCCAAGTTTGGTGCAGGAAAAAAATTAAATTAGCGCGAGCCCAAATCACATTTGTACTGTTTAAAATTAAATGGAATAACTTAAAAATTTACCTAGTCGATTTTGTGTATTTTTTTAAAATGTTTGCAGCTCGTCCTTGCTACATGGATGATATTTTTAACTTCAGTTATTCAAGTAACGCTTTTGGCGTTAAATGAGGTATGATTTTCTCTTTAATTTAATAAAAATAATATAAATTATTAACAAATAACAAAATAATTTACAGGTATTTGTTCAATGGGTTGTATATGTGAGATGCGCTATTCCATTCTTATGGCTCATTTGCATTGCATTTTTGGATGATTTGATTCGACAGCAGGTTGAAAAATTAGAAATTATGATTATGAAACAATTAATAGATTTTAAATGCGGTAAGTTTGTGCAGTTAACATTATCTAAGTAAAAATCAACACCGATGTTTCTGACACTGTGCTCGCTATTTCATACACGCAAAGCATGTTGAAAGATAACGCCTGAAAAAAAAATAGCAAAGTTTGGCTTGCAATATTTAGTAGGCGCTTTATACGGGCATCTACCTACGCAATATAACCACTTCTGATGAAGAAAAAACCGCCTTCAAAACCAAAATGTGCTTTCGGAAAGCAAATGCACAAGTTACTACAAAAAATACTCAAATTGCTTGAAATAAAATTTGAAGAGCTTGATTTCTCCAGGATCCCATCATTAGATCCTGACCTGATGACCATGGGACCACCTGGAAAGTATACCCTTTGAAACAAAAAAAAATCCAAATCGATCCAGGCGTCTTCAAGTAATCGGGGAACATAGGTACTGTATAAAAAGCATAAAAGATTCCGACGAATTGTATACCTCCTCCTTTTTTGAAGTTCGGTTAAAAAGGGACATATAATATTATCGCTATATTATATTATATTAGTCATCAAAATTAAATGTTTCTTTTAAAATTTGACTAATTTATTTATTTCTTTTGTAAAAGACGCCATTAGAGATCAGTTGAACTATGACAACAATATGGACAGCACTAACGGTGCGATTACGGGTCATCTAGTCTTTTTTATTTGTCTACGGATCAACACATCACTGAAAACCACATCAAAATAAAATTGGTTCAGCCATTGTGGAGATTAGTAGGTAGGTACACAAACGCACAGACAGACAAACAGACATATACCTAAATATAGATTTAAAATAGAGTAAAATGAAATGATATAAAAATAGGTTTGTATAGGAATTTTTAACGCTTTTTTTTTCAGATATTTCAAGACGGAACTCTCTCTATATTTTCAAACAACTAGTTGAGACGGAGCGCCTATCGTTTTCAACTCTGGGTTTCTTTCAAATGAATTATTCTTTAGTACTTGGAGTCGTTGTGAGCGTCATTACTTATAGCATAATATTGATACAGATGATTAAATAATATTATTAAAATTTTATTATTTGTATTGTTTCTATTGTTCTAGTGTTTTATCAGCTTGACTTTAAAGTGTTTTAACAGGTTCAATAAATGATAAATAATATGTGACTGGTAGAAAGTTCATCAGTTACGAGCCTATTCTAAAATATTCTAAAATTCTGAACCTATTTTTAAAAAATAATCCTATCCTTTTAAAAAAGCGCCCTAACCAATTATTTTAAGGTGATTAGTATCCTCAAATCCGCTGGAATGAGCAATTTCGACGGACTACTGCTCGTTTACTGATGGACTAAAATGTTTGAAAAAAATATCTAGTAATTATCAATTCAAGTACAACAAATCCTAAAACATATTTTATTGTAAGAGCAAAACTTCAATATTTAAAATAATAATAATGGAATGGTGTTTTTTGGCTTTAATTGCTCTTAAACGGCTATTTGGAAATAATGATATGTACATGCTTAAAAAAATAACACATTCTTTAAACACAACAAAGTATATCTAAATCAATTAATATTTTCCATATATTATATCGAAGTATGTCAATTTCGAAGGTGTTTCGGGGACCGTTTGTATAGCCAAGGTCATTGGCGACACTAAGCGCCTTAACTAGAACACCTAAAGGTATACAGTTTTTCGGGATAAAGATACAATACTTCAACAGAACTGGCCACTCGTTATGTCGATTTTTTTTTCTATGTATAACAATAATATGTCTTGGTCTATGATTAGGGTAAACTCATCCAATTTCGTGACAAAAACTTTTGAAAAATAAAATACAAATAATATAATAAAATATTTATTAATAGTCTAATCGAATAAATTATCGCAGCCTTCTTTAAATAATTTACGAACTATACAAATGCAAGTTAACAAGTTAATTCCGTGGTAACCTCTCTAAGTCTAATATTAAAAAAATCAAAATAAGCTCTCACGCTTAAATTCCATTATATTATAAGATATTTTTTACTGTGACATCAAGGAAGCTAAGAATTAAAATTATCGCCGGGTTTGCCACCCGTCCCTACATGTATGCTGTTGAAAACCGCGAAGTTAGTGCGCGAACAGACAAAACCGTTGATATTTATCAACTTTGCCGAATATATATGTCGCCGCCAAATGGTTAAATCAGCCACTCAATTAGATGGCTAGGCATTTCATTAAATAGCGGCATTCAATTGAATGACAAAAGGTTGCTTAGCCAAATTGTTGAAAGAAACGTTTAACATAAGGGCTGAACGTTGCAGCCTCTTGGTTGTTCGTCGTATATAGTATATCATTGTGTCCGGCTCATTATTTGCAGGTAAATCCATTATGACGTCTTCATTTTCTTTTATTATACTGTCCATTTTAATTCGAACAAAGCACTTTACATAAAACAACACATACAAATAAATAATCAGCTGTTTACGCCATATTTGTTAGAGACTGTTAGCGCTATAGTGGCAAAATAAGGAACTTTTAAATGTGGCGGCTTTTGGTTAAGGCGTTTCTAATGAGCTAGCTTTCAACCAGCCACCACATTGAACGTTAAGATAACATAATTATTTAACGAAATGCCTAGCCAATCAATTGAATGCCGCCATTTAATGAAATGCCTAGCCAACCAATTGAGTGGCTCTTTTAAGAATTTGGCGGTGACATATGGGTACGTATACGATTGAAAAAAACTATAGCACCGAATTAGGTGACTCACGTAATAAGATGAGTTTACCTTACACATAAAACAAGTATTAAAATAAATAAGGCTCATTCCATATTACATTATTTTTTGAATGGGTTGAGTTTTTCATATTCTATGAAATAAAAAACAGAAAGAATTTTTTTTTAATATTTATCTTTTACAAAATATGATTATTAAATAATTAAACACTATTATGCAAGTAGAAATATTGCATCATCAATACAGAATAAGACGTAGCTCTCGTAGCGACTGTAGATAGTATGGGCATGTCCACTATGAATACTTTTGAAGAAATGTGTAACTTACGTGTGTTCACTAATTCTATCATAGCAGTTACTTGATCGTAGTAGACTTCGTCTGAAAAATTAATCAATTTATAATTTATTCAGTTACAATAAAGTATACAATTTAATATACAAACGTAGAATAAATAAAAAAGCATTTTAAGATTGCTGCATTCTGGAAAATGCCCATAAGGCTGGCTGCGTTGCCACGTTGGATTGCGATTTGAGCCAAATATGAGCTAGCTGTCTTCCGCTGGGTACCCTGGGACTGATAACACGGTTTCGGGAATTGAAGGCCACCCGTGAAGATAAAATAATTGACTAAAAGAAAGGCGAAGTGATTCCGTTTTATGTGAGAAATTTAAGATAATATTTTTGCTGTAAACTATGAGAAGCCTTATACCTATTTCCTATTTTTTTTTTAATTTTAGATTCAGCAGTTTCGGAGATAATGGGGGGGAGGGGGAACGCTAAAAGCTTATCTCAACACATCGCTGAAAACCAAATTCAAAGTGGAGATTTGTACGAGGAAATTTTCGTATATTTTCTTGAATATTGAACTATGTAAAGAGACGATGATGGATTGAATAAAATTAACGTCTTTACTAATTACTGTCTTTAATTTCCACTTTGGACACAATTAAACAATTAAACAGAATTAAAATATTACACAGTTAAAACAAAGCGACCATTTCATTTGCTGGCCAACGCACCTCTCTTTCTGCCACCTGGCGGGCAAAAGACGTAACTACTAATCAATTGACTGTCTTCTTACATACTCCCCCTTTTGACCAAATATAGGACCACCAGTTTGGTCAAACAAACACAAAAGTTACACAAAGAGAAAGTGAGTAAGAACAATTAACAATAACAAAAAACAATTAGAACAAGGAACTTAAACATAATCTAATAGTTTAAGAGGTCGACCGCGTCTCCGTTTTGGGTTGACGGGTCGTGGCTTGGACTGATCACCCTCACACTCACGTGCATGGTAGCGAGTAAGATCGGACACGTGATACTTACCGATCGATTCATCAGGAGCTTCACGATGCGAAATTAAGTAAGTGGTGGGACTCACCTTCATTTTTATACAGTAGGGCCCATCTCTTCTTGGGACGAGTTTCGAGGTTATACCCTTACCGGCATTACTCAAAACATGGCTACGTAGAAGGATTAGGTCACCAGGTGAATAGTCTTCCCCCACACGACGGGTCTCGTCTTTAGTAGTCTTAGGAAAATGGTTACCTGTATCGATGGTATGCTCGGCGAAAGGTGTCGCTCCTCCCCCTTCACCAAAGATGTCCTCGTACTCGTGAACTAAGGTTGACAATGCAGTTCGCTCCATTGACGACAGCATCGCCCCCTCATCAGGTCGAATCACGTCTGCAGCTGCACAACTCACCTTGACGCTTGACTTCTCGCCTTGCAAAGGATACACAGCCTGCGGGTGATCAGTCATAAACCATGAGTTCGCGTGTAAGTTAAGAACAATACGAGCACTACATAAAAAATCGATACCAAAAAGTGTTTCATTATTTACGGCGTTAGGTAAAACTATGAAGGTAGTTGGTACAACCTTACCCTCAAGTTTAACGTCGACGTCAACAAGTTTGACATTCATATCGCGCACAATCCCGTCTGCAAATTTTACACGAAAATTACTTTTACGAAACGGGTGACCTTGATCGCGTAGCAACGTATACAAACTATAACCAGCTATACATCGTTTGGCCGCTGTGTCCACTAAACCGGTACCACGAACCCCATTAATCTCGACATTGAGAATAGGTCGGTTACTGGTGCCGTTACTGTTGGAGTCAGACGCAAAGGCAACCTTCATTAATGGTAGCTTGTTACAATTTTGAATAGGCGACTTGCCTCTGAGAGGCAAGCTCCCCTTAGGTACAAAAGTGTTAGTACACAACTCGGTGATCTTTGACAGATGACCTTGCTTAATCTTTGACAAATTTGTATTAAACGAAAACGGACTCTTCTTTGGGCTACGATTGCTACGATTTACAGACATATTGTTACAAAATGTACAACTACGATTGTTACTACGATTTATAAAATTTGGTTCATCTGTAAATTTGTAGGTATCATCGCTCAAAGACTTGTCCAAAGAATGAAAATTACAAGAATAAAATGTATGACTAGTGTCTTTAGGTTTACTGTCCCCAGCATTACAATTAGCACACTTAGAACGAATGATGCCCTTAGCACCACAACCATAACACTTGATTTCACTATCACTTTTAATTTTAAGTCGCGGACACTCAGAGCGAGCGTGACCACTTTTACGACAATAAACACAATAACTTTTGTTACCTTGAAGAGGCTGAATTACTTGGTTACACTGTGTCGCCCGAGGAACTTCGCACGTCGAAGACCGAAGCGGAGTCTCGACCGAGTTACGAGCAGTCGTTGACCCGTGAAACACAGGTGACCGGAGTGAGGTGCTCGGCGCAGGCGCCGCCGTAGAGCGCGGCTCATGCCGGCCGGCACGAAGCTCCCGTTGTCCCTGAACAGGCACCGACGCTGCTTCGTCGAACTCGTCCTCCACCTGTCTGGCGCGCTCGATGAGCTCGTCGACACTATTAACCAGGTCTCGAGGTATTCGCTTTCGAATATTGATGTTTAGCAAGCCGTAAAGAAGGTCTAATATAATTCGTTCATCAAGAACATACGGTAGACTCGCGAGTTCCGCGCGTTGACGGCTGATATAAATATCGGCACGCTCGTGTCCTTGATCTGCACTGAACACGCCACGAAATATTTTGTAGGGAGGTTTCGGCGCACCATACATGGATCGCAAACGTTGTATTGCCTCTGTCCACGAAGAAATGGAGCCCTTTACTCCCTTGTACCAAACAGCAGCATCTGCCTCTAGTAATATTGGCAGGCCGCGGAGCGCATGCTCGTCACTTATATTTGTACACTCTTTGTATACTATGATTGTATCAATAAAAGCATCCACGACACGTGGATCTTGATGAGCTCTCCCGCTGAAACGCGCTGTACAGTTAGCGAAGTTTCCCATAAGCGCGGAGGGCGGTGCGATGTGTGATGTCGGAGACAGGCTTGGAGCGCCGCTGTCACTGTTGGAATCCTTGGAAGCTAGGATAGCTGATATTAACTCTCTGTTAGACTCAGCTTGAGCCCTAGCAAAGGACGCGAACATCGCTGACATGCGCGACTCCACCTCGAAGTCCGCCTCGTGGCTACTTTGCGCACTTTTTCTTCTTGGCATTTTCACTTTCACTTAACACCTCGAAGATTGAGACAGTCACACATAAAACCAGCAAGATGCTTGTTGAAAACTGAATATATTTTAGAAACAAAATTTAAGAGTTCGTAAAAATTCGTTATTTTGGTTCGAAACTTTTATTGGCCACTAGTTGGGCTGCCACTTGTAAAGAGACGATGATGGATTGAATAAAATTAACGTCTTTACTAATTACTGTCTTTAATTTCCACTTTGGACACAATTAAACAATTAAACAGAATGGACAACATTTCATTTTTCGTAAGGTACCAAAATTCGAAAACCGTTTGGAGATTACATGCTAGAAAGCTTATTTTTATTTTTTTTTATTTTTTATATCCTTTAATTTTCGAGTTATTTTAAAAATACTGAAATATTGAAAAATAAGGATTAATAGGTGCCCTAATCTGTGCTAACCCTCTAATTTAAAAATACTAATGTCTGTTGGCAAAGTTGTTAGTTATTGAACTCAGGTGTTGCCTTCTATTAATTTTACCCATTTTTATTCCATTTGAAGCTAAATTAATAATTATTCTTTAAATATAATTATAAAAATACTTCTTTTATATAATATTTTTTGGAAGTTTTGCTAGTTTCGAATGGGCTATCACAGGAAATATATTTACGAGTGAAATTGCGGACAAAAGCTAGTATTATTATATACATTATGAATAATGTTGTGGGCGATTTGAGTTCCGGCTACGGCAACACCTATTTGGAACACGGTATATTATACTCTTTGCATTTCTATAACGTATACTCTGTGGCTTGACTGACACTATCAGTCACTTTCTTTGGGTGACAGTTTATATTTCTTAATTGTAGTCCTAGCTAAGGTTTTTAGTTTATAAGTCCTCGGTATTTATAAAAATTCATAATTAAATTAAAAATATAAAAACTCAACAAAAAATAAAATATAAAAATACGTGTAACTTATTTTTTAATATATTTTTAATTAAAGTAATAAAAATGGGTGATTAAAAAAATGAAATGTTGTCCATTAAAATATTACACAGTTAAAACAAAGCGACCATTTCATTTGCTGGCCAACGCACCTCTCTTTCTGCCACCTGGCGGGCAAAAGACGTAACTACTAATCAATTGACTGTCTTCTTACAACTATACATTCTAAAATATTAAAAAAAAATTGATTTGGTCATCAAACTGTACATATGTAACAAATTTAAACTTTTTAAATCTAATTCGGATTATTATAATTGAAGATTCGGAGAAAATAAGCTGCGACAGACGGACAGACATACACAAGAGTGATCCTGTAATGAGCTTATCTAAAATATATAGCGCATGATATATGTAATATCTATATAGATCAACGAGATGAACACTTCAGGGTAAATCTTCATTTTAACTTTCATAAAAGTTTCTTACCAATATCGGCATAAATCAATAATTTTGAAAGCATTTTAATGATGTTGTTTCTTTGGTTCATCATTAGTTCACACATTACAGTTAAAAATACAGATCGGCTGTTTCCGCAAATGTATAGAAATATATCGCTGACAATAACTTCGGAATACTGAAAATATAATTAAATTAAGGGCCTATTGACCACGTGATCAATTTCCAATCTGTCAAACTTCGCACGAAAGTTGGCAACATCGCAAATGAACGTTCGAAAATTTCAAGTTTTAGAATCTGGTATCTATCAAAAATGCAAGACTTTGTTATCTGTCGAAACTATTTGTAATTTTGACAGGAATCGTTAGATATCAGCGCAGGATATCAAAACCGGCGCGTGCAGTTTTGTCTACCCTATAAGGCCAAGAGCCGATCCTGAAACAGTAAATCATAATTATACTATGTAGGTATTAGATCTATTGTCATATTTATTGTAAGATAATATTATATATCATTGATATTTTAACCGGCTTCATATTTATTTCTTACTAGATTTTGCCCACGGTTTCACCTGCGTGGAAATAGAATATACGGTAGTGGAAAAATAGCAATGTTTGGTGACGTTTTTATATTTGAATAGGCGCTTTTTCAACACCCTGAAGGTTTACTTCTGATTTTGTAGAAAGTATTTACTAAGGGCTGTATGCCAGATCTTTTTCAGGTTTTTAGAAGCTTAAAAAGTTACGGGAAAGCAGATCACTTAACAAAACTTAATATAAAAAGTGGTTAATGAAACCTCATTATTATTTAAAAATAACTTTTCAATGACACTCTACTGGGTTGTGGTTTAATTTTTTTATCTCAACTTTCATAAAAAATTAAATATATTTTGTTTCATTATGTCAAAATCACTAGAACTTTTTTGAAAGACTGGGACGGACGGACGGGCGAACAGCCTGAACGATCTTATAAGGGTTCCTTGTTTTACTACGGAACCCTAAAAACAGCATGATGCCCACAGCTTTGCCCGTTTTGTATTTTATGATATCACTGTCATGCTGAGGTAATGCTCCTTAGCATAAATGTGAATCTGATCACATTCTGGGCAATCATTCAAAATGCCTAAATATTGTTGCAAATAGTAGGTAATTATTCCACTTAGATATCAGAGACAGCGAAATACAGAATATTGGTTATACAACATTATAAGTCTAATTCTCCTGACTGTTATTATTGCTGTAAGGGATTGTAAAATAATGTAGGTAGGTAGTAGGGTGGGTCATTTATGTATGAAGTTTTTTATTTTTTATTGAATCTTTTAATAGTAATATTATGTTGTCTTAGGTCTAAACAAATAATAATTGGTAATAAAAAGTTTATTTAAATTTTAAGTTATATCTTTAGCCCGCGCAAGTGATTTGAAGTTTTGGGAATTTTCGAAAAAAATAACATTTATTTAAACATGAATCAAACATTACTATAAATTATATAAATATTACATAAAATGCAAAAACAATTAATATAGCATATTATTTCGTTCAAAAAAATTATTATATTTTAGCCACAAAAGCTTGTTTACTCTCAAATAGAGACATCAGTTTTCTGGATGCAAGTTTCGTTGATTTTTTATTGCATAAAGACATTAATTTCTTTATTTCTTTCTTGCACTGCAAATTTTAGATTTATCAACCACTTCAATATCCGAAGATATATCATGCTATACCGAAGAAATAATCGCAGCAGCTGCCCTGTCAGAAATACCGTAACGGTCACAGGTTTTTGCCAGCATAGGCAATTTTTTAACTGATTTTGTTATTTTATTGTTTGTTTGTGAAGTGGAAGGTAAGATTAGCTTATCAGGTAAAGAAATATTGCATTCAGAATCACTAGAAGATGACGCCAAGTCCTGCTGTTCGGTATCACACTTATCTTGATTTTCGAATATTTTTTTTAACCTTAGAAGCTCGTATTAGGTTTTTTTGTAATTTAGCTGTAACAACACGGTCTATTCCACCAATTTGCATCTTTCTATGCTGTCTTTGATCCAACAAAAACTTCTGCTCTTCTTTTGGTACCTTATTTTCTCTTGGACAACAGCAAAGTTCAATTTCTTTACATTCATAAGAACAAATGTCGAACAAAACTCTGCTGCTTTGTAGAAAAATATTTTTTGATCAGCAGATAATCTTTTTAATGATTTGATAAGGTTTTTGCACTTTAAATGATAAGCCTTTAATAGCTGAATGACTCTCGTGTGAGAAACCATATACCTAATGAGACGATTTTTTCCAAATATCTTCCACTCTTCGAGACACCAGTTCGGCAATATCAAAAAATGGTTCCTTCATAGTATTCCTGCTAACTTTAAGTTGTAATCTATTCCATTCATAACATTTAATAACGTCCTCGTAGGTCGGTAACACCATCTTTATGTCTTCTACGCTCCCGAATATAGGATACTAATAACGTTGTCTTCTAGTTTCCATTGTAAATCATTATTTATTAAAGAGAAAATAATGTAAGGAGTATTAAACGCGGTGCAGTATCGTACTGTAATAATATATTTGTCACACTAAAAGTTTAGTCCAACAACTGCGCTATTGCGATACGCCTGTGATGATCAAGAGTACCCACTTTAAAGTTATAAAAATTATAGCACAATCTCACTAATTCTCATTACCAACACAATAATATGAATTTTGTTTACAAATAGTATTATTTTCGTTGGTTTAGGGTGTCGATGTCTATTGTCACTATTGTATTACTTTATATCAAACTTGCGGATCTAAGCGCGGGCTTATGAATAATATTTAACACATTTCTAATTGAACTTGTAAGACAACATAATTTCACTATTACAAAAGGATTTGGGGAAAAAACATTTTTTGACCCACCCTAGTAGGTAGGTACTTACATTTATAGACGGTGAAAGAGATCGACAAATGACCAATAGAGTTGACATTAATGACGAAAACAACATACTTATTATCTGTGAAATCAAAGGAGAAAGTTAACGCTGAATTCGAAATTATTAACTGTAATTAGTTTTTAGTATTGGAGATAATAAACCCAGCTTTTAAAGTAGCCGAAATTTTGTGACCACTGACCCTCATAACAATTTCAACATTTAGCCAAATATATACTCTGCTAATACTATTAAATACTGTGCTATTAACAGTACCTGAAAGCTTGTCGCTGAAATTTATAAGGGTACTAGCATCGCACGGGTAAAATAAATAGTTTCCAACAATTTGAATACCTACACAAATACGCTTGTAACTACTTATCTATTAGAGATAGATATAAGACCCTGCGAACTTTCTTGTAGATCATTTTACTCTACACTATTATTTCCTACATCATTTTATTATAACTTTGACGGACTAGACATCATATGCCTTGAAAACTCGCTGGGGCTAACTTTTCCCCCGACTTGATTCACTTATATTGTTATTGCTCCTAAATATGATAGGTGCACGTTTAATACTCTTACTAATAACGAAAATCAAAACAAAATCCGTGAAAAGGACTTTGTTTTATAATGTAGTGATTATGCAACTTTAGTAAGTTGCAAGTACTTTTTCCTAACCACATGATTTCTTGTACCTGGATACAGTATATATTATTAAAGAGCCATATACAATCAGCTATTTCATCATAAATCTTCATTAGTTCAAACCAACAATAATTTCTATTGAATGCAGGTCCATCAATATCAGCGAATATCTGTAAAACCTACAAAAAACAAAATTACTTAATATTTGATAATGTTACGAAATGAGGCTTTTACTATTAGATAAGTTGATTCACTGGGAAGATTTTCTGAAACATGGAGCCATCATGTTTAAGAGCTGAACATTGACAGTATAAGTGAATCAAGTCGGGGATAAAGTTGGCCCCAGCGAGTTTTCATGGCGTATTCTGTCTAATCCGTCAGAGATATTACAAAATGACAGAGGAACGAATTGTGTGGAATAAAATGGTCTACAAAAAAGACCGCTAAAGTATATATCTATCTTTACTAGTTAAGTAGTTATAAGTGTATTTCAATAGGTATTCAGATTGTTGTAAACCCATATTTTACCCGGGCAAAGCTGGAGGCAGGGCGGGTTCAGGGTAGATAATGCGTTTTGTTCTGACCCTCTAACTCTAAAAGCTTGTTTAATATTCTGAAATTGACCATAATAAAGAGTTGTTTACTAACCTTCAATGTAAGTTTTGAAAGGTGATCTTCAATAATATCGTCTTTCAAACAAGGCATGTGTTTCATACATTTTTTTCTTAACAAAATACTGAAAATAAGTACTCGCACATAAAATAATATGACCATTAACTCTATAGTAGCACCTTGAGACATGAAAAGTAGAAACGTTATTTGAACTCCAATATTATTTACTTGAAATCCTCCTAAAATTGTTGAATAAATATACTCAAGCACTGGTAAGCACGCTAAGAAAATAGAAAATAATCTAACACGCTGAAAAATTGTCTTGTTCATTATCTTCATATGATTGTCGATATTTTCAATGGCAACGAAAAAATTGACATAGTTATCACTGTTAAGAAATTTATTGTCTATGAGAATAAATAACAACTCGAAAATGTGGCAAAATCCGAAAGTTTTTGTGATAATATTTAATGGAACATCAGATTTAGTGTACGTCCAACTTTTTGGTTTCAATAAAATCATTATTATTATAATAAATAAGAAGAAAATTATATTGTATATTTTGCTTAATTTCCCGACAGTCGTTATTCCATTTGTAGTATAGTTAAACATTCGATTAGCACATTTTGACGAGAAGAAATTGAAAGGTTTTATTGCGTTTATTGTTGAATATTTGGTTATTATATTATAAATTTTTTTATTAGATGTTATTTCTATGTTTTTGTTCTGAAAGTTATTAATTAAAATGGAAAACTCATTATTTTTTGTATTTCTTTCTCGTCTTAACTGCAAGTGTTTAAATTCATGAATATCTAAAGACATTTTCTTTTCGATTTATCGAAATCAACACTATAAAGAGTGAAGTCAAGATTGTTTTTGAATATTTCAATGCATAATGTTATTTTAATTATTACATCGTTACAAGAGATAACATCAGTGGATAATTATAGTGATGTGAGGCTTCTTTAGTAATTATGAAGCCATTTCACTTCATTTCTAAATTACTACTTTTTTGTTGGGTTAGATATTAGTTTCTAAGCCTAGATTGAGGAAAAGTTTTTTTTCTTTCATCACGGGTTGCTTTACAGCTCCCGAAACCGTGTTACGGTCCCAAAGTACCCATCGGAAGATCTTAACGATTGGTCAGGATGTCTTAACCACTCGGCCACAGACGCACAAAATAAAGTTATGTAAGTAAAACTTGACTACAGCCACAGGTATAAAATTTGTAGTACCTATTTTAAAAAGTTTTAAACAAGAGCCGAGATATAATGAAATAAACATCGGCCTGTCGTCACTTTTCAATTATTAGTTAGTTTAATTTGTGAGAGATATTCCGTGTGACTCTACGATTACAAAATACAAAGCTATTTGTCTAAAGTTGTTTTCACATAATTATCAATCACGGAAAGAGCCGGGGCTGAAAGCTACAAATTTTCAAGTAGACACTACAAGGGAAGTGACATCTTTATATGACCCTATATTACACTCCTAGTCTTACTAACTTATTTCAGCATAGTACAGGAAAATGTTCATAGATGGCACTAGTAATTAATACATAGTTACTTCACAAAGTTACCGTTAGAGGTCGTCAATGTTTTACTACGAAGCCTATTGACCATGATTCTACGTCATGACATGGCGATCGACGCACGCGTTCCGTCGTGACATGTTGGGGAATGCGGTTTAATGCCGCCCGCGCCGTGATAGTCTGTGATTAATAAGACATCTCAGTCAGCAGGATCATCTTAGCTACCGATTAATCGGTAATATTGATGCTATAATACTTGGTATCGATTAAAATTGGTGGAGCCACAGTATTATACTTTATTCAAATTCTGTACTAACGTCGATCCATTGGCATGGAAGAAGGACAAACAAACTTGCATTTATAATATTAGTAAGGATTAGGATAAAATAAAAGGCGCCCTAAAGGATGAGTAATAGTAAAGCAATATTTGGTTATTGTAAAAAATAATTCAAGAAAACAATCTATTAATGTTATCACGCCTTTTATCACAAGAGGGGTAGGCAGAGACAATCAAGAAAACAACATTGTCTGTATAGCATCTAAGACATTCTAAGATATCCCTAAGTCACATATAAGCTATCTTTTATTTTGTTCGAAAATATCCACAAACCAGGGACGGGAACTAGTAAAAAATAATTTCGTAGGATCTTGCTTGTTTGAAACATTATATTTTATAAAAACAAGAGTTGTGTAAATTAGCAATCTTATTGATACGTTCCTAATTTAACACATTAAATTTCTTGAAAATTTCATAAAATGCATCATCCGTGGGTAGTTCATGTCGGCAACACGGGCAAGAGTTGTTCTGCAAAGACAATTACCAATACAATTAAATAAATTAATGATGAATTAGGTATTTTTAAAACATCAGTTGAATACATATGGAATATCTGATAAGTAGATAAGCGAAAAATTGTCAAGTAGTGAGAGGTATATACGACTCGCGCGCACAGGGTTCTGTTCCGTTTCATCGAATCGGGGCCTCAGAACTCTGTGTAAACTGCAAGATTATAAATTGCGCGCGGGTATCTCGTATAAACGTTTTTAGGAGTAGCTCAATGCATTCGTCGAGTACATGAATTGTTATAGTTTTTGCTTTAAATTAGTGTTTTAACTACGTAAAGATGTCTAATGAAATAATAAAAAAAAAATGAGCGAGCCTTATCGCGTATGATGTGTAACATTGGTACACGCACACATTGTTGGCTGACAGTACCAACCTCTCGGAAAATAGGTTGCAACCATCTGACGGCCAACTCTACGCGCGTAATCGTTGGTCAATTCAAATAGCGCGCGCTTCCACGGCTTCCTGTGACACACTTCCGTCCCTTTTCACGAAATCATTCCCACAGATTGCAGGAAAGATGTTATACATCAAAAAAATATCAACGTTTATCTAAGCATAAACTCAAATAAATAATAAAATTTGAATTTGAATTTGAAAAAAAGTGTACCGACTTCAAAAATTTGCATTGAAAAGTAAGAAATAATAAAAATTTCGTCGTAGAATTTGAAGACGGTTGGTGCCAAATTAGAATACAAAATTAAGTAAACATCTAAGAACATAAATATCTGTTCAATATTATATATTATGTTTGTACTGATGATCGTAGGTTCCTAATGAATTGTCCAGATTAGTGAATTTGGGTACCTACTAAGTTATTTCTAATTTGGCACCAACCGTCTTCAAATTCTACGACGAAATTTTTATTATTTCTTACTTTTCAGTGCAAATTTTTGAAGTCGGTACACTTTTTTTAAAAGGTTTATTTCTCCCTTTTAAGTGATTTTGCTGCCCTCAGAGACAAATAATAACGCAACTAAAAAAAATTGATGGAAAATTTAAAAATACTGCGGTGGATGGGATTTGAATCATGTGCAATGTGCATCCTGCCCTGCACCCTATACCTTTAACCGCTAGACCATCGTCGATACGAAAATTGACAACTTCGTGTCAATAGCAACCGTTGCTAAAGCTTTTCTCTGATATAATTTTCAGCTGTAAATAGAGACAAATTACTGAATTTCTGAAAAATTACTGAACCGATTTTCGTCATATGACTGTGAGATAATGTCGAGAAATTATTATATCCTTAAAAAAATAAGTTGTCAAAATCGGTATATATTTTATCGAGATATTACGAAAAATTAACTTATAAGGTCACTTTTTTCAAAATTTCTGGAAAACATATGAACCAATTTTTATGAAATAAAAATGGGACCAATCCGGAAGAATTATCTGTCGATTAAAAAAGAAACCATCAAAATCGGTTCACAACTGGCGGAGTAATCGATGTCCATACATACATAAAAAAAAAACGGTCCGAATTGAGAACCTTCTCCTTCTTTTTTGGAAGTCGGTTAAAAACACATGAGTATTTTTTGTAGGAGTACTACGTCATGCTACATCCTGTTTCTATTTTGTTGCATCATCAATGATAGTTCAACAACTCTTTGACCCTGATCTTGACATTGGATTTTAAATTTATTAATCCACTAGCTTCCCGTCCCGGCTTCGCTCGTGGTAATTTGTGAAATGTGACCATTTGTGACATACAATTTTATCGCGAAGGATTTCTGAGATAAAAGTAAAGCCTATATCATTTTCCGGCCTATATCTTAGAATACATATGGGTGGATCAACTTTTTCTTGTACGAAATCAACAAAATGTTAATTTATATTTTTTTTTGTATTTCAATGAAACTATGCTTAGAAGTATTATATACACTAGCTTTGCCCTGTTTTCGGCGTGTGGAAATTTATTATTATTCAATAATCCCGTAACGACCAATGTGTGGCCTTCTCCCATTATCTCTCTCTCTATCTTTCTCTCTTTATGTGAGAGCATCCAGCTCCATCTCCTGATAACTACACCTACTAAATAAATGGCTTTACTTCGAGCAATGCTTTCCGCGCTACCCTTGTATTTTTTCTTCTTTGTATTGTTGTTAAAAAAAATATTTCATGTTCACTTGAAAGCATTGTATAATCAGACATTATGGCACTTGTTACATAACGGTTGCATAATAACGTACTTACTTTCTCCAGCCAAAGGACTAAACATGTTTTGTGGTAAATGTGATCACATGGCATCTTTTTCACGACCTGCTCATGTTCAAACTTCTTGAGACATATTATGCATTCTTTACTTGTATCTTCCACTTTGAACTCGGGTAGATTTTCTACAGCTGACTTAGCTGCTGGCGGAATTGAACTGGAAAATCACAAACAACTAATATTTATGAAGTAACTAGCAACCTGTCTTATCTATTAAATAGAGTTAAATGGTACAACAGACTTTTTGTGTGTAATTAAAATCTAATTATTTTTTAGATCTCATCAAAAACATAAATGTAAAATTTTGTCTTAACTCCACACTGGTCCGGTATCGCACTAAAAATTTAATTTTTCATTCCGGCCACCGGATGATACCTATAGATTGACACAGGCCACACATTAGAGATGTAAATCATACGATCTACATCGCATGCAATTCACTCACTCACACAGACACAGAAGATTCGAACTATCAGTCAGTCAGTCAAATAAGGCATAATATACTTAGGAATATAAGTTAACACCCCATTTCACCCCCGCGGGTATATAACATAGAGTAATTTATAATGTTATTATTAGATTAAAAAGATTTTTCAAATACGACTGGATTACCACGTTCAAAACAAACTCTTCAGCTTTATTATTAGTATAGATATAGAATATAAATAACATCACGCTACGATCCAAAGGGGCGGAGCAGTAACCCTTAACGCGGGTGCAACCGCAAGCACAGCTAGTTATACATAATCCTCTTAGGACGTGTTGCCGCTGCGTCACCCTACATATAAATCACAATTAGGTAGGTACATGTCACACGGCGCGTTGCGACCGTTGCGACGTCGAAAGGCACCGCACCGCACGCGCACCGCCCCTGTGGCAAACATTGCCACGGTATCATTGCGCTGCGGCGCAGCAACTATCGATGGCAGCAACGCACCGGCAACGCATCGTGTGACCTCGCTCAGGTTGTTTATATTTTTTTTCCTTATACATTCAATGTCGATTTCAAGTTCATAACTGGAAGTAGTCTAGAATTTTGATGAGTGAGTTAGTGAGTACACAAATAGTTATTTTGAGACGTCAATATATCAATAATGGCAAGAGGTTCATTCATGAAAATTTGGATTCTAGGTAATCGGCTTTTTCTAGAGAATCGCAAGTGTTTAGAGCAAATAGTTTTAAAGTTTTCTGGGGGTCAAAAGTGTACAAGTTTTCTGTGTACCTACCGTTTGTTTCCTGCAATATTTCACACGGCCGGTGCTTCTCCGTTTTCATTCGCTACTTGGCTGCCCACTGCCGTGTGTCTAGATACTCTAAATATGCCCTTGGCACCTTACTATTTCCACGAAAAATAAAACAAATTGTTTGTAAATGTAATAAATTATTTTTCACAATAAAGTTTATATCTTATGTTAGGTACCTAAATAAACTCTTTTTTACAAAATCTCTTGAATTATCATATCACATCAAACACACATTTAGTGCAATAACAAGTGATTTCCCAATTCGGTTTAGAACATCACCAAAAAAAATCTTAATTTATTTGAGATTTAATGATAACACTTTATGTCAAGACAATTCATTGACGCTATGAAAAAAAATTAATCATTGAGACAATTAGACAAATAGGTTTTTTTAATTCACTCAAAATAAACATTTACAGAATTGTTAACTTATAAGTAAAAAATATATAAATACAAAATGTTTAAGTACAAGTAGGTATTGTAAGCATTGTTTCTAACTTTCAATCCAAGTTTAAAAAAAACATTTTTAATATAAATAAGTAAATAAAAGTAAACTAATTCATTGCAGCCATATCTCAATATATAACGTACTTAACACAAGTAAAAATAAGGACAGAATCTCAAAGGTCAAGTGCTACTTCAAAAGATCAGTGCTCTTAAAAAAATCTTTCACGAGTTTTCATATTGACTAAAAGTAAGTTCTTTCTGATAACATAATATTTTATTTACAAAATATAATAAATTCTTAATTTTGTCATGTGATTTTTCTTTGGGTATCAATACCACTTATTACGCCCCATTTCACATTGACTGTTCTAATAACCTATTTTCAGTACTTTAAGTAGGTGTCTTATCTTTTTCAAATATGTAAAACTATGTACTCAAAGTTTGTTTACACAAAATTCTGCATGACGTGTTTTAAATTTTGTAACTACGAATGACTTAATAACTAAGTCAATATATGTACAGATATAGGCATGTTGTTAATTCACGATAGGCTCCGTTCCTATCGCAAATAATAAATGTCTGATGTTTATTTTAAAATATTTTTGAAAGTTATTCAAATATTTTAGGTAGTTATTGTTCTTAAATTCTCCTCATCTTCTTTCCACGCTTCATTCATATTTTTATTTACTGTGGGTTATCCTGAAAAAAAAAAGGTTTCATTAGAACAATGTTATAGCGACCACGCCCCTGGCTTCGTTCGGGTACAATATTAATTTATAAAAAATGTTATTGAACATATGTTGAACATATTACAATATCCACCTGCTGCCGCAGATTTTTTTTTTGTAGATAATTTTATTCTACACATTTCTTTCCTATAGCATACCTATGACATGAATACGAGCTGAAGCTAACTTTTTCCTCGACTTGATTCACTAAACCTAAACATACTCGAAAACCTTCCTCGTGAATTAACCTATCAAATGGCGAAAACCGCATTAAAATCCGTTCAGTAGTTTTTACGTGAATAATGAATATAATATGTAGTGATGAAGTAATATAGATAATTCAGAATATACCTATATAGATAAATAGTGATATTTTCATATATAAATATGAAAATCTAGGTGGGTGTATTCATAAATATTGTCCGTCTCGATATTTGTTCAGAGTAGTCTCTGAAACTGCTGAATTTATTTTGATGAAACAGCGATCATTTATTGTCTACCTACTAACATTATAAATAGGTAAAGTAAGTTTCGATGTAGGAGGTAATCTCCGAAACTACTCATCCGATTTAAAAAAATCTTTCACTTATATTTAAAATGGATCTTCAGAGTGGATATACATTATCCCTTTTTGAGGAGAACAATTTTGTATGACGTATTAAAGCGCCTACTAAATATTTCAACATCACCAATCATTGCCATTTTCTTTCTCATGAGTTACACGAAATTCTATGTTCACGCAGGACGCAAGTGAATCCGCGGGCAAACCTAGTACAATATATTTTTATGAACTTTACAAATCTGTAAAATTTTAAAAACATAAAACTAGAGGTACCTAAACATATATTTAAGTATCTATCTATATCATTTTAAAGATAACATGTTATTTTCAGTACACAATCTTTTCTCACAGATTGCGATACAACTTGATAATTGGATATATAATAATAATAATAAGTTACCTATGTTAATATTTGATAATAAAAATTCAGAAAACATGTCAACTATAAAAAATACATATTACTGTGAATTTAATGACTTACCCCATTCGTGAATAGAATTCCTCCAAGCCATAATCCAAGTAAAATAATGGCTACTATGAAGAGTAGAGAAAACAGCAAACTAATGATTTTGCATATTAAGTTGCAAACACAACTGAAAAGAAATTAAAATTATTTGTTAAATCAAGTGTCTCATTGAGTAGGGTGTTACTTAAAAAGTCGTTTGAAATTATTATACCATTCTTAAGGCTTCGTACATCCGATGAAAAACGGAACCCTTAAGGATCAATCTTATGTCTGTCTGTCTGTCCGTCTGTCACAGCTTATTTACTCCGAATATATTGGACGAACCAGATTGAAATTTGGTACATATTATGTAGAGATTGATGACCCAGTCACGGACGTATAGCGTAAATAATCTAATTTCAATTTTGGTGGTTAATTTTAGGGGAAAAATTAAAAAGTAAAAAAAAAATCCAGTGCAGTTATTCATGTTAGCTTTGATAAAATAAAATATAAATCCTAACATTTCATTAAAAAATTCGGTCCGTCGCAGCTAAACCACACAATTTAGTTTTTGTTCTTTAGTGATTTGTTTGTACGAAAAACATAAGATGGCATTTTAATTATATTGAACGTCTATAAATTTATGATTTCACTCGTGACGTAATGAATGCGACGGACAATATATGAGACCGTGGACTCATAAATTAGGTGTGTTTTTTATTTTATCAAAGCATGTGACGTATCAAATGAAAGAGCTAATTAAAAGAAATAATTATTTTTTTTATAATTATAAAATACATACAAAAGGTATACGAAAATTGAGAGCCCCTTCCCTTATCTCCAAAGCTAATGAGTCTAACTTTTTGAAAAATAGTATGGAAATATAGGGCCTCGCTCATAGTTCACAGGAAAACCTAAACGAAAATTCTGTCTTAAAAAAATGGTACCAAACCCTCTTCAAGCGAGTTCGACTCGCTCTTGGCAAATTTTTATTCTATATTAAGTTTTGTTTACGAGTTGTTAAGGTTCAAAATAATCTGCAAAGTTGTGCCCTGTAACTTTTTAAATAAAACTACAAAAAATCTGAATAAAATCTGGAATACTTCCCTTAGTAAATTCTTTCAATTAAAATTATAACGGGAACCGAGACAAATAAACTTTCCGAAATAAGAAATAAAACAACATTACAAATTACAACATCCTGGGTTGGAGCAGACATTACGGAACCCTACTATCTATGCGTGGCTCGATACGCACTTGGCTGTTTTTTAAATTATTTTATGATTAACTCTACCATAAATTGAAAGCCGTAGAGATACAAATCCTAGCGGCGCGCAGTAAGCGTCGTTACTAGCTAATGTTATAATTTTTTTTCTTTTACGTCAAATTAGAGCAGCGAATTGATGTTTTTTTATATATAAATATATAAGAAGGCTATTTTGGGGATAAATTTATATGTTAGATATTAAAAAAAACCACGGTCGAAATTAGGGCGGAAAGGAAAGGTAAATTTATTCAAAGCAAACTTTTTTACTTTTTATGAAGGAAGGCAGATAATTATCAGACATTATTTCGATTTTATGCAGCCGAACTTCTTCGTGGTTGGTATGTGATAGGTAAGGTAATGATAAAATTGATAAATCATTTTTTATATTATCTTTTACACTTAGAAGTAACTACTCGTAGATATCTTCTTTGTGTCATCCAACTATTTATTATCGCTACTTGACGGAGTTATCTCACTGATATTATAAATTAGATAGTTTAGGTTTAGACGATTGTCACTCAAAATTATGGTTAATAGTTACTACTGCTCCGTCCCTTTGCGTCCTAGCGTGATATTATATAGCCAATAGCCTTCTTCAAGAATTGGGCTATCAAATGTAAACATTTTTTTTTCAATCCGACTGATAGTTTCAGAGATTAGCGCGTTTAAACAAACAAAATCTTCGGTTTTATTATTAGTATAGATAATTATTTAATGCAAAGGTATATGTTTGTTTGTGGTAAAGGATTGACGTGGTTTTTTGCACAGTAGGTACAGTGATGTTACTTTTATCCTATTAAATTTTATTGGAATCTTTGATATTTTTAGGGTTCCGTACAGCCGATGAAAAAACTAAACCCAGTTTATTTTCTCAGAATCTACTAGACGAAAATGTTGAAATTTGGTATATATTTAGACTTTGATAATCCAATCACGGGACGTATAGCGTAAATAATCGAATTTCGATTTTCCTAATTTTTAATTATTTTACGTAAAAAAAATTAGGTAGGTACGTCATAAAAATCGTTGTGACCGACTTTGATCCCTTTGATCCCGGAAAATATCTCAATCGGGATTATTTTATGGAAATCCTTCATATAAAACCTGGGCGGGTCAATCTACATAACAGGATGGGAGTAAATAGGTAGTTTTTTGTTGATGACAAATGATATCTTATTAAGGCCAAAGAGCAATCGTTGTTGAGTTATTTTGAAATAAAAAAGACCTACTAAGGGTCCTTGGCAGTCGGCCATCTTATATCTGTCAAAAATATGACAAATCTCAATTAATCCTAGAAAAATGAGTTTATTTATATAACATTTTCAATAAAATTCAATTTGAGTTGAAAATTGTCTAGGATTAATTGAGATTTGCCATATTTTTGACAGAAGTAAGATGGCCGACTGCCAAGGACCCCTAATCCAAGAAGTCACCCATCCTTAGACTGACCTAGATGTGCTCAAACCTATAATTAGGCTAAACTCTAGGCTAATTTTACATTGTTAGCATTAAAGGCAGCTGAATTAATATTGATTTTCAGGTCACGAAGTAGCCTTCAAACTAATGACAATCTTGTTTGTATGGAACAGACATTGTCAATGTACCTAATAGGCTTTATGTTCAGATATTTCTTATGACTTTTATACGACCTTTATGATTTTGCCTTATGACGAGACATCGGAAACAATGGTCATATTTAGCATGTGAATGGGCAAGTATGTCACTACACTTTTAACATTGATAATTCTCTGGTTCAATATATACTAGCTGTGTCTTGCGGTTGCACCCGCGTTAATGGTTACTGCTCCGTTCCTCTGGGTCGTAGCGTGATGTTATAAAGTATAAGCTTCCTCAAAAATTGGGCTATCAAATCCGACTGGCAGTTTCAGAGATAAGCGCAAACAAACAAACAAACAAAATCTTCAGATTTATTATTAGTATAGATAGATAGGAGTCGCTAGCCTAAATTGGTAGAGCATTGTCTTGAAACCCAGAGGCCAAGGGTTCAATTCCCACTTGTATAAAAAAAATGCTAGGCACTAATTTTCTTTAAGAATATGTGTTTTAATCGACTCCTCGACTTCTAAAAATAAACAGATATTTACGTCTGTTTGCGAAAACATGTCGTTTGCGAATCCAAAAGATTTCCCCCTACCAAAAAGTTTTCACTTCAAAAAACTATAATATAATAACAATGTCACGTCATTTAAGGCATCGCCTAAGTGTCTCGGGAATCAATTTGACCTATTACACTCAATACAAGTTTCATGATGCAAGAGACGGTATATAATATCTGGTGACCTCATAAGCAACAGGAAAATTAATTAAACGTTTTTGATTAGTGCTCGATTAGATAAAATTATTAATAATTATCACATAGGAAAAACCTTGTATTATTTATCTGTGTGATTATAAGCATTATTGCTTTCAGTTTTATTACATTTGACTTTGACTTTCTTTTAATATTTTACAGTTCTATTTCTATTAAGTGTAGCGACCGGTTTGCCACCTTCTGTTTAATATAGGCAACTCGCTAAACGAGAACAATGTTGTCAGTGTCTCTGACCACGCCACAATAAAATATGTAAAGGTTTTGATGGAACCTATTTTAATAAACAGGTATTTAACAATATATTGTTTTGGGATTTCAAACACTTGTTGAATGTAAATGTTAAATAAAATTATTAATTCAGTTTCTTTGTAAAACTAAAAATAATCAAGAGCCATGCCACCTGTTATTATTGTATGGAGAGATTAGAAGGATATAAAATTCCAAATAGTACATACCACATTTTGTATAATTTTTACGATTGTATATCAATAAAAAAACCAATATGGTAATTCACTCGACTGCTCCTCTCGGGATAACCAACACAAATGTTTCAATATTAACACCAAAATCATAACTTATCTTGAATATTTATCGCAATTTTCCCAATCAATACTGATAATAAATGGCATATTTTAAAAGCCTTAGATAAATGCTTCGCCTGTGAGCGTCAAGAAACAACTAAATTATTGTAATGTTGTAAACACAAGGTTGTATATCACCCATTCAAAACGTGAATTGAGTTCGTTGGCTACCTGTTAACTAAGTAGTACGTTTGACCCAAAAATCTACTTAGCCATATGGAAAAGCTTTTAAAAATCAATACACGTGGTTTTTGTTTTGATGTGAAGGTCGTGCAGCATAGGTCTTTTTGACGCCTTAGTTTGAGGCCCATAAGCATTATATCTGCTTGAAACAGCGAATAATTCTAAATCGAGAAACAAAACAATTTGGGTGAATGAGGATTCTAAAAGAAAATAAATTCTGAAAATAAAAGACAAGTATTACTTCTATTTTAAGCCACATAAACTAAGAGATGGCTACTTATTAGATATAGTCTGATGATAAATAATTAAAAGAAGAACAAAAGAACTGGCTACTGTAAGAGACAGTCTCAAAAATGAGGCTAAATGTGAAGATTTTTCAACTGTAAGTTGTAAGAAAAAAAGGTAAATCAGTTTAACTAGGACAAAGTACGAAGTTATAGCCATGATATCCTTATAGATACACGAATATAAAAACAAAGTATCCTATAATAATATAAGAATGAGTCACCTGTACTTATCAGATTATTATCACAATCCTAGCTCCGACGTCATTGTTTAGTATCAAGTAGAAGATAAAGCCTTAACAAATATTGCCAAACAAAAGACTATAATAAAAATAAGATACTTGTTCATAGGTAAGCATGAGCTACTAAAAAAAATAAAGTAATTTTAGAACTAAATGAGGCCTAAACTAGTATAATTCATCATACCTTTCATACATGCTCGGCGATTGTGTGTACTTTTATTATTTCCATCAAACAATACATTGTTTATATGTTCAATAAATGTACACCTAGGTCATCCTCTGCCAGCATTTCCTTTCACTTCAGCCATATAAACTTTTAATCCTAAATATAACATCAAAAAAATCAAAAAAGTCAATATTTCTTATTTTCAAACCAGAAATTATAATCCGCTGAGGCATTACAAATTCTATACGCCATCGGAAAAGTTCAAAGAGCATTGTAATAAAAAGTTTTGTATTTTTTTTTCAAGTTTTTCCATTAGAGCGATTCCCCGGAGCGCGGCAGGCGGTCGGTCGCGTGAGAATGAGCAATTTCCTCTCCGCCGCCACGATTTCGATCTGACTTCCTGTCTCGACAGCGATTTTAAAATTTATAGGATCACCCTGTAAGAAAATTAAAAATATACTTCGCATAATAAGTGGAACCTCTCAAAGAAAATGTAATCAAGTTGAAATTGGACATTTTGGAACAAACAAACAAGGATTATGAAAATATTAGGTAGGTAATACATATACATAACAAAAAATATATTACAAAAAAGCGTATTGACCGCATCCAGAACGATGTCATTAGAGAAGAATGCGGAGTAAAAGATGATGTTGTGACTAAAATGAAGAAAAGTAGTTTACGCTGGTTTGGAGACGTTAAAAGAATGAAGGATGAAAGATTAACTAAAAAGGTTTATATGGCTGAAGTGAAAGAAAATACTGGCAGAGGACGACCTATACCTTTATTGAACATATAAAAATGTATTGATTGATGACAATAGCATGTATGAAAGGTATGATGAATATAAACGAAGCGAAAGAGGTATGGCAGGATCGTAACAAATGACATTCGACTGTCCCAGCCTAACCCTATTGGGATAAAAGGCGGTTTTATATGTCTGAGGTTTTTACACTGTAACAACTAAGCATTAGTAAAAAGTATCACAGTATTCTTACTGGATATAGAAGGGTGAAAACGTTGCGGTATTATTTAAAAAATGACATATATAATATATCTCCCAACTACGGTTAATTTTAAAAAAATTGGGAGGGGCTACAAACATGGGATTATTTCCACGAAACTGCAGGAAAAAGTTTGACAATCATTTATCCCGCAGCGTTTTTGGGACAAAAAGCAGCCTATGTCACTCTCCGGCAATCCAACTATCTTTGTGCAAAAAAAATCACGTCGATTTGTTCTGTTTTGACGTAAAAAAAAGACAAAAAACAAATACACTTTCGTATTTGAAATATAAGTAAGGATTAGGATTGTTATATAATATTGACTGAAATTACCAATCTTTCAAAAACTAACTTGTTAGTTTCAACTGTTGAATCTAACATTTTCAGTTCAATAAATCAGTTGTGATTGTAGATCGAGCTAGGTCGTAAGTCTTCACTTGTGCGAACAATGGTCTTCAGGAATAACGAACTCAATTGTATTACGTCCACTGCACCTGCGACTCAGACTTTCAGGCTTTTTTCTACTTTTATGCCGTTCCGCAAGAAAACCTTTGCATTTTCCGATTGCAATATTTAAAAAATAAATATGGTTGCAACGGTTATATATCTAATTGTAATCAATAGGATTTTTTAATGAGCCTCCTATAGCTTGGAAAAGAAACTGAGGGTTCAATCCTCATTTGAATCAAAAGCATAAATTTTTTTTCGGAATATATAATAACTCTATGTGATTCAATCGACTTATTTTGTGAAACTAGCAGCCTCCGTATTTCTCTTAAAAAAAAAGAAAAAAAGGCAGAACCTTGTATTTATTTTGGTGTTATCGGATTAACCCTTAAGCTAAATATAGGCAACTCGCTAAATAAAGACGTTGTTACCACCGTTTCTGGCCATGCCACAAGGTTTTTATTTCCTATTAGCTGATCGCCCCCTACTTCGTACGCGTTGTATTAGGAATACAATTCACCCCCTTGGGTAGGTAGCGGCGCGTGATGTTAAATAGCCTATAACAATCCTCAAGAATTGGGCTATCAAATGCAAAATTTTAAAATCGGTCCAGTAGTTTGTAACAATTGTCTACAAGCTTGTCGGTAAAGATGTTAAATATCACACGCGAACTCAGCGTAAAAATATTATCTAAAACATCGCAATAATCTTTCTTTTGACACCTAGATGAGGCCGTGTTTTCTTGTCAATCACTATGTAGGTCAGTTTGCTATTTCAAAATTTATTAATAGATAAGACAACGCTGCACTAAATAATGCTCATCGTGTTTGTAGAGCATATATAATCCAAAGTTTCTGTGTAAAGACCGATGTGTATTTAATTATCTTCTACCACTACTGTACATGTTTACATGACAACAAAGAGTCAATTACTTTACTTTCAGAACAAAATATTTAGTAATGGAATCTTCTTTGATAGATTCAATATAAAAATTCATCACGGAACGAAATGATAGAAAATACATTATTTTGTTTAGGTGTAAAGCACCATAATTGAGATTATACCTTGCAGGGTAGCCAGAGACACTAGCAACAGTTTGCATAGACTAATCAGAATGGAAGGCAAGCCTGTCGCTATACATATTGGGAGTAGAGTTTGACATTATTTTCAGAAGACGTGCGGAGTGCCCTTCGAAGCATGAAATGTCACAGAAAATTGGTGACGTATCGCTATATACTGAGGCTTGATACTGGAGGAAATGTCATTGCCCAAGGTTTTGCTCGCGTTATTGTCAAATCTTCCTTCCTATTAACTTGTAGTACGAGATCCGACTGCGTGATAACTACGTTCATCTGTAATTTGAATGAAATACATTTTTTTATAAATAACTATGAATAGAGGAATATGTTTCTGCCGGGTTGCCTATCAAATTACGACCGCAAGTATTTTTAATTAAAATTTAATTAATCATTTAATGATCACTGTTTTCGAATAGTATGGTAACCGTCTGCCTTTTGACCAAACGATAGATATGGTCAAGATCATGCTCCATATAAAATTTCAGGCTGATAGGCGGTGAAGTTATGTCCAAATTCAAAAAGCTGCTATTTTTTTTAACATAACTTTGGAACCTGACCAGTCTGAAATTTTATATAAAGCATGTATCTATCGTTCGAAACCATTCGTAAATAGTAATTAATTAATTAATTAAGTAATTAAATTTTAATTAAAAATACTTGCGGTCATATTATTATTCCTATATTCATAATTATTGATCACTAGCGGACTCGGCAGACGTTGTCCTGCCCAAACGTTGGCTTGCCTGCACTACTCCTACCCCTACCCTACCCCTACCCTACCCTACCCATACCCCTACCCCTACCCTACCCCTACCCCTACCCTACCCCTACCCCTACCCTACCCTACCCCTACACCTACCCCTACTCCTACCCCTACCCCTACCCCTACTCCTACCCCTACTCCTACCCCTACCCTACCCCTACCCTACCCTACCCCTACTCCTACCTCTACTCCTACCCCTACTCCTAGGCAAAATTAAGTTTCGCGAAGCCGACCAAATTGAAAATCAGTACTACTAATGATCTAATAAATTACTTAAATTACATTTTGTGACTATTCAATTTTGTCGCGTTCGCGATATTTTCACTTTTGTTAAGTGTCGGAACGCGACATTAGATTCTCCAACACGCACGCGAATTTTAACTTTGTGCGGTGACATTAGGAACACATCTACATTGCATAGACAACAATGAGTGCTTTTAATTTAAAATGAACTTTATTGAATAGCAATAAGGTTCAAATTGACTCTGTTATTATGGGAAAAAGAAAAGGGCTGTTTTTAGGGGGTTTTCGGCAATTATTCGAATTGTCTCACCTTTAAAACCTTCCCTGGATATCTAGGAATATTTTAAGACTAAAATCAGCCAAATCGGTTCAGCCGTTTTCATGTTATGTCGTGACAACGGAAAACGGGTTTCATTTTTATATATATAGATAATGGTATTTAGTTTAAATAAAAGAATGAACGTTGTTATGACGTAGTCGGATCTTAGACTATTGTTTTTTTTTTAGAGGAAATAGGCAGAGATAGACGTTCCGCTGGTCGGCCTTACTTATTTTTTTGTGGATGCGTATCAGATTTTCATAAAAAATATAATAATGCATTACTTGTTTTGATATTTTTAAGTCTATTTTTCTTCTTAGTTCCCGGAATTAGGTTACCGGCCTCAGGGTATCCAGGGGAAAGACAAATGTTCCTCATTTAGCTTTAGATGATTTTAGATGACATTTTCGAGGCTGGAATACGAGTGGCATGTTCTGTTGTGGTGTTTTGAAATCTATGTGTGAATTAGTCGAACAAATTTTTAGGGTAGGTAAGCTATTGGTTATCAAAATTAATATAAAATACATTATAATTAGAAATGTCTGAAACAATCAAAAAGGGTGCGTCGGTGGCTGAGTGGTTAATACGTCTGGTGTTTAACTAGGCATACCACGCGTTCGATCCCGGATCTCGGCCACATGGCCATACCAATTGGTTTTTCCATTAAAAACTTATGTACATAATCCGACTAACCACACTTAGAGGCTTTTCCATCTAAATATACCTCAACAGAACTGGCTTCACAAATACCATCGGCTAAACAAAGGAGACTTAGTCTTCCGCTGGGTACGCTGGAACTGTAACACGGTTTTGGAAGCTGTAATGCTGTGAAAAAAGAAAATAAAAATGTCTGAAACATTTTTTTTTCAAATTGCAAGAGAGCAGTGCAATCAAAACCAGTTCAATCTCCGTTAATACCAACTTTCTCGCCATAGAGTGATTTTTCCCTTCTTTTCCACTTCCTTGGAATCTTCGTGGAAACTTTTTCATTAACACTTATACGATATTAGTTCCTTTAACTCTGATCTTTCTTTCATTATTAAGTTCTTTATGACTGTTTCTTTGAGAACTTAGATCAGTAAGTAACTAAAACTTTTTGAAAAATCTAGTGCGCAAAGAAATGTGATACCACCCATAGCATTAAATTATAATTTTCTAAAGTAATTTGGCACCGGTGGATTCGAAATAATAATTCGAATATGTTGTGAAATAGGGTTCCGTAAGATTTATAACTAAACATTTGTTACTTTTCTTGGGATTTATATAATTTAGATTTGAAACATGAGGTAAAAAGTCGTAAAGCCTGATTTACTTATTTAGATAACTAACTCTCGCCACAATTACACCAGTAGATTTTTTTAAATGTGACAATAGTTTAGGTATGCCGAAGGATATTCAAGATAAAAGTAGCCTATGTCACTTGTGCTGTTTTGAAGTGAAATAACACATTATGATTATATTTAAGAAGTGACATACATACATACATACATTTCCCAAAGGGGTAGGCATGAGAGTATGGAGCGCCACTTCTCTCAATCTTTGCCTACTTCTTTTGTTTCATCCACATCCATACATCGTTTCATACATACACGTCTATTTTTAGTACTACGAATTTGCTCTTTTCTAAGGACATCAGATATTTAATCAATGAAAGTTCGTCTTGGTCGTCCTTTCCTTGTTGTTCCTTTTGGTACTATAGCGTTACCTATATATTTGTTTAGTCATTTCATCACTCATTCGTTCAACATATCCAAACATCTCAGAATTCCCCTTTCAAAGTTATATACAACACTATCAGTCACTTCACAATTGTTTCACGTACATCATTATTTCTCACTTTATCTCTGAGAGATATTACACATCTTTCTCAACATGCATGCTTCTTCTGTCATATCCAAGATTCACTTCCAGAAAAGACTAACAAAAAAAAATTCTCAAAAAATCGAATCTGAAACTAGCTAAATGTGTAGTTATATCTGGCCACGCCGTAACATATAAACTGATTGATTTAGTATTGTTATCATCCTTAAGGATATTTTTATCATTTTACTGTTAATGAATCATAATATGTATCACTTTTATGCTAACATTCACATGTTCTAACCATTGAGATATAGGTACTAGAGGAGCTATAATAGACAAAAGGCATGCTTCATTTCTATAAAAAATAAAACTTAAGTTCGCTGAAGCGCTTGTTAGTCGCTAGTCGAGTAATCAAACGGTATAAACACACAGCGCTAGATCGCTTCTAGGATGTAGTTTTCTCGCGACCAAAAGGTCGAAAGCGCCGTGAATTTCATGGCGCTTACGCATTTCGTTCAACGTACTACAACAACATGCTTAATATAGACTAACTACGCTTACAGAAAGGACAAACCTAACAAGCTCATTTGTACAAGATTTATATTTTTGTTTGTAATAAATAAAATCAAAACTACTGGACTGATTTAAAAAAATATTTCTAAATATATATTATATATATTGAGTAACATAAGTTTAATTTTATAATACTTAGCGGCTTGCCCCGACTTCGCCCGGGGTAACATTTATATCCCCAAGTAAAAAACTACTGGACCGATTCTAAAAGTTCTTTCACCTGTAGAACGCTATTTATTGTATTTAAGGAAACTTACAGACTAAGAACGACTCATTAAAAAAGGTAACTAATATAATAACTAAGCCTAATACAGTTTCAACCTATCATATAATGTATACTGAATACCATAGGCTATATTTTATATTTCCTATTGTATATAATAGTTACCCCGGCAAAGTCGAGGCAAGCCGCTAGTTGTTTTTGTTGTAACTTGAGTTCTTCAGCATATTGAGTATAAGCAATATTTTCATAAGAAGAGAGCGTGGTGAAATGGTGACTGTTATGATTTAGTTACATGCCCTTAAACAATTTCACTCTTATTAATAAGTAATAATTGATATTCTGATCAGTTTTAGCTTCATGTTTCAAGCGAATTGTTGTATATTTGTTAATTATAGCCCGTATCAAATGTATTCGGTGATTCAAAGTGCTCGGTTGATTAAAAGAATGAACTAAAGATGTAAATACTTCTTACTGGATAAAATGTTCTTTTCTGCTTTTGTTATGTATTTAATAATTTGTAATAATTGGTTGTTTTGGACAAATTTTATCCATCTTTCTCTTGTTTCTTGGCTAGGGCGTGGAAACCTTCAATAGACAAAACACCACAAATTTCAATAACTATTTTATTACAAACTAGCAGTTTGCCTCGACTTCGTCCGGGGTAACAATTATATATCATATAAAAGATATCTATTTTATTCAGTGATATTATAGCATTCTACTGGAGAAATACTTTTTTAAATTGGTCCAGTAGTTTCTTACTAGTGGATACAATTGTTACCCCGGGCGAAGTCGGGGCAAGCCACTAGTATAAAATATTGCCTCCGTTACTCAGCGATAATAATACATTCTACTGGTGAAAAACATTTAAAATTGGTCCAGTAGTATTGAGTTCATCATTACAGACAAAAATAGAAAAATCTTTTCTCTTTATAATATTAGTGTAGAAGTGTAGATAACACATTACACAAACAATAATATCTGCGTAGAAAATATATTGTATTATTTTCCGCTATATACGGGAACGTCAACCAATTCTACCTATTTTCACTTCTGAATGTTTTTAGTCTATGTCGAATGACACAACATGCGTCTGATAAATTTTATGTTCGTATTTAATTTTAAAATGATTATACCTAGTTACTTAACGGTGGAAAGTTATTCCTTTACACTTCGCCGTATTCCTTGAATTATTAGTTTCATATTTCAACACACACCACGGCATATTGTATGACTTTCAAATTTTTTCGATTAAAAACAATTACTAGCGTATAACTGCTCAACAGCTAGCAAGCGACTGTGTGAAGTGCAGCGCAATCGCCGCAATTGAATGGAACATAGGAGTGATGGGTAGCGTCTTCTCTAGTACCTATAACTCACTGGTTCTAACTAAAATTGTTTGACTATATTCAATAGACTGTTCTGAGTCACTAAGCACCTTTATCAAAATCCATTATGTAATAATTTCTGATAGTTATTCATTTGTACATTATAAAGAGTAATAAATATTCTAACTGACACATCATTGCAGATCCGAAACGTAAAGATATAGTACCAAACTTGATTAGTTTAAATATTTTACGAGCGTATAGGCACTTTTCGAAATTTAATCGACCTAGGGGTGTTGACTTAAATTGAAAATAAATACACAATTATATTTTTGAAATAGTATATAAAATGTATAATCACTGAAAATAATGTTTTACTTGTTATTTAATAATTTTTTTAATATCTAATTGAAAAATCTCTAATTCATACTTACTGTCACTTGATCGCAAACAGCATGTGACGTCACATTCATATAAATATTGTAAATAAAGGCTTGTCAGTTTGAATTAAATTTCATATTTCGGAGAAATAACCACATACTACTAAGTATATTATATTAACTGTTAGTCAATCTGTCAATGACTAAGTTATTTTCTTGTTATTTTATCTAATCTGTGATCATCATGTTGCTGTTGCGTGAACGTGACGTCGTCATAGGTTTTCGCGGGAACTTTAAAAAGAAAATTAAAAACGTGATTTGATGGGACAACGGAAAAGACTTACCGCTATAACTTAAAAGTATTTAAAAAAAACTTGTCAACAACCCAATTCTTCACAAATTTTGGGACAGACAAACATTCTAAAATTCTTCAGTAGTTTATAAATTGCATAATTATCCAAATAAGATATTTGAAATCACGGACAGAAATGTTGCCTTATAGCTCCTGAAACGGTCCCAGGGTACCCAGCGGAAGACCAAGTCTCTCTCGTATTTGTGAGGCTATACCTAACGAGTGACCAGTTTTGTTGAGGTATATTTAGATGAAAAAGCCTTTAAGTGTGCTTTGTCGTATTATTTACGTAGTAATTATTATTTGATTTATGGTATTATGTACATACGATTTTAATTATTTAAAAACTATTTTATTTATTTGTATAGATGAATGAATATCTACGAAATCAGTTCAGAGCCTTTGAATCTTGTTATCTAGTGAACGGGTGACTACATTGTTTAAAACAAAATTAGTACCCAAACTTAAGCCCAGAGCTTTACTCACAAACTCTAAAACGGCCTCAAAGTCCCTGTATAAGTTCTTCCTAAGTATTTGTCTTTAAGCGCAGTCACACTATATTGCCCTGAAACTTAAGTCGATTAATAATTACTGGTATTTGGAGATGCTTGTGTAACCTATTTCTAAAACAGTGAAACAAAAAGTTGATAGAAGCAAAGCAAAGGACACTGGGAGTAGAATATAATGTCAAGAAGTTTGATCAAGAGTTGTACGAACGCTACTACCTATTCTATTCTCTCAGAACGCTAAATAAAAAAAAACCGAAAAACAACAACCGGGCATAACCTCAAAAAAATTGCTGGTTGACCAAAACCTTCGCCTTTTTTTTCAGCGTTATCTACAGGGTATGGGCAGACGCTAACTTTGCATTCACGAGTTCAATGAGTTTATACTCCAAGGAGTTTGTATACAAAAGGTATATAAACTCCTTGGTTTTGTCAGAGTGATTGACAGTTTAGTTAGGTCACGTGATTGTATTTCAGTCGGTCCCATAGATTTAAAGTTATCTATTCTACATGCTATTCTATTCGTTTAGTTGTACATTGTCTAAGCCCCCTGGAGTCCACGTCGGATCAGCGTGATATGGATTCAAGTTTTTAATGCCACACTATTATTATCATCATCACTTCAATTTATACTAATATTATAAAGATATATAATGTTTGTAAGTTTGGATGTAATCTGTTTGGGGTAATCTGTTAAACTACAGAACCGATTCTAAAAATTCTTGAGGGTAGGTTATAACCATAAAAGCGGGTTCAACTGCAAGGCAGAGCTATAGGGTATATCTAGCGTATTTAAATTTAAATTACGTATTGTGTAGGTATTCAAATTGTTTTAAACAGATCCTCTACCTGTGCGAAGCCGGGGGGGGGGGGGATACTCAAGTGGAAAACCAAGTCTTCCTCTTTTAGCCGATGTTATTAGTTAGGCTATACCTAACGAGTGGCCAGTTCTGTTTAATAAGTTTTTAATAAAAAAAACCCCACTGTGGTTCACTAGGAAACAAATCCTCCTCAAATATATACTTCTAACTCAAGGTTATTCCAATGCCAGAAGTGCTGTCTACATTCTACAAGACGACATTTCTGTATTTTTGGACAGACGTTAAGCGATAATTGAGAATAGTTACCGTGCACTATCAGATCTAGCTTAAACAGACATTTCCGTCGCGTAGAGGACGGTATCCGGCGGAAGTGACGCGGGCGGACGGTCGACGCTAAGCGGATTCCGGGGAACAGATCGCTCGGGGAAACATTTTCCCGTTTCCGGTATAATTTAGTTAGAAATGTACTCAGTTGTCCCTGTGTCGGCCTAGATTTTAGTTGGAGAATGTATGGGTTTACGAATTCGAAAAGTTTCTAAATAATTGCATAATTTTAAACCAGCATGAGTTGCCTTACGGCTCCTGGAATCGTGTTACTGGCCACCAGTAGTTGAAGGCAAGTTTAAAGCCGATGAAATTTTGTGGCTATGTTTTTCGCTTTTTCGCGCGAACCGATCTTGCTAACACAGTCATAACTTCGAGGGTTGTTGAAAGTTTCATCAAAATCCATTCAGCTGTTTCGGAACCTATTATGAAGAACCTATTACATAAACATGATAGAATCCATCTAAAAAAAGTTTGTAAAACATATCGAATATAGATTCCCAGATTTTACAACAAATTCCAGGCTGTGCTCGTCTCTTTTGAAGCGCCGAACCGAGACTGATCTAATATTTCTATATAAAATAATAAATAACTTAGTAGATTCTCCTTCTCTTTTGCATATGATTGAATTCAGATGTACTCGACCCTCGTTCGTATCAACAGTAAGATTAAGCAAGTATTTGGTTTACAATTATGTAAAACCAAATTAAATGCCAATATGTTCATCAACCGTACTTGTAATGTTTTCAATGAGTGATTTAGTGAGGTGGATATATTCGGTAGCACTCTTCCTAAGTTTAAGAAAGCCCTGAATGTAACCTATGATAGCAGAGTGGTTTTTGTTTTTTTTTTGTTTGTTAAGACTCCTTACGGCACACGCTACATTTCGGACATTTTTGATGTCTGTTTGTGAGAATACGAATAAGATTGTGGATACAATTATGTGTCATTTTGAAAATACGGGTCTTGGTCTTCAAGACTGATAGAAGGAAATTTTATATAAAATATAAAAAAATTATATAGGTATATAAAATTATTTCTATAGTGTTGGTAAATTATCATTTTTCCGGACTCGTTTTCCAAAAACTTACGTTCGAGTGACGTTTGACGATCGATCTTGTAAAGCTCACTGAAGATTTTGAACATTAAAAAACAGTATTGACACCGTAATATGGTCAACTTAAATATTGATAGATTAGATTTTTCAACTTTGTCGGGTTGGGTAGCCAGGCCGGGTAGGTATGTAGGTATAGCAGGAAAACTCGTAGTAAACTTTCACCATTCGTTTATTGGTCGAATTAACAAGGAAGGAACAAGCAGCAAAAGAACAACCAGTAAAAGCATCCGTAAGGAGCCAAGGAGCCGTCAAAGGAGCCGTAAGGAGAAGGAGAAAGGAGCGCAAATACTTATTTGCGCTCCTTTTATATTAACATAGATATTAGTTCTTGAATATTGATTCAATACATTTTATATAGTTATTTACTTAGTTGATAAAATAGAAATATAATAAATTTTACAATTGGCAGAGTACTGCCTAAGTCAACAGTTTGTGAAGGAATGAGTAAAATTTTAATTTAGGTTCCATACAATGTTCTATTGAATTAAAATGAACAATATCGTGTTCTAAAATCAAAATAAATGCTATTTATGATGGCCAGCTTGTAAGCGGCCAGGAAAATAAGGTCGTATCATCACAATACCGGGGTTCCCCCGAAAAAATCCTGACCTTAATGAAGGATTTTATTCAGAGAATTAATAAAATAAAGTTTGATGATGAGACTTATATAAAAATACTAATGAATGAAATGAAAAGATAAATTTACAAGTTTTATTATAAATAAAACTAATTATTTACAAGAGAAACGATTTCCACAATCATACAAATCACAAACATTCATCTTCATTTAATCTGTTTAATCTGTTATTAGTAAGTACAGTAAACTCATTTATAATATAGAGTAATTCCCATTTAATAAGGAATGACTCAAAAACGTTCTCGAATTTAGTAAGGGCTTAGTTATACAGTTACCATCCGCTGTTTTAAGTTTATTTATATATAATACAATAGTCGAAGGCTTGTTTAAAGAGTCGCAATCCGCTCATACGAACACCCATGGGAAATACATCCACAGATATAATAAGTAGTAATAATAGACGAAGGCTTTTTTAACGAGTCGCAATCCGCTCTAAAAGACACCCATGAATACCCTGATATTCATAGATATAATAATAATAAACGAATGTTTATTTAAAGAGCCGTAATTTGCTCTAATAACACCCATGGAAATACATCCACATATATTAGGTATAATATTTATAATAGACGAAGGCTTTTTTAAAGAGTCGCAATCCGCTCTAAATAATTACAAGTATTTACAATAAATGAAATGATGAGAATGAAATAAGGAAAATAGTAATTATTAATAATGGTTATAACCAACCTATAATTTGTAAATATGTAAAAGTTTTAGTTACTTAGATGTTTACAACCAAATTGTGAAATTGAAATAAATTTGACCTCCCTTGTAACCATAAGGTTATAAATACAATTTAATAAATTGTAAATAAAATAAAGAAAAATGTAAAATAATATAGATATAAAAAATTCCTTGGTTTAAGTAAGTGTAACTCCTCCATATTGAAAGAGAAAAAAAAATGAAATAAAATCAACGCATGCGTTAAGGTATGCGCTAACTTAAACTATCCACGAGCAAAGACAGTGAAAAGCTAATAATATAAGTACATGAAATAAAATAATATTTAAATTTCAATCAACATGACTACCCCTAGTTGTAATAAGAGCGTAATCATATGTCTATGAAATAGACTTCATAGTAAATAACAATTGAAAATTAAAAGAAAATCGAACGTCGTCGATTCAAAATTTAAAAACTTGTCAATGACAAAGAAATTATATAGGATACATTTGAAAATCGAATATTCCAATGCAATATTGCCGAGCAAAACAAATTGTGTAAAACAAAGAAAAATCAAGTAAGTTCAAATTCTGATATCGAGGTGCTTTTATATGTATCATAATTTATTTGAAATTTATTATTATATATTAAATTTATTCTCGGAAATATATTAATATTTTAATTGCCTTACTTATGTAAACTGTAGTGTCATATTAGAAATCATTAAAATAAGAATGGACAAATTGTTTTGGATATCTTAAAAATGTATAAAAAAAATCGCAAATTTAATGAAACTTTGGAATTAAATAATATTTATTTATGTATTATTTTATGGAATCACGATAGACTTTTAGGATAAAAATAGATATTATAGCAATTATAAGAAAAATTAATATATATTATTTTTCTTGAAAAAGTTACGACTATAAAAAGAACCTTTTTCTATTAAGAAATATTGAATTGACGGGATAATATAACGGAAATTAAATTAATTATTAATAAATTTAAGTTATGGGAAGTAATCTATAGATTTTAGATATATATATATAATGAAAATCTCACATACAACCATACATTCAATGTGACTATATAATCTGAATTTACGAAATTAATAAGTGAATTTAATGTAAAATGATTCAAGAATACTGCCTTTGTATAAAAATTAAAAAATATCCTCTTCAATAATGGAATCTGACCAAGATCATCAGACTTGTCAACCTCGAAGGTTTGCCGACATAACCTTGATTCAGAACCATCATCTCCAAGAAATATTCTACTGAATTTAAATAGAATTACGTTATATATTGAGATTATATAGACATTACAAATCCTGAAATAAAAGTTTGTATTAAAATAAATATTATGTTCTCTTACTTCGTTATTCTTTCTTCTTTATTCATTCTTCCTGCAGCGTTTTAATCACGTTTGGGCGCCATTGTCGGGTTGGGTAGCCAGGCCGGGTAGGTATGTAGGTATAGCAGGAAAACTCGTAGTAAACTTTCACCATTCGTTTATTGGTCGAATTAACAAGGAAGGAACAAGCAGCAAAAGAACAACCAGTAAAAGCATCCGTAAGGAGCCAAGGAGCCGTCAAAGGAGCCGTAAGGAGAAGGAGAAAGGAGCGCAAATACTTATTTGCGCTCCTTTTATATTAACATAGATATTAGTTCTTGAATATTGATTCAATACATTTTATATAGTTATTTACTTAGTTGATAAAATAGAAATATAATAAATTTTACAATTGGCAGAGTACTGCCTAAGTCAACAGTTTGTGAAGGAATGAGTAAAATTTTAATTTAGGTTCCATACAATGTTCTATTGAATTAAAATGAACAATATCGTGTTCTAAAATCAAAATAAATGCTATTTATGATGGCCAGCTTGTAAGCGGCCAGGAAAATAAGGTCGTATCATCACAACTTTCATAAAAGAAACGAGAAAAAAATGTTTGGGAAATCGTAATTTTTGGAAAAAATTATAGATTCTATATAAAAATGTATTTTTTTGTGAGCTAAGTATATACAAAAAAATTTGTAATACAAAAATAACACATATTTCTCGAATTATTCCATAACAAGAATGTAAATTTTATTTAAGATAGAAAATATTACAAATATAAATAAAAAATAATTTAAAGAGTGAAATATTTGCAATGTTGAGTATTTTTCATTTTCAAACCATCTCCGCTTTTTATTTTGATATCAAAGTCAATATAAAAAAATCGCGAAAATGATCAAAATTTAAAGCGCGACTAATTTTCAATAATGCACACATTTCGAGTGCGGCGTATCGGTAAGGCCTCTTAAGTTTTGTTTTAATTTTTTGAATTCTCGTGTCTTTTATTCTGTATATTATAATGTCTATTTGTGTAACTAATGTGTGGAAACCTTGTTGGTTAATATGTATTATTAATGTTGCGTCTGAAATTTGGTATTTTGTATACTGTTTGTTTCCCAAATATATTAATTAATAAATAAATAAACATTAGGACATACAGACAGATAGACAGATAAAGAGTTGGCCACTTTAAACATAATCTTATTTAGTTAATTAGTAAAAATCAATTTACTGTTCCCGAAAGCACGTTATCGAGGATGCCCACAGTGAAAGGCGTAATTCATAATAAATCCGTCAATATTTAGTTAAGCTCTATTGCAGTATTGTATGAAGTAATCTTGAAGACAATATCTTATTGTAAAAAGAAAATGAAAGAACCGCATGAAAAAAGCCATGGCTTACCTTCGTTTGTTTCACGTAGGAAAATCTATTTTCCTTGTCTTTGGACAAATTATATATGACAGGAAAAACGCTTTATACACTCGATCATAACTAAGCTAAATGACATTTTCCTAGCAAAACCGCTGCATCTTCATAATATTTTGGTCGATACGGTGACAGCGTAAAGAAGAATTTATGACGCCCATTCATAAACCGGGAAAGTAACGCCTCTTGAAATGCTCTTGAGGCATCGTATCTTTAAGAAGCTACATGCGGTCTTATTTCGAGAAATAGTTTTTTCTAGCATTGTTTATTTCTTTTAAAGCTTTCCGACAGGTGGAAATTTTTGATTTTCAAATGACTTGGATAGTGCAATGATTAGAAGATACCAGATTCAAAACTAAGGGAGGCAAAAAAGGTATGGTTGAATTTTTGAATTTCATTAATTTAATTTATGCTTTGATTCATTTTTTGTGCTTCGGATGCCCGTAAAGCTAAAGTCCGTACTTCTGAAAATAATAAGTAAGTATCTACATAGTAACTACTTCAATTTAATTAAGAGACAGCTCTAGCCAATTACGGATCTAACTCCCATTAGTCTCCAGTTTCTTTTTTGAAAAAATAATACCTAAATTAAACTAAATTATCAAGCCAAGACGATCTATCTAGATATTATCACGCCTTTTATCCCAAGAGGGGTAGGCAGAGACAATCAAATGCTATTTGTTACGATAGGTACCTCTTTCGCTTTTTTATAGATATTCATCATACCTTTCATACATGCTCGGCGATTGTGTGTACTTTTAATATTTCCATCTTCATTCTTTCAACATGTCCAAACCAGCGTAAACTACTTTTCTTCATTTTAATCACAACATCATCTTTCATTTTATAGACGATGTATAAGCAAATTCATTTTTAATGATTCTTAATTCATACTAATTTAGTAATAGAACAGTAATAATGATTTAAAACAGGTACGATTTTAGTAGCTAGCATTGGGCCTCGGATCACCCTTGAACATTTTTGAAAGGCAAAAGAAAACGACCTTTTAGTAACAAACATTATATGGAACTGTAACTAAATTTTAATAATTAGTTTATGTGCATCTGAAATAATGTAGCTTCATTATAGTAAAAGAATTTGTCAGATCGGTTCAGAACTTTACAGACAAACACATTTTGACTCCCACGTAATATTTCCATTTAGAAGTGCGAGACCTAGTTTATGTTCCCTCTGAAGTACGTGAAGTGGATTTTGGCGCATAATTCTTAAATAAAATTGGTTCTTACTCTTACCCGGTCCCCAGGTTTCAAGTCCAACGCTCTACTAATTACGCTATCGACTCCAGAACCACCTTTATTAGTAAGGAGTTACTAAGTAAATACTAAATAGTAAACTATGTCTATTCATTATATGATGGAGTGGCTGACACATCCACTTTTTACGTTTCGTTTAATATTAAATTTAAATTTATGTTAAATTATGAGTGCTGAGTATTAAATATCATTTTAAAATTTTAATGCTATTAAATTAATTGTGAAACTCATCTCGTGGCATAATAATCCTTTAAATCAGGACTTCCCAACCAGTGGGGCGCGCTCCACTAGAGGGGCGTAGAGAAATGCCAAGGGGGCGCGGAATACTTTTGCATTTTAGGAAATAAATAACGCAAAGATAGTGACACTGAAAGTTTTTGGAATGTTAATAATTAACCACGGTTTCGGGAGCTGTAAGGCAAACCGTGAAGAAAGAAAAAAAAATTAACCAATATAAAAATGCTAACTATTGTTGCTCAATGCTCATTAACTTTTATAAAATATCTAAAAGGGGACATGAAAATATTATTTATAATCCGGGGAGGCTCGACACAAAAAAAGGTTGGGAACCCACCCCTGCTTTAAATAAAATGCTATTTACAAACAATGATAAAAAGTCGATAAAATAAATCGGACTTTGTTTACGCAAATAGCTAGTTTTGATTATATTTTGTTATTATAATTTGTTCTTAGAAATAATCTATTATTGAATAATTAACTTTCGATTCATGCAGTGCTTCAACTCTAAAGTAAATATTTATCTATTTTAAATAAGTATCACCAGACCCTTCATATACTGAACAGAGTATAGTAGGAAGCCTGCATTTCAAGATTTCAGATAAAACTGAACTAAATGCATCATTCTAACAAAGAAACACTATTCACCATTGCAACTTTGTTAACGTCATATAACATCAGGAAAATCAACACCCCTACCGACAAACTTTAGTTAGCAGTGACAGCGATCAAAGTATTCGAGCTTTAGTAACAACTTAGGATATTTACCTGAGACCTACTCAAACAGAGAAGCGGGAAACTATGTACTTAGACACAAAGTCTTAAGTTTTCACACTGCGCGTAGCTTACATTAATTCATAAATTTATTGAGGTTAAATCATAAAGTACTAAGACTAAGGAGGGGCCATAGACGGGCTCCCCCCTTCGTCAATTTTCTGCTCATTTGACCATAAGTCTGACCATTTGGATAGTATAAGTTAGTTTAGGTTTCGTTGGTATCGTTTTGTGTCGCGAGACAGAGCTCTAGAAAAATAGTTTGTGTGGTTTTTAAATGTGAAAGGCGATCTAATTTGCCGAAAAATAGTATTTCCTACCAATATTTATAAATATTATGTTTGTATTTTAGCATAATCTCCATATATAGTAACAGCCGTTGCGACAATAAAACGACAGAAAAATACAGAAAGTCACTGCGCGTAGCTACCTCAAAAGGTAACATTTCTTCAAATAGTATGAATTTGAGAAAATAAACTTTTTAAAAAAGTGAACCGACTTAAAAAATTCTCGCCTTAATCCGATTAAGAGAAATATTCGTGGTCACACCGTTTTGTCACACTGGTGCAACGACGATGCATTTTTTATTTGTGCATTATCCAATCCACGCTCTTCGGTTACGATTTTCTCTAACCTATTAACTCACCGAACTTACAAATATGTTAGCGAAGAGCGGTAGCGAAGAATGTTAGCGACGAGCGTGGATAGTGTGATAACGATACCAGTCTGAGTACTTTAATTGAACATACCTAATAAATGTATATCAATACATCGCCGAGCATGACATGAAAGGTGTGATGAATATAAAAGAAGCGAAAGAGGTATGTCAGGATCGTAATGAATGGCATTCGATTGTCTGCCTACCCCTCTTGGGATAAAAGCCGTGATGATATATAGATGCTACTCTAAAGTAAATAATCTAAATTCATTCTTATAATTATGAGTAATTTTTAAGTTGACAACAAAGTTATTGATAAAATCAATTTATTTAGAAATTCATTATCTAATACATTTTGGTATGTCATAAATATTTAGTGTCGTATCCACATAGATTACATAGATAGTGAGTCATGAAATCTTACTACCATTATTTCACATCATGTGGCCATTAGATGACCCGTGCGAATACTTCGCACCGTTAGTGGTGTCAATATTGTTGTCATAGTTCAACTAACCTCTATCTATCTATCTATCTATCTATCATCACGCCTTTCATTCCAAGAGGGGTAGGCAGAGACAATCGAATGCCATTTGTTACGATCCTGACTATCTCTTTTGCTTCTTTTATATTCATCTTACCTTTCATACATGCTCGGCGATTGTGTGTACTTTTAATATTTCCTTCGATAAACATATTTTTTATATGTTCAATAAAAGTACATCTAGGTCGTCCTCTGCTAGCATTTCCTTTCACTTCAGCCATATAAACCTTTTTAGTCAATCATTCATCCTTCATTCTTTCAACGTGTCCAAACCAGCGTAAACTACTTTTCTTCATTTTTGTCACAACATCATCTTTTACTCCGCATTCTTCTCTAATGACATCGTTCCGGATGCGGTCAATACGCTTTATATCACACATTCTACGTAAAGACCGCATTTCCACTGCATTTATTTTACTTTCATGCCTCTTATTCCATACCCAAGTCTCGCTACCATAAGTAAGTGATGGAACTAAAACAGCATTATGTATGTTCATTTTACTTTTAGTTGTAAGTTGTGTATTTCTGCATACATTGTTTCGTCCACCAAATACCTTGCTTCCCGCGTTCACTCTCCTTTCAATTTCTAAAATCTTTAATAGATGGCAAAATAAATAAATTAGTCTAATTTTAAAAGAAACATTTAATTTTGATTTGTTTGATTATTTTTCGTCGTTAGAGGGAAAAATAATATTTAAAATGGCGTATCAATCATTAATATTTAAATAAATAAATAATATAACTTTGATACAGTGTTAAGGAGACGTCTCATAACTTTTGTCCCATATAAATTATATGGTTCACGACTTCTTAAATTACGCGATAACTATAATATGTCTTTGTTTCGAAATTTAAATAGCTTTCGAAAGATAAATATATATTTGACACAGTATGAATAAAAACAATATGAAAATCAGTTACATACACCTAAGTTTTATGAAAACCTGAAAGTCATCAATTTCACGCGTATTTTAAACCGATTTTGCAACTCGAGTTCTCTTAATATAATTACTAAAGTACCATTTTCTCGTATTTATCCCATAGATAATTTCACATACTTTATGAAAACATTAACTACAACTTGCTATTTCTAATAGTTTTTGTATAATACTAGAAGAGCTTAAGTCTGTTTTGTGATTTTCGCAAGACCTATTTTTGTGAAATCGTTCTTTCTCATGTTTCTGGTACGTGAATATTGGCCTATCTATCTTATCTTATCCTTGTTTATTTTATCAATTCTTTTTGCAGTGTATCTCTCTAACAACTTTTTGAAGAGATATCGAGAAAATAAGCCGCACGGTTTACTGAGATCATTGCGCTAACAAAAAACCTTTGAGAAAGAATATATTCTATACATTTTCATCAGAATCGAACCGAGTTATGTATTTATATACGAAGCTGACATACGGACAGGCAGACGGTCGAATATTACGAAATAATAAGGCTCTCTTTTTGCGTTTTGATTGGATACGGAACCGTAAAACATGTAAATTATTTACAAATTTTATGAATAAGAAAATATACTTTTGGTATTTTTAGAATATCTAATTTAAGAAACCTAGAATTCTAGAATTTGGAGTGTCTCTAAGTACTTTGCCAATACCAACCTAGATGGGTCAGTTCCCTACATCCTCTAGAAGCCTCTAGATATACTTAGAAATGGACTTCGTTTGTTTAACTAGCAACTTTACAGAGTTGTCTGTGACAAACAGAACTAAGTTGTTGTAGTTTCGGTCTTACTTGAGTCGGATCTTTAGGTTTCTATTCGCAGTTGGTTGTGTAATCGTATTGCATTTAAATTGTAGTTTGATGTAGGAATTTTGATAATTATCTAAAATATATGGTATCTGCATTAGCGTTACTGAAATATTTCAATATACAAAAATACTGAAAAAATTCAATACAAACAAATAGACTAATAAAAGTTCTAAAGGTGGCCACACATTCGTCCGATCCCCGGCGCGTCACCGTACGGTCCACCGAAACCGACCATCGACTCGTCCAATTCTTGTAACGAACGGGAATGGGAAATTTTTGGTACGATGCCGGACCAATGTGTGGCCTACTTAAGAACATATATTTATTTAATGAATAAGTAAATAATGCCATTTACATTTTACTTCCAAATAACTTTTTCAACATAATATGTATTACTGCAATTTAATCCATTTATAGAAAAAATGACCTAATTCGTTTCGCAACTTGAGCAATTCGACAAACAGGCATTTCGTAAAAATAAAATAGTAATTAAGAGCGGATTCCATCTTTTGGATTAAGTTTCTTCGGCAAGAAATTAGATGAAGGTCTGTCTTGATCTCTTTGTTAGGGACACGTTCATTAATTTTGTAAAGCCTCAGGGCGTGTCGTTCTAAACCGTCTTGTCATTCGGAGAAAACTCGGTTTCTTAATTACAAGGCAATGTAGCGAGACTCGAGAACTTCTTCTTTGTAAGTGTGAACGGAATATTTAATGTTTTTCGATCTGTCATTTGATCCCATAATTTAATTTTCGCCTGATATAATTGACTTTCGCTCGCTGTTGCGTTGATTTTAAAATATTTTGTAGTTCTGGAGAATATTATTGTTATAAGTAATGTATAATATATTTTCTATACTAAGTATAATAAAAAAAACTGATCTCAAACAACGGTGGCTGCGTGGACGAAGTCAAACGGCGCATGGCCATAACTAGGTCTGCTATGGACAAGCTGAGGAAAGTCTGGAAGAGTCGCAATATCACCAAAGCTACAAAAGGCGGCTCGTCCGGCCACTGGTGTTCCCCATATTCCTGTACGCTGCTGAGACGTGGACGCTGAGAGAAGTTGAGAAGAAGAAGATAGACGCCCTGGAAATGTGGTGCTGGAGGAAAATGCTTGGAGTGTCGTGGACGGAATTTCGCACCAATGTATTGATACTCCAGGAACTTGACATCAGGCAGCGTTTATCAGCCATAGTCCAGACTAGGATACTCCAATTCTTTGGACACGTGTCGCGGCGGGACAATGACTCCAAAGAGCGCCTTGTCGTGTAAGGGCACAAGAACACGCGGCAGATCACCCATGCGATGGACCGACAAGATTAAATCTGCGGTGGGAGGCCCATTGCATGAGTGTACACGTGTCACAGCCGACAGAGAGAGGTGGCGCCGCATCGTGGGACGAATCACGGCAGCCCGGAATCTTGCTGCAATATGAAGACCACGACCGCTCTGTCAAGAGTGAACCGACATAGAAGAACGGATAACTATAAATGAAACATGAAATGCTGTTCGTTGGTAAGCGCATCACTTGAGAACGGCTGGACAGATTTGGCTAATTATAGTCTGAATTATAAAGGAATGAAAAATTGGAGGAAAGCTAGTATTTTTATAAAAGAGAGTAAGATCTTTCCAGCAATTCCTTTACCAAAGTAACAAACTAAGTGAGTACCCACACTACCCACTTATTTGGGAGTAGAAATCGAGTAAGCAAATATTGTCTGTTAAAATATGACAAATGCCAAAAACCGCAACCTACAAAAAGGATTTTTCTGTCGTTCATTGAATAAACATTGTATCAGAAAATCGGAAATATATTAAGTAGAAGACATGTTACTATGGTATTCCCTTACTATATTAGTAAGCATGAACCATTTACATTTGATTTTCTTAATTTTCTTAGGTTAGGAAAAAGTAATAATTATCTGAGTTAGAAAAGGTTAGTTGTAATCACGTCTCCCAAGCCATCCTGTATAATATTATTATAAAGGGATTTTCCTGGATTAGCTAGGTAGATGCTTATATCGATTTTAAAGGAAGAAGCCACAGATTACAGTAACTACGAATTTCCCTGCGGCAATACTACTTAAACATAAAAATGCACCTAGAAAATGAGATAGCAGAGAGCGACTGTATAATTTTATACCTATTATTTTGTATACACAACGACTAACATAATATGAATAGTATTTATAAATGCGAAATTCTTTGTTTGTTTATGTCTTTCTTTAACTTTAAAACTGAGCAACGAATTGACGTAATTTTTTTGTACAGATTTACTTGGAGGGCCGGCGAGCGACATCCGATGAAAAAGCGGAATCCGTCTGTTGTGTCTGTCTGTCTGTCACAGCTTATTTTCTAAGTCAAAGGCTAGTATGTACCTAATAATTATATATTGATACTATAGAAATGGCAATACCTACAACAATGCAACGACAGTGAGTAAAAGGGAATACTCCCCAACGCGTGTCGCTGGAAAGTTGTATATATGCCAATCTATTAAATATTTTCACTAGCGCGATGCAGGATTTCGTATTGAGACAGTATATTGATGTGACATCTATCGACGCGATGTGCCGCCACATGACTCCCTTCCCAGACCAGACCTGACTTTCTATACAGTATGAAACTAAAATTCATGTAGCGTTGTGGGAGTAGGATGCGGAGTCATATAATGTGGCTAAACAGGCTGTGTTCATCCTTATCACCCCGTGGTCACCAATATAGGAATGGCAACAGACGCAACAATCCAACGACTGTGAGGAAAAGGGAATACTCCTCAACGCTTGTCGCTGGAAGATATATAATATATACCTATATACTTATACTTTTGATGCGAAGTTTGGAAGGAGGTATCTAATAAACCATCTACAGTTATATACCTAATATTTGATAAAGCATCCTTCCTCGCTCGCTTCCCGGTATAGATGCTCCGCTTTCTCTAACTTAAATTTTTCTTTTCCTAGCAATATTCAAATGAGGTAGCACCGGAAATATTGCCCTGTAGCCTATATGCAAATTCTATTTGAGACGTTGAAACTTTCCACAAGACGTGGAGCCTTCAATCCAGAACGCAAACAGTTTCTATAAGATTAGTCGCGGAATGCTCCGTCGAGAGTCAATATTGACTGAGACAGCGGTTGTGAGATTGTCCCGCTTCGAGCGTTGCAGAAACAAAGTTCTTTCATAATGTCGACTATTTCTTTCATTTTCTTTGCTTTTAAATATTTGTAAGGTATTCTGACTGCTGGAGACGTGAATGGTACCTACCTGCCAATTTAACAAGGATGTTTGCATTTTTATTAATTAAACACTTGTTAAAATTATTGCAGTGAAGTATTTAGGGTTTGTATCTTCAATGGATGATAAGGTAATTTACAGATTTTTTGTAAATGTGGCTGTAATTAATAAAGTCCGTACCCCGACGTTTTTCCAAATATAAAAGTAAAAATACCTGAGTGCGGCACACGTCATAAATATATATAAATTAATAAAACTGAATTATCTGTCTGTGATATAATTAATATGGAAATCTGCTCTTTCATTCAGATATCATACACCCTATCAGAAAATAAATAAAGATGAGGTATTATTGACTGAGCTTTAATAACACTGGACTTTCCGCCCCCGGCTCCGCCCCTGGATTTATTCGAACAATATAAAATACGTCACTCAGTGAAATCGTAGCTTTCTATTAATACAATAATTTTTAGAATCGGTTCAGTAGTTTTTGAGTTTATTCATTACAAACAAAAATACAAAAAAAACAAATTGGTCATACACAGCATCTAATAGGAAATATGAGGTAATTAAAACCTATAGAATCTAGTTGTAAATCTATTACCTCACGCCCGTCAAGGTGTTGAAATCTAGCCCGTGGTCGGTCTCAAGTGTAAGTAATTGCTTTCTATCCGGCTATTGACTACGAGCTGTGAAGTTTGGAGAGCGCCAAACACTCAAGTTATCAAGGAGATATTGATTGACTTATAACTTGTTTAATTAATTTGCAAGGGTATTTAATTTAAATGGATTTAGCATTTGAACTGTTATTTTGACTGTTGATCTAGAATGGCAATATATAAAAGACATCACTCAAAATATGTTTATCTGTACCTTTTCCAATCATGTTATACTTGAGGGTTAGACGCCTCGTACCAACCATTGTATTTTTCTGTCTTTTTAGTGTCGCAACGGCTTTTACATTATATGGAGATTATGCAAAAAGTGGACACTGTTTCTCGTGTCTCTGGCTACACCGCAATGTATAATAGTCGTGAAATTGTGTTTGTTTTTGTTTTGGAGATTATGTTTAAATACAAGTATAATAATTATAAATAATTATAGGAGACAATAATTATGTTCCCGCAAATTAACTATTTTTCTAGAACTCTGTCTCGCGATACAAAATGATACCAACGAAACTTATTACTATCCCAATGGTCAATCTTATGGCAAAATGAGCATAAAATTAGCGGAGGAGGGAGCCCGTCTATTTAGTCTTAATACTTTATGGAACCTACTTATTATGTTATTTATTGAATGCGGTCCTTAGGGTCTATTCAGACGGTCCGCATTTGAACTGCAATCTAAAGAAACTGAACGCCCGAATGCAAGCGAACTGCGCAGATGATCAGAAGTTACCTAAATTGCACATAAACTACAACCAAACTGCATCTAGACTGCAATTTTGCAGAACCAACGAGTAACTATAGATACATTAAAACTTATGTTTTCTATTAAGGCTCCTACATTAATTTGTCTGAGATAAACTATTCCCAATTATTGTCACTGTAATTTAGCATATATCTAAGTGACATAATATTAAAATGAATATTATTTTCAATGTTCAATAAGCTACAAAAAATGCGATGTACCTATATAATTGAAGGGTAATGGTATAGAGTTTTGTGATAGACTATGGAAGAGAAAAATAATAATCCTTTATTTTACCACCCATATTTCCTAATCAATAAAACCAATTGAAAAATACCGGCTATTTCACTTAGATAGGTATATTTAATAAGTAACTATAGATGCTAAATTTACAGTGACATAGTGTATTATTTACAGAGTTATTGGTAATAGTTTATCCCCATACAAATTATGGATATAGGAATACATTGCATAAATGTAAATTGGATAAAATATTGGGCATGAAATAAACGATTTACACATTGAGAAAATCCTTATCGTAAGCCACGCCCTAAACTCGTGGTTCGGGCACAACGATCACGTCATGCAAGACTACGACGGCGCTTTGTCCGTTCTTGCTGCAGAAGTGAGAAGGGCATAATGTATCGCTTCTCGGAATAAATGACGTAAGCGGCACATTACAAATAAATAATTTATTAAAAAACGATCACATGCAGGGAAACATCTTCTTAATCAATACTAGGTACTGAAATTACATACAGATTCGTATAAAATTTAAACGTAAATCCTTTCAGAGTATGATCGTATGACTAAAAAGGTGTTTTTGAAGAGGTGATTTCAAAAATTTAAGTTATCGAGAAAATGTTCACTAATCATGTTTTCATCCTACACAATACTAGATAAAATCCTCTAGTTTTCAATGCCCAAATTGTATGTTCATAGCATTCGTAAAATTCGAGAATTTCAGTTCAGAAATCAACAGAAATTGTTTGTTCCTCTAGCATTCAAAACGAATCACCCTAAATAAACTCCCAGTCCCATATTTTAATATTATCTTACATAACTTTTCTCATAAAAAACGTTCCAATAAAAGACATAACAAATTATATTATGTTAACCAAATTATATAGCTAGGTCACATATGAATGAGTATTTTGTTTACGCCAAGTGCACAATTAGCGTGACACTGGCTCGAGTAACGAAGCACACCACCACTCGTCTAGCTTCGCTCAAGGGCTTTACCTGATTCACAATAAAAATATATCCTAAGTTTCCTTACTACAAAAACAAAATAACTCTTAAATCAGCGTGTATAGAGTTTTAAATCGTTTAACAAAGTTTTTGCAATACAGTTTGATTTCATTTGGGTTGTGTCTAACACTAGAAGTCTCTCAAAAATGCGGAAATAGTGAACAGCCCTCTTGGGGTATGGGCCAATGTTTGCATATTGAGGTAGATTTTCTAGCATCAGACATAATAGCTAAGTTTTTGAAATAGAATCTATCTCGCTATCATCATGACTTTTATTCCAGTTACGCAACCTACTCTAAGGAGGTGAAATGGGGTGTAAACGTTGTGCGTACGAATTCGCGGGAAACTGCTAGTAGGTATATCTTGCCATTTTCGTTTTCTTTAATTGTCTCTTTTTAGTTCAGTGACCGTCCTAACAAAATTTGCTTTATGTTTTCATGATATCAATATTATGTCTATAACTGGCTAAATATGAAATGGTGGTCATATACTATATCCTACGCAAAAATTATCTTTCGATTCTTGATATTAGAGTCATAGATGTCGCAACACTTGTTATATATTGTTAAGGCGATTAGATACTCAAACTGCTTACTTAGTCCAAATACTTAAAAATATATATATATGATTTATGTGCTGAAAATAAAATTTAAGTTTACACAAGAATTCTATTACTGCTTTCATACTCCTGAAGCGATTTTGACGATTCTTTCACCAACTTTTAGATAATACATAGGTCTATAATATTATAGTTCAAAATAGTCAAAAATAATCATTCACATTGTGACAATAAAACCACTGATTCGAGCTGCCACAAGCAAGGTAACACCATAGCGGGGAAGTGATCGGAGTTATGTTATAATCACTTTAATTTGAATGGTATATATATATCATACTTTATGCCTGTTTCCCAAAATGGTAGGCAGAGATGATAGAGGGCCACTTTTCTATGTCTCTACATATTTCGTATATCTGTTTTTAGTACCTAATGCGTAGTTGACCATTTATGGACACCATAAAATGTTAATATTACGAAATACTTTGCATATATGGCGTTGTTGTTTTTTTATTCAAAAGTGCTGATTGCAAAAGCTAACATTGGAACATTCAACGAGCGTCACTTTACATTTCGTGTTTTCAAACAAAACCACGTTAGCATTCTAACATTTGTTTCTCATTAACAAACTGTTTACACACTGTCGTTCAAACAAGGATGCTATGCTGTAGCACTCTAAAAGCCAACTGATATCTAAATGAAGGTAAAATATCCTTATTTTTTAAATTTTCAAAAATAAAATGCTCAGTTGCAAAAACTAATAGCGCGCGTTTCCGTACCATAATCCATACCTCTAATTCGAGAGCTTTAAAAACATTTGAAAGGTTAGAGGGTGGGACACATTGTTAATGACCTCAGTAAACTCTTATGAATCAGTACAGCATTTTTTAAATAGTGAAGGGAAATATTTACAGAATTAAATCACAAAATTTATTGCACAGGTCCATATGATACATTCTGAAGAATCGATGGATCGATGGCTGATCAATAAGCCTGCGTGAGATACTATGTTTTAGTAATTTGTTTGCCCTCAAGGATAAAATAGGAATGGCATTTCGTGTGTCTTTTAATTTCAAGTAAATAACACGTTGTCATGGCGAATTAATGACATCTAATAGTTTTATGGGTGCTATTTATTTCAACATCAAACGTGCAAAGCCGGAACGCATATCTACCAACGGGGTTTTGAAAGAGATCTCTGATTTCTCCAAAAATCTTATTGATAGCGATCTCTAACGGCAAAATTAATCAGAGATTAGTTAAATGGTAACTGTCAAAATCATACATTTTCACGTATACTATTTGGCAACGGTCATGTTTACTAATCGTAGATTACCTCTTGATCATGTATTGTATGTTGTTATTTTTCTAATCTCTAATGTATTGTTAAACTGTTTTTGTACAAATCAGAGATCGCTTTTAAAACTCAGTTGATAGATTTTGCTTACATCCAGCCGGGACAGGTTGCTTAAGGTACCCACAAAATTTAACGATCGCCAGCGCTTAACCGGCCGGTCCACCGAAACCGACCACAGACTCATCCTAATCTTGTACGAACGTCCCTGTCCGTTTTCAAATCATCATGTCTGTGGTCGAATTTCGACGCCGGACAGACTGATATCTCTAGAGTGTGTGGCCTGTGTCAATCTCGATCATCCGGTGGACGCGGACCGAACATTCTCGGTGAGATATCCGTCTACTCTGTGGTGGGTTTAAATCTAAAAGAAAAGTCTAATCATTAGAACCTGGTGTACGTACCTATTAAGTATTTCATGAGTATTGTTTCATCAAGATTATATTCAGTCTCCATTTTGGTTCTGAAAATCTCATTACAAAAGATCCATTGCAACATTCGCTCACGTATTCTTATGCTAATTTTATTGTAATGCTCAACCATTGTTACCTCTCAAAGAACAGTATTCCTGAAGGCTCGGCATACAAATCGATGTTCAGAAAGATACATGACCGAGAATATACTGTAATAATATAACCATTGTGAAATATGCTTCTTTGGTTTGTTAGCTATTAAAAGCTTTTGTATTCTTTCTCTAAGAGGTTACAACAGTTGGCTGAAAATCTGAAAGATGTAGGAGGTATTTTTTTCTTTCTTCACAGGTTTTCTTACAGTTCCCGAACCGAGATCCCAGGGTACCCCGCGGAAGACCTAGTCTCCCTCTTTTAGCAAGTAACGAGTGGCCAGTTCTGTTGAGGTATATTTAGATGTACCAATTTTAGATACATGGAAATGTCTAAATGCCCCCTTATGACTTATTCCTAAAGAACATTGGTGTAATTTTGGCTCCAGTTTCGATTTCAACACTATAAGCTTTCCTACATAATACTTTCCCCAGAGCTTATAGTCGTTGATAGAATTAATTACTTACTCTCACAAAATAAGTTGAGCTTTTGACATTAGTTGCGCAGTACAAAAATCTTCTTCTTCTTCGTCCTCGGCTTTCTTAATCTATTTTAAAATGTTGTATTGCGCACCTAATGTCAAAGAGCTCAATTTATTTGACGGATACCTGCTAAGTTAATTATTAGCTAGACCACTTGGAAACCTAACATAAAAACCTAATTCCTAATTTTGAGAATACATAATATATTATTATTACATACAAGAATGTGCTCGTTTTAATATAGGTCCTATTACTCCCACTTCACCGGTTTTCAGGTTACGTCATCAACCGGCCGTCTAAGAATATTTGCTACGAATTTCTACGGACAGTTGAGAACTCAACTCAAGGGAATTCTTGCTCAGTTGCTCTACGAGTTCATGCGACCGTATCGGAACTATTTGAACTTTAGTATTTGAATGACAAAATATTAAACTTTCTACTTGTATTATACTGAATAATAATTAAGTTCATGTTCATATTCTAAATAAATAATTGACGTCCATTTAGAATAATAAGAGTATCTATCATAGTTAAATACTTTTTTCAATTAGGTTCAATATTTTCGGGTTTACTAAGATTAGTCGCAAAGCAGCCCTTCAGTTCGATAACCTAGCATTTTAATTTAAAAATTATTAGTTTATAAAAAAACTAAGAGCCAACTCGATTGGGTTACATCGTTTCGTTACAAAGTTCCTGTAGGAACATCAGGACCCTGGACATCATTTGCAACAGAGTACCTACTTGTGCATACAAATCAAACAAGTCCAAACATCGTTTCGTTACAGAGTTCCACTATTCACCTCCTGGCTCCATCATCAGATCAGATCAATAATACTAAATTATTATATTATCATCCGAAAAAAGATTTATTTATTTATTTATTTATTAAGGAGAAATAACAGTAGTAGACAGACATATATTATATAGGTACATAAAGTAGTTAAAAAAATTAAGTTCTGCCCACCACCTCTACATTCTCTCAAAGTTATGTTTAATTAATTTACATACATACATAGATAATAATTAGTTACAGGTGAAACTAAATATAAAATGTGTATAAAGGCTTTGTATTTTAGTACCAGCACGATGTAGGTACTAGGTATCTCAGTGAGTTCCCATAGAAAAAAGTACTTTCAGTTTTTTCCGAATTTTCCAAATTTCCGGGCAACTTCTCAAGTGATGCCCTTACCAACGAAAAGCATTTATTTTTTATTTATATTTATTTATTTATTTATTATTTAGTAGAATTTCATCAACCTATAATAAAACCTTCTCATCAATTGACCTGTTTAAACATAATAGAAATTCCTTTAAAACCTTATTGAAAAAACAAATAATGCATTATTAATGTTTGTAAGTGGTTATCAATTGTGATGTTTGTAAAGTACACAACATGCTCATACACACCCACCCACCCACACACAAACACACCAACCACACACACACACACACCAACCATACACACACACACACACACACTACGAAATGTTTGAGTGGTTCTTCTGTATATATTGGTTATAATTAGGGAAATCTGTAATTAGCCTTTTTTAAGATTAATACATTATATAGGTAAACTTATTGTATATGCTGTTGATTTTCTTTCTAAATAAATAAATAAATTATATAGTTAGTACAGAAAGGAGTTCTCAAAATGCATTATATAAAAGTGTCTCCTGGAAAAACTAACGATTAGTTCCGCAACTTCAAAGAAATATGACCTGTCTCGAATTTCTAAGACTGAGAGTTATGTTGGAGCCATTTCTTTGTGACATACGATTCGAGCTAGCGTGCCGACGTCATCAATCAGAAATACAGACGAAAATTGTAGCAACCCCCATAAATAACAGGCAAAATGTGAATAACAATGGAACCATACAAGGCCATACATAACGTATTCATGCTTGAATAACTTATATACTGATTGATTAAAAAACAAAAAAATATTATTATATTATTATGCTTTGTGGTGTGCTAAGAGACACTACTTTACTTTACAATGAAGACTTTTTATATACCTACCTGTTAAAAATAGCCTTATAACCTCCTCTTATGACAATAGGGCTGGCTAGAATCAACATCGCGATACAGCGGGGAAATGCTGTCAGTTACTCTTGCCAAGGGCCTGGAAAAGTTAGAATTTTTATGATCTGGAACACTAATATTATAAAGGAGACTGTGTATTTATTTGTAAGAAATAGGTAAATCCAAAAACTGCTAAACCAATTTAGTACAAAGTTACTTTTATTCAGATGGACACAGGCTATGTTTTATTAAAGAAAATTAAGTTGTTATTTTTTCGAATGGTGTCCAATTAAATTCGAGACGGTTTGAAATATTTAAAAGAAATGAAATTGTGGTTTGTTAGATTTATTGTATTCTAGTATAGAAATGGCAATACATACAACAATCCAACGACTATGAGTAAAAGGAATACTCCCCAACGCACATCGCTGGAAAGTTGCATATATGCCAATCTATTAAATATTTTCAATGGCGCGATACAGGTTTCAATGAGTTAGTAACGGTGCGACATCTATCGACGCGACGCGATGTGCCGCCACATTACTCCCTTCCCAGACCAGAGGTCGATACAGTATGAAAACCAACATCCATTTTAGCTTTGTCAGCAGTGATGGACTGTGTGGTGGACTGCATCGCGGCTGAATCACCTGTCGTGATGTATGACCTGTCGTCAAGTCGGGCCGGCGGTCTGGTCAGTGGGAAGTGGAAGTAGGATGCGGGGTCAGGAATACAGGCGTGTTCATACGGGGTCACCAATATAGAAATGGCTACATACAACAATCCAACGACTATGAGTAAAAGGAATACTACCCAACGCACATCGCTGGAAAGTTGCATATATGCCAATCTATTAAATATTTTCAATGGCGCGATACAGGTTTCAATGCGTTAGTAACGGTGCGACATCTATCGACGCGACGCGATGTGCCGCCACAGTAGGATGCATTCACAATAATTCCATCCTTGTATATAACAAACTACCTAAATATATACAGTCATTGGATTACAATGCATTTTGCAAGGAGCTTTATATGTGGTTGATGAGCAAATGCTTTTATAGTGTTAAAGAGTATATGGACTCTAAATAGTGACATTTAATTTTGTGCCTTTTAAATAATTATAATGTTAATAATATAATTCTGACATATATACATACATAATTTATAAGTAAAACTTGATTAGTAATAGGTAGTTGACATGTTTTGTATTTGGTTTGTAATTAATAATTTATAAGATAAATATTGTACACCTGTATAGGTACCACATAGAGGACACAATCTTATTATAACACCATTATCATGTAAAAATCTGTGTGACAATATAATAATAATAAATAATAAATAAATAATTATATATACATAGGTAGATGACAATATGTGTATATGATGGTAATTTAGTATTTTATATTTGGTACAGAAGCTGCACAAAATGTAGCAAGAGAGATGCAAGTTCTAGTAGCACGCTGATATTTTAATATTTTGATAAGCAATATTCTTTCTGTCTATTTACATTAGAATCGATCGATAGAAATCGATGGTCAAATCGGACGTGACGAAATTATAACGGTTCCGTTTTGACATTTGATCACAGAACCATAAAAATCATCAAACGAGAACAAATTACCTTGTAGAACTGGTGTAAATGTGGTGTCGGTCAAATCTAAACTTTTCATTTCACAATTCAATTCACAAATCTCATTTTAAACTATAATACGGTGACGGAATGTCTACGTGCAGCGCAGTACCTACTCATCTCACTGATCTACAATACGATTTGTTTGATAGCTATTAACAACGTCTTTAATAGGTACTAAATATGAAACCGAATATCGCAGTTAAAATATTGTTTGTGCAATTTTATTTAGCGATTTTTATCATTTCCCGTGTCATCCTCACCTGCACGCTTGGTACCATTTGCTAGACAACAAACGAGGCTCTGGCGACTGAGCAATGGCGGTATAACTATACATCTAGCTAGAAAAGGCTGCAGCCTACAGCGAGAATGTAATGCATTGCCCTAATATGGACCACCATAATTGACCATGACTGCTCTGTCAAGACTAAGAAGAAGAAGATAATTTCTCGATGCGGCTGAACTGAAATGAGATCGTTATAAACGCATTGCACTAGATAGTTAAACTCAACACGGTCACATCAAGCCCAAAAAATCGAATGCAGACCGTCAACGAAAGTACAGGAGAATACAGGTCCGAAATATGATGGCGTAAGAAATTTTACCACTACCGCTCCATACCAGAACTTTATCTGATACAAAAATTGACTGAAAGGAAGATTCGTCTCCTATGGAACGTCATATCCAGTACGATATGGGCTAAAGTAGATATATAAAAAAAGTGACTAAAATGAAGAAAGGTAATTTGCCCTGGTTGAAAGAATGAAAGATGAAATATTGACTAAAAAGTTTTTATAGCTGAAGTGAAATGAAATTCTGACAGAGGACGACCTAGGTGTACTAGTATTGAACAGATAAAAATTGATCGATGGAAATATGAAAAGTACACACAATCGCCGAGCATGGTATGAAAGGTATGACCGTATGATGAATATAAAAGAAGCGAAAGAGGTATGTCAGGATCGTAACAAAAATGGCATTCGATTGTCTCTGCCTACCCCTCTTGGGATATGCTTAGTATAGATAGACAGACTAAAGTGGCACTTTTTAAGTTCTAATGCAAGTTAAAAGCGGTTTTTTTTCGCGATGTTTCACACTTGTTTTCCATTATATTATTTCAAGTAGATACTTTTATTTTTCCCTTTGTATACCTACATGTTTTAATTAGATATTTTAAAAAGCTTTCAGTTAAGTCTATTAATTAAAAGTACGATTCAAAAACAATGTTGAAGTTTGCAGAATTATTTATAGACTCGAATACGGTTTAATTCCCAGACTCTAACGAGAAATAAGTAAACAAGATGAAGCTAGAGATACAACCTAGAGTTCGTTGGATTTAGTTTTAGAGTTAATTAACTACATTTTAACTGTTGTGGTATTTTTTAAATATTGTTACGAGCTAGGGTTCGAAGAGATTTAAAATACCGATTAAATAGACAAACTTTACTTTAACACCACAAAAATACAGTTAAATAAATGAACACTATATAATAACACTTATTCACACAAAATTCCACTTCACTGTTTCGCTTTGGTCGCTCTGATTCGCACTGTGTTCCTTGCGGCAATGATCCTCTGTTTATATTGCCCACCGAACATTCGAGAAACGCCGAGATTGTTGTACAAAGTTGTAGACACGCCTCGATGCGGCTCGGCGCCAAATACCTACACACCGACCGCGGCCGATTTTGATACCTATGGCTAGGCACATACGGTCCATTTTCGTTTGTACTTGATTCTCTCTGGATGTTTCTAGAGACGTCTATCGACCTTGACGTGTTTAGGTATTTATTTGTGCGATTTAAGTACCTACTCGTTACAATATGAAGACAATCACATGGTATACAAAAGTTCAAAGAGAAGGTAGAGTAATCGTGCTAATATAATAGGACTATAACCATAGAGTTGTCACAGTATTCACCGTGAATCAAAAAGTATTAGAAATCTAGAGTGTGAATTATCCTACAAAAAAAAATCTTCACGGGTTGTCTTACAGCTCCCGGAAACCGTTGCCGGCCCCAGGGTACCGAATGGAAGACAAAAATCTTCATCACTTAGCCGAAGATGTTTTGAGGCTATACCTAAGGAGTGGCCAGCTCTGTTGAGGTCATAGAGTACTAAGCCTATGGAGGGGCCATAGACGGGCTCCTCTTTACGCCAATTTTTTTCACTTTGACCAGTTAAACTGACCAGGTGCGCAGTAATAAGTTACCTTAGATTTCGTTGGTATCGTTTTGTGTCACGAGACAAAGGTATAGGAAAATAGTTAATTGTGATGATTTAAATGGGAAAGGCGATCTAGGACGTCAAACTTGCGGGAACATAGTGTTTCCAATCATTAATTATAATTATTATGTTTGTATTTTAACATAATCATCATATAACGTAAATATCCATTGCGACAATAAAACGATAGAAAAATACAGGGGCTAGTACTAGGCGTTTACAAGCCTCTTTGTACGGTTTGTCGGATAATGTACATAGAGTTTTTATTATTGAAAACCCATTGGTACATGGTTGGATGTGGGGATCGAACCCGCGACTTCTCAATTGTGAGCCGACGTTTTACCCACTCGACCACGGGACACCCTACTAAATATTGAGATATGTTTTTACGGTCCAGAATTTTAGACGGTAACATCCTACTGTATTTTTCTTTATACTGTGCTAATTATTATCTTATCGACTGTGTGTAGGTGTGTTGCTCTATAATCTGTCAATGAATATAACAAACAGTTGTCTGAAGTCTTTAGCTCTCCCAATTATTTTTATGTACTTTCATTACACAGCGAAAATCACTACATATTATAAAACAAAGTCCCCCGCTTTTTGTTTGTCTGTCTGTCTGTGATCTATTCACGCATAAACTAATGAACGGATTTTTATGCGGTTTTTACAAGTAAATAGGTTGATCCACGAGGAAGGTATCTCGAGGACCTATCACTTTTAGGAGCTGAGCAATTGCAGTATAAGTGTTCTGGAAAAAAGTTAGCCTCAACGAGATTTCATGGCATAATGCTGTCTAATCCGACAGAGATATAATGAAATAATGTAAGAAAGAATTATGTAGAATAAAATGGTCTACATAAGAGTCTACGGTATCATATATTTATCTCTAATAGATAAGTAATTATAAGCGTATGTTTAATAATGAATCACATAGCTCGAAAAAAGTTTGAATTAATTATTCAGATTTCATCAATTTAGTTACGACAAACGAGTAATATAGTCTTTAGGGAGTGAGGAAAGACAAATGTGGCATTGGTAGCAGATTTACAATGCGGCGTGCGCCATCTGGCTTCGAAATTTATGAGTTTAATCAGAGCGCACGGCCCGCGCTGCATCCAGCAATAGTCTATGCTATAATGATAATAACTAACAACACAAACAGTCAAAAATGTATTTTATATTTATACTAAACTGATTTTTATAAACCACATTACAATAATGCACTCACGCATAAGTTTTTTTGTATGTATGAAAATAATATCAAAATTTTCCCCTTGAGGGATTGACTCTATTGATTGAGGCAGTAATTTTTGATTTCATCGCACAGTATATTTTTTCAAATAAAAATGAATGTGAATCTTGTATAAATTGTAAATAAATTAATAAAAAAACTTGTATAATATACACATCTTCCCCAGACGGAAATTTAAAGAAATCCTTTTTAATAAATATTCTGTAACAAGATTTTAGAAATTCAAAATGCTACACTTACACTTTCAGATATTAAATTTCACGTTAACTACTTGAAAAAGTTCTCGAATAGTTAAAACATGTCCTGAATATTATTGACTGTAGAAAAAAACTATTTCAATTATGTTTCTATTTTATTTTAACCCAAATAACAACTCGAATTCGTATGCCTTTTTTTTAACCGAACTTCAAAACAGAAGGAGGAGGTTTACAATTCGTCGGAATCTTTATTTTCTTTTTATGTATGTTCCCCGATTACTTGAAGACGCCTGGACCGATTTGGAAAATTTTTTGGGTATACTTCACAGGTGGTCCCATTTTTTTTGTGAAAATTGTTTCAGAAGTTTTTTAGAAATTTTGAAAAAACTGACTTTATAAGTAAAATTTTCTTAATATCTCGATGAAATATGTACCCATTTTGCCGACTTATTTTTTTAAGGATATAATTTTTTTTTTATGAAAAAACTGTAATCAAAGTCATAGAAAAAATTTGTTATACATATTTAATCTTCACTTTGTTTTACACTACAATATGCCTGCATTTTTCATTGAAAATCGAACGTTTCGTTGCAAAAATAACCAAAGTTATCGGGTTCGTGAATTATTATGAATAAAATAACGATACCTCATATTTGGAAATAGAGTGCGGTACACTATTGTAAAAACATCGATATACACACAAAGGTCTTGGTAAGAGAACATAAATATTGTACAAGTTTATCGCTGAATGAAAAATGGGTGTTGGGGGTTTCGCATATCGCTTTCTTGACAGTTATTGCGTTTTTACGCGTAAACTCCGAGGAAATTTCGCGAAACTTGATATGGTTGACGGTAATGTAAATTTACATTTTGCTTTTGTTGAACTAAGAGAGATGTAGAAGGTAATGGAAAATATTTAGCATCAATTTGAAATTTTAGCCTTCGACGAAGAAAATTGCCCTTAGAGATTTCGCATAATACTGTGGCCTCATTTTATATAAAAAATATAATAAATACTTTTACACGTATTATATTAGTAGCATTAGCTTTCCACCCGCTGATTGCCCGCTACTTCGTACGCGTTGTATTTAGAATACAACGCACCCCCTTAGGTAGGTAGCGTTACGTTAAATAGCCTATTACCTTCCCCAAGAATCAATACAACGCCTACGTAGTAGCGGGCAATCAACTAGTCTAATAATATATACATACAATATTGTTTGTTCTTTCGTATTCAAAAGACTCAAAAACTACTGGACCGATTTTAAAAATTACTTTTGCATTTGATAGCTCAATTCTTGGGGAATGTAATAGGCTATTTAACATCAAGCTACCTACTCAAAGTGGTGAATTGTATTCCTAATACAACGCGTACGAAGTAGCGGGCAATCAGCTAGTGTGTTATAGTTTTTTTTTGAGATTACAGCTTCATTATCTTTGCTATAGAAAAAAAAATCTAATAGTGAACACGACAGCAAAAAGTAGAACATAATTACCTTTAGAAAAAAGCTTTTGATAAAAGAATCTCCTTTGTGTCAAAGGCGAACGTGAAAACTACCTCCACAGATTGTTACGTCGTTATTGTCCGCTATTCGATACGTTCGATATTTTCTAGTTGACTCGTTCGCCGGAAAGGAAGCCCTTTCCAGAGTCATATTTTCTAAAAATGACCTCTCGGCTTCCGGTCTTGTTACATCTTTTGGATTCATAAACCTATTATTCATATCTGTTATTTATAAACTTGCTTTCCACCCTGGCTTATTCATGTAATCTGAAAGAATACTCACTATGATCTCTGACATTTTCATCAAAATCCATTGGGCGTTTCGAATCTTATTCTAGACTAACATTGGGAGAAACAGATATTAATTAGGTATGCTTACAAAATTCATGTTGCTTAAGGAGAACCCTCATAACTTTTGTCCCATACAAATTACATGCTTCATGACTTCTTAAATTACGCGATAACTATATGCCTTAGTTTCGAAATTTAAATAGCTTTCGAAATATATTTGACACATTATGAATGTAAGAAAATATAAAAATCAGTCAGGGAATTTTTCTGGGATAAACTATTCCCAATTTCTCTGTAAATAATCCACCTGTGTCACTGTAATTTAGCATATAGTTACTTATTGAATATATCTAAGTGAAATAGCTCTTATTTTTTCAATGGGTTTTATTGAATAGGAAATATGGGTAGTTTAACTTTGCCCCTGCTGTCTCTTTCATAATTTATCACAAAACTCTAAATTTTTTTAAAAGCGCTGTCATACCATTACCCTTCAATTATATATGTCGAATTTTTTGGTAGCTTATTGAAAATTTAAAATAATAAATATTTTATTATTTTTGGCAAATTAAAAAATCATAAAATATTTTTTTTATGAATTTTCAATAAGCTACAAAAAAAAGCGATATATATAATTGAAGACTAATGGTATAAGAGCGCTTTAAAAAAATTTTAGAGTTTTGTGATAGATTATGAAAGAGACAGAAGGGGCAGAATAATCCTTTATTCTACCACCCATATTTCCTATTAAATAAAACCAATTGAAAAAATAACGACTATTTCACTTAGATATATTGAATAAGTAACTATATGCTAAATTACAGTGACACAGGTGGAGTATTTACAGAGAAATTGGGAATAGTAATATCTCCATACAAATTCCCAGTATAGGACCCTTGAATTTCACGCGTATTTTGAACTGATTTTGAGACTTGAGTTCTTTTAATATATTTACTAATGTACCATTTTCTCGTATTTATCCTATAGATAATTTCACATGCTTTATGAAAACATTAACTACAACTTGCTACTTCTTATAGTTTTTGTATAATACTGGAAGAGCATACGTCCATTATGTGTATTTTCGCAAGACTGTTTTTTTGTGAAATCGTTCTTTCTCATGTTTATGGTACGGTTTATCTTATCCTTGGATATTTTATCGATTTTTTTTGCAGGGTATCTCTCTAACAACTTTTAAAAGAGTAATCGACAAAATTAACCTGCTAACATTCTTAAATATCCTATTCACTTCACGAAATTCAATTTTAGAATAAACTCAAAAATAAATGAGAGTATCGACACAACGAAAGCCTTAACATTATTATTGTTATATATTGGTTTAAAGTGATCAGATCGGACGCCATGTTTCCCGGAAGTTTGTCCCGGCGATACCACCGGAAATTGGATCCCAAGAATTTCGGTCTAGTTGCATGATCCTGCCTGTATAACATAACGGTTCATTTCATAGAACTTCTGACAACTATTATAATAATAATGTACCTAGTTATTTTGCCGAAGGCTCCCAATTTGAAACTAAGGTTGCTCATTTATTTGAATCCATATTACAATTGTTAATTAAGTGATACATCTAGGTCCATAAGTGCAGCAAAAGGCTGTTCTGTCCAATCTGGCCGTGAAAGTGCGGTTGTTGTGTGATTTGGTAAAAATTTTAGACCTATTTTGAGATCTGCAAAAAATATTTTAAAAACTTGCGTATCTTGAATTCTTCTAAATCTGCATCAATAAAACCAAAATCGGATTATTTGTGAGACTGTTCTAATTTTGAAAAATTATAAGACAAATTTTTGAAGTGCAAAGATTTTTCAGCATTATATTTTTGATGAGATGAAGGAATCTAAAGAATAGCGTATCTACATTTTTCAATACCAACATATCTGCGTCAATAAAACCGAAATCAGATTATTTTTAGGCCGTAATATCTCAAAGATTACAAAGATTTTTAGTACCTAAGTATTAAACAAGTAATTTTCATAAGGAGAATAACAATTAAAATAATATGTAATATCCTTCTTCTTATACTTCTTCAATTTTATTAACCGACTTCCAAAAAAAGAAGGAGAAGGTTCTCAATTCGGACCGTTTTTTTTTTTTATGTATGTATGTACGTCGATAACGAATTGTGAACCGATTTTGATGGTTTCTTTTTTAATCGACAGATAACTCTTCCGGATTGGTCCCATTTTTATCTCATAAAAATTGGTTCATTAGTTTTTCAGAAATTTTGTAAAAACTGACTTTATAAGTACATTTTTCTTGATATCTCGATAAAATATGTACCGATTTTGACGACTTATTTTTTTTAAGACATCATAATTTCTCGACATTATCTCACAGACATATGACGACAAACGGTTCAGTAGTTTTTCAGAAATTCAGTAATTAATTTCTGTTTACGGCTGAAAATTATGTATCAGAAAAAGCCTTAGCAACGGTTGCTATTGACACGAAGTTGTCAATTTTCGTGACGATGGTGTAGCGGTTAAATATAATGGGGTGCATAGGATGCACAATCACATGGTTCAAATCACATCCACAGCGGTATTTTTTTTAAATTTTCCATCAATATTTTTTTAGTTGTGTTATTATTTGTCTCTCAAGGCAGCAAAACCACTTAAAAGGGTAAAATAAACCTTTTAAAAAAAAGTGCACCGACTTCAAAAATTTGCACTGAAAAGTAAGAAATAATAAATATTTCGTCGTAGAATTTGAAGACGGTTGGTGCCAAATTAGAAACAACTTAGTTCCCAAATTCACTAATCTAGACAATTCATTAGGAACCTACGATCATCAGTAGGTACATACAAACATAGATAATATTGAACAGATCTTCTTAGATATTTACTTAGTTTTGTATCCTAATTTGACACCAACCGTCTTCAAATTCTACGACGAAATATTTATTATTTCTTACTTTTCAGTGCAAATTTTTGAAGTCGGTGCACTTTTTTTTAAAAGGTTTTAATTTTAAATTTAAGTCATGATTAGGGTTCCGTATATCCGATGAAAAACCAACGAGCCGTCATGCGCTCCTGTATTACCTTTTTAAAAACGATTTTACTAAGGGAGCTAATCTTCGAGTCATCACTACAGTTTGAAAATGAGCGCTTACATTCAGTACCTACACAATTTAGTTTTATTATATTATCAATTTATTTAGCATTATTACAAATTAGAGTGTTTTGACATAAAATGCTAACAATATCTAAATCAGTTCAGCCATTATGGCGTGATTGACTAACAACGTCCAACTTATCATTTTTTTTAGGTATGTTAATACTGTATTATTTCGCAGAATAAATAAGATAATAATATCAGACATATTGCATAATGTTAGATCAAAATAGTTTGTGAAGTTTTCCTTATGTGATAAATATAATGAGGTAGGTGCGTCTGCGGCCGAGTGGTTAAGACGTTGGTATTAACTAGGCATACCACGGGTTCGATCCCGGATCCCAGCCATGTACCAATGGGTTTTTTAATTAAAAACCTATTAACATAATCCGACAAACCACACTTAGCCCGCTTGCACCTATGTTAGGAGCGTCCTAAAGTAACGCGTAACATTTAGGTTGTCCTAGCGGGGAAAATGCATTGCACCAACGTTAGGATTGTTATAAGTACGATAAGAGGATCTTATGTTTATGACGCCGATTTCGTTCATCCTAAAGTTAAGACACTCTTTTAAGCGTGTATTTCCCTATAAAATCCTTGATAAAAGGAGCAACAGTGACGATCTTCTCGACTTTTTGGAAGATCTAGAAGGAGTTTTACCCAGATCAAGGATAATAAGGCCCAGACCCGATTTTTTTTACATAGAATCACGCAGGTGAGCCAACCGTAAAAGTAAAAATAGATTGATCAATCACTTAGTAAGAAAGCTCCTATCGTAGGACGATCCTGGCATTATTAGGTTGGTGCAACCAAAGTTGATACTTAGGACTCTCTTATATTAGGAGAGTCCTTACTAGGAATATCTTTGTGTGACGTTGGTGCAAGCGGGCATTAGAGGATTTTCCATCTAAATATACCTCAACAGAACTAGCCACTCGTTAGGTATAGTCTCACAAATACTATCGGCTGAATGAGGGAGACTTGGTCTTCCGCTGGGTACCCTGGAACCGTAACACGGTTTTGGAAGCACTAAGCAGGACGGCAACCCGTGAAGGTAGAAAAAAAGAAGTGTAATTCTAGTAGGTACTCAACGAAAAGGCACATATTAGCTTAGAACTGTGGCGGCACACTGCGTCGATAGATGTCGCACCGTTACTAACTCATTGAAACCTGTATCGCGCCATTGAAAATATTTAATAGATTGGCATATATGCAACTTTCCAACGATGTGCGTAGGGGAGTATTCCTTTTACTCACACTCGCTGGATTGTTGTATGTATTGCCATTTCTATATTGGTGACCCCGTATGAACACGCCTGTATTCCTGACCCCGCAATGCCCCGCATCCTACTTCCACTTCCCACTGACCAGACCGCCGGCCGGCCCGACATGACGACAGGTCATACATCACGACAGGTGATTCAGCCGCGATGCAGTCCACTACACAGTCCATCACTGCTGACAAAGCTAAAATGGATGTTGGTTTCAAACTGTATCGACCTCTGGTCTGGGAAGGGAGTCATGTGGCGGCACACTGCGTCGATAGATGTCGCACCGTTACTAACTCATTGAAACCTGTATCGCGCCATTGAAAATATTTAATAGATTGGCATATATGCAACTTTCCAACGATGTGCGTAGGGGAGTATTCCTTTTACTCACACTCGCTGGATTGTTGTATGTATTGCCATTTCTATATTGGTGACCCCGTATGAACACGCCTGTATTCCTGACCCCGCAATGCCCCGCATCCTACTTCCACTTCCCACTGACCAGACCGCCGGCCCGACATGACGACAGGTCATACATCACGACAGGTGATTCAGCCGCGATGCAGTCCACTACACAGTCCATCACTGCTGACAAAGCTAAAATGGATGTTGGTTTCAAACTGTATCGACCTCTGGTCTGGGAAGGGAGTCATGTGGCGGCACACTGCGTCGATAGATGTCGCACCGTTACTAACTCATTGAAACCTGTATCGCGCCATTGAAAATATTTAATAGATTGGCATATATGCAACTTTCCAACGATGTGCGTAGGGGAGTATTCCTTTTACTCACAGACGTTAGATTGTTGTATGTAGCCATTTCTATAGAACATTCAAATTATAGGTCTCGGATTCTGGGTTAATTCCTCATCAAGAAGTGCTTCAATCAATTTCTCTTGCTTCGGAGGGCCAAATGTAAAACCCTACCTACCCCTTTTGCGTAGTATTTCAGAAGTGACGTCTGTAGTCCAAAGAAGTGATATCCATCTGTCTGAATTACATGCTTATTAAGTACCTAAATGCGGATGTTGTTACACTCGACGTGCGTGTCTTCTATTAGTCAACGTGTATTTACATTAGGTATATTTCCTTGACGATTTTTATGATAAGAGGTTTTACACTAAATGCACCGATAGTGTTTAAATATAGTCATCACCTTGATACTTCATTATTGTACAATAACTTTGTAGTTTATTTACATATTAGAAACATATTATTGATTATTAAAATGGAATAATAAAAAAGTGTAAACGGATTTGGATACTGCGGTTTCACTGATGTAATCTGCATTTCTCCAGAATTTTAAATATGGTAAAAAAATCCTAGAACGCGATTGCAGTGCCACGTATCGAGTCCAATTGTGAATCTAAACCATCCAGGGACTCACTAAATCACACACAAAAAAAAACATCAAAATCGGTCCAGAGTTCAGTGACATACACACGTACAGAATAATTATATTATATAGATAAGGTCACTTACAAGTAAAAAAAAATGTTGGAAAGAAAAATTAATTAATTAATCTTAAATAATAATTTTTTTGTTGAAAAAGTGATTGAAAAAGATCTAAAGTGGGCATTTTGTAACAATTACCTGTCCCCACCCAAATCAAAGTTACAAGGACTTATTTTCGTTTTCAAGACTCCTCACTGGTTTTATTCTAAAAATTACTTAGTTAAAGTATTCTTCAGTTTGTACAAAATTGACAATTGAACCTTGTTAGGATCAGAGAAACGTACTAGAGAAAGCTTTTAGTTAACGATGTAAAAGAAAAATGCGTATTAAATAAGTCCTTTGCAGTGGAGAGGACCTTTCTGAGTTGTCACGTAAACTTAAATTTAAATAAGAGACCGAGTATCCAACTGACGACAAAATTCAATTTTCTGCTTCATCTTTTATTACGAAATCCGATTTAAAAGAAGATCATTTAAATACATTTTTGTAAGAAATTTCTTGAAATTTGGTAATTGATCTTAAAATAACAATTCTTTGTTGAAACAATGTCATTTTATCCTAATATAAAGAAAACATTAATTATTATCATGACAGTCATCAAATCTCACTCGATTTCTTTAGCTTAGGAGGGTATGGCTAGGTCTATGCTAAATTTCATTAAAATTGTTAAATTTTCGACATTACAATGGGATAAAATTATACTACATACTTCGAATTATTACTCCATTATTTTCAGTCCCTCAAGATGTAAAAAATGACACGGTATTTCTCGTAAACAAGACCATTGGGCTTCAACGCTACGTAAATTTTTCATTTAGTATTTCCCCATAAAAGTGGCACTAACTGTCGAGATTACGATATATGGGGTACGGGGCCACATCTCGCTCTGGTTATCGCATAACTTATGGGGGGTTAATAACTCGGAACATTTTTTTCTATTTTACTATTTCCAAAAATATTTTTGATTCAGGGTTATTTTATTTGTTCGCAAACGTTTCTAAAGAAATTATCTTCTCAACTTCGATATGAATCTATGATGTCATCCTGAAAGTTTAATTTGATGGTGGAATCCAAAAAAAATATACAGACAAAAATTCAAGTTGTAATTAGCACGATTCCCATCTTAGTTTTTGAAGTGAAAACTTTTTTAGACCGTTGAGCGGTTGTTGGTAGGGGAAATCATATGGATTGGCGACCCATGTTCGCGACATGTTTTCGACACAATATGGTTTGCCCGGCCCGACTATGCCCGACTCGAGACTGTCCGGGCAGGAATTCGTGTACTGGCTTCCACGTATGCCTGGGTCGGACATGGATACATTTATATGTGAAATGATCGCTAGATGGCGTTATTACCTATACGTTATATAGGTAGTTACTTAAAAAAATTAAAAACTACTGTTATTCATAGTTTTAAGTTTTCACTTCTGTCGGCAGTAGCCATGACTACCTATGCCTTTTTTAATCACATATTTATGATTCCAGTTTATTTATTTGAATAGCTAGATGGAGATTACAAGGTGGAAATAGATACAAAAATAATAATCCCGTTGCTGTATTTTACCCCTCTCCCGTCCGCTTTTGCGGTATAAAAAGTAGTATAATATCTCTGGTCCCTAAACTACCACTATGGAATCAAAAAAAAAAAATCACGTCGATCCCGTGAAAAACAAAAACAAATCTATCCCACGGGAACCATACATTTTCCGGGATAAAAAGTAGCCTATGTGCTATTTCAGACGATACTCTATCGTTGTGCCAAATTTCATCCAGATCCCTTCAGCCGTTCTGGCGTGATTGAGTAACAAACATAGATCCATACAAATTTTCTCGTTTATAATATTAGTGGGATCAGCTGATCGGATTCGTATTGATTTTTTCTGGATCCAAATTAAGCAAAACAGAAACATTTAGGAAGAAAAATTGAATTTGTTGTGATTCATTTCAGCAAATCTAAATTTTCCGCGGTGGAAACAGCAACATTACAAGACAGAGCTACCGCATCGCATTTCCCCATTATTAATCAACAGCGACGCGGCATAAATAATAATGCCGTTCATTACTCGTCCTGTTTGCATTCGCTGCTTTCCAAGCTAAATGTAATGTAAAATGTGAGAATATACACTATACAGAGTGTAACATTGAGATGGGCTAGATAGACATTGTGTGTTGGATTGTCAATTAAAGATTGTGTTTGCACTGCGTTTATTATGCAATGGAATGTTTGTACAATATTTACTTATTTAATTATTTAATAATGGAGAAGCTGTTGTCATGCTCGATTAAGGGTCCTTAGCAGTCGGCCATCTTACTTCTGTCAAAAATATGGCAAATCTCAATTAATCCTAGAAAAAATAGTATATTTATTCAACTTAAATTGATTATTTTTATTATTCAGGGGTAGTTTTGAAAACAAACATTGCTATTGTGTTTTAAAAACTATGGCTATTCAGAAATCTTAATGACGAAAATATGGCTTATTCCAATTTAAAATAATAACTATCATCAATTTCAGTTGAAAATGTTGTATAAAAAAACTCCTTTTTTTTAGGATTAATTGAGATTTGCCATATTTTTGACAGATAAAAGATGGCCGACAGGTCACAGTCTATCTAATTCAAAATATATTGATTGAGAGTGGTCATAGAGTCATTATGGTAATGTTGCTACATAAAAAATAAAGGGTGCGTCGGTGGCCGAGTGGTTAAGACGTCTGGTATTAAGTATGTTAACTAGGCAGACCCTGGGTTCGATCTCGGATACCGGCCATGTACCAATGGGTTTTTTAATTAAAAACTTATGTACATAATCCGACAAACCACACTTTAGAGGCTTTTCCATCTAAATATATCTCAACAGAACTAGCCACTCGTTAGATAAAGCCTCACAAATACCATCGGCTAAACGAGGGAGACTTGGTCTTCCGCTGGGTACCCTGGAATACGGTTCCGGGAGCTGTAAACTGTAAGGCAACCCGTGAAAAAAAAATATTGAACATTTTCTCCCACCTCGTTTAAATTGAGAGTAAAATCAAACTTAAATTGTTAAGTTGTTAGAAATATAACAAATAAACCCCTGTGTCTAAAATCAAAGAAAATTCTGTACATATTTAATTATTTTTGTTGTTATAAATTCTCATACAGTTTTTAATAAAGTTTTTGAAAATGTATGAATGCAGTTTTTTTATCTCTAAAATCGAAGACATGGTTCCTAAAATCGAAGACATAAGTCCGGCATCGCACCGAAAATTTCCCATTCCGGCCATTCCCATGATCTAGGCGGACCGATAGTTACAAGAATTGGACGAGTCTGTTTTCGATTTCGGTGGACCGTACGGTGTCGCGCCGGGGATTGGACGAATGTGCCCACCTTTAAACATATTAGCTATCTCTTATAGTTACAGAACTTACAGAGTTACCCATACTAACTGTTTTCAAAGTTACACCCTGTTTGTTCGAGCGGCGAGTCCGGCGTAATAAACATTCTTTTTGATGGAGACACTGTTATATTTCATTGTAATAATCAACGTGTATTCATTACGCAATAGGATTTGGGAGGATTTACATGAAAATGGGACCGTTATGTTATTATAATGAAAATAGTACATTTTGCATATTATTATGCCACAATAGGCAAAAATAAGATAATATTTTCTTCAAATATAAATAAGTTAATCGACTTCTTGTGCTTCGGAGGTAAAGTAAAGCCAGCGTAGCGTAAAATTGACATTGTTTGAACGTCAAAGTAGTACGTATTATATGTATCTCGGCTCATATACGAGCTTTAAATCAATTTGTAGGTTCATGAAATGAAAGTGAAAAAAATAATATAAAAAATAAGAAATTATGAAAAGTATTTTACGCTGGTTTGGTGACTAAAATGGTTTATATGGCTGAAGTGAAAGGAAATGCTGGCAGAGGACGACCTAGGTGTACTTTTTTTGAACATATAAAATTATTGATCGATGGAAATATTAAAAGTACCTGCACACAATCGCCGAGCATGTATGAAAGGTATGATGAATATAAAAGAAGCGAAAGAGGTATGTCATGATCGTAACAAATGGCATTCGATTGTCTCTACATGCCCCTCTTAGGTTATTTTAATTTTGAAATCACAGACTGACAATTCAATTTAATTTATTTATGTGGATTACATTATATTGTTTTTTTTTAATAAAAAGTGAAAATCAAATGTAGTGAGTTACCCCGGACAGCCACATTTACAATCCTTTGTCAAACCGCACCCAAGTTATGAATAAGTAATTCGAGAGCCATTAAGACTGAGAACAGAGGAACTTTAAATGAAAATCTCTCTAAAGAAGATTTTTATTCTAGAATAGCTGCAGGTCGAGGGAATATTGCAGAAATTTTACCTCGAGCAATTTTAGTGGTTGAAAAAGTTTGCGGTTTCAATTACCATCTGCCGCCCATTTTGTATGCGGCGTTTAATTCTTCGCTGCATTTTATTAAGACGCTCGTGACTGGCGTTTAACTTGTAGATGTAGATTGGAGCAAAGGAGTTGTTTTTATTGTCAATTTAAATGTGGTAATAGTTGTAGTTCTAAACCAAGGAAAACACAATATTGTAGATTTTTTTTATAATTAAGATATATCTTTCGGTGTTGTCGGGTTGTGGGGTAGCCAGGATGGGTCGATGGGTAGGTATAGCAGGAAAACTCGTAGTAAACTTTCACCATTCGTTTATTGGTCGAATTAACAAGGAACAAGCAGGAGCAGCAAAAGAACAACCAGTAAAAGGATCCGTAAGGAGCCAAGGAGAAGGAGCCGTAAGGAGAAGGAGAAGGAGAAGGAGCTCACTGTAATAAAAATGAACTACACATTACTACAGGGCGTTAAGCTATTGAAGTAAAACAATACAAAGTATGATAAAAATACTTACAATACTTATTTGCGCTCCTTTTATATAAACATAGATATTAGTTCTTGAATAATGATTCAATACATTTTATATAGTTATTTACTTAGTTGATAAAATAGAAATATAATAAATTTTACAATTGGCAGAGTAACTGCCTAAGTCAACAGTTTGTGAAGGAATGAGTAAAATTTTAATTTAGGTTCCACACATTGAATATTTGAAAATAACATACAATGTTCTATTGAATTAAAATGAACAATATCGTGTTCTAAAATCAAAATAAATGCTATTTATGATGGCCAGCTTGTAAGCGGCCAGGAAAATAAGGTCGTATCATCACAGTGTCTTCAAAGATTCTGGTGACAATACTCACATTTAGCTAGTTACCCTATAGCAGGTGGTGAGCCTAATGCTGCAGTAAACGCGACTTGAAATTTAAAATACAAATTTGACACAGGATAGACACAAATATTCAAACCAAAATGTTGAAGCGTTTTTAATACAATTTTTAATTATTAAAAAAAAACAATAAACTCGACTGATCTGGATCAGGGCTGGCTCCTTCGTCGCTCAACGAATCAGCATCGCGATTCAGCGGGGAAATGCAGCCAGTATTCTTGCCACTATTCCACGCAGACCTGGTTTATTTAGTTAGTTTTAATGTTTAGATTAGTAATTTCTAAAGAAGGATAATGTTATGGCGTACATTATTAAAAAATAAAACTATACCGTCCGATCGGTATCTTCAGAGATCCTGGTGACAATGTTCACATTAAGCGAGTTGGCCCATAGCAGGTGCTGAGCCTAATGCTGCACTAAACGCGACTTAAAATTTAAATTTTTGAATGAATGTCAACTACTTGTAATTTTTAGAATTAGGCAATTATTTGCACTGGTCAGAGGTAATGTAATGCATGTGAATTTGTGTCGCAAAAGTTATTTAACGTAATTTAGCCTCAAACTCGTCACCGACTAAGGACTAACAACTGAGGTAGTAAAAATATAACTGAAAGCAATAAGTTGCCTTTCTTACCATACGCACCTCCAAATTAAAATTCAAATTGACACTTAAAATACCCATTCTAACCCAATGAGATTTAAAAAGAAATAGTTTGTGCTATAATGTGAATTATAAATCACAGCAGGATTGCACAGAGACGGCGCCGCTCGGTCTATTTCATGGTGCCTAGCTCGAGATATAGAAACCTACGTAGTTACCTAAGATTAATGTGCAGCAATGTGAAATTGCGTAGGCCAACCATGTAATTAATATTGAACCTGATTCATTATTCATAACTATGTATTGCTAATTGTCATGGATATTCTAACCTACAGTAAGCATGAGTTAATATTTCCTATAGGTATGCAATATGATGCATATTAGTGCGTCGGTGGTCGAGTGGTCAAAATATAGTTGGACTTCAAATCGGTTTTGTGCTTCGGAGAGCATGTAAATGTGCAATTCTAGAAGGCATTGATATTTTTTAGAGATGGTACCAGTATTTCTGATAAAGTGATATATTATTATGAATATAATTCGGTATATAACAGTATAAATAACAAGCTGTCCGCGGTTTCACCCACGTGGAAATATATCCAAAAAGAAATAATCCCGTGGCTGTAATTTGCCCCTCCCCCGCCCGCTTTTGCGGTATAAAAAGTAGTATATGCCATTTTCTGACCCCTAAACTACCCCTATGCAAAAAATCATGTCGATCCCGTGAAAAATAAAAACAAATCTATCGCACGGGAACCATACATTTTTCAGGGATAAAAAGTAGCCTACGTGCTATTACAGACTATAATCTAACTATGTGCCCAATTTCATCCAGATCCGTTCTGCTGTTCTGGCGTGATTGAGTAACAACATACATCCATACAAACGCGTTTATTTAGTGGGATTCATATTGTATCTTCTTTTTTTCTAAATATAAAACCGCCGTGTCGCTGAGTGACTGATAAATTAATCAACGCACATCCTAAACCACTGAAGATATAATATGAAAATTGGAAGGTGGGTGAAAATTGGTGGAATTTTGGGGTGTTGAGGTGCACTACAAAAGGAGTTTTTTGACAAAGTGTAACAATTATTTTCAACAAATAAAAGTTTTCAGTCAACTAATGCACAAAACAAACATACCCAGAGAAATGATCTATGAATAAAAAACCACGTAAAAAATAGAGTTTTGAGAAGGAGTCATACAGCAGTAATTTTATCAGTATTCTTACGTAACTAAGCTAAAGTAAATTCACAGTGCTTTAAATTTTTATAAGTCTGCAAAGGTCTGCGTAGTTTCTCCTAATCATTCATCGTTACCGAAAATTGAGAGCGACATTAACAGGTAAGCCTGTCTGGCTGGCTCGTTTTATGAACAATTTCGAATAATTCACTACAAATTTGACACAGGATAGACTCGGATCCACCAGGAATATCCAAACCAAAATGTTAAAACGTTTTTAAAACAATTTCTAAAGTGAGTATGATTTTTTTCCATTATTGTTTATAGCAAATAAGGATAAAATTATGGCGTACATTATTAAAAAATAAAACTACGAGCGAGCCTTACAGTAGTCGCATATGATGTGTAACATCTAACATCTCAGCTTGGTTATTAACATTAACATTATATCCTGAAAACATTAACCTTCATACAAAACACTGTAGGTTAAGTCCACAGCTGATGCGTACTCCTTCTCTATTGCCCTTTCTCTTTCTTGTCACACATACGTACACACTGTTGGCTGACAGTACCAACCACTCGGAAATTCCGCGCGCGTTCATTGGTCAAATCAAATAGCGCGCGCTTACCGGGCTTCCTGTTACACACTTCCGTCCCTTTTCACGAAATCACTCCCACAGATTGCAGGAAAGCGAGAGGAAATAAAATCAGTGAGTATTTTTATTTTCTTTTATTGTCTAGATTAGTGAAATTTTCATTTTATTTATATATTTTTTTTGTATTTATGTAGGTATAAGAAGTGCTTAGCATGATTCAAGTTAGGATTGAACCCGGATCTTCAGTTTAAAGTCCAACTCTCAAAGCCTTCATCTCGAATAGTTAGGTAGGTATCCATATTCAGAACGGCAAACCACAGTAACAACCACAAATGGTTACGTACAATGCTATGATTTATAGCAGGTCTCCTCTATTGTTCGCTTAATGAGATTGCCATGTCAGCACAAATCCACACTACAAATGATTCACAAACTGAGTTACATTATTTACCAAAATTTTCATTAACACACTGTGTCTTCAGTGTTCTACTTAGATAAATACAAGAAACTATAGTGAATATTGATATTAACAAAATATAAGGACCGTTATAAAGAGTTTGTAAATTTGGATGTAAACTACTGAACCGATTACGAGGTACGTCAAAATTTTAAAAATATGTCTATTGAGATTCGATGTGATTGGTTGCAGTCAACAATTTGAATGTCATTGAGCTTTTATGTGATTGGTGACAGTACAAATAAAACAAAGTGAAAAATGTTATGTTCAAGCGAATATAGGCTTTCAGGTGTTCTTCAAATTCTGCTCATGATAGTACTTCGATGCTTGTGTAGGTATATTATTCCAGATGATCATTGGCTATGCTTTATAAAATAATATTTATATTTTTTTCGAATTTCATAGTTCTAGCTTTCTTTTAAAAAAAAGTTAAAAGAATTTTATGCATGTCTTTGTCTTTTTAAATTCTAGGCAATGGGTACAGTTTCAACTTTTGACATTTTCGCTCGCTCGCTCGTCTTTTATCTCGAAATGCACTGACTTCAGATTTCAAAAGACCAATGAAATTACTTTAAATGGGTTGTTTTCTTGTGTACAATTTCAGCCTCGTACATTTCAAAATTGTAAAAATGAAGTACCTACCTATTTTGGTAAGTACCTACTTATCACGCGTCTAGACAGACGCAAAAACTACCTGAACGGATTTTGTTGTGGTTTAAGAGTATTAAACATGGACCTATCATATTTTGGAGCTGAACAGTAATAGTATAATTTAATCAAATCTAGGAAAAGTTAGCCCCTACGAGTTTTCATGGCGGCTGTCTAATTCGTCAGAGATATAACAAAATGATTTAGGAAAGAATTGTGTAGAATAATATGATCTATAAAAAAGTCCGCGGTAGCATATCTCTAATTGGTAAGTAGTTATAAGCATATTTATGTAGGTATTCAAATTGTTGTAAACCCATATATTGTACCTGTGCGAAGGGTCGCTAGTTTCCAATATAAATAGTTAATTTTATAATTATCTTTATATAATTATATAATTATTCTGTACTGTATGTCACTAAATTCCTCCTAAACGGCTGGACCGATTTTGATGAATAGTTTAAATTTGCAATTGGACCCGGTTCATTTTATTTGAAAATATCCATGCGGTTTTTTTTAGGTCAATTTTTAGTTAATCAGATTATTTTTAGGTTAATTATAATTTGAGCCTAATGAGCTCCATAAACCTATAAGATCAGACATAAATTATTAAGGTGCGTCGGTGGCCGAGTTAAGACATCTGGCAATGGGTTTTTTTAATTAAAAACTTATGTATTGAAGTTTACGTCAAGAGTTACCCCCAGATGAGGTGGAAAGTATGTACATAATCCGACAAACTACACTTATAGAGATATTTTCAATCTAAATATACCTCAACAGAACTAGCCACTCGTTAGGTATAGCCTCACAAATACCATTGACTAAACGAGGGAGACTTGGTCTTCAGCTGGGTATCTTGGGTACACGGTTTCGGGAGCTGTAAGGCAACCCATGAAGAAAAAAAAATTAAAATAATTAAATTACAATATTTGTAACTTTATTAATTATTATGGCACAGGATTTGCAAACACAATTTAATAGGTCTTGTAGGTTTATGGAGCTATATTTAAGTTAATCACAACGTTTTCCTAAGATATATGACCATAGGTGCCGCCCACTAACTGTGCAATGAACTTTAAATCCCCCACACACCTGGAACCGCCTACAAAATACAGTTGTTGCGAATAAACGCGATAAGGCCGTATTTTATTTGACATGCAATGGGTTTTAGTAGTAAATTTCTTCGAGCTAATCTTAAATGTATAATTTTGTGCTTTTATTAAGTTGTTTAGTAATACATTCACGTAATTACGTTTTTCAGGATTATCAAAAACTACAACCCACAGACTTAGATAAAAATTTGGCATTGGCATGGTAAGGCAATTATTTTCATAATTCATAATATTATTATATTTTAATTAGTAATTTAAAAAAAATCTTAATTTTTTTAGGGTTCCTTACTCAAAGGGTGACAACGGAAACCCTATTACTAAGGCTCCGCTGTCCGTCCGTCCGCCTGCATCTTTTGAATCGTAATAGGTAGACACTTGAAATTTTCACAGAGCATGTAAATAAAATATAGTTAAAAATTTAAAGGGGTCCCTAAACAAGAAACGTGATTTATTCAGCGTTTTTGCTACTAATGACTATAATGTAATAAAAAACCTGCCAAGTATGAGTTGGAATCACGCTTATTTGTTCCTGCCTTGGTCTGACCTTAGTGTATACTATTGAGTGTACGGAACCTTTCTTGTGTGAGTCCGTCTCGCACTTGGCCGGTTTTAGTCTCTGTTAAACATTATCACTCTTATTAATAAACCCGAAGTAGCGACGTAGTAACTAAACTGTATTTTGTCTCCGTCTAACAAATCTGCAATTCATTATGATAGACGGAGACGAAACACAGTTTAGTTACTACGTCGCTACTTCGAGTTTATTAATAGGAGTGTATATATATATTTTAAAGATCTTCTAGGTTTCGGTGGTAGGAATCGCGCAACTGAAAAGTTTTTTATAATAAAAAATCATGTACATTGTCCGACAAACCGTACAAAGAGGCTTTTTTATTTACATACCTCAACAGAGGTGGCTATTTGTTAGGTATAGCCTCAAAAAATCATTGGCTAAATGAGTAAGTAATTCGATACACGCAAAATAGTAGTATGAAAATTTGTTACTAAATAATACCGAACTTACATTAGCTAAAACTAGAAATTCCTAATTGAATTCACAGTGAACATTGAATAGTAGTTGCTAAAACGCGGTTGCAGACATTAGCATATCCTAAAACTGTCACTGTTCATGTACTCGCAAAGTCGCAGGAAGCCTTTTCCGATAAACGTGACAAGGAAATCCGTTCAGGTCACTAAAGTCAACTTACCTTTGTTTTGTACGTTTTCCTTCCCTTTTTGTAACAAAGAGAGACTTTTTATTGAACGTGAAAGTTTTTATAGGACTACTGCTGGCCATTGTTGGCAATAACAAAAACTGAAAAATGTGTTATATCAAAAATATTTTGTACTAGCCTTTGGAGCTCTTATTAATTTTCCGGGTACCTAACTCTTCCAATTTTCCTTTCCTAAAACCATTATTCAGACTATTACGAACATTTAAAAAAAAATCCAAAATGGTCCAGCCGTTCTCAAGTGATACGCTTACCAACGAACAGCATTTATTTTTAATTTATATAATACTAGCGGACTCGGCAGACGTTGTCCTGCCCAAACGTTGGCTTGCCTGCTATTTACTTTCCTTCGTCCGTGGAAAAAAACTACTCCTACCCCTACCCCTACCCCTACCCCTACCCCTACCCCTACCCCTACCCCTACCCCTACCCCTACCCCTACCCCTACCCCTACCCCTACCCCTACCCCTACCCCTACCCCTACCCCTACCCCTACCCCTACCCCTACCCCAACAAAATATATCGTTAAGATATGGCAGATACTAGTTGAGGTAGAGTTAGTTGATAACTATTTATATCATTAAATGGCACAACGAACCATCTGTTCCCATCATTTAAGTTACTTGTAATTAGAGTTGGAAAATATTTACAGTTTTCAGAATCGTCTTAGCGGAGCGACCCCAGTGTACCCAGCGGAAAACAAATCTTTTTTGAGGATAACCTTAACTAGTGACCAATTCTGTTGAGGTATTTTTAGATGGAAAAAACTTTTTACTAGATGTCAGTTTTTTAAAAAATCATTTGGACCACATTCGAAAAACGTTTGCTAAATAAATTACAAAATTCCTAAAATAAGTGGAATAAATATCGTAAAAGTTAGTTTATGCAAGTGGTTTGCAAAACTATCTAGACGTATCTCTATAGATTTCAAAGTTACATTCAGAAACCCTTTAAGAGTTTGACTTTAATATTCATCGTGGATCGCTCGCTCATGCACCACATGTTAATGTTACACCGAGCATGTGTTAGAAGTGCACAGAACCCGTTTTAGAACTTTTGGACCCCTTTCAAATAGAAGTTTGAACTCAACTTTGATATCTAGATATGAGTTTCTAACTAGTTATGTCGAGTAACTCTTGGCACAATTTAGTGCTTTCATATCATAAAAACTGTGCTAAATTTTGCTAGAGTTTGGATTGATCATGTAATTTGCCCACGCTAGGTCGAAATGCTAATCAACTTTAAAAAACCGGCCAAGTGCGAGTCGGACTCGCGCACGAAGGCTGCCGTACCATTACCTATAAAAACGGCAAAAAAATCACGTTTGTTGTATGGGAGCCTCCTTAAATATTTATTTTATTCTATTTTTTAGTATATGTTGTTATAGCGGCAACAGAAATACATCATCTGTGAAAATTTCAACTGTCTACCTAACTATCGCGGTTCATGAGATACAGCCTGGTGACAGACGGACAGACAGACAGACGGACGGACAGCGGAGTCTTAGTAATAGGGTCTCCGTTTCTACCCTTTGGGTACGGAACCCTAAAAAGTGTCAATACAGACTCGCCACCTGGCATTGCTATCCACTAAACGTGATGATAAATAAAATATAAGCAAATTATTGTATTTGTATAAAGGTACCGTTAAAAGTAACGCCTGTATTTATTTTTGACTTGTCATACAAAACGTGCGTGAACATAATTGATTCATGTCCACTTGACACCATCCAATTAAAATAAACTCCCTCACATCCCATTATTCAATTTTGCTATTTGCAGTTTTATTTTGCAAGTTTGCACAAATTATGATATTTTAGTGTTAGTTCACAATATTACGTGAAAATATGTATGGATTTCAATAAGGCGAAAGAGGGATGGTAGCAAGTGCATAATATACAGGATACAATATTCTTTATATTTAAAAGATAACAAATTAAGTAAAATTCCATTAAATTTTTTTTAAATAAGTGGACGCTATTTATCAATTTTAAAATTTGTTCTAATTTGGCACCAAGTGTCTTTAAACTTCTACGACGAAATATTTTATTATTTCTTACTTTTCAGTTCACAATTATTTTAATAGTCGGTATACTTAAAAAAAATATTCATACAAACATCTAAAAACCCTAATATAAATAATCGAATTGATAACATTATACATACTTTTTTTTAAACTCTAACACTCTTTAACAACAATATTTTACTAGAATGGTAAATAAAATCCTAAATGAAAAAGTAGGTACAAATTTTAATGGATCTGACCGTATTTTATCCATGCTGTTGCACATAGTTCTGAATATTATATCGGACACACTAATTTACATTTTGTAATATTACACCGCATCGGGTCGGAATGACTGTCGCCTGTAATCGCCTGACACAACGCGGTTGAACCCGATAATAAACCATCTGGTGATACGCGAACAATACGCCTTCTTTTATTAGCACTTGTGGTGCGGTGTAGTATATTACGGAACATAATGTGGTTGTTGTCACTTTCAACTATACTTTGTTGTGTACAATTCTGTGTTGAATCTAGAACGTTGCGTTGGGCACCTGATGCAAACGCATCACGGAAAGAGAACTATGTGGGTGGTCGTGGAATATGCAGCGGAAGGTCTCTCGTGTTTCCTGGAACTATGGACGCTGCCGTCCAAATGGGGGAAGGTATTACTTCTACACGTGATGTAGTTCTGCCTTTAGATGGTGATCTCTTACTTGCAGAGGATGGTGCACTTACTTTGGGCTCTTCAAGTTCTGATAAAGACTCAACCAGAGACTGTGATCACGGCGAAGCAGTATTCACAGGCGGAGAAGCAGCAGAGTGGGGCCAAGCAGGTGTGTGGGTGTCCACATCATTCACACCGGCTACTCCAGATTCTGAACGAATACCTTGTTACGACGACCTTATTTCATTTTCCGATACCGCTCATTTTGCTGTTATACTACCGGAGCAAGAGCAAACAGTGTTTCAAGTGAATTTGGGAGGTTTTCCAGTTGATGCCACTCAACTCAACGATGTTACTCAACAATTAGGAGGATATGGTATGTTCGTACTGAATAGTCTCGAACAAACGGGCTTGAAGACATCTAATGAAAAATGCCATTCCAAAGCCGGCTGCCCGTGTCAAGTTACGCCTCCTCCATTAAAGTGCATACCTGGGCGTTGTCACAGTTCTCGCTGCTCTAACCCAATACAACCACAAGGGAATTGCTGTCCTATATGCGGAGCGGAGCTAATCTACCATATTGATAGTCAAAAATTTAACTATATTAAATTCCGTTGGGAGGTTGACAGCACACTTCGGCATGCGATGGATGGAATTTCTTGGCACGTTGGAAAGCCTCGAGATGGAACCGTACAGATTTTGATTGTGGACAATCCTGGGTGGGATGGGGAAGCCGAAGATACTTTGCCTAGGCTTCGACGCTCTTTATCAATAGTAGATGGAGTTGAGGAAATTATTGTTGAATTAAGTGTTGGAAATAAATTAGGCAGCGCAGTCATGAGTGTGATTGGTACGTTATTAGGAGTACTGGCTGTTCTTTCTATTTTATATCTGCGATACTATGGATCATGGCCGCCATCACTGTCTCGTTTTTCTCACCTCTCTCCACTGTCTCGAAGATCTGAGAGTGCTTTAACTCTGACACGTCGAGATAGTTGCGAACCTACTGCTGCCTTTCGCAATCCATTATACGAGACCAGCGGTGGTCGTGTAAGTGTTGTCGAAAACGAAGAATCACCCGACGATCTATAGATTTTCTTATGAATTAAATTAAATAAAGTCTTTTGTGTCTCTTTTTTGTGTTCTTTCTATATTAGTAACACAATACTATGGATTTTAGTTAATGTTATTTGACACTCACATTCGAATTAGATTTTTTTATACCGCCGCAGGTTATTTGTGACTGAATTACACAAATACAAATTCTATATATATGTTACCGTTTCGGATGTCTAGTACTTATGTTAATACTTGAACAGTTTTTACCTCCTGAGCGGTTACGAATTAATTTGTATAGAGATAGATTAATGGAATAATTGGAATTGAGCCATACTTTCCTATATATTGTAAATTCCGGAACACGGGGCGGAGGGTGAATATGGTTAATTTATAAGTTTTTTTAGTATTATAATAATGATAATAATAGCCTTTATTTCAGACAATTTGTTACATGTTCACATTCAATTCTAAAAACTTCATCGATAACCTGTGTCTGCGTGCCTCTTGGCAAAGGCCTCCTCCATATTCTTCCAGCTTCATCTGCATTGGGCCAGCCTGGTCCATGTTTTACCACTGCCATGATGTGGTCTTCTAAATTGCCTACCTCTCTTTCTCTTATTGTATTGGAGTACCAAAAAGTTACACACTAGCTCCACTTATCCTTTCCTCTCATTACGAGGCATGCCCATCTCCATTTTAGAGTTTTAATTTTAGTTGTTTTTAGTATTATGTAGAAGGTTAAATTCTAAACATTCTTTATAGAAAATAATTCTAACATTTTACCTTCAAGTATTTGTGAAATTTAATATTAGAAATCGTGGTACCCTTTTGAGCATTCCCCGAGACAAACAAGTATGCGGCGGTAGAATCGATCGTTTCGCTCCGTCGCGCCTCTAGAGGCTCTTGTAATAAAGCTTGGCCAATGTTCGATTAAGTCACTAAATCAGGAATGTCGGCTCGCAGATTGTCCGTTAACTTCTGATTTCACATATGTCTACCCACTATCTTCTCCGAATGGATTAAGAAAATGTTATAGGTATAACATCAACCTAAAAGATTCATTAGTTTCTCAGCGTCTTTTAAAAAGGAGATATTTTACGTAAACATTTTTAATTTCGGAATCTGAATATTTTATGCCAAGTCCAATACATACAATAATTTTGCTAAAGTCACGTGCTAGACTAGGTATAGAAGCTTTACCATGGACCTTAGCCCTTTTGTCAAGCATAACAACTATAATAATGAATATAGAACGCGAAATATCTTCATAAAGAATTTTCAAAATCAACTAAAATTCTAACATTGACTGACAGGAGGAAATATTCCTTAAGTGCCCTAGGGTGCACTAAAGAATGATTTTTTGAAATTTAGGGTTGCTAAAGGGGTGAAAAATGGTGGTTAAATTCATATGGAGAAACATGTTGTCCATGGGAAATCCCTTCGGGCACAGTAAATGATAGAAATCTATATTTTGAAATCGACAAATTATTAATAACTAGCGACCCCGCTCCCGGTTTCGCCGGGTTCAATATATATTATAAAAAACAACAAACAATGTACAACAATTTCATTGATAAATACGCTTATAACTACTTATCTATTAGATGTACTACCGCGGACTTTTTTGTAGATCATTTTATTCCAGATAATTCTTTCCTACAATATTTTGTTAAATCTCTGACAGAAGAAAATTTTGTACTATTAATACTCATGTGCGATACATGGCCGCACTATGGCCGCTATATGACGCACGAGTTGGGAGTAAGATAGTAGGAATCTCTGACCTGATATTAGTGGACTGTTAGCTGGTTGATCTCTTTTCTTCTTACCGCAGTGGTACCACGCGTTTACTTTCTTCTCTTGAGTCCTGGTTCTTGCGGGAATGTCCAATAGAAAAGTGGATATGAAAAAAGGGTAGCTGGGAAATAATGTAAATTTAGCCGATCACGGTTGCCAGACGAAATTAAACCGCGAAAGTGTACCAAACAACTCAGCTCCTAAACATTATAGGGTCATTTATAATACTCGTAAACCTTGACGGTGAATCAACCTATCTTATTAGATTGTTTAAACCGCAACAAAATGTGTTCAGTCGTTTTTGCGTGAAAAGGTCACAGACAGAAAAACGCCACGGACTTTGTTTTATAATATGTATTGATATTTTTTTTTTGGTACAGCTCCGGAAACTGTGTTGTCCTTCCCAGGGTACTCAGTGGAACCCCTTAAAATCTATCTTATAAATTCATTAAAATTGTATGTAACAACAAAATACGCCCTCTTAACTTTCCAATTTGAACCTCAATATCAACTTGAGTTTTCTTTATTCAGCCACTTTAGTCCCCGTTCTTTATTATTCCCAGCTATTATTGTACGCTTGGTGTGGCGTCCAGAATTGCAGTAGGTATCTTATAACAAAGGCGCGCGTGACTCAAGTGTGTCGTCGGCAGAGATCATGCCGCTATGAATAATAGAGGGTACATATAATTTATTATGTTATATTCATACGTGTTTTCAGGCTGAGCACTTACCTTTGTATATGAATCTTGGTCGTATTTAATTCTCTGAAAAATATTCTTGTCTAAATTCAGAGTTTAGTAAATTCGCAGCATTATCATTGATTTTTTATGCTTGTATATATAACTTCGTACGTGTTGTATTAGGAATAGTGAGGTGTTTTACGTACAAATTGGCCGTTTTATACTGACTTAATTTCTTACCATAAGTACATGGGAGTGTATGTGCGATGACCGCGAAACAGCAAACCATATTATGACCAAAATGTAGGGTTTGTTGAGTTAGGGGCTCATTGTGTGTTTTGGCAACCTATTTTACATAAAATGTTTTTAATGAGTTATTTCTTCTTTTAAGTGCACATTTTTTGAAATCGGTATACTTTTTTAAAAGGTTTATTTAAAATATAAAAAATGCATGAAAAAAACCTGCTGTGGGAGGGATTAGAACCATGTGCATCCTGCGCGGGCATACTGAAAGTTTCTGGAATTGGCCATTTGTAAAAGAAATATTAAAAACAATTACATTCAAATAGATATGAACTAATCCTCAGCTAATCAGATCAAATAACAACAGAACTGACATAGTTTTCATTTTCGTTTTCATGTCATTTTAAAGTGTCAAGCGAAATATTTTCTAGTTGTCCTTGCTATGCACTCGACAATCATTGGCTGTAAATAGTGAGGGAATATACTTTGAAAAACATATCATAAACCTCAGATCAATTAATTCATAAACATAATAATATGTGGTCTTATTAATGATAATTCAGAAACTTTCCATATGGCCTAAGTACCAACGTCGATACGAAAATTGACAACTTCGATCAATCAACTCAATAGCAACCTTTTCTCTGATACATAGTTCTAAGCACAATTTACTGAAATCCTGAAAAACTACCGAACCGATTTTCTGTACGGTAATGTCGACAAATAAATTAGATCCGTAAAAAAATAAGTCTTCCAAATCGGTAGGTACATATTTCATCTAGATATTACGAAGATTATACATTCCTGAAAAACCAGTGAACTAATAAAAAATATGAAACCAATCCGAAATAATGCTCTAACAAATAAAAAAGATCTCATCAATATCGGTTCACAACTGGCAGAGTAGTCGGTGTACATATACATAAAAAAAATACGGTCTAAATTGTCCAAATCGAAATCTTTCTTTTTTTTTCGAAGTCGGTTAAAAATAGAGGCAATTAGCACAGAGATGTACCTTTAAAAGCTGACGTGTGACATGTCCCTGTCCAATTTCAAGCAAATGTAGTAAATTACCAAAATTTTGCTGTGAAAATTCTGCTAGTAACAGATAAAAACAGTATTTTCAATTAGTAGATTGGCTCGAAATAAATTAGAAGATCTCCTGTGTAACGATTTAGAGTAAATTTAGATTCTGCTATAATTAGAGAATTTACTTTGAACAACTTCCAAAGTAAAAATTGATTTTTAATTGGTAAGCAGACCACGTAAGTATTAAGCAGGTACCCGAGTTCGCCGGGGACTACAAAATTGTACTAGGATTGCATTAGTAAGTTCAAGTCGGCGTTGTAGATTTTAGTACTTACTACCTGAGTGTTGTGTTGAATTTTTAAATTCAATTGAATCTAGAACCCGTAAATATATATTATTTGTTTATTTTGGTTTTACAGGGCTTCAGGAGTTTTTTTAGGTATTTGTAAGATCACACTTTGAGTCAATAAAAAAAAGTTAAGAAAAATTTAAAAAAAAACGAGAATATGAAGTATAAAAATACTAATAAATATCTGTAACTAGCTTTCCGCTCCGGCTTCGCCCGTGGAGCCCATATAAATAAATAAATAATAAATAAATTTCATCCTCTATTATGGTCTTGAGTTCTTTTAGAAAATAGGTACCGAATTTTTCAATTTTCAGGAGAACTTTTCCAACTCTTTGCCCTTAAAAACCTTATTCAGATTATTATGAACATTTAAAAAACATTAGCCAAATCGGTCCAGCCGTTCTCAAGTGATGCGCTTCCCAATGAACAGCACTTAATTTTTACTAGAGACCCGATTAGTGATCGATTTAATAAATTACACATTTGTTACAGGTGGGTTTTGAAATATCTGTTTGAAGTGTTTGGAGGCATATCCACCAATGTTCATCGGTGATTTGCCAATGTCAAGTATTATAGCCTTTATAGTGTTTATAGCCGATTAATCGTTATTTAAGATAATCCCGCCGACCGCGTTCCCCATCACGTCTTGGCGGGCGCGTGCGCTATTCTTGTGAATTTTGTAGGCGTAACGTGGAGTCGTTTGAAGTGTTGTAATTGACATGAGGGTGACGTTGTCAAAAATATGGTTCCATGCTCAGAATAAAGATACTCACGCTCGGATATTTATTCTAAGGGTTACATTCTCTTAGTATCAGTCAGTAGTATTTATTGGCAACATTTTAAAATTCTTTGTAACGTAGTACTTATATTCTCTTTGTTCTTTGGTGACAATCTTTACTCTATGCGAGCCGCGAGTTGTCATATATAGTTAGGCTCATTTGTATGAGATACTCCGTGTGACCCTGGCTCTACAATTACCTATGTATTTCATTATTTCATATTTCAGTAATTTATTCCTACTATTTTCAGAAACGATGGTTAGTCATTTTAAGTCATAAAGTTTTCATATTCGAAGGAATTTTTCTTCATAACATTGGTTGATCAAAGTTGACTCAGTCGCTCTATAGAAACTACATTTTATTTTAGCTGCACCTGCGAGGGATGATACGGTTAAAATGCAAATTTTCACCATCAATATTCATAGCTAGCGGCGCTTCTGATAATTGAGTTTTGCTGCCCATCTAGGATTTCATATTTTATAAATGTTTTCAAGCAATACAGGTATAAATTAATAATAATAATGTGTCAAAATTGTGTACCTACAAAATTCGACAAACTGCTTTATGATCTCAAATCAAGTTTCCTGAAATATTTTCCTTTGGAGAACCGAATAAAAGTATAAAGAATATCGCGTAAAATTGGTTTGACTAAATAAATACTGACGATTCCCGCGGCTTTGTCTGTGAACATGGTGAAGTCTTTAATTTTATATAAATTTATACATAGGTTTACCACTTGATATAAATACTTAAAGATGTGTAGTGTAAATCTATGATTTCAAAATAAAATTAATATAATCTCTACTATAATATCTAAATGGATAATAAACGGCCTATAGTTGTTTGTCCAGAATAAAGAAAGAAAATTCTAAATAAAAGTTATTTACTTTAATAATAGCAAAGAAGATATCGTATAAATTCAGAAAAAAGTCTGCATATTATAGTTTCGCACACTTCAATGGTTTCTTTTTGTGAAAAGATCCTTTGACTAGAATGATTCTTTATAGTTTGGAAATTGGATCATGAACATTTTTAACAATCTTTACCAAAAACAATATTTTGAGAAAATTCACATTCACACGTAACTCTAAGAACTTATATGAACCAGACTTTGTGTTTTCATGTTCAAATTATGAGATGCCCTTAGACCTAGGCAGGTAAATTTTTCCTTAAACCCTTTTTTCTGGGCATTTATTTTAAGTCAATCTTATACATGGTAGACTAGAAATGAGATTACCAAAGTCGACTTGGTTTCTTAAACAAATAGTGTTTCGGTTGAGGTCACACGAGGAAGGGACAATTTGTGGCGGATCCGAATTTGCTTAAACCAAAGATGACAAAGACAAAAGGTCGGCTCTGGTGAGATTTATGAAGATTGCGGTCCCTAGATACAGGTAGGTTATGTACTTTTTCTCCCAAACGAAACCGTCTACATCAGCAATATTTTTTGAAATGGTTAAGATCAGATAGATAACTGAAACATTTTGTCAGCAAAAATGGAGTAAATTTAGTAACGAGGTAAGTATCTAGATACACGGTAGTGTGTTAGACGGGTCTCCTACATTATCTCTAAAATGTTTTGATATAATTTTAGAATATATAGGTATTTATGATATAAAATTACGTTCTATAATTATTCATTTGCTATAATTTTTTTTAAACCTAAAATCGATTTCTGTAATTTTCAAAATCACTATTATCAAAATATATAAAATTAAATTCTATAATTATTCATTTGCTATAAAATTTTTTTACCCTAAAACCGATTTCTGTAATTTTCAAAATCACTATTATCAAAATATATAAAATTACATTCTTTAATTATTTATTTGCTATAATTTTTCTTTTGTCTAAAATCGATATCCGTAATTTTCAAAATCACTATTATCAAAATATATAACATTAAATGATCTAATAATTAATTTGCTATAATGTTCGTTTTATCTAAAATTGTTTTTTATAATTTTGAAGATATCTAAAATTTCAAAAGGTACAACATTTAATATTATCTTTTGATTAATTTGCTTTAATTTTTTTCCAATTTATTTGCGAAATATTATTACTTAAATAAAATCTTCCTTCTTTATTATAAATGCGAAAGTGTGTCTGTATGTCCTTCTTTCAAGTCAAAACAGAGCAACTGATAGATGTTTTTTTTGCACAGATATAGTCCGAGTGTTAATATAAGCTTTTTCCAAAGAGGTATCATATCCGTTATCAACAAGTGATGATTGTTTTTGAGTTTCTGGCGCTTCGCCGTCCGCTGCCGCGGAACGCTCGCTTCGCTCGCTCGGCTCGCGCTTTGTTTTAGCACTATTCGAACCACGCTCGTCGCTTCGCTCCTCGCTAACCTATTTTTATTTACAAATTAGGGGAATAGGAATCGTAAATTACTGCAACAGGTTAAGATTAACAAACACTACTGTAAATTTTAATATTTGTAAATGTAACTTTTAAAAATATAGTGAGTACAATTATTTTAATAATCCATTAGAGCAACTGATATTATAGATTAATAAATTTATAGAAAATGAATTTATATATTTAGAAAATTATAATAGCTGCAATTATAAAAAAGTAGCCATTAGTGCAATTGAAATTAGAGATTATAAAAATTATAAGACTTGAGATTATATATTTTCAAAATTATAGTAACAGCAATTATAGAAAAGTAGCCATTAGTGCAATTGAAAATAGAGATTATAAAAATTACAGGACTTGAAATTATAGATTTTGAAAATTATGGCAACTGCAATTATAGAAAACAATACGTTATAGGAAGTAATATTATAGATTTAAAAAATTATATCAAACACATTTATAGATTTTTAAAATTACAGGATCTAAATTTATAGAAAATGAATATTTATAGCAACTAAAATTATAGCTTCTGAAATTATATATATTTTTTAGAGCATTTGAGAGGATACCGTGTTAGACAAGATCGTAAAGGAAAAGATCGATGCATCGGCCGTGGGTTTATTACAACTTTCGACCCAAGCATAACTTAAAATCTATTTGACCTACACACTACGCCAAATACCTTAATAATATAAACATATATAACCCGACGGGTGCTAGTCACAACACTTTAGATTAAACACTCTACAGGGCCTCTACGTGTTGGACCTATGTCCCCATGCAAGCCTTAAGGACCGGGCATTATGCCTGTGAATTTAGAGTTACATAATAATAAAAAAATATAAATAAATCTTATATTTATTCTAATTATTCAAATTAATAATAATAAATTACACGGCTGAGGCCGATGAATCCAGTTCTAGTATTCTTCTTTTCTTTTACGGCATGCCACACCTCCAGGAACCGTTATCTTGCTTATTTTAGAAAAACTGACATCTCATGTTTTAGAATATATAGATATATATCTTAGTAGGTACACATAAAATCGCAATCAAATCGAAAAGGAAAATAAATTTTGCTCACGCTATATGGAGCAAAGGTAACAGTTGGATGTGGCATCTTTTACAATATCTATTGAAACTATCCACTTGAATTGCTTCATGGACATGAGCTCTTATTATTCGGTAAGACAGTTCATATACCCATGTCAAAGAGGTACTTCAAAGGACCTGTCCTTATCCTAACGATATTGTGTGTAACTGATATGACGTTTAAGTTTGAAAAAGCATTTACCTTAGCAATATACCACGAGTAACAAGATGCTGTTCACGGCTTGGCCTGCATTATTTTTATGTCACACCTCTTCCCAATCTTAGCATAATTATGGGTAAAAGATTTGGAAATATATATTGAAACTTTTTGTAGCTTATTTTTTTTTCAAATTTTATCAAGATTCATTCGGTTGTTTCCAAGCTTAAAACCCACCTATAGGCCCGCAGATACTTATCTCATTTAGATACTTTTTGTAATTATCGTCACATGTAGGTCTTATCTATTTTCATTTAAGTTCATAGTAATTTGCATGTAATGACTGTTTTGTGACAAAAAAAAAAAGAAAAATAAAATACAATACTGCTATTCGTTTTAAATCTTAAGAAGACGCCTCATAAATTTGTCCCATACAAAAACGGTCTTCAGCAATTCAAGTATTGTACAAAACTTATTAATAATAGCAAGTTCTAGGTAATGGATCCTTATAGTATATGAAATTATCTATACTCAATATGTAAAAATATGTCAATACCGAGGTTTCATGAAGCCCTGAAAATCATCAATTTCATGCATATTTTCAACTGACTTTGCGACTCGAATGTATATTTTTTACATATCGAGTAAAAATAATTTCACATACTTTATACATCCATTAACTAGAACTTGCTATTTCTAATATTTTTTGTACAGTACTTGAATTGCTGAAGTCCGTTTTGTGTATTTGTTTGTACCGATTTAATTTGGAAATTTTCTTTCTCTATTTATTTCTTTCGCTCGGATATTGGGTGATTTTTAGTTCGTTACGCGACCAAGAGAGCTCTTAAAAATACACTTCAATTGTTGAATATCCTACGTTATATGTACTAACTCAAAGAGGTATCTACATAAATTCATATGAATCTGCAAACACAAAATAGAAATTATTTTATTACAAAATACTGCGCAGGGTTGAGACTGGATTCTTTGAAAGCTTTTAGAATATTCTACTTCGTGGGAGTACATCATACATACGTAAAAGTTAAATCATTCATAACAACGAAAACAATTTTATTTGTTACTAGCATATCGCCCCCGGCTTCGCCCGTGGATATTTACGAACAAAATAAAATATAGATTTCGAGATTTTTTGACAAACAATTTTTTTAACTTTCGTAAAAAATAATTTTTTTTAATAAAAAGTATCCTATGTTACTTCTTATACCTCCAAGAATATATGTGCAAAATTTCATGATGATCGGTTAAGTAGTTTTTGCGTGAAAGCGTAACAAACAAACTTACATTCGCATTTATATTAATAGGGATAGGGATTCTGCGAACCGATCAGTGTGGGATTTCATAAAATCTATTAGTTACCAGCAGCGATTGGGTAAAAAAATGCTACATAACGGAGGCTATGGGTTAAAACAGCAAGAAATAGAATAGAAAAAAAAGGCCAAGTGCGAGTCGGACTCGCGCAATTATCTATAATAACCGCAAAAAGAAAAGAAAAAAACACGTTTGATGTATGGGAACCCCCTTAAATATTTATTTTAGTCTGTTTTTTAGTATTTGTTGTTATAGCGGCAACAGAAATACATCATCTGAGAAAATTTCAACTGTCTAACTATCACGGTTCATGAGATACAGCCTGGTGATAGACGGACAGACAGACAGACAGACAGACGGGCGGACAGCGGAGTCTTGTAATAGGGTTTCCGTTTTTACCCTTTGGGTACGGAACCCTAAAAAAACAATTCGAATTGATTGAGTTAATAAGAAACATGTTTATGGGGAAAATATTTTCTTATGGTTTACCTAATTTTGTATGAATCCGGGTCATATCGCTAGTTTTTCATTTCTTTGTTTGTTTATAAAGACGTCGAAGTCTTGAACTATTTTTTTCTAAAGTCTGAATGCTTCCGTATCTTAGTATGGTACAAATCGATTGTCCGCTGCTCCTTATCGCGTACGATTTACTGGAGGCTGAAGCCAAGTTATCCGAGAGCGTGTTCCACTATATTGCAAGTTCCGTCATAGTAAAAAGAATGCAGTATTCATATGAACTCACCGACACACTTTAATCTGTACATTACAGTCAAATAGGCGCGTCTAAAGTAGCCCACGCACTGGTCCGGTATCTCACAGAAAATTTTCGGTCCGGCCGCCTTATGATCGAGAACACAGGCCACACATTAGCAATCTAAATCATACTATCTAGATCACATGCAATTCACTTAACCACACAGACACACAAGATTCGATTAAAAAAGGCATGTGGATGTGTGTGTGTGGTGTGTGACAGATCGTTCCGGCCATCGAAATCCACCACAAATACAAAGATTTGAAAACGGATGGTGGACCGCGCATACAAGAATTGGACGAGTCTGTGATCTGTCTTGTGAACAGATCATTATGGCACTGCAGATGTCCATTTTAGGGTTCTATGGCTAAATCATGATGGTTGTCAAAAAGTTATTTAATGTTCTTAAAAAAAACTGTCCGTGTGAGTGTAAATCGGTATGTTAGTATGAAGTTCAGCTGGAACTTCCAAGATCCATAGAAACCGATAGACAGATAGTACAGATCTCGTCTGAAGCAAAACAACTTATAAGCACATTATCATACTGTTCTCTTTTTACTGTGGCTACGTACGCTCGGCGAGAAAATGAAAAAGTTTCCCTTGCGGCGCTCCAAGCTTCGTGATATCAACGGACTAACGGGTAGATTTACAACTTATTTCTTCCGATACATGACCTACAAATGACTTCGATTTAACAAAGCGCTATACTAATAATTGAACTTTAGTCTGGAGGTCTCGGGTTCAAACCTCAGTCGAGAAAAATATATAGCATTTTTGATATGGACGATACTTGAAAATAAGAATAAATTGATCACCACATTGACATATGATGTTTTACTGAAGCGAAATTAAGATGAAGTTCGGTTAAAAATGGGATTTTGTGTTGAATTTAAAGTTCGGTTTGACCTTCAAAAAGATTATCGTGCATAAATTACTTACATTAGTAAAAATTGGTTTTGCGTCCAATAATATGTATAACTAGCAATTGCCTGCAACTTCATACGCGTTGTATTAGGAATACGTTTACACCCCATTTCACCCCCTTAGGGGTTGATTGTCAAAAAATTTCCTTTCTTAGTGTAGGAATAATCTATTTAGATTCATTTTTTATTACTTTTTTCTTTCAGTGGTTTAGGCTCATAGATATATTTATATCTATGTTTAGGCTATCTTGATTGCACGACAGTTGTATATCTATACTTTTATACAAATACTAGCTTTCCGTCCCCGTGGACATATTTTCGAACAAAATAAAATATAGCCTATGCCTAGAGTTTTTTTGTCTGAACGCGCTAATCTCTCGAACTACCAGTCGGATTTGAAAATTCTTATTGTAACCATTAACGCTGTGCAACCGCAGTTCACAAAGTTTGGATGTAGGGAATAATCTTTCAAACTACCGAACCGAACCGTTTCTAAAAATTATTTCACGAATATAAAGCCATTTCTCTGAGGCTATATTTTATTTTGTTCCAAAATATCCACGGCTAGTATTTAATTCAGATAAGCATTTATGATAAATAATACCCTAAAGTGATTATAATTTTTAATATTAAACAGACGATCCCCACTCGCCGATTTCTCGTGCTTCGGAAGGCAGTGTAATTTATATCTCTAATACTTTCTTTTTACTATTAAATCTTCATTGTCTGTCTGTGACCTTACGCAAAATCTACTTAACGGATTTTGTTGCAGTTTTCACTATTAGACAGGTTAATTCACCGGGAAGGTTTACACGCGAATAATAAAATTTCAATATATTTTCTAGATCTCTAAGGTTTCCCCATACCGTATCAGAACTACTCCCAGTAGGTTACGGTTATGATTTTGTTTGTATTTTTATCATTTAAAATCGCCATAGTATCCAAAGAACAATGTCAAATTTCCAAGAGTAATGGGCTGGTAGAACTTAAGTCACCTACTAAATATTCATAACCCAAACCGAACTTTGTGATAAGAAATTATGGTAATAATTTTAAATTGACCTAATCCATCTTGCGGGTCTACGTAGCCAACGAAACTTGTTTTGGTAAGGACTGATGTCTCAACTGTAACTCGATTTCCCAATTAATTTGAACCCTCTTTCTGAAGTTTGTTTCAATGGATCTAAAGCATTTCATTGTTTTCATGAAATAACTTTCAAAGCTGTCCCATTATACTGGTCAAATTTAATTGAACAATATAATTATTTCGCTTTTCTATAATTAATCCATATGCGATAATAATATGGTAAATTGGTTTTTTCTGTATGTCTTTTTAACATAATAAAAAATAGGCTTGCATCGTGAGCGCGCATCATTAAATTTCACTCTCTGCAACTTCATCCTATCGATGAAGAAAAATATGAAGTTAAAGATAACTTTAATATTTTTTTCAAAACGCGCCTAAAGAAGCATTAACTTCAAGAATAATTTACTTAGATATTTTTTTTATCTTCCAAAGACGGGGCAATCCCATTATAAGGTGCATGAGTTCAAAAGAAAATTAGTTTGATATCAATTCACAACTTTCATTTAGTCGAGATTTCTATGTATTTTGCATTTGGTAGTACAGACACGTATAGTAATATGTTAGCGCATCGCGAGCGACTGTGAGAGAGGCGCTGTCACGGAATCTGACGTGCTAATGTTTCAGACAGACCGCAAAATTTTCTGCTGAAATTTTGGAAAGTTACGGCCGGAATGTAAACAACATTTGCATGCTTGAGTATAAAAATGTTTTCCCGGAAATCCCAAATAATACACGGGTTCGATTTCTAATCGGCCACAAATTGTGGAAACCTAATATACTTTTTCTTTTTCAAATCACTCATTTAAATAGGTACAGGTTAAAAATTATATCGGCTAAATGAAGAAGTTGTCTTCCGCTGGGTACCCTAGGCTAGAGCCGGTATAGTACGTTTCACCGAAAAGTTTCCTCCTCTGTCATTATAATTGTATAAAATCGATAAAAATTTCAAGTCGATTATGCCTGCAGTATCCATATATACTTACTAATATTATAAAGGCGAAAGTAACTCTACCTACCTGTCTGTCTGTTACGCTTTCACGGCTAAACCACTGAACCGATTTTGATGAATTTTGTCATGAACCCCACGGAAGGACATAGGCTAAATTATTTAAACGCCTTAAGGGATGAAAGTTAGTATGGATCCTACGAACCAGCGAACCAGCACCCCTATCCCAGTACCTTGATCACAGACAGGCACTTTTTAATTTTTTTTATAGGTAAAGAACTGACCACTCTTTAGGTATAGCCTCACAAATACCATCGGCTAAACGAGGGAGACTTGGTCTTCCGCTGCGTACCCTGGAACCGTAACACGGTTTCGGGAGCTGTAAGGCAACCCGCGAAGATAGAAAAAAAAAGAAAGAAAAAAGGAATATACAGACATATACATACATACAGGCACCATCATGACGAACTTTAATATATTTTTCAGCGGGGCCAAATTTAATGGCATCAATGTCCACATTTAGCATATATTAAACAATTCAATACCCAATAGTTATCTAAGTAGCCAAAAACCTGTAAAACCAAAACCCCGTTATTTTCACGGAAACAACTAAATCGGCAACTTCGACACTCAAACACTTAGCTACCTGTCAAGAAAGTGAATTACGACTGATATTTACAGGAAGATGACATTTCTGGAATCGGACCATTAATTCCTAATGGTGCGGCCGGGTCTACATTTCATCTGTTTGGCTAGCAACCAGCCTTTTGCCGCAGAGCTATTTTCAGTAGCGTTTCACAAAATTTATAACTTCGAGTTAGTTCTAAATCGTTGGAGAAGAACATGAAAGGGTGATCTGTTTTCTCTATACAGTCTTCCATTATCCGTGTACCGGTTATCTGTTCGGATTACAAGAGATTATTGATAGTTATGTATTGCTCGGCCTGAGAATGATCATTGCTGCGGACCCGTCGTTTTGGCTTTCAAGTTGTAATTAACGTAGTCATATCTTCGAAACCCTTTAAAATATTAAAAGGAAACAAATAGCAGATTTAAAGTCTTTATATCTCCTTTTTATTATTATTATTCTCTTTATTTAATTTCTTTTCTTTAAATTATATTTTGACATATTTGTATAAAAACAAAACATAAAAATATATAAAAATATAAAAAGGAGTTATCCTCCGGAAGCGAGATAAATGCCCAAACTACCGGTGGTTAGAGCTGCAGAGAGAGGAACCTCCTCTCGATACGTGCCGTGCTGAGGAGTACTGCCTTCTGGATCTGGCCCTTGACCCAACCGCCAATCTCAAGGCTCCTAAGGTGACAGTCAAAACTCTTAGCAAAAAGACCATTGACCGTCACGACTATCGGTACAATGATCGCCGACTTCACATCCCACATGTCGACAATCTCGTGAGCCAAGTCAAGATATTTTGATTGTTTTTCTTCCTCAGCTTTCACAAGATTGTCATGTGGGATAGTGACATCGATTATCATTGCAAGGCGCGCTGATCGATCTACCAACACAATATCAGGTTTATTGGCAACTATAGTTCTGTCTGTGATGATAGATCGATCCCAGTAGAGCGTGGTATGACCATTTTCAAGAACTGGTTATTATTATTATTATTAAACCGGTTCACAGACAGACAATCCAGAATTTTAAAATATCAGTAACGTGTAAATAACATTATTGGAAGTCACAGATAAACAATATAGAGTTTCATCAAAATGCATTCCGGAGGAGTCAATCCTGAACAAAAATTTCATTTTTTTGGAAAAAATTAAAGTAAAATTTTATTTTTTTGTAAGTATATCTATCTACTGAGATAATTCACAACAATTCATTTAAAAGTGCTATAGTTATTTTATCTGTTTAAACTATAGAAGTAAACAAAAAGCTTTACAAGGCTTTATTTTGATCACCAACTTTAAAACAAGTTTCAGTATTTTTCATTACTTTGAAGTGAAAAAAGTACATACTTCTATGTCTATCGAAACATTTACGTGATGGAAGGTACCAGTCACGGCTTTCGACGCGACCATACGTCAAGAAGCCTGTGGCAACCGAATCCTTGTGTTCACAAAACCTTCTATACTCGCAGCGATTTTAACGTTTTCTTCAAGTTTCATATACATTACTGCTTTAGTACTAAATAAAACACTTTCAAAAACGCGATCATGGATAACTTATTTTGTAATATTCATATGTACAAGATTTTTAGAACTCGATATACCACAGTTGAATTGGCCACTCATTAAGGTTGCCGGCTAATTAAAGCGACAAAGAGATATCGATCTAATCGGCTAAACGAAGGAGACTTGGTCTTCCGCTGGGTAGAAAAAAAAAAGATATCGATTTTGAAAACAATGGGTCCAGTAACTAAACAGGTGTAGTTGTTGTTTGTAGGATGGTACCTAGCTAACCATTTAGCCCAACTACTGACTATCTAAGAAAGTGAATATATATAATATAATAAAACAGGCATTTTTTATTCTGGCCACGGATTCGTATTCGGAGACAATAAGGTCCGTCAGATATCGAATTTGGAAACAATTGGTCTGGTAACTAAAAATAAAAAAATAAGATTTTATTGAAATATTGTGGAAACGGATATCAGTTTTGGGAATAATCGGTCCAATAACCAAAAACTTTAAATACACACACTTGTTCCTATACATTTTACTTTTTACTTGTTCTTTAGACCATTGCTTTAGACGACAAATTATGACAAGACAATTGATGACCTGAATAACAAAAATTTTGGCTTGATTGAAAAACAAACAAACGTAATTACATCCGGCAGAATTTTTCTTATATTTAAGAAGCAGTGTATTCATAATAGTCTTGTTTCATTGTTTCCTACATAGTAAGTATTTTCACTTGGTACTGCACATACTTCATATATTTCCGTTGTTTGTAGGGAAGAATTATTTTAATGTTTAGTTTGTGGAAGATTTTGCCAATACTGTGTTCCGTTGGTAGTTTGTATTGTAACATTCCTACAGTTGCACTAGACATGCGAGAGAAATATAAATCTGAAAAAGTATTGCATTACCACTTACATATCAAATTCATGAAAGTTGTGCAGACGACAAGTCGCGGATATTTTTTAAGCTTGGAGATTGGTGTGTTTACGCTAACTTAAATACGTTTTTATTATAGTTTTAGGGTTCCGTACATCTCTCATAAAAAACGGAAACCATTATAGGATCACTCTTGTGTCAGTCTGTCTGTCCTTCTGTCACAGCTTTTTTCTACTGGACGAAAAAGTTGATGACCCAATCACGGACGTATAGCAATTTCTATTTTGGGCTGAAAATTAAAACGTATTTATTTTTTTCAAGTTTATCATGTGACATATGAAATGAAAGGGCTTGTTATAAGGAATACAGATATTTTTTTTAAAAAATTTTATAAAAAATAGCTTACATTAAGTACCTATTTTTGTACCTATTAAAGAAAATATACGAAAATTGAGCCTCCCCCACCTTATCTCCGAAACTTTTGAGTCTAATTTTTTTAAAATCAGAATATAGGGCCTTACTTATAGTTTACAGGAAAAAACCTAAACGAAAATCCTGCCTTAAAGTTCTGACCGAAGAAATGGTGAACTGAGGTTTTGAGTTCAAATCTTTTTTTATGAATAACATTAAAAAAGGCAACTGTAGTAACAGAGATTTTCGATTTACCAATTCAAATAACTACTTCAGAAAACTAAATAACACTTTTTAAAAAGAATTTCTTTGTAAAATAATACGATTTAACACGAAACATTATTTCAGAAGCCACAATCATAACATTTGCATCGCCATTCACGAAAATTCTACTTTATTTGAAGTAAAATTTATGAAAATGAAAATCTTTATCATAACTTCATTAAGACCGTGTCTTGGTCGACGTCGCGACTCGACTTTCGGGATGCTGTACATCTTAACTTACCACCACTATAAAATAAAATGTACTATAGGTTCTTTTTCTTATGAATATTTCATGAAGTTATAGTAAATTTACTTTGTTAAAACTTTTAATGAATTTTTATATGGTCATTTAAATAAAAATCTATTATTATAATATTTTTACGCTAAGCACGTTTTATGTGAAATCAAAAGTTGTAGACCAATTTTTTTTTTTTTTTGTGGAAACAAATCATTCAACGAAAGGGTTGCCACGAAATTATTCTATCAATCTATCTATTATCACGCCTTTTATCCAAAAGGGGTAGGCAGAGACAATCGAATGCCATTTGTTACGATTCTGACCTACATCTTTCGCTTCTTTTATATTCATCATACCTTTCATACATACATAAAATTATTCCCGTGTATTATTTTTAACATTACTTTAAAAAGTGTAATAATAGTATTCAGAAAAAATCAAAAAAGGTTTTTTCAAAGATTAATGTCATTCCATTAAAGCAACACCTCGGTAAGATTAAGGATTCTAGAGGAAAACTTGTGAAAAATTTCTGCAAGATGCAATGAATCTAAGAGGAAAGTGTTATTAGAAAGTTTGTGAAGGGGATTATTTGAACCCGGGAATTTCTTAAGTTCACGAGTAGTTTCAAACTTGTAATACTTTAGAGTTTTTGTTCTTAATCTTTTCGCTTATTTTTACCTTCATTTTAGTTCTCTATAAGAGATCGTTGCTATTTGAAACTTGTAATGAAAAAATAATCAAGCCAAATCTGGGCTTTTAATCAGTTTAAAAATAATATTTCCGCTCCTCTTAAACGGGTGGCGGGATTAATTTTAATTTTAATGCATATGCGACACGGAAGTAAATTGAAGCCCTCGCTTGATTAATATAATTATTATAGTGGAAATATATAGGATATTTTAAAAGTCATGTCACAAAAGTTTTATATGGGGGTAAAAAAGCTTCGAGATAATTTATTTTGGTTGGATATTATAAACGCGAAAGTTTGTATTGATGTATGTATGTTTGTTAATCAATCACGCCAGAACGGCTGAACGGATCTGGACGAAATTGGCACAGAGATATAATTATTATAGTCTAGAATAGCACATAGGCTACTTTTTATCCCGAAAAAATTATGGTTCCCGTGGGATAGACTTGTTTTCACGGGACTGACATGATTTTTTGCATAGTGGTAGTTTAGGGGTCAGATAATGACAATTACTACTTTTTATACCGCAAAAGCGGGCGCGGGAGGGGCAATGTACAGCCACGGGATTATTTCTTTTTGAATCTATTTCCACGCGGGTAAAACCGCGTACAGAAATTTGTGTAATATTATGTACTGTGTTTTTCATTCCACATATATACTTTTTCAATTGTTAAAACATCCCTTGATTTCTTCCAAACATTTGCATATTTTCAAGTTTAATTGTAAATCATTAAATTGCCAAGTCTCACATTAAATTAATATTAAGATCATGTACGAGCAATAAACAGTAATGTAATTGGTGTCTCTGCATACATACCAATAAAATTATATTAGCAGCTACTAATTACGTACGCTCTGCGTCTCGTGTTTGTAGAACAAGCACCTAGATTGGTGAACATGATTGAATCAACCAGCTGCGTTTAATTTGTGCTTTGACATGATTCTATTATACTGCAGTATATAATTATAGTCTGTTTATATCGAATTGTGTAAGGTATAAACACATATTCAGACTTTTTGTAGAAGATACTGGCTGTATTTGTTGTACTGGCAGTTAATGTTTTAGACATAGATTCAAACATATAAATATTATATTAGAATCTCTGAAAAGTTCGAAACTGAAGAGAGAGATCTATCAGACACTCTGGTGCTATGTAAAGACTTTTATTGAATAAATCAAATATAATTATCATTTTTTTTTTTTTTTTTCTTCACTGGTTGCTTTTACAGCTCCCGAAACCGTGTTACGGTTCCAGGGTACCCAGCGGAAGACCTAGTCTCCCTCGTTTAGCCGATGGTATTTGTGAGGCTATATCTAACGAGTGGCTAGTTCTGTTGAGATATATTTAGATGGAAAAGCCTCTATTTATTATTATATATATAATTATCATAATTATAACTACTCCTATAATTTCTACACTCCGTTAATCCCGTTATAAATTGACACGTTTAGGCTTGTTTTTCTCGAGTTCAAGTCCAAGTAGAATAATTTTCAAAACGACAAACTCTCAAAATAGTCCAAAAGCATTATATCGGCTATAATATAAGGAAGACAAGCTTTTGGCTGGCCTAATAAAACTTATTTATCGTAAAAGTAAATCTGAAATTAAAATTTTAAATATATTTCATTGGTAAAATTCCTGTAAAGACAAATAAATCGAACAACAACCAATAAATAAAAAAATGATTTTATCGCATTTTCACCATTATAATTTGATTATCGTTGTTTCAATAATTACTCGCTATACAATTCCTCTTAATTTAGTATTTGTTCGGCTTGTAATTATTCGAGGATTCATTTGGTTTTCATAATATTCTCCTCTTCACCTCGTTAAAGGTAAAATGTAACTTTCGAATTTCATAAAAACAGATAACAGAAGTCTCAGCTTTAATACGAAAAGTTAAACGACTGTTGTTTCACTGCTTGTCAGCAAATAATTTTTATTTCGTCTTTTGCATTTCAAAAATTTCGCCAACAATGTCGTCTCAAGGCGCACGTGTAACTTTTTCCTTAATTACTATCAAAGATACTTATATTTTTGGAAATTGTAATCGTATAATAATAACGCTGTAGCTAAAATGGTACACTTACTATTTTAACGCTTATAACTTCGTCACCTTTGCATCGGATTTGATACTGGAAAATTGCGAAATAAATAATTCAGGCAATAAATGTTTCGGTACGGCCTCAGACCCCATTTTATCGGTCCCAGGGTCCCAACTGAAAACAAAGTTTCCTCTTTTAGCAGATGGTGTTTGTGAGACTATGCCTAACGAGTGGCCAGTTCTGCTTAGGTATATTTAGATGGAAAGGCCTCTAAGTAGGGTTTGTCGGATTATGTAAGTACACAAGTTTTAAATCGGGATCGAATACCAGACGTCTTAACCAAATTATCAAATGATTTTTTACACTTATTTTGATTTTTATATTAATAGAACTGAAGGAGGAAAAATCACGCACCCTGACGTTTCTTTTTATTTTTATTTTGGTGAACATTTCGCGAGATATTAGCGTCTAAAGTCGTAAACAGTGAGCCCTCTCCATCTAACTTACCAACCATGTGCGAAAGCTTTAGCACTACATTTTTTTATCAATCTTAATTTGTCTTGATTCGAAGCCACAGTGCGACAACGATTTTTGGTAGGAAGAAAATAAAATAAAAATAGGTGTAAGGGCCAATTATCTTTAAAAATTACTTACTATTCCACTTAAGCTTCATAAGATGTATTTTTAACGACTTCAAAAAAAAAAGACGTTACTCAATTCGACCGTATATTTTTTTTAATATGTGTTCGCGGATAACTTCGACGTTTATGAACCGATTTTGATGATTTCTTTTTTAATCGACAGATAATTCTTCCGGATTGGTCCCATTTTTATGTCATAAAAATTGATTCATTCGTTTTTCAGAAATTTTGAAATAACTGACCTTATAAGTAAATTTTCTGTAATATCTCGATGAAATATGTACCGATTTTGACGACTTTTTTTAAGGATATAATAATTTCTCGACATTATCTCACAGTCATATGACGAAAATCGGTTCAGTAATTTTTCAGAAATTCAGTAATTTATATAGTAATTTATTATAAAATTATATCAGAGAAAAGCCTTAGCAACGGTTGCTATTGACACGAAGTTGTCAATTTTCGCATCGACGGTGGTCTAACGGCTAAAGGTATGGGGTGCAGCGCAGGATACACATTGTACATGGGTTCAAATCCCATCCACCGCAGTATTTTTTTTAATTTTCCATCAATTTTTTTTAGTTGCGTTATTATTTGTTTCTCAGGGCAGCAAAATCACTTAAAAGGGAGAAATAAACCTTTTAAAAAAAGTGTACCGACTTCAAAAATTTGCACTGAAACGTAAGAAATATTCTTTTTTTGAAATAGCTTATTATAATAATAAAGCTGAAGAGTTTGTCTGTTTGAACGCGCTAACCTTTGGACCTACCAGTCGAATTTGAAAAAAATCTTGTATTTTATAGGCCCAATTCATGAGGAAGGCTTTATAACATCGCGCTTCGACCTAAAGGGGCGAAGCACCGCAAGGCGCAGCTAGTTATGTATCCAGATAGTCTATTTGACCAATCAAATGTTACCTTGCATAAATATAATAAAAACAAAAATTTGTTTAACCATAATGAATCAGACCCTTCCTAACAAGTCAATGTATAAAATTCAATACAAGCTTTATAGATACTACGGCACACTCGGTTTGAATCGATACCCTACTCAGCGACGTAAAATTATATTATTCTGTGCTACAAATTGAATTCTGCGATCAGTCGCTACGTGATCGAAATATACAATGACGTCCTTTTTTGTATCCCAAAATTGTGTATTTTTCACCAATATGTGGAATTACATACAACCAGCTCGGAGATTTTTTACGTGAGCTCCATATCGATTTCATTTTATATTGTTTTTTAAATCGATTATAGTTTTGTAATGGCTACAAATAAGGCGTAGGTACTAGATATGTATCATCACGCATTTTATCTCAGGCGAGGTAGATACAGGCAATCTAGTGCTAATTGCTACGATTATTACATAGTTATCTCTTACGTCCGCTTTATACACATCTTATATGTACTTGACGTTTGGACACGTTGCAAGAATGAAGGGTGAAAGATTGACTAAAAAGGTTTATATGGCTGAAGTGAAAAGAAATGCTGGCAGAGTAGGTGTACTTTTATTGAACATACAAAAAATTTATTGATCGATGGAAATATTAAAATTACACACAATCGCCGAGCATGTATGAAAGGTATGATTAATATAAAAGAATCCAAAGAGATATACGTGAGGATCGTAACAAATGGCATTTGATTGTTTCTGCCTAGCATTCTTGGGATGAAAGGCGTGATGATAGATAGACATATGGATAGATTATACTTGACGATATATAATGCCTTGAATCATGAAGTTTTTAAGGTATATTAAATGTAAGAAAACTTTTATATTAAAGATACATACGTAGGCACATACCTTCAAGCTGACCGACGCCTTTTAAACCCGTGTTCATACTAATTCCATATACTACCGCATTTGCACGAGTCCACTGTAATCTTATGTCGAAATTTGTTTTTATAGAGAAGACGACATGTAACCTTGCCACCTCCTGTTTATTAAGCATATAGATGTAGTCAATGAATGCGCGACTGGCAGAGCATAATACAGTCCGCCAGTATAGAGATGCTATTTCACTCTTCGCTTGAAGAACCCCAGGATGTAGGAAGCAGGAAAGACCGACGCCGGAAGTTTGTTCCACTTTTTGATGGTGCGACAGAGAAACTAGACACTGAACTTTTTTGTTCGTATGCAGAACGTGTCCACTTTGTGAGGATGAAATCTAAATCCTGTGCGAGCAGTGCGGGTGCGGAAAGGGGATGGAGGGACATTCCCCATAACACAGTCTATGTTTTTTTTGTTATGTTTTTATCTCGCAAATTTTATATTATATCTTTATGCTTACTTGAGTAGAATTATCAAATTTAGTTTTACCCAAATTCTATGAAGCTTTAAAAACATAAGAACATGATGACAAAAAAAAATCTAATTAGTCCGTCAGTTAGATTATCAGAAAAAATTGGACACGTATTTTTTCTTTTGTCAATTAAACAAAAAATGATAAAGATATAGCCCGCTAAAATTCCGCGTGACGTCACATTTGAGTACACTTTTGACCTAGAAGTGACGTCACCGGCCCCCACTCCTAAAATTTGACGGGCTTTATCTCGATATTTTTGTGTTTGATTGACAAAAGAAAAAATACGTGTCGAATATTTTTTGATAATCTAAATGTCGGACTAAATAGAATAATATTTTGTTTACCCTGTCATCTTCCCTATTCTCGTAACATATTTACAAAACTATAAATTTATATTAGTTATTTATTAGTTAGCACACAATTTGAGAATAAGTTAATATAATAATAAATTATCTGCAACTTGCTATTTGTATACACATTTTGTAGTAGATTTTGTACAATGATGGATCTGCATGCAAGACAGATTTTTTTGGGAAACCGTTTTTTCTCATGTTTTTGGTATGTGAAACTTGGCCTATCTTTTCTTATCTTTAGTTATTTTATCGATTTTTTTCGCAGTGCATCTAGCTGACATCCTTCTCAATCAAAGACATTACCTATAATTAAATGTCTTTGTTCTCAATAGATTCCTATAGACAAAAAAGTCGCGCCGTTCGTTCGTTGCACAGTGATGCTGTCTCCAATAGCGATAGGAAGGAATAATACGTAGCCAGATTCTTATAAAGTTTACTGTCGAATACCAATTGCCCGTATCTTGACGTGACATAATATAAGTTAGGATTTTGTCGTTTGCTCATAATAAAGAGGATAGGTGGCGAGTGGCAACTCTGTCGCTACTTTCGTATATCAAATTGTTTAATTGAAGAATTTACGAGTCTTTCGAAGCACGATATTTGACTCATATTAGGATATTGAACTAACTCCATTGCCCTAAGTTGAAATTCATTTAATGAGTAATTATTATACCTACGATTAATATCCACTGTAAATAATTTTCATTTTATGCCCCGTTGCTTTATTCATCAAATGCGGCGAATTTTAAATTGAACAACTTCACTCCGTAATCCCAGGCGTCTAGTTTAACGAAGCACCCGTGTAACTTTTTGGTCTGTACATGTAAACAACGAAATAACTATTTAAAGAAAACCCATTCTTAATTAGTGGATATTAAAGTTCATTTTTGCGTATTTTTTTCTCTCAAAACCACTGACGTTGCGGTATGTTTACGCAATGTTGATGTACTTTTTGGAATGAGTTCGTTAGCTTTGGCCACTAAACGAACTTGTAATCCCTGAAAGTGTATATAAAAGTCACTATATGTACAATATTTATACAACTTTTAATTGTTAAAATAACTAAATTAACCGTCAAAAGTTTTGAAGATTTATCAAATTTAATTGCCTATGCCATAACAGACATACAGGCAAAAATGAGCGCTTCGAATCAGCAAGTATAACTTTAGGTTAAATTTAAAAGTTAATTAATTTTATTTATTTATTTATTTATTATAATATATAGCCCAACAACACCTACGTCCACACATAATAATATTGTACAATGAACGTTATTTTTCATTACCTATTCTTGAAATGGTTTCATTAAAATTTATAAGTAAGTACTGAAATTCCTAGAAGATCAAGTTTTATTACGAGAGAAAAAGCATATAATGCTTAGCAATGCAACAAGAGAAAGCAACTTTAATTGTTAAAATAACTAAATTAACCGTCAAAAGTTTTGAAGATTTATCAAATTTAATTGCCTATGCCATAACAGACATACAGGCAAAAATGAGCGCTTCGAATCAGCAAGTATAACTTTAGGTTAAATTTAAAAGTTAATTAATTTTATTTATTTATTTATTTATTATAATATATAGCCCAACAACACCTACGTCCACACATATGGATGATTATAAATATTTGTAACTTAGTAGACACCGTGTCAAGTATAGGGCTATTTACATTCTTAAAATTACAACACAACATTAATAAAAATAAAAGTAAAAAATTATATACACGAACCAATTTCTTAAGTTTAATTAATTAATTACCTACTAAGAACAATAAAAAATCATTTTTTCAATCGTGGTTTGGAAAGTGGCCTGAGAACTAAACACATCCAAGTCATATCGTTTATGCATTTTGTTATACTGTCCGACCGGTTAAGAGGAGAGACCAGACCGCCGAGGACCGTTCTTGATCTAGCAAGCAAGAAGGGATCAAGTGCGCTAGTTCTGGGATTTCGTACAGGAGCACAAAGATTCAGCTGTCCCAACCAACTTGAACAAGTTTAATGTTCGAGAAATTAACTTATTTTTAATGGGTAATTGGGTAGGTTAAATATTACCTATCTATATTTTAGATAAGGTCACAGTTAGGTACAAAATCTATCATATGACAGATTCAAAGCTTCGATCAATATAAAAGGAAAATATGGAGTAATGCAATCGCCCAGCCTGCCACGTAGCATACGCTCTGCCCACACGCATATGCCGCTCTTCGTCCCGCTCTTTAGTTCCTCATCCCGCTCATTTTTCCCTTTCGCACGGTGTCACGCGTGTTTGTATGGCAAAGCACATGATCCATCTCTTTCTTTTATATTGATCAAAGATTCAAATGCAAAATACGAGTAAATTAACAAATACATTTGTGTTTTGCAACTTGTTTATGTGTAACGTAACAAATCAAAAAGGAAAGGGAAGATAAGGGAAGTTTGTTCTGTTAACAAAATTTGGTTAAGTGAACTGGAAAGGAGTAGAAAGTTTTACTGATTTATTGCTATAAGGTAGATTTATATGTTGCTATGTGGCCAGAGACACTGCAATGGTAACAGCTTCCACGTTTAGCAATTTGCATATTATTAACCTGAACAGATGCCCAAACCCAGTGAGACTACAGCTGTCACTTCTTAAAAATAATTAAATAATCAGCATAGCATACACACATTGTTACGTTCTGCGGCTTATAGACCCCTAGCTTTTTATCTATTTCTTGCAATTAGCAATAGCTTAATTACGTTCATAATATAGATAGATATATACTTATGTATAGCCTCACAAATACCATCGGCTAAACGATGGAGACTTGTTCTTCCGCTGGGTACCCTGGAACCGTAACACGGTTTCGGATGCTGTAAGGCAACCCGTGAGAAAGAATATAATATATATTACCGTGTTATTCCCGGAATAAAAAGTAGTTTATTTTAACAATAATTTTTACTCTAAGTTTATTAAAAATCACTGAGCGATAAACATACAAACTTTCACTTTTATATTATTAGTAAGTAGGATAATTATAATAAGATAGGATAGGATTTTCACTATTTTGCAATAAGAAACCGATTGCAATGAATGAATTGTTGTTTTGAAATTCAACTCACAAACTTTTACACGAGAGTTCTCTTTACAACCATAGGATGACATCACCAGACATAAATATCTATACAGAAAGAATATTACATATTATATTCTTTCTGTATAATATATATATATAATATTACATATTATATTCTTTCTGTATAGATATTTTTTTAGTACCAAATCAAATTACGACTCGCCCATAAGACGTCCTCCGAAGAGTTCCAGGAAAATTATTACAGTAATTTTTCACTCAAACTTGTACGAGTTTAAGTTCGAGAAGCAACACGAAGAAGGAAACTTCACTGAGAGAGATTTATGAGAAAATAAATAGCGCTACAAATAATAACATTGTACAATGAACGTTATTTTTCATTACCTATTCTTGAAATGGTTTCATTAAAATTTATCAGTACTTAATTCCTAGAAGATCAAGTTTTAATACGAGAGCAAAAGCTTTCTATTATTACTTTATGCATATTATATGCTTAGCAATCCAACAAGTCAGCGTTATAGAGGTAGGCTCAATGCCGCAGGATATTTTAGAAGATTTTTGTAATTTTTCTTACTTTTATTTTTTTATACCAACAAACAACAGCAGCAACAGTGTCCGCTTTTGTACGTGTGCCACCGGACATAAATACTTATTAACCGAACTTCAAAAGAAGGAGGAGGTTCCCAATTCGTCGGAATCTATTATGTTTTTTTTTGTATGTTCACCGAACACCTGGACCGATTTAGATTTTTTTTTGTTTGAAAGGGTGCTTGCCAGGTGGTTCCAAGGGTCATCAGGTCAGGATCTGATGATAGGATCCTGGAGAAATCGAGACTCATAAAATTTTATAGGCACACTTAAAGCGATTTGGGTATTAGTAACTTGTGCATTTACTTTTCAGTGCATAATTTTTGAAGTCGGTACACTTTTTTTTTATTATTTTTAGAAGGCGAACTGCCTTCAGAGTCTATTAAAGCACATATTCTTAAAGAAAATAAATTTGTGCATAGCATTTTTGGCACCATTTATCCCTGTTTCAAGACCAACGCCCTACCAATAGGCTATATCGACTTTTAATTTTTAATATTTAGGTATATTTTAAATTAAGTAATGTTTTCTTTTATAAATACTCGATATGTTTGTTTTGAGTTGATTGCCACATTCAGTGACTCATTCTTATTTTTATTTCTTCTGGATGTATGTGCATTGTAAATAGGAAAAAACTTTCAACGTAAAGTTTCGTGTATGGGAAAATCCATGATTAGTTTTACAGGCACACGCGATGGTCGAACGAATGATGCAAAAACTTTGCACAGGTAAATAAAATCAATTCTATAGGTATTTGTTCGACTATTTGAAGTTTCCGTATACGATTTCATTTTCAAGATAAATAAAATAACTTCTAACGTTTTTATATAATGAATAGGTATTTTGTCAGTCTGTCTGCCCTAATGTTTGTCCAGTATTGGCTCCGAAACTGCAGAATGAAACTTTCATCAAACATATAATGAAGAATTAATTAATCTGCTCTTTGTTTTATCTCAATATCTGGCATGGGATGTGATGAGCAGTAGGTAATATCAAAATAACAAGAACGAATCTAATGGGAATCATCTACTTAACAATAATACACAAATTCACAAATACATATCTTCACGGTCTTTATACCTTGGGGCGTGGCCAGAGAGACTAGTGAAGCAAGGGACTCTTAAAGAAAATTTAAAAAGATTTGAACCCGTTCTACGCACTATCAATTACGCTATAGACTCCTTCGAACAATAAAGTTGATGTACATAAGTACCAAAAAGGCACATGTTCGGGACAGGCTTCAGAAGTTTGATCAATAACAAGGATCTTCTTTGTCTCCTCCACTGGATTAATACGTGAACTTCTTAAGGGTTATCTAAGAGAACAGGGACCACGTTCCTATTAATTACCTAAGTTAGGACGTGGACTGATAATTAATTAAGAAGTTTGGTTTGTTTAAGCCCCCAATGGTGGTGTCTTTGAAAGAACTTTGTTGAAGATCTTTATGGTGGTCGCCTTAATGACTTAAGTGTTTGTCACAGTGGAGTACAATGAAATATACAAACGAATATCTGAATATTTACACGATATTAAAAAAATGTCAACCAAATTAGATGTTTGATCCTCCAAATGAAAGTGTCTGACTAAATTTTAATTAAAAAGTTACGCAACGACTTTTACTTTATATGGAGAATAAATATGATAAAATAAAATAAAATAAATAAAAAAATAGAAACGTCTTTAATTTTCTTACATAGTAATAGTATAGTGTTTTAAAAAAATAATGTTAGTATATTAAAGTTTATTTAAGTGTTAAATTATCATCTAATATTAGTTTTATTATACAGTATTTTTCTATACCTACATTTTTATTTTTAGTGTAATGATCATCAAAAAATAATTACGTTCCTATACGCAACATAATTATATAGTGTAGTACGATTTAACGAAAAAAATAAAACAACCAATTTTTAAAAGAGGCAAATTAATTGACAAGATTCAATTTGACATTGAATTAAAATTTATCGGAAAATTTTGACAAAGAATAAAATGAAAATTTATCAGGGGTTTCGTTCAATTATGTCATTAAAAATACTATAAATCACGAATATTTACGACGAAGGTTAAATGCCTTTATAATGGCTTCCATTTGTCTCTGAACTGGAAGCTCATTAACTTTTACCATTTTGACATTCAACTACTGTAAAATGTGTATATTGTTCAGTCATGCTATGAAAACAAAGAGCAAGGACTTAATGAGACGTGGTTTTTTAGTGGCTATTTCGTGGGCTCACTATTATAAGGTTCTATGTCACAGACTAATTATATTGAGAAAATTGAGTTTAAAAATTTAGCATATTCTGATTAATTAACAGTTGGTCAAAATACAAGTTATTTGTAAAATATCTTATTATAGCAATATAATAATAATAAGTATATAATAATAAGTACCAAAAATAGACAATAAAATCTTAATCTGTTAAAATATTGACAAAATAAAATTTACATAGGACTTTGTGATTGTGAAATCATTTAATTACCCCCTCTAAAAATGTCATAGGACTTTGTTCTTCTGGGATTATGGCGTGTAATTAAAATCAACATGAGTTAATTAAAATTTGAACTTACTCTAATCTATCATCAGCTGTGTCCGTAGAACTTGACGATACACGGCGATGTGGAATTGGTGACACATAGTCTTTGTCTTTTACTGATTCATCATTCGAATAATATGGCAAGCCTATGGAGAGAAACTACGTGATTATAGGCTGCCGGGACCTCTTTCTTCACCGGAGGACATCGAGCTGGCGGCCGCCCATCTGGTGGCAGCCATCAAGACTGCCAAAGCGGCCACCACCAAGGAGGTGCCCGCTGACACCCGTACAAGAGAGACTCTCCCAGAACACATAAGGAGTAAGCTCCAACTGAAGCGCGCGCTACGTCGCCGATGGGCCCACTCGCGCTGCCCGGCGACGAAAAATCAGCTGAATCGGGTAGCCGAAGAGCTCCGAGGCGAAATACGCGCCTTCAGAGGAGATTCCTGGGAGACTTTCCTGGACGGGGTCAGTGAAGAGGAAAGCCTTAGCTCCCTATATCGCCTCACTAAGAGCCTCACCAATGCCCCCACTCCGATCTACCCTTTGATTGACAACCAGGGGAACCGCCGAGATAGCGCCAAGGATCGTGCTGTAATCTTAGCAGATTACCTTGAGACGCAGTTCAGGCCGTTCCCTGTAGTCAACCCGGATCATGACGCGAAGGTATCGCATAGGGTGCGGGAGTTCATCGGCTCCGTGCCGCCACCACTCCCCGGTGACTTCTTCATATCTCCAGCGGAAGTCCGTAATTACTCTCTGCGGCTAAAGGTGAAGAAGGCGCCGGGCATGGACGGCGTCACCAATACAGAACTGGCGCGCTTACCTCGACGACCTACGGTTGCCATAGCGCGCCTATGCAATGGGATACTCCGGACCGTCGGCTACCCTCCAGTTACAGACCTATCACTCTCCTGTCCAGTCTCTCCAAGTTGTTTGAGAGGCTGTTCCTCCGACGACTGAAGCCCTGCTTCGAGCTCCGAGAGGAACAATTTGGCTTCAGGGAGGGGCACTCCACTACTCTCCAACTTGTGAGAGTACTGCATATGCTGGCGAACGAGCTGAACGGGGGGCGCTGCTCTCTCGGTGTCTTTCTCGATATGGAGAAAGCATTCGACAGAGTGTGGCACAGCGGCCTCCTCTTCAAAATGCTCGAAAAGCAGATCCCGCCAATGGCCGTGAGAGTGGTAGCGTCCTTTTTGGAGGGCCGCACCTTCCACGTCAGCCTTGAGGGAGATATATCATCTCTGAGAACCATCTCAGCCGGGGTACCCCAGGGGAGCGGTTTGTCCCCTGCACTATATGCGATATATACCGATGATATACCTAACTTGGGACCCTCGCCTACAGGCGAAGAGGGGAGGCTGTTGGCCCTGTTTGCGGACGACAGTGCCTTTTTCGCCTGTTCCGTAAACGCACAGCACGCGGCACGGAAGATGCAACGCCTGCTGGATCTACTACCTGACTGGTTGGACAAGTGGAGGTTGTCCGTAAATGTCGGCAAGACTGCCGCACTGATGACCTCCCGGAGATCCCTACCACCGCCGCTCAGCCTGCGAGGACAGGCGTTGGAGTGGACTAGTACCGCCAAGTAGCTGGGGTGCCAGATAGCTCTGCATGGCTCATATTCGTAATGCGAGGGCTGCCAGTGGCATGCTGCGGCCGGTCCTAAGCTCAAGTCTGCCACTCCGGGTAAAACTTAGAATATACAAGCTCTATGTCCGCTCCCGCCTGACTTATGCCTCGCCGGCGTGGTACAGTCTCCTGTCCAATACTAGGAAACACCAGCTGGAGATCCAGTAGAACAAGGCACTGCGCGCAATAACACGCGCGCCGTGGTTCGTCCTCAATACTACGATACGCAGGGACTTACGAATGTCAAGCGTAGAAGAGTTCGTGGTCGCACTGGCGCGTCGAATGTACGACCGCGCCAACAGCAGCCGACACGAGCATCTGCGCGACATAGCCCCTGCGTACCATAGGCCAGCAGCAGGTCGCCCGCTCCCGCGGGAGATAGTTACCCCTCGAGTTGAGTCCCAAGTAGGGGGACCAATTGGGTCCCAAGTCTAAGGCATCAGGTAGCTGCAAGCCACCTTCGGCTCGGAAGACACCATGATGATGATGACTCGAATAATAAGTTGTAATATCATCAATTTTTCTCAAATTACTTTAATTAGTATTGTATTTAAAAAAATCCGCGCAAAATTGTCATTAAAATATTGATTACTTGACAGCAGCTGTCATAGAACATAGAAGTAAATTTATAGACAATAGTTTCATTTTTATTTAACAAAGTTCTATGTTCATCATAGAACTTTGTAAAAATTATATAATGTTTTAATGAAATGTAATGGTTCTATGGTTAACATAGAACTTTGGTTTTACTATTTCTAGCCAAAATGTGCTTATATATTTGACATCAACTAGTGCTGCCATCTATTGCTGAGTTTTTGCATATTGTAGCTAAGTGGATATAGAACCATGTACCATACATAACTCATAAAGTGCTAAAATTGTAACATAGAACCTTGTAATAGTGAGCCAGCGATTTGGTATAGCAACGCAAAGGTGCCTTTTAGTGTGACAAGATGTTACAGTCAAAACACATTCGCGGCCAAGACAAGTTTTGACTGAAACTGAAAAAATCAGTCAAATCTAATTTTAACTGAAATTCCGGCCAAAACTACGTTTGACTAACGAGGTCGGTCAAAAGTACTTTAGAATTAACTAGCAATCCAAACCGGTTTTTCTTGGGCACTATCACTTTTATATTTTTTTCTTCACGGGTTGCCTTGAAGCTCCCAAAACCGTGTTATCGAGCCCAGGGTACGCAGCAGAAGACCAAGTCTTCCTATTTTAGCCGATGGTATCTGTGAGGCTATACCTAACGAGTGGACAGTTCAGTTGGGATATATTTAGATGGAAAAGCCTCTTGCGCAAATAATACGGCACAGATTGCATTGTTGATGTTTTCACTTCTTCTTCGCCCTCTTTTCTTCGTGTTACACGGGGTTGGCTTTCCTAATCCTGAGGCGCCATTTACCTCGCTGATAAGCCTCGTCAACAGACAAACCCCCAATCCCTTCATGTCTCTCGGACATACGTCATCCACGTCGTCTGCGGTTTGCATCTCCCTCTCTTTTATGTAGCCATGGAAAGGCATTTCTTCATCGGATCTTCGCATAACATGTCCATACCACCTTATATAGCCTGGACTCAGAAAATTTCTCAGTGATAGGCGTCACTCTAAAACTGAATATGTTTATTACGGACTTTCCACCCGCCCAACGCAACATTCGCATTTCCGTGGTTAGTAGTGGATGCTTTCCCTAAGTAATTTAAATTAATAATGGACACACTTTCAACTAATTCCCTATCTAGAAGTATAACAATTTCGTACTTGATTTTGTTTTTTATCTCTAATATAAAGACAGCATATTCCTGATGCGAGCTGACGGCATTTTTTTCCCGACTCAATTCACTAAACCGTTAGTTAATGCTTAAAGAATATGTGATTAGAAAATATTTAATACCCAAAAACCTCACTCCTACAATGGAGTTCATAACAATGAAAACAGCTTCTAAATCCATTTTGTGGTTTACGAGACTAAAGAATTTATACTGATAGGCAAACTTTTAATAAAATTATTGCCTATTAAAAGTAGTGTTGACTAAAGACTCTTATTTATTTATTTATTAAGGAGAAATAACAGTAGTAGACATACAGGTATTATATAAGTAAAAAATTAAGTTCTGCCCACCACCTCTACATTCTCTTAAAATTATACATTTTTAATCCCAAAAACATCAAAAAGCATAAGAAAAACAGTAAATAATAAGTAGGTACAAACAATCAATCTAATCCAATCTAGCCATTAATATATTTTTACAGATGTTTTAAAAACTTTTTTATTATTACAAAAAATGTCGACCGATAGGTAGTTATTATTGTAATTGTCGCAAATTCTGGTAAGCGGAGTACGCAGGCCAGCGTTGGTGCTTGTCCTTCCGGTCGCAAATAATTGTTGCAATCGCGACGCATAGCCAGGAAACTCTGAACTGAATACATTCCAGCAGGTCCGGGCAATTGTACACGCTGTTACAAATCTTGTACAGTGTATATGTACATGCATCCAACAAGGAATGTCTGTCAGCCAGTGTGCACATGTTATACACTCCGAGTAGTTCAGTGTAAACTTTGAGTTTGCATTGAGTTGGTTGGTTAAAAGTGCATTAACTAATAATTTTCAGTCAAAAGTAGTTTTGACCGCGAAAGAGTTTTCACTGTAACATATACATTTGTTAATCAGGAACAGGTGGCAAGACTGTCGCTGTAATTAATGGGACAAGAAATCACTAGTTAAGGTATATGTCCTGGCTTTGCCCGTTGATTGCGACCTTCCTGATAAGTATAGTTACCTACAAAACTACTGATATGGGACCATAACAATGTAGCTTAATCGCAGTGACAGAGTTATTCACACAGCACTTAGAAACTTGACATTAAAAGTCATCTAATAGCAATCGTTAAAGATTTTACATATAGAAACAAAACCAGGTTATTAGCGTCTTATATTATCAAACACAAATCCGTGACGGGGTCGCATGAAAGTGTTGGTTTTAACAATGTCCTATAACAGTCCAATGAACGAAGGCATTGAAATATGTATTCCTAACGGCTTTTTTATGTCTTATTTAATGTCTTTTTATTGTAAAGTTTTTATTTTAAATAAGAGTTTAAAAAATATTATTATTGGTTCTGCAAATGTAAAATACGTTAAAAATTTAAGAATTTTAAATGACAATTTATTTAAAAAAGGTAAGTTAGTTTACCAAGTAAGAGAAGTCAAAAAAAACACACTTTACATTTATTTTCCCGTCCGTAAATATTACTTATTATAAATTAATGCGAAAGTGTGTTACTCCTTTTACGTCAAAACAGAGCAACGGATCGATGGCAATTTTTTGTCTCGAAAAACATGAGGGAGGAAAATTTAAATCATCACGCCTTGTATCCCAAGATAGTTAGGCAGAGACAATCGAATGCCATTTGCTTAGGTCCTCAGTCCTCACATACCTCTTTCGTCTCTTTTATATTCATTATACAATTTTTTTTTATAATTTTAGAATGTATAGTTTAAATTATATTGAAGAAAAAAAATGTGACCACCTGTGAAGTTATACCCTTTCAAACAAAAAAATTTTTTTCCAAATCGGTTCAGGCGTCTTCAAGTAATCGGGGAACATACATAAAAATAAATAAAGATTCCGACGAATTAAGAAGCTCTTCCTTCTGTTTTGAAGTTCGGTTAAAAATATACGAAAATTGAATTTCCCTATGAAAAACATAGTATATAAATTTATAGTTTACAGGAAAACCTAAACGAAAATCCTGACTTAAAGTTCTGACCGAAAAAATGGTACGGGACCTTCAGCGCGCGAGTCGTACTCGCAACTCGGCCAATTATTATATTTCGGAATTCTTAAAAATATTTTATACAATTGTATACTAGTACTTTGCTTTTCTCGACGATTTTCATATTGACTAGACTATTTGTAAAATGTTATTTCTTAGTAGAGGCGTGAATGTCGACAGCCAGCACGCAACCAAACGTTCAGGTCCTTGCCACTTTTCAGACATGAAAATTGACTGACGCAACGTAACTTTCCAATTAAGCCATTAGGGCTAAGTGACTGCTCTAATACTCTCCCTTCTGCAAACAAAATACTTTTAAATTTACTTTATTATTTTATCTTAGAATAGTGATTTTAAATTCAAAATAAAATCAGAAGGTAATATTTAATTTTCAGAAGAAATGGTGACCTTAAAGACATGCCATAGAAAACAAAATTATATTCTGAGAAGGATAAAAACTACATAATTCAATAACAAACTCTATTCTATTCAATTTTATTTTTTCGTGTTATGGCTCCATCAGTGTTTGATGATTCCGCCAATGTCAAGTTTTATAGCCTTTATAGTATCAATATGCCGATTAATCGGTAGCTACGATGATCCCGCTGACTGTGATATGTTTATTATCACAACTATCACAGCGCCGGATTTTCCATCATGTCATAACGGAATCCTAAACTCTATTTTAATACGAATTCTAAGCACAGTTATGAAATTAACACAAACAAATTCAATGTAAATTTTAAGCAACGATACGCAAATACAATTACACATTCAAAACATATATTATTATAACGCAAGAACATCTCGTATTCAGAATCAGCGTTAAATAAACACCCACTCAGAAAACTCAATCCATGTGAAACACAGTGAAAGCTTTCATTACATTTTACAACACGAGTCCTGGTTTATATAGGGTATCAAATTACCATCAAATAGTTCTAAAACAACATTAAATGTGTACGTGCTTATTCGAGCATTCAGCTAACGTTAATGGGTTAATTGAAAAGTTATGCAGTGTCAGCTTATTTTGCTTGAAAATTTGTGCAAAATTAAACTGTGATTGTAAAGTGTATTAGTGTTATTACATTAAATAAATAAGAAGTCTATAAAAATAACTCTTTTGGATTAAAGTCAGTAATACATTTTTTCCATTTTGAAAGTCGATCATAATAAAATATTTCACTCGTTATTTCAAAACTTTATATAGATACTTTTGGTGACTATTTTTTTTGATGCTGCTTTTTCACGCTTCGCTTGAAGGACCCTAGGTTGTAGAAAGCAGAAAAGACCGACGCCGAAAGTTCCAGGGTCCCAGCAGAAGTCCAAGTCTCCCTCTTTTAGTAGATGGTATTTATGAGGCTATACCTAACGAGTGGCCAGTTCTGTTGAGATATATTTAGATGGAAAAGCCTCTAAGTTTGGTTTGTCGGATTATTACAAATCACGCCTTTTATCCCAAGAGGGGTAGACAGAGGCAATCGAATGCCATTTGCTACGGTCCTGACTACGTTCCCTCGCTTCTTTTATATTGAATATTCATCATACCTTTAATACATGCTCGGCGATTGTGTGTACTTTTAATAGGGTATAATTTACGCGGACACCAAAAATATTTTTAAGACTCTAAGCTTAGGCACCAAATAAAATAAACAACTCCAAATAAAATAATTGACACTATTAAAAGTGTCCTAAAGTATATCATATTATGATCCAAAATAATAGAAAAAACATCAGAAAAATCGCACGCCTTGTACTAATATTTTATTTGGTTTCTAAAATGGATAAATGGTCACCAAGTAAGGTAGGTAGGTTAGGTTAGGTTAGTATAAAATTTATTAAGTATAAAGTGTATTTTAAAGGCGTCTATATATTTTTATGGCAGTCAATAATACCAAAAATGGATCTATTTCATAATATTTTAGGAAACGTAATTTGGTGACCATTCATCCATTTTGGTAACCGTTTAGAATTTTTTTGGTACAAAATAGATACATTTTTGGGCGCCGCTTAAACACAAGCCCTTTTAATATTGCCATCGATCAATAATTTTTTTATTTTGTTCAATAAAAGTACACCTAAGTCGTCCTCTGCCAGCATTTCCTTTCACTTCAGCCATATAAACCTTTTTAGTCAATCTTTCATCCTTCATTCTTTCAACATGTTTAAACCAGCGTAAACTACTTTTCTCTCATTTTAGTTACAGCATCATCTTCCACTCCGCATTCTTCTCTATTGACATCGTTCCGGATGCGGTCGATATACTTTATGCGGTCAATTCGCTATAAGTTTTCAATTATAAAAAACCTATTATTTATTTATTTGCTAATTTTAATATGGCCTTCTTTTTCTCCTTTTTCATCGTGCACAAATCAAATTCCACTACAGGAAAAATGTCTCACCCAGTTTGTTCAATATCAAAGTCAAATAATGTTACTTGGTGTTACATTTGCCTATCTCCATGTCATCACAGACTCGGGTAGTTCAATAAAACATGTCAGTGAGAACTCGAATCGCGATGCGGGTCAAACCCTATCTCAATAATGCACCTTTCATGGCACTTTCAGAAAGTTTATTTTGTATCTGATGTCTTTGCAATACATTGCGTGTTTAATTTGATGATATTTGAGTATATGGTATTGGAGCAGGTAGTGAATGTAGTTTTTAAATCTTTTCTATTATATTTGTTTAGCAATTTGTATACGGCCCTCGAGGTTTGTTACGGAAGTGTCTTTCAGTTGGAAATAGCTTCTTAATATTATGAACTCAATGATGTTTTCAATTACATACTCGTATCTTTATTATGGCTGCTATAACAAGAAATAATAAAAATAAATAAAGTTAAATATTTTTTTCGACGTTTTTTGGTCGATCTTAATAATACATACAAATGTCTAACTAGTATAACTATAATGCATACTCTTGTAAAACAACAAATAATAAAAACCGGCCAAGTGTGAGTCGGACTTGCGCTAATTTGTTCCTGCGCCATACATACGAGTCCGGCTTTTAACCGTGCCCTCCGAAGCACTATATGAAAAATAATACGAATGGTATATAAGGTTGGAATAATAATTATATGTAGGTACTAAGATTTTATAGTAGTCTTTACATACGGTTGAAAAATAAAGATGTTGCCTATTGTTCTGAACTCTACATCACGCTGCCCTGTAGACGACCGTCATGGCACCACAATGTGTGACGCAACATCCTTTTGGTTGAGAAATTTTAAACGGATTTTTTGTGATGTAAATCCGTCGTTAAGTTAAAACATGATAAATGCGGTGAAAATTAAAAAGGCTTACTTTGAGCTTGTAATAAATACCTATCTAAAGCAGGAGCTCATGTTTGGAAGGTTTTAAAAAAAGAGGCCAAAAAATATAGGCACCTAGTCCTTTTGTTTACGGGGCAATGAATTCCCAATTTCAGACACCTGCTTGAAAGGGCGCTGTCGCTTTGTTCGGTGTGAATAATTTCGGTACCCGCATATCCCCGCTTTTATCGTAGTAATTCGCTTAAAATGAAACAGGTGAAATTGATAAACGCTGTCGTATGCACGACTATAGGTTTCGGATAGCTCGCTTCACAGCGCTTTGATGGAAATTTTATGAAATTGTATTATATTACACTTTCCGATATTATTGGATTTAAGCTACGTATTCCACAAAACCGAAGGTTCTGACAATTAATTTATAAGTTTCTAGATATTCGTAGGGCACGTAAAATTGAAGTCCGAAAAATTACAGTGATGCGATAGCCTAGCCACCTGTGTAGAAAAGTCGACATGTCGACTGGAAAGTAAAGGCATAGATTGTGATTCATTACTCGTGAACTTAGGTACTTAAACTATGTATTTCGGTAAGTAAATTGAAAACAAAGGAATGCTTTTATTTTTTAATTCAAAGATTAAGTTATTTCAAGCTACAAATTTGAAAATTTTCTGTCCCATGCAGTAAGTTGTTATATAACTAGAGTGGTACTAAACACCTAAAAAATGGCAAGACTTGAAGTAAGTCATATGACTGACTTGTGTTTAGTCAATATACTACGCACTAAACTGACTTGACGTGTTTACCAATATATCAAAATGTTGATTTGTGTAGTTACTTCTTGTAAATCTCGTTCGGTCAGAGGTCTTAAACGCATTGGAATAACTTTTCACAGGTAATCTGGCCATTTATATTTACTTTGATAAGATTATTCAATTAAAACAAGATTATTAATAAAATTATTAAAATATTATTTTGTTTATTTTTTTATCACGATGTTGCCACTTGAATTATTTTTCCTCCCAGATTGTGTGGAAGTATGATTGAAACTATGATGAACAAATGAATAAAGTATGTAATTAAATGTAGAAATGTTATATAATGTACTAAATACTATATTACTATTTTTTAGAATTCCGAAAGATAAAATAAGAAGGGATAAATGGACCCAAGCCATTCGTTTGTTAAGATGTCAAACGAATTGGCTACCTAGCTCTTACTCCGCCATTTGTTCGAAACATTTTAAAGATGAGCATAAGAATATACCTAAGACTGCTAATGGCAACGTGACCCTAAAAAAAGATGCTGTTCCTGTTCTAACTCCATCAACGCGTTGTACCAGCTCCAGCAATGACTGTGTAGATGTGTCGCCCGGTTTGAATGTTTCTAATTTTTCAGAACGCTATTTTGTAATACTCCTCTTAAGTAATTCTTAGTACGCCGATTTAAGTTTTAGTTAAAGCATTTGGATTATTATTATGACATTGTGTCTTTGTACTTGTTTTTTTTTTATTGAGAAAATATGTATATTAATTACGTACTGAGGAATAGAATCTTTTATTATTTAATATAGTACCTACACTTATAGCTGAATAAAAAATGTGATGCGTGTAATTAGTCTACATACACGTAAAAAGTGAAATTTCTTGAGGTTATATATAATTGTGTTTTATTTCATGTTTACAATAAGTAAATTTAAACTATCCTTAAAATTAAAGTTTCATTAAAATCCATTCAGCCGTTTTGTAGCTATACTAGAATTACCTAATTCCAAGTTATAGTATTAAAATCCATTGAGTCAAATACCGACTTACACCCGGGTGCTTTGAAACTGCATACCCAATTTTAATTTAGCCATAGTCATTGGTCATACCATTCATTAATGTTCGTTCATTCATTCATTCATTGTGGGAAAAAAGTTTTAATATGGGGCAACACTAATTTATTTTCATTCATTATATTTCTATCTTTGTTCAACTCCTTATGTCACAGTAATTTCCACGGTAGGTGAAAGCGAGACAAGTATACGTTTGGCATGCTTATTGCTGATTTTCAAAAGCTACGTCTTTAAAGACGTGGACTATGCCAATTTTATTGCAATAAGATGTATGGGGCCTGCGACTCTATACATATAACAACTCACTGGTCCCATGTATTACAAATAAGTTGATAAATTGGTTACTTTATCTAAATGATGTCTACCTAATACGTTTCAAAAGATACAGCCTTCTGACAGACGGACAGACAGTGAAGCCTTAGTAATAGGGTTTCCGTTGTCACCCTTTGGGTACGGGACCCTAATAAGACTTTATATATTTACTTTAATCTATGCTAAAACTTTACGTAAGGAAATAAAGAAAGAGATTAAATTTGGCAATGGCACCAGCATTTAGGGCACTTTATAATTTGATGTTTGCTAATAAATTATTGCAATAAAACAAAATAATTTAATTGATCTTAAGCACTGACGAAAGCACTTTTGACTAAAAAAGGTATATATAGCAGAAGTGAAAGGGAATGCTAGCTGAGGACGACCTAATGTGTACCTACTTTTATTGAACATAATAAAAAACATTGATTGAAGGAAACACAATCGCCGAGTACGAAGGTATGATGAGTATAAAAGAAGCGAAAGATTATATCAGGATTGTGGCAAATGTCAATCGATTGTCTCTGCCTACCCCTCTTGGGATAAAAGGCGTTATGATAGATAGAAAGGTTATATTAAAATTAGATATATACAGAAACCAATATCAACGGACATCACGTGGCAGCGGCACATTGCGTACAAAAGTTTTCAGCTTGTCCCGAAACGATAACAAAAGTTTAACACAAAAACAACTCAACAAACACTCATAAAAACAAAACCGTTCAGTATTACAATAAAAATCTCGTTTGGAAAATAAAAAGCAAACAATTGTGTAAATATGGAAAGCTCTGTTGTCTCTCATAAAATATTAATGACGTCGTTACCGCACCAAAACGTTTTCCAGTTTTAGTCGTTTACCCGATAATCGAATACATAAATCACAATAAAACTCACAGCAGGACTCGCTATCCTTTCTAATTTATGGTTACCATCGGTGTTGCCATTCTCATATAATTTACTACCAAAACTACTGTGGATATCTACCAAAAACTATATTATTTATAGTATTTATATTAATCAATAAAAAAGGACTTCAAAAGCCAATAGTTATACTAATTTAGATTCTACGTCATGTCATGGTGACCGACGCATATTGTGATAGTTGTGATTAGTCTGTAAATATTAGGCGGGAATATCTCAGCTACCGAATAATATAATAGAATAGATACTAATTTAATGAAATTTGACGATGTTAAATTATAAAATCTACTATTTTATTTTAAACTAGCATTCCGCCCCCGGCTTCGCCCGTGGATATTTACGAACAAAATAAAATATACCCTATACCTACCCCTAATTCTACTCCTACCCCTACACTCTACCACTACCACTACCTCTATATCATCAATAGTTTTCGCAGCGCACGTGATGTAAGAAATTTCTTAGTCATTTTTTTACACCTTTGATTACATTATTCGAGATTTCGTACGGAACCCTAAACTTTTTGAAAATGCAATGTAGCCTATATCACTCACGAAGAATGTAGCTTTCTAATGGTGAAAGAATTTTTAAAATGGGCCCAGTAGTTTCTGAGCCTATTCATTACAAACAAACTTACAAATTTTTCCTCTTTATAATATTAGTATAGATAAACTAAAATTAATGTACTAAACAAAAACAACGACATACCATCAGAATCTTTATACATTCCGGAGTGGCCAGAGACACAAGAAACAATTTTAGAAATATGCCAATAATAGAGTTTAAAATTTTATGGATTTAAAGTACAAGAAGTTTTTTTAAAGTTACTTTAAAAATAAAATTTATTCATATAGCTTTTTTGCCACAACTGAGAATTTAACTCCCTAAATAGTTCAAATCTTCTAAAACATGGCAACATTGGTTACGTATCCACCGCTAAGTTATTTCTCTACGCGACGACTCTCAAAATGAAGTCATATTAGACAAATTAATCAGCGAGATTACCTACGTACTTCTCCACACCTGCTCCTCCCAAGGACGATGTTTCATTCATGTTTATTGCAGACACAAATTACAGATCATTTTTGCTATATTCTTTGCAAAACATTTCGTTCTTTGTAATATAAATGGTTTAGCATCTTTCAGTATTAGGTCTAATATGAATGTAAAACATATTGTTCCACCAAGTGTTTTTTGCAACTTCCGAGAATTTTACAATAAGTGCTACAATCATTGAAAATATAAATTTGGGAAAAATAAATACAAGATAAATTAATTCGGTGTAAGCTTGATTCAAGGCAATATTAAGTACACGAAGGACGTGTATGTGATGCGTCATGGCAAAATGGCATTCGACAGCCTATCCAACCTGGAATAAAAGGCGTAATGATAGTGTCGATTGACTTAATGAGATATATGTAATTGTATTTACCTACTAAGAATGCCTAATTCATATATTATGTACCCGTGAGTATATGAATAGAATTTAATCCTCTTAGAACTCTCTATGAAATTATCTACAAAGCGTAATCATATATTTAATTTTCAGGCACTTGCTGCAAGATACACGACATATTATCTGCCTATTTATAATAAATGTCTATTGAGAAATTAATTTTGAGAAACAAAAAAATCGGGTGGGGGGGCTGTTTCGGGTCCCAAGGAGTCATTTTTAATAGCTTTTTTGATTGTATTTTAAATTTTTTTTTTCTTTTTTTTTTTTTACATACCGCAAGGTAGATGTGTTTGTTCATTTTATTTTGTATCTAAACAATATATTATAATAATAAATACAAACATATAATCACTAATTCAAATCATGGAGTAATCAGTGTAAATTATTCTGTCGTAATCAAACAGATTGATGCAAATTCTAACAATGCCAAACATCTTAGCAATGGCATTTAATCTAAGCATGTATGATATGGCTGGCTTTCCAATAATGTCACAGATGCCATATATGAACAGTCAGACGCACTTTGGTCATGAATTATTAACATCCATGCTTCCCATAGGGCATTGTGTTCTAGGAATTAGATGCTGAGAATATCAATACCTAAGGCGGCGTTAACACCAAATTAATACCTTGTGAAGATACGTTTGCATTTCCAAATTTATGGAGTTGCCAGAATTATACATGAGCTGTCACTTCTTAAATAAAAGTGTATACGTGCCCGCCGTAGCACATGTCTAGGGAGTGTTCTATTGTATAAAGAAATCCCACTAATATTATAAATGCGAAAGTTTGTATGGATGTATGTTTGTTACTCAACCACGCCAGAACGGCTAAACGGATCTGGATAAAATTTGGCACAGAGATAGATTTTAGTCTGGAATAGCACTTACGCTACTTTTTATCCCGGAAAAATTTATGGTTCCCGTGGGATAGATTTGTTTTTGTTTTTCACGGGATCGACATGATTTTTTGCATAGTGGTAGTTTAGGGGTCAGAGAATGACATATACTACTTTTTATACCGCGAAAGCGGGCGGGGAAGGGGCAAATTACAGCCACGGGATTATTTCTTTTTGGATATATTTCCACGCGGGTGAAACCGCAGTCAGAAGCTTGTACTTACATGACGTATATTTATATCCATACTAATATTATAAATGCGAAAGACACTATCTGTTTGTCAGTCTCTTACGCTTTCACGGCTAAACCACTTAACCGATTTTGATAAATTTGTTACAGGGAGAGTTTGAACCTATAGGAAAGGATACATGATACTTTTTTTAATCCACTCCCCTAAAGGGATATAATAGGGGGTGAAAGGTAATTCTGTTATTGACACCAATAACAAAAAGTCAAATGTTAGATTTTCTAATAAAAACCGGTGAAATGACCCCCTGGCAAACATTTAAATTTACTTACTCATACTATTTTCCATCCCCTATTATACACCCTAAGGGGGTGAATTAAAAAAAAAGTTGCCTAGGGTTCAAGCTTTCTCTGTAGGTATCAAATTCTATGAAAATCGGTTCAGTAGTTTAGCCGTGAAAGCGTAACAGACAGACAGACAAACAGAGTTACTTTCGCATTTATAATATTAGTATGGAAATTCGATGGAGAAGATAGAGAAATTGGATGGTAAGGTTGTTTAATTGTCCTTTTTTCACTCCAAATCAATTTTTTTTGCATAGAGATTAGTTGGCATTTGTAAAAACCAATTTTTCTACTCGATAAGCTGGAGCGAGTCGCTTAGTTATTTATATATTGAGCTAAATAATAATTAATATATTGTACTTTATTCACAGTTCTATTCTAGGAAGAAACAATTAATTTAATTTAAGTTCAACGTTTCAATTAAGAGGAAAAGGCGTTGGAAGACGTATGCCACATTAAGCAGAGCGGAGTGCTAATTTTGGAGCTTTTTAACTCGCACCGAAGTTGTTCCCGCAATTTATCCTTTACATTTCAGACGAATTTCTAGCATTCGCGATTAAAACTTATACTTATTATTTACATATGCTCATGGATAAATTCCGTCGGTGTGGATAGAGAGGAAGAACGTGCATGCGTTTTTAAAGACATTTTGATCGCAACATTAGAGGAATAAAATTTCCAATTTTCCAAATATAGACGAATTCATGAGCAGACAAACAGCTCCAAGCTTTCGTAAGTAAACCTTAGCGACTCCTTGTACTTCAAAAGACCCGAAAAGTCGGCTGGTCATCTATCCTGTTTAATATAGCTTAATATTACCTGCTGTAATAAATGGACTTCTAAATAAAATTAATAGTTTATAAAAATAAAATAAAAATACGCTTTTGTCAGTAACACACACTTGTGCAAACCAAATGTGATACGTCATATCAGCACCTTAGACATCATCTATAGGACCAGAGTACCAGAGTAGGTAGATATTAAATCAAACGGGCCCAAACTCGATGGGATTACGTCGTTTCGTTACAGAGTTCCACTACCCACCTCCTGGCTCCATCATCAGATCAGTTCAATGGTACCAAATTACTATATTGTCATCCGAATTACATACACTTGCAAAGTCTCAAACCGATACGATAATTAGAAGTTGGTTAAATTCGACTTTCAAGATTTGTTTACATGCATACATAGTTAGTTACAGGTCAAGCTAATAAAATAAAATGTGAAATAACGCTACAATACTCTAAACTCGCTAAATGTGGGCATTGTTACCAAGGTTTTTGATCGCGATTATACGTTTCTTTTTCTTGTAGGTACAATATTCAAAGAGCATTTTCAAGAATATCTTATTCAATAGAGTGCGACTGTGCTAAAGGTTTATTTTAAAGTAGATTTGGCATGTGAGAGCATCGCCTGCTATAGATCAAAGCATAAAAGGTCGGATAGTAACATTTCTCTTCGTGTGTCACAAGCACCACAAGGGAATTTTCTTTGCTGAGGACGTGTGCTAAAGGAAAAGATAGATAGATGGTTTCTGTGTGGCATCTTGCGGAAATAGTTTGTTTGCTATTCGGTGCCATTGTCATTATTATTTAAATTTTAAAAAATATCAGAGAAGATTCGCCTTAGAACTGTCAACTTGTGTGGAGACCATGGCAATTAGTTCCTATCTATTAGATATAGATATATGCTATCGCAGATTTTTTAGTAGATTATATTATTGCACACAATTCCCTCCTACATAATTTTGTTATATCTCTGACGGTTTGGAAAACTCGCTGAGGCGAACTTTTCCCAGAACTAGTAACTTATACTGTTATTGCTCAGCTCCTAAACATGATCTCGTAATCCTTTCCGGTGAAACAACCTATTTGATAGTGAAAACCGCAACAAAATCCGTTTTGTAGTTTTGCATGAAAGGTAATTGACAGACATACGAGGCGATAGACTTTGTTTTATAATATGTAATGATGAAGTGATGATAAAAATGGTATTCCGCTGGGTACCCTGGGGTACTTTACGGTTTCGTGTGCTGTAAGGCAACTAGTGAAGAAAAAAAACCAAGATGATTTTATATCCGTAATTTAAATAGCCTACTCAATTTTTTTACTGTGTTGATAATATTGAATATGACACAGAGAAGATAAATTTGAATTGCGTTTAAACTTTTTTCTAAATGAAACCTGTGTGTATCTTATTTAGAGAGCAAACATAGAATTTTGCTCAGAAATTTTCTCAACAGATAGTCATAACGTTTATGCTAAATTTTAATTATTTATTAATTCAGTACAAGAAGATACAATGTAGACAAGTGAAATCTTGGCGGTTTTAAATAATTACCAGGACGATAGAACGGCAGCTGACTAAACTCATAAAAACTTTGTCACCGTGTGAACTCCTCTGCATATTCATGGCGCAAAACTCACTCGAAACTTTTTGGTGAGAAATTATGGTAATAATTTTATACTAACTTAATTCGTCTTGAAGAGCTTTCATAAATTAGAAGTTGTACAGAAGTCGCCGCAGGCTGCTCCTTCGTGGTGACGACTCAACTCTGGTGTAATGACTAAATTAATTTTAACGAGTTTATGGCAAGTCTTGTTATTAAAATTTTTATACCTATACATAGTTGGTCATGTGGCAGTAGTGTCTCAATGAAATGTATAAGATGTCGCAGATTAATTTGTAGGATTTTGTGTTCTAATATTTATTTGTGCGTCGGTGGCCGAATGCTTAAGATCCCAGCCATGTACCAATGGGTTTTTTAATTAAATACTTATGTACATAATCCGACAAACCACACTCCGTCTAAATATACCTCAACAGAACTAACTAGCCACTCGTTAGGTATAGCCTCACATACCATCGGTTAAACGAGGGAGACTTGATCTTCCGCTGGGTACACTGGAACCGTAAAACGGTTTCGGGACCCGTGAAGATAGAAAAAAAAAATTTGATACATTATGCTTGAAAAGGATGCTTTATATTTCGCAAAAAGCGCGAGGAAGCAAAGTTATTTTGTGGCACCAGTTCTACAAACCGCGGGAAAGGATTCGAGGAAAAATGTAGATACCAATATAAGAAATCTGGACGTTGGTTCTCTCAGCATTCCGCTACTTGTTCCTATTTTCCGCAAACCTCTTCTACGCTCTACACTCTGTCTTTATTGTCAACACTCCATATTACTGGAGACCCATTATGGGTCTCCTTTGACTTGCTTGATTATCCGTCTCTCATCATGACTTCCCATTATGTCGAACAACGTATATCCCGCCCATATCCACTTTAGTGACGCAATTTTAGTTCCAATGTCTCAGACGTTGTTCGACATAATGGGAAGTCATGATGAGAGACGGATAATCAAGCAAGTCAAAGGAGACTCATAATGGGTCTCCAGTAATATGGAGTGTTGACAATAAAGACAGAGTGTAGAGCGTAGATGAGGTTTGCGGAAAATACTCCATTTGTCTTTTGACTTTCTGGACATTGAAAATTACTGAGCATCCTTTATTTTCTATATAAGTAGTATTTAAATAAACACAATCCTGAATTAACCACAGCAAACACAAAATTTTAATGTGGTTATGTTGAAATCTCTCTGAATTCTATGAACATCTGAACCGTTTCTCTTATTATAGCAATCCCCACGAAAAGTGGTCGCATAAATCACTATGTGAATTTGTGAATTTCACTTAAGTAAAACGCAGTGCCACCGCTAGATTCAAATTTGCCTAAGCCTCGCGCAGCCTTTCGTTGGGCCCAATCTAAACAAAGGCCACACGTAGGAAGATTTATGAACAATTCACGACGCAGTGATATGGGTTATCTATTCAAACTGGTTCCGTGTTTCAGGACAGGTACTCAGCCTGAGGCTCTTATATACCTTTACTGTCTGAAGCACCTTTGTCAAGCTATAATCGAATTCAATTTCGCGCGAGAAACTTGTGAAATTAAAATAGAGAATTTTGAAAGTTTGATAAATAAGTGTAGAGAAGTTTAAAAATTATTACTTTGTAGCATCAAACATTGCGTGAGACAATTTATTACCAGGAAAATACAATTAAATGGGTCTCCTACATTTTCTTTAAAAATTTTTGATATAATTTTAGAATATAGAAGTGGCGTAACTGACAGTTTTGGCGTAAATGAACTAAACATGCCATAATTATGTATTTTTAAAGCTCTATCGATCTGTCTAATCGACGTATTTATATCATCTACCACTCGCTGGCAAACACTAATTTTAAGTGTGACTTATATGTTTATTTGCAAAAAAGAAATCGTACGAAGTGGTGTAATTTTACTTAAGACTTATAGTAAGATTTCTTACTAGTTAATCAATTTATCCGCATTGACGTAACTGAACATACGTCCTTTAGTGTGAACCATATACTTCAATTGAAATATTTTTTCATTTCGGTACGTCTAGTAATGTGTATTAGGAAATAATGTCTTAGGGCTTTAATAATAGAGTTCAAAATATTATATTTTTTACAATTAATATTGAATATGTTTTTGGACTAATTATAGAGTACACTTCATAAAAGCCTGCCTTTTCTACATTTCGGAGTAATTTAGGTCCAAAAAACCAACATTTCACCACCCAAAAAGGACCAGTACAGCATGACATATCGAACTGGTAACGAATAGGAAAAGTCAAATCTTTCTGAGAATTATGACAAGACATAAAACAAAACAGAAAGTATTTCGCGAAAAAAAATAGAATGCAAAGAAGAATCAAAGACTAAACCTGGTTAATTTATCAATAGTAACGAAAGTGCATTATCTATAAGAGACGCACAGAACATTTTATTAGAGTGCACTGGAGACAAAAGTGTAGAGCGCAAAACTTAAAAAGCTTGCCTTGAACAATTTACTTATTGAAGTTACGCCACTTCGTCAGAAAAGCGACGATATAAGTACATATTATCACATATTTCAATATTATCATAACAGGATATTTCTGATTATATCCAATTCAAATAAAAAGTAGGTAGTTCTACTATTTATAGTTTTGACCATATGTGAAGAATTGAGCTTTTATTCCATGTAGGTACCTACCTAGTTTAGTATGGACTTATATCTGCCCACGTAACAGTATAATAATCGCGATGGTACTTTTTTAACCCTATAAATTCCACAAAAAGGTACTATTCACGACCTTCAAACGAGATGTAGGGTTGAGAAATATTACCTCTACATACTTTTTCTTCACATTTTTGTGAGCAAACATAAGGTAAACGTCAACCGAGAAATGTTGACATGACCTATTTCTGTCCAACCTGTTTTTGTACAAGTTATATACAGCGTGCTCAAAGTATTTTGTGCTCTGGTTTGGGGTATAAAATTTAAGTTTATATTTGTTACACTTAAACCGAGGAACTTAAGGGAACTTAAACTATCAAAATACAAACATAGATACGGAAATTGTGACCGACAGAATCATAATCTATGCTATGGTGCTAGAAATGGTGATAACTGATTCCACTCATTGTCTATTATCAGAATCTGAGTAGAAATATGATACCCTTTCTTGGCGAATGCACTCGGCATATTGCTGTGAATTTTTCATGTTTTCCTACAGAAACATTTCCCTGAAAGTATATCGTTCAGACATTCTAAATAGTATTGAGCGAACTACGCTCTGTGAATATACCGATGATAGAGAAAATATGCTTTATCTTACTTCGTGGTAGACGGGGAAGTTATAATCTAAAGAATTGAGAATGCACATACAGTTTGAAAGTAGTATTGTAGGATATTGATATTTTTCAAGTAACATTTTCTCAAATTCTCGTGCTTTGGAGAGGATGTGTAATATTTCAGAACTTCTTCTGAAAATAATAGATTGTCAGATGTAGTTTAATATTTGCAATTGGATAAATGTGGACTTCGTTACCAGTCATTTTTTATTCATTGTATGTTTTAAAAAACTTATGAAAAAATTATGTTAGTTATAGTAGGTACTACACGATTTATATTAGTTTCATCTGTAACTAACTATGTATGTAAACAATTAATCTTGGAAGTGAAATTTAACCAATCGTATCGATTTGACGATCGGATGACAATACAATAATTTGGTTCCATCGATCTGATCTGATGATGGAGCCAGGAGGTGGACAGTGGAACTCTATAATGAAACGACGTAAGCACATCCAGTTTGGGCATGTTTGAAGTGTGCGTTACTGACAAAAGCGTGTTTATAAAAAAAATGTGCTATAAACCTGGTTTAAAATAAGCTTATAATTTTTTTAATACAAATATTTAATTACTTCATCAAATACTACAAAAATTAATAATTCTAAATAGGGATCAGATGATCAGCAGATGCTTCATGACCAGAATCATTACCACTACGTAAAACCTGCCATATAAAGAAAATATTCAAATAATACCGAAATAGCAAATATAAATCTCTCGCGCCAAAAACAGATAATCTCGCAAAGCCTAAAATAAACCCGAATACGAATTCCCGAACCATAGAAAAGTCGAATAAAACATCGAAACATATGAAAATGATTTATAGTGGTTTCGATCAGCAGACAGGCTTCGCAGGGAACAAAAACAGATTATCGAAATCCCAGTTATTCCCTGCAATCCGTTTATCGGACCGTCGTTGAACCTATCATAAAGGAATGAAATAAAAAAATATTAGGATGTATTTGGGCTGGATATATCCATGAGATATTTTGCTGTATCTACTTATCGTGGTTTGGGACTGAATAGAAAATTATAGTCTCTGAGGATCTCGAAATAACTGAATACCTAAGTACTCTTATTACAATTAATACCTTTGTCTAATTGACAATTTATGTACTAAACATATAACAAAATTATTTCTTAATTCCACCAATTTCAGGATTTCTCAATTATAATTCCATTAAATAAATATAATAAAGTAAATTTATTTTTTTACTTTTTAGTTTTCTTTTAGACTCTTAACGGAATGCCTTTTTATGAAATCGGGTCAAGTCTATAATACCGTTAGCTCCACTCCTAGGCTAATTTTAATACATTTCTTTTTCTTTACGGGTTGCCTTAAGTCTCACGGAACCGTGATATCGGTCCCAGGGTACCCACCGGAGACCAAGTCTTCCTCTTTTTGCTAAGTAAATTAATTTTTTACTTTTTAGTTTCCTGTTTGAAGTCGGTTTTTTTTTTGTTAAAATAATTTATTTTACGCTTTTTAGTGATGGGTCGACCTAATCTAATCCATATGTGTGCAAAGTTCTCATCAATAGAAAACAATTAAGTCAAAACACCAGGTAATTGCTGTAAATCGTTAAGGAGTTCCCTCGACTGTCTTTCGGCTCCATCATCAGATCGACTCCAGATCTTCATTAAATAGTAGTGCTTTAAAATACTTAATGAAAAAAATATTAACAAACGCACTAGTCGCCACTACGATTTTCGAAGGTTCCACTCGATTTCTCTGGGATGCCATCATGAGATCCTGGTTTCGTTATCATGGTACCACCCTTAGGATATCCCTTTCCAACAAAAAAATAATCATCAATTATCTTTTTTTTTTTCTTCACGGGTTGCTTTACAGCTCCCGAAACCGTGTTACGGTTCCAGGGTACCCAGCGGAAGACCTAGTCTCCCTCGTTTAGCCGATGGTATTTGTGAGGCTATATTTAACGAGTGGCTAGTTCTGTTGAGATATATTTAGATGGAAAAGCCTCTAAGTGTGGTTTAAGCCTCTAATTAAAAAACCCATTGGTACATGGCCGGGATCCGGGATCGAACTCGGGGTCTGTCTAGTAAATACCAGACTTCTTACCCACTCGGCCACCGACGCACTATATTATATTATATTTAATTAATAAAATCATACCTATTTCTTTTGGTAATTTTATACATATTTTGAAAAGTATCAGAACTAAGTACTATTTTGTAGATACATTTATGAGGATAATTTTTCTCATTGAACTTTTGGTCCTAGCTCTAATAGTTTTTGTGAAAAATAAAAAAAAAACACTGTCAGGAAGACAATTAAGGAGGGGAGATTAGGTCAATACTTCGAGTTGGTAACGGGAATTTTCGGATTCAGCGGGGGTCGAATCTATTTAAAAACAATTAGTAGTACCAATTAAAAAAAGTATACCGACTTCAAAAATTGTGCACTGAAAAGTCAGAAATAATTAATATTTCGTGATAGAATTTGAAGATGGTTGGTGCCAAATTAGGATACAAAATTAAGTAAACATAAATATCTGTTCAATATTACCTTTCTACCGATCATCGTAATCAATTAAGTGTCTGAATTAGTAAAACTGGGAACAAAGTTGTTTTTAATTTCGTCTTCAAACTCTCCCGCGAAACCTTAATTATTTTTTACTTGTCAGTGCACAATTTTTGAAGTCGGTACACCTTTCTTAAAAGGTTCGCTGCACCCCATCGTCGATACGAAAATTGAAAACTTCGTGTCAATAGCAACTGTTGCTAAGGCTTTTCTCTAATATAATTTTCAGCCGTAAACAGAGGCAAATTACTGAATTTCTGTGAGTCTATGAGATAATGTCGAGAAATTATTATACCCTTAGAAAATAAGTCGTCAAAATCGGTACATATTTCATCGAGATATTTAGAAAAATTGACTTTGATTTTAAAATTTCTGAAATACCAGTGCACCAATTATTATTAAAAAAAATAAGACCAATCCAGAATAATTATCTCACGAATAAAAAGAAATCGCCAAAATCGGTTCACATTTGGCGGAGTAATCGATGTTCATCCGAATTGAGAACCTTCTCCTTATTTTTTTTCGAAGTCGGTTAAAAAGTGATCTCATTTGTTTCTAGAGGTTCATATTTTCAATTCCCCTAGTCTTGTCTATTAGTGAATCAAGTCAGTCAGTCAATGAAGTCAGAGTAGCAATTTTAGGGTACCGTAGCCAAATAATAATAAAAATATTTTTCAGGAGTGGCGTGGCATACCTACATATTATAAGTAGTAGTACCTAAAAGAGATTTTTTTTGCTGGAGAAAGAAAATTTATTAGGTGAATATTTCAAGATATATGAGCTCCTAAAGTCGTAAACAATGTGCACCCATATAAGAACTTACTGAACACCATCAAACTGCAAAATATCGGTGACAGGCGGAATTATTGTCAATTAAAAAAAAATCCTCATTAATTGATGCAAAAAAGGACACGATGAGAGTTTGTCTAGAATACGTAAAATCTTCTGTGAAACTACTTTTTGTATACAATTTTAGCAAAGTTAAGTTAAATTTTTGTATAAACTCTATTTATGCTTCACCGTGGCAAAATATATTAGTAACAATTATTGCTCATTACTTCGTCACTTCTCTTAGTTGCCCTCCGAAGCACGAACAGAATTATAAGTGATTGCACACTCAAATACGTCGTGTATCGATAGATTTCCTTTCGCTAAAAGCTGTCGAACACTTCCGCTCATACCCGAATAGACCCGAATGTATTTATCCGATCTCTAGGTACGTGCAGTGTGGGTTCACACTAACCCACCCTCACCCTATGAAGCGTCAGTCGCGTCAGTCTCGCCCCTGGCCTCGCCGAAGGCTGTCGTCTCAAATTTAAGCGAATTTATAATAGCAATGAGTGTTTACAGACATTACGTGAACATTGATGGACGTTTATCTAATTAATTGAAAAATTACGTCGTCTTTTTTGTGTAAAGTGTAATTAAAAACATTATGGACTGAGTTGTGTGGGATTGTTTTCGTGGCTTTAAGGTAAATAATGAATGACCTGTTTTTCTGGCTTTATTTTTCATGATTTTCTGGCTAGAATTTTTTATTATTTTGCAAGATATAATTTTATTTAAATGTTTACAAGATATATTCCAATTTCCTATTAATAGAATAATACATATGATCAAGTCTTAACTCTTTGGGGTTGAACAGAGACTAAAAAATATCAAATAGATTTTAGAATAATTATTTTTATTTTTATGCGACAAAAATGTATGACGAGATTTATAATGACTCTACCTCGATGCTACGTCACGCTTAGTAGCCAGAATGCTATTTTTGGGTATTCATTTTCCTGCATAGAATAGTAGATATAAGTGTATGTTTTCTTATTACAATTGTAGCAAAAAATGAAGGCAGTGCGACACCGGGATTTAAATACAGTAATTTGAATTACTGTGCACCGATTTCCAGTTTCGTAGCAGCGCGTAGGCGTCTACGACTTTTCTTCGTGATGTCAAAAGCAATCTGTTTGAATTCAGTTGTTGCCAATTATTATTTAAAAAATTAGGGAAAAACTGAAAGTGAACTTTTTTGTATGTAACTCCTATAACAGAGGATGAAAGTTACGGGCTCCACGGACGTAGCTCTTTTCTAATAAACTACACCACTTTGCCGTGGCGAACTATTGATATAAGTTATTAAAGAAGCTGCTCTATGACATTTTGTAGATACACAGTCACGCCCGTTTTCCAGAGGGGTAAGCAGATAACACGGATTTCCATTTGCTACGATTCTGAAATATCTCTTTCGCTTCATTCACTCTCATCATATTATTCATGCATGCTCGTCGGTTTAGGGTACGTCTGACTTGGCTTTTCTCAGGCTGCATAATTCCATATTTATTGTCTCTAATTTTATAGGCATATATCTCTGTGCAAAAAATAATGTTGATCCGTTGCTGCTGGTTTAACGTGAAAGAAGTACCCGCAAATAAACAAATTTGCAACTAGCTTACTTGACCCGTAGACTTTTTTAAAAGTGAACTATGAATTATCCCGATGGATTACCACTATAAAAAGTATGTCACTCTCTCTAATTATTTCTGTGCAAACAAATCACGTGGATGAATTTTTTTGACATCAAAGAAGGACAAAGAAACACACTTTCGCATTTACAATATTAATAAGGATGAATGTTTGTTCGCGGGTCTTGAATCCCCTCTGGTCACCCCTTTGAAACACAGACGTGAATATATATGCAATAAACCTACCTAGATCAGTTTATGACGTAAACATACTTAGTAAATACCCTTACAAAGTTATACCCTAGTAATACCACCTTTCACAGACACATAGCTTATAAACCTTCGTCCAACATTTCTTGTTTCTGACGTCTACATAACTAATTTGAACAAGGACTCCTAGGCGGATCCAAAGCCCATACGAAGTACTTGAGTTAATTAATTAGCCCCTTTGTTTCTAAAGTGAAATGTGCTCGACATGCTTAGTCCTATGTACACCTAATTCATTTTAATGGAAATTTGAAATAATATTAAGAAAAAGCGGTCTTGTTAGGGTTACAGAACCAAAATGGCGATGTCCCAGGTTTTTGTCTCAGCCGCGTTTCATCGATTATATAAATAAATCAAAGAATGATGTCATATGAACGACCACAGAATTTTGAAATTAGGTATAGCCTCACAAATACCATCGGCACAAAGAGGGAGACTTGAAGCAGTAAGGCAATCCGTGAAGAAAAAAAATCTCTCTCTACCTACTGAAATTTTGTCTACATAGAGAGATTATTTCTACACGTGTGGTTTTGTGTAAATTACGTTTTCCACTTTGTATTGTTAGTATTTTCCCGTGTTCAACCCTTCACCGGCTTTACCTGCTCTCAGATTTACTGTCCAACGCTTGGTATCTTAAGTAATAATAAAAATACGAAAGTTTGTATGGTTGGTGTGATTTTTGCACAGAGATAGGCTACTTTTTATCGCTGTAAAATATCTCTTTTCAGAATATTTTCAATAGAAGTCAACAAGATATACCCGTACACATATTTATCCAAGATTTTCACTTCACATACACTGAATAATAAAAAAATCTCTTATAATGCAGAGACCATTAATCTGAACTGTCAACAACAGGCGTCGTCCCTCACCGCACCATAATATACCTTCATATTCCTTTTAGTACATATACCTACCTACTTAATCAATTAAGCTTTATTACCATGACATTGGCGATCCACCCTAGAGCTTCATTGTACATTCAAATTAGTATAATGATATGTGTGGTGCGTTGGTGGCCGAGTGGATAAGACGTCTGGTATTAACTAGTCAGACCACGGGTTCGATCCCGGATCCCGGTCATGTAACAATGGGTTTACACAAACCACACTAAGAGGATTTTCTATCTAAATATACCTTAACGGAACTGGCCACTCGTCAGGTAGCCTCACAAATACCACCGGCTAAAAGAGGGAGACTGCGTATTTTGGGACCGTAATTTAATTAAATTCGGAAAGTAATTTTCACTGGTTTATACACATTGAAAGGTGAACGATAAAAGATAGACGGATTTAGATGGCATAAGTTTGTACTTTCTTTGGCAAATAAATATGTAATTAGAAGTCAAGCCCTAAACGCAATGTCGTATCGCAAAATTTATTGATGATTATTAAATGGAATTATAATAGTGAATACTGTCGTTTACCAACTGTCTTTGTTTTCGGAAACACTTGCCTTACACAATGTAAGTACGTAAATAAAAATGAAATGCTGTTCTTTAGTGAGCGCATCGCTTGAGAACGGCTGTACCGATTTGGTAATATTTTTAAAAATATTTGTCATAGTCCGAATCAGGTTTTGAGAAAAAGAAAAATTGGAAAAGTTGCCCGCAAAATTGAAAAATTCAGGAAAAACTAAGTTAATATGGCCTCCACCGGCAAATATTTATTACGTAAATTATGAAAGGAAGGTCGCTACAAATTATAAAAAATATCTTTACTGGGACAAATAAATATGTTTGCATGTAATAACTTTTTCTCTAAGAATAAAGATTTCAAATCCTTGGGATTTATCTTTTGTATGCTATGTTCATGATTTGTTTTAAGGGGGTTGTACAGTATCATTAATCTGAACTGTCAGAGACATATGGCGGATGTTGGCGCCGGGCCTCTGTCTGTTTGGCGGCTTCAATTAACGCCAGCGTCATTTTGGCAAAAAATAAGGACAATTTTTATGTTTTTTTCACTATATTAAGTTTTGATCGAGAATAAATATTATTGATCTTTAACTAGTTTTCTATCTGTATTTTTTTTAAATATCACATGTTAGGTCCCAATTACAAAATGTTAACACATTTTTTTATAAATAACTAGCCATTCTCCCCGACTTCCCCGTTCATATTAACTCTCATCTTCTATTACGGTCTTGAGTTCATACAAAAATCCCGAATTTTCCAAACTTCCGGGCAACTTCTCCAATTTTTCTTTATTTAAAAACCTTACTCAGACCATTACGAACGATTAAAAAAAATTACCAAATTGGTCTAGTAGTTCTCAAGCGATATATACGCTCACCAACCTAACGGTATAAAACACTTCTTGTACTACTGAAATAGTACATAATATTTGCTTTAGATGAATCAGTCACCGACAAAACTTACCTTCACATTCGTAAAAGTTACAAACGAGCAAACATTATTTTTCATTATAATGAAAACGAAGTAATTCTTCTAGAAACAACCAATAAAATAGTAATTTCTCAGACTGCAACGATAAAACTGCAAGATCATAATGAAACTTATTTTTAATAACAAAGAGTGGCAGCCTGTCGGGAGCATATGCCGCTACCTAAAAGCTCTTGTCTGTAAACGGCTTAATTTATTTTAATAAAGTATTCGTAATAGCATTTTTTATACCTGGCACTGAATACCTAATATACCAAGAGCTAGCAACGGATTTATTTACGATATTTCAGCAAGAATTAATATTTTTCTAGAGGTAGAAAGAACTTCAAGAACACAGGCCATTTTAAGAACGCTGAGTTTTAAGACCCATCATTTACCCCCTACATAGTTCTGCCTGTGACTTTGATGATAGATTTGTAAGAGAGTGTAATAACATAGTTTAGCTAAACACAGTGGACACGTTCTGCATACGAACGAAAAAATTCAGTGACTCGTTCCTGTGTCGTACAGCCAAAAAGTGGAATGAACTTCCGGCGTCGGTCTTTCCTCCGTCCCACAACCTGGGGTCCTTCAAGCGAAGCGTGAAAAAGTAAAATGCTTAATAAACAGGCGGTGACAAGGTCACATGTCGTCTTCTCTATGAAAAAACACTTGTTTAAAATAAAAAGATTTTAGGCCTTGCTAAATCACGTTGCTAGCTCTTGGTCTATAACGTCTTTGTCTGCAACTGAAACTTGACAGGCTTCAGAGGTTAACGACATCACATTATCCTATTGTTTCCTTTGTGTTTGAGTTTGTGTACCTTGCGCGTGGCTTTAAAATATAAATTTATCATCATTTTCGTGTATTTATTCTGAAAGACAGCGTCTGACAGTGTTTACTCTTCATTTAGTAGCTGAAAATATTTAAAATCTAAGTCAATATACCTTGGAATCATTAAAACAATCCAAAAACAACAAATAAGAGAACGCAAATTCAGCGATAATCCATACGCTATATTAATAAATGCGAAAGTAACCCTGACTGTCTGTCTGTTACGCTTTCACGGCTAAACCATATTGACATTTGATAAGGAGAAAGGTTGAAATGAAGGACATAGGCTACTTTGATTTTAATTTAGGTACCTATACCCTCTAGGGCGATAAAGCAATAAAGAAAAACACAAATCTGTATGTCTATGATTTCAAATTTAATATCTATTACAATATATTTAGCAATGATAGCTGTTTTTAAATTTTTTTGTCTCTCAGTCTGAAAATGGAAACAACCATCAATACTAATTATTAAAATAAAATCTGATAATTGTGTGAAAAATAGACAAGATGTGGACACTTTAGCAATATTTATTGACTTTGTCACAATAATAACTTAAAAATAACTTAGAGCAACGTATGCGTCTTTCGATCGTAAGCCATGATCTCTCTCTATCTCGATCGCTCACCATCATACATCTCTTTCATACAGTGCCCGTTAAAATACCATAACATGACATACATTATGTCTGTCCTCAAGTAAATACACCTCAATCATTAATCCCACATAAAAACTTGAAATATTTTCTCCTTTTCTTTTCAAAAACCACGCTATTTTATATGCTAAGTATTCATTTAAGAGTAGTAAATCGGTCTTTTGTAGTTAAACTGCAGATTTCAACCACATTCTATAATGTAATACTATTTACGATTGCCAGGAAATAGAGCTTACAGCAAAGCTAGTGGTGTCCCAGTTTGAACGTATCGTAGATAAACAGCAATACATTTTAAGGTCTTGAGAGGTTTATCTTTGGAAAATGCTGAAGTGATATTTCGATTTATTAAAGAAATGTTAGTCTTTGAGGTACATTAAAATTAAGTTTTCTTATATTTTATATAAAAAAGAATCAAACTCAATATAATAAAATGTTCTTGGATAAATCGAAATGCCACTTCAATGTCGTAAGCATGGATTTACGTAACACGTCACAAGTGCTTGAAATAAATCTGGAAAAATTACGAATGCGCATTATATAATTTACTAGCATTCCGCCCTCAGCTTCGCCCGTGGATATTTACGAACAAAATAAAATATACCTACCCCTACCCCTACTTCTACTCCTACCCCCTGCCCCTACCCTCTGCCACTACCACAGTTTTCGCAGCGCACGCTATGTAAGGTTATTTTTTTACACCTTGGGTTACATTATTGGAGTTTTAGTAAGGATCCCTAATTTTTTTTGAAAATAGAATATAGCCTATGTCACTCAGGGTGAATGTAGCTTTCCAATGGTGAAAGATTTTTTGAAATCGGCACTGTAGTTTTTGAGTTTATTCATTACAAACATACACACAAAAATACAAATCTTTCCTCTTTATAATATTAGCAATATATAGTATAGAGCGGATTTTACGTAAAAAAGTCTACGTTTTTGCTCATACTCTTTTCAAACAATATGATCATTTTTTATTCACGGGTTTGCTCTTACAGCTCCTGAAACCGTGTTACGGTTCCAGGGTACCCAGCGGAAGACAATACTTCCTCTTTTAGCCGATGCTATTTCTGAGGCTATACCTAAAACCCATTTGTGCATGGCAGGGATCGTACCTTGGTGCGTCTTGTTAATACCAGACGTCTTAACCACTTGGCCACCGATGCTCCTATAACACACATTTAATTAATTTTAATTTTAAATCAAAACGAGGCCATCTACTACGTAGACTTTATTGCTGTATAAACAAAGAAGAATAAGTTAATGTTTTTCCGTATTTTTTTTTTATTTCTTCACGGTTTGCCTTACAGCTCCTGAAACCGTGTTACAGTTCCAGGGTACCCAGCGGAAGACCAATTCTCCCTCGTTTAGCGGATGGTATTTGTGAGGCTATACCTAACGAGTGGCTAGTTCTGTTGAGGTATAGGTAAAGCCTCTAAGTGTGGTTTGTCGGATTATGTACATAAGTTTTTAATTAAAAAACCCATTGGTACATGGCCGGGATCCGCCTAGTTAATACCTGACGTCTTAACCACTCTCTTTGGTTTTCCGTCGAATTCTGAAACATCCGAATTTTATGAACCATCACACGAGAGAAATGAAGTAGTGTAAATAAAGTGTCAGTTGTAAACCGTGTTCGGAAAATGATAATAATAATCGAAAATGCACGGAGCCGGTGGTGTGCACAGATAACTGGATATTGGTTGGACAGTTCCATTATATTCGCGGTGGATCCAATTTATCTTGTCTACTTTTTTGTTTGCTATATTTGCTTGTGAATGGCGAAATCAATTTCGCGTGTAACTGCTTGCTTTTATTGCACATTCATGCTTTGTTTCGTGTTGATTTTGTTCTGTGGTATGTAAATTTCTATTAGTGGCTAGAGAAAAAATGCGAAGTGAAAGATGACGTTGTGACTAAAATGAAGAAAAGTAGTTTACCTTGGTTTGGACACGTTGAAAGAATGAAGGATGAAAGATTGACTAAAAAGATTTATATGGCTGAAGTGAAAGGAAATGTTGGCAGAGGACGACTTAGGTGTACTTTTATTGAACATATAAACATACTATTGATCGATGGTATTAGTAAAAGTACACACAATCCCCGAGCATGTATGAAAGGTATGATAAATATTGAATATATAAAAGAATCGAAAGAGGTATGTCAGGATCGTAACAAATGACATTCGATTGTCTCTGCCTACCCCCTTGGAATAAAAGGCGTGATGATAGATAGATAGATAGAACTTTGTGATCAATTTAACCCAGCTAAATGGTGCATGCGGCATATGGATTTAGAGATTTAGAAATAGAATAATTTCAACTTTGTTAGACACTGCATAATTATAAAGTGCTGCGTCTGCTCGACGCTTGTGTACTTGTTATCGGAAATGTATATAATTTTGGAGTCACGGTTTATGCAACTTAAAAAATGTATCTAATAAACAATACAGCACACCTTTATACCTTGCGGTGTCGCCATAAATATCAGGAACAGTGTCCACTTTTTGCCAGATGTCCATATTGAAAAGAACATTTGGCAAGCCTGTTGCTGTAATAATGGCTGTGTCACTTCTTTAACAGACTTAAATATCTGTTATTTTTAGAAGAAGTACGAGGAGTCGATTAAAGTCTTAGAGAAAATTTATGCTTAGCATTTTTTGAACCCGGGACCTCCCAATTTGGCTATCGACACCTTATTATGTATCTTCTAATAATGTTTTTTTATGCATTTCTTTATAATATTTGTACTATACGGATAAATTTCGCACAGGTATACAATATGGGTGTACAGCAAATTGAATACCTACATATAGGCTTATAACTACTTACTATTAGAGATAAATATAATTATGCTGCCGCGGACTTTTTTGTACATAATTTTATTCCACACGATTCTTTCCTACATAATTTTGTTATATCTCTCAAGGGTTAGACAGCATAAGCCATGAAAACAAGCAAGAGCAAATTTTTTTCGACTTGATTTAGTTATACTGTAAAGTGTAAATGCTCAGTTCCTAAACATGATATATGGTCCATGTTTAATACTCGGAAACCACCTACCTAATAGTGAAAACCGTAACAAATTGAGAATGTCACAGACAGACAGACGTGGCGGTAGACTTTGTTATAAAACACCCTTTACCTACTTGACGAGTTTATCACGTGTGAAGGTGGAGAGTTTCTCAGATTTTTCTAAAGTTTTAAGTATAGTTTGTGAAGACACAGCTTTTACTATTTTCTTATTTCTTGACGGGGAATTCTGAAAATAAATATTTCATACTAGCAATAGAACCCGACTTCTCACGCATTCATTGAAAGTCAAATAAAATCTATAATAGTAGTTTATAATACGGGATCATAATAGGGGTAATTAAAACACAAGTGGAATTTTAAAAAATGAAGCGCAGCCGAATTTTATAATAGCATCCACGAGTGTTTTAATTCCAAGTTATGTGCCCGTATACACTACTTTATCTAATCCCATGCAATAGTACAAAACAAATTGAACCAAGATATTTTTCTTAATCGACAAATTGGCGGCAAATCGCGGTTACCTACTTTCTGCGCATGCGCGTTAACTGTCAAGTGACTCCGACATATAGGAGTTTCGATATTTTCAGAGTTTAATGTGGCCGCATAACACATATCCTTTGCCCTTTCTGCATTTAAATAAAAACAACATTACGATATCGTTTTTGTATGAAAACTTCGCTACTATAATACATTATAGTATCGAAGTTTGACATATTAGAGACGCGTGTATGTAAAACGTATCATTATGAAGTATAATTCGATTTTGTAATAGAAATTTTACGATATAAGAGTAGATAAAATATTTTTTGTTATCCACACCACTTAGACATTGGATCACTTTGTTCATCAAGATAATATTTAACGAAAATTTCTTTAATATTTTTTCAAACTGGATTTAACTCTAATATTTTGTCCACAGATCATGAAAATTTAAAATGAAAAAACTCCAAAATATTATTTCAACATCAAGAAAAATAATCTAACTACATAAGCAGCCATGGGTAGTATTAAAATGGGTGGTCGCAGATATATCTGCATAATGGCCGCATTGCTGGCACTTCACGTTATTGGGACCGCAGGGCTGGTCTGTCCTACATATACCAATTGTAATTGTAAAGGAAATCTTGCCCTGGATTTGAACTGTTCGGTCGATGGTAACTATAAAACAATTTTATTTTTTATTCACATTACTTAGATTTCATCCCCAGTTTCTGAATTAGTCAAAATTAACAATTATCAAATAGCTGAAAATAATGGACAACATTTCATTTTAACAAAATTCTAAAACCATTTGAAGATTATCTGGTACAAAACTTGTATAAATGTTTTAGCGCGCCCCAGACTCGTATGCCGTGACGGAAATCGGCGCAATGTCCTTCTCCCCCGCCGTATCCTAAGTATCAATTTCGATGTTTCACATCTGCCGGGCGTCCCGTGACGGCCACTTTTTTGTGAGTTACTTATTTGTAAATAGGAATAATGAGATCAAAATTAATCCTTATCTCTATACTCATAAGAGTTATTGTAGACTGCATTCCACTGATTACTTTTTTGATGCCGAAGGAGATAGCCAGTGGTGACCTCTTTTATCTCGTTCTAACAGTGACCTAGGTGTTTTTCAATGTTGCAAATATCAAATTAATTAATTATTATGCAATAATTATGCCTACTAGTGTAAAGTACCTAAAATGGCACTAAAGTAAGAAATAGACAAAAATGTCACAGCTTATGCTTTCCTTTTGCTTCAATCTTTTGAAGAATATGTATTTATAATTCTAAATCCATAGTGATAAAACGTTATTTACAATACTTTGAGATATTGCTAGGATTGACCAAGGCGACACAGAGATACTTACTGCCTATCTTTTTCTTATTAATATAAATATAAAAAATGCTCTTATTTTTCACATATTTCATTAAAATAATAAAACAGGTTAAAAAATTGAATGTTGTCCATTATCTTTGAAAGCCTTTTAAATACTAGACGTAAAGGCTGTACATATTTATTGCAGTTTCACGAATGGCGTAATCAATGTATACCTCCGTATCCTTGATTAAACCATGCAGACATTTTACACAGATTTCCACTTTATTTGAAAGCATATGCATACGTATGAATGCCAAATAATCTATAAATATAAGTTTAAATGTGTAGTTTTTAGTATGCAACTTATGACAGGGACTATTTCCATCATTTCAGGAAATTTGGTAAAAATAAGTTTATTACCAAATTCATACTTGAACATACACTGTGGCAGTGTTCTTTATATTGATTATGACAAATTCCCAGTCTTAAATGAAAACGGGACAAGTGTTTTCAATTCTGTAATATTCAAGGAATGCCCACTGCCTACGACTTCTTTCAAAGAAGTTTTAGGCAAAATTGGCGTATCAAAAACAACTGCCCTTATTTTTCAAAACTCTAAGAATTTATCAAGTGATTTGATCAAGAAGCAGTTTTCGGGATTGACTGATTTGTCGAAACTTTCTTTGTCTATAAATGGAGTAACAAATGTTCCCGATAATTTATTTGAAGGCATGAGCAACCTGACTTGGTTAAATATACGATCTGATGGAATAAATCTGTCACAAAACTTATTCCGGCCATTGGACAAGCTAGAAATATTGGAAATTAGTCACAACGACATGACAAATATCTCAGGAAACTTGTTTTCTCATTTGACGCTATTGAGGAAATTGTCAGTCTGGCAGAGCAACGTTACAAGCTTTTCTAAGGACTTGTTCACAGGTGTTAACGTTTTGGAAGAACTGGATCTAAGTTCAAACAGTTTGAATGAACTTCCGTCGTCTATTTTTTCCCCGCTGCGAAAGCTGAAAAAGCTCACTCTCTTTTCAAATAAACTTTTAACTTTGCCCACTGGTTTATTGAGGGATAATAAAGAGTTGGACACTATAACTATATTTAACAATGATGTAAAACTTAAATATTTATCAAATGGCATATTCAGCGGCTTGAGTCTTCTCCAAGAAGTGTATGTACAAAGGTGTGGCTTGGAAATTATCCCTTTTGATGCATTCACAAACTCGCCTCAAATAACTAACATATCCTTGGCATATAATGACATTGAAGTATTACCAGAGTCAGTATTTAATGATCAAATTAATTTGATTGACTTGGATATCAGACACAACAAATTGAAAACCTTGCCACTTAGAATATTCTCTTCCTTAGTAAAACTGGAACGCTTGAAGATAAGTCATAACTTTTTAAAATGTATTTCAAGGTAAAATATTTCTCTTATATTAATTATGTATTTTGTTCGAAGTTTCAGGATTTTAATTAAAACTTTTATTGTAACTTTTTCAGTTTTTCTTCGTTACTGAGCCTGTTGTATTTCGATGCCGAACACAATAACCTTGAAGTTATTTCACCAGAATTATTCAACAATTCTCGTCAAAGAATGTCGATAAACTTTGCATACAACAAACTTAATTTTAAACATCAAATTACTGATGATAATAAAATTGCATATAAAAGTCAGTCGCTATTTTCACACCTGCATCACCTTAAGATGTTAAATTTAAGTCACAATGAAATACAAAATTCATTTGACGACTTCTGGACAAATGGTCATGGAGAAGTAGATTTGAGCTACAACAATATTGTAGATTTTGTACCTGTAAGTATTTTTAAAATAAAATATAACTTATGGGAATATTCTTGTTTTAAAACAAAATTTTTAATGTATTTCAAAACTTTCAGAATGAAAAATCCGTTGATGAATTCTTAACTTCTAATGACAAGATCGTGTCACATAAAGTGCATTTCCTTTGGATTTCAAACAATCCTTTAGAGTGTGACTGCAAAAACTATGCATTTTTATCTTCTATGAAAAAACTTCGTATAAAGGTGAGTTATTTACATATTTATCAATAAAGTAGTAAAATATTTTTCAACACACTTGCTCGTAACGTGAGTCTTATTACCTCAATTTTAGACTCACAATCCCATATATTAAACACGAGTGCTTTTTCATTATATTACAGCACAAAAGTTATAATATAACCCAATGAAGTTAAATTCGTACAAGATTGCAAATTGTATGTGTCCACAAAGCATTCTTAATTTAACCACGACTTTGTTGGCTGTTTGGCGAAGTTATCCGTGTCTTATCTGTCACGCGGGAAAAAACAAAACATTTCCATAAATATTTGTTAACATTTTCGCCATGTTGTGGTTAATTATCAAAAATGTCGACTTCAAGTGGCGAAGAATAGGTAAATTTGACTCCATGAAGTTTATTTTTTTCCTCGCAAGTGTGTTGAAAAATGTCGTATGAAACGCGTGTGCATTGGTCATTACATACTCAGCTTTTTTATCGCGCTCGCCTAGTGGCTCGCGCTGATAATACCGCCTCGTGTGTAATGACCAACATAGCACCCTTGTATAACAAAAATTTAGAAATAGGTTCAGTTGTTCTGGAGATTTAGTGCCTACTCATACTTACAATTACTAATAAGATTTTTTTTAATTGCCTACAGGTGGCAGACTTTGATAGTTTCCAGTGGACTAGCTCGATTAAGGCCGAATGTAATGTCGTTATGTCCAATCAAAATGTGAGAAAAACATCATACAAAAGGGCTTCTTTCATAATTAGTATTTTCGTAATATTTATGTTAGGTGGTCTAATTTTAATGACTACACTCATCAGAATTGATATTAGCTTTACTGAATATGTGAAAATTCTGTGCGAGGCAGTGCAGTCACTATACAAACCGGCCCGCAAAGACTATAATGTTTTATTGATTTACTCTGAAAAGGACGAAAGTTATGTAGTAGAAGTATTAACACCAGTATTAAATAGGATACAGGCACTAAGGGTGAAATATAAAGCTCTAAACGAAAAAACAATTAAGAAGGAAACTTTTAAAACACTTACTAAAGATATGCATGAACGATATGCTGTAAATATAGTATACACTCCTAACTACGTAGATTTGATTAGATCGGCCCCAGAGTTCATTAAAATTTGTGAAGAATGCGTACTTCGTGACATATATTTCTTTGTATTGAGCAATGTACCTAGCAATGAAATTGATGATAAGATCATAAGTAGCTTGAGTGGTCGTAAAATAACACGTTTTACACCCGATGAGTTACAATTCTGGAATGACCCTTCACGAAGACCAACCATTGACGCAGATGGTCATTTGACACGACCTAACATTAATGCTCAACCAAACCCATGTTAAACTATATTACTCTTATTTAATTATTGTTGTTTACTTAAAATTCGGGAGAAAATTGTAAATTACTAGTCGTTTCTTGGCTTATATTGTATGTTATTAATATCGTATTAATATAATTAAGTTATTTAACTTTTAAAGATAGCATAGATGTTTTTTAAATTCTAAAGACGCTTGGAAGTAAATAAGAAGCTCTGCTAGTATATTCTTTGCAAGACCTGGTTTAGACGCGAGCTAAAGACTGACTTCCTTGAAATTACTAGTACTTAACTTTATTAATGTGTGTTAGGTACCATGATTTATAATGTATGCTAATGATTAGTTTTTTGTTCTAATCTCCTTCTAATTTATGCAGTATATAAATAATAATAATAATATCTCATAGTTACACGTCAGTTATTTATTGATGTATAGTAATTAATCAATGTATTTATCACATCACAAGTAAAACTGTTAGAAGCAAGATCCATGTAGTATAATTGTTAGTTTTGTTAAAAATCAATTTGTTAACTGAAGCTATTAATATAAATAAACTGTACGCAAAATTTGTTTGTATTATTTTGCACCTTTTTTAGCAACAAGTGCCTAACTGAAAATTTTGAGGTGGCGTCGCATCGTGAGACGAATCACGGCTGCCCGAAATCTTGCTGCAACATGATGACCACGACCATTCTGTCAAGAGTGAACCGACAAGGAAGAACTGAAAATTTATATATTCATATCGAAATAACAAATCCGACAAACCACACAAGAGGCTTTCCATCCAAATATACCATCGGCTAAAAAGAGACTTGGTCTTCCGCTAGTTACCCTGGGACAGTAATACGGTTTCAGGAGTTGAAGAGAGAATAAAATTATAATTTGGCTTGCTTTTTAGGGTTCCGTACATCTCCGGTGAAAAAACAGAACCTCTTATCTGTCGGTCACAGCTTATTTTCTCCGAATCTACTGGACGAAAAATGTTGAAATTTAGTACATTTGTAGATTTTGATGACCCAATGTAATCGTGTAGCTTAAATCAAATTTTGGGGTTAATATTTTGGGGATAAATAAAAAACTTAAAATTTTTATTTTTATTTTTTTTATTTTTTATTTTTATTTTTTTATTTTATTTTTATTTATTATGTTGACATATCAAGTTCTGCCCGAAAATATGGCACTGAACCCTCAGCGTACGAGTCGTAGTCGCAACTTGGCTAATTTTATTAAACTAGCAAATTATTATGTAAGTACCAACAGTAGTATTTTTTCTAATTACCCAGGTTAGTTTTGAAATATCGTGTCGCTGACTGACTGATAATCAACGCACAGCCTAAACCACTGAAGATACAAATATGAAAATTAGAAGGTATATTCCTTAGGGGGTGTAGTGGTGCACAAAGAAAGGATTTTTCAAATACAACCCCTAAGGGGGTGTAATGGGGGTGTAATGTATTGTACTCCAAATACAACGCGTATACTATACTATTGTGTATTAGCCGGGCAAAATTATATCTAGGTATGAGAATTTTGAGAATGATAAATTCAGTAGAGAAGTGCGATCAGATCACTAGTTATGTCATGCGTAATATACCTACATCGACATCATTGACAAAGCGCTGTGTCGCGTAGGTGCGATGTGCGAAAGTTCATGTCAAAAAATTGCCTTTGTAAATGAGAATACATTTTGAACATGGGCGACATAAAGCAATGCCAGCTATAGTATTATTGCTTTGTAAATATAATAGATATATTGAAATATGCGTTATTCATCGCGTCGCTATTAATTTCCAAAAAAATCACTCTAAATCTCTAAAAATGCCTTAACATAACTGGAAACTCGTTAGGGAGCCTCAAAAAACGATTAAATAAGAAAAACTTGTTTTCCTCTGAATACCCTATGATAACACGGTTTCGGGAGCCGCAATATATCCGACATTTATCCTTGAAGATATTTTAAAAAATCACTCTATATTCAGATAAACTAATTCTACGAAGACTTTTCGAAATTACAATAAATTATCGAATTAAGTCTTCATTTCACAGTCAAGATGTATACAAGCCTCACAAATACCATCGGCTAAACGAGGGAGACTTGGTCTTCCGATGGGTACCCTGGATCCGTAACACGGTTTCAGGAGCTGTAAGGCAACCCGTGAAGAAATAAAAAAAAAAATTTCAAGTTGAAACAAAAATCCATCAAATTACGTCTTCATTTCACAGTCAAGATGTATACAAGCAAGTTAAAAAAGGAAAATACATGTAAATGTTACTAGATGACTTAAAATATTTCCCAGATACCATCAATTCAGAGCTCACCCTACCCCTGTTTGCTGTCATTTGCATACTTTATTTCCCACAGCAGCAGTAATGCGATACTGTCTTGATAATCTTATACAGGAATATCTTTATTAAAACACTGTCTTAGCTGTTTGAGGATTTACGTCCCAAGCAGCAGTAGGTGCGTCGGTGGCCAAGTAGTTAAGACCACGGGTTCGATCCCGGATCCCGGCCTAGAATGAGTATTTTATAATTAAAAACTTATGTACATAATCCGACAAACCACACTTAAAGGCTTTTATAGCCTCACAAATACCATCGGTTAAAATAGAGAGACTGTAAGGCAACCGACAGAAGTTAAAACTTAAAACTATGAATAACGGTGGTTTTTAATTTATAAGTATATATACATTTCACAACGTATCTGTGTCCGGGCTGAAGAATTGCCGGCCAGAAATGCGCAGCGAAAAATGCCCGACCTAGGCATACGTGGAAGCCAGTACATGAGTTCCTGCCCTGACCTATGCTCTAGGTACTCGGGCCGGGCAATCTATGGTCTTGTGCTGAAATTATTTCGCGAACACAGGTCGGGAATCCATAAGATGTTCCTCTACCAAAAATCGCTCAACAAAGAAGTGGCGGTGTTTTTTTAATTTTTCTAGTTGGTTATTATACCTCCTCTTTTTTAAAATAATTGGTTAAGTTGCGAGTACGACTCGCGCGCTTTTTTTTGTTTTAATTTTCCCCTAAAATTAACCCCCAAAATCGAAATTCAATTATTTACCCTATACGTCCGTGATTGAGTCATCAAACTCCATATATGAAGCAAGTTTCAACATTTTTCGTACAGTACATTTGGAGAAAATATGCTTTGACAGACGGACGGACAGACAGACACTTGAGTAATTCTATAAGGGTTTCCGTTTTTCATCGGAGATTTTCGGAACCCTAAAAACAACAAAATCAATAAAAATAGTATGAGATAATAATGAGCTGTGTTTGTATAATTCTATCTATCTATCATCACGCCTTTCATGCCAAGAGGGGTAGGCAGAGACAATCGGATGCCATTTGTTACGATCCTGATATATCTCTTTTGCTTCTTTTTTTTTTGTAGGTATAATTAATTCAGGAAAATAACTACTCCTCTCTGTATTGGTATTGCCTAAAGGTTTTTCAAATAGACGTAGTTTACATTTTTAAAACATTCTCTTTTCAAACCCTCAATTCGTTAAAATTGCATCGACAAAATGGAAATTATTCGCTAGCCACGAGAAATATGTAGGCAATTATTAAAGCAATTTTTTCATTAGAATACACTTTACTGCGAATATCGGCTGGACGTGGGAAATGAAAGTTTGCAAAATGTCTGACAGGGGATTTTAAATCGAGGGTGAATGGGAACTATGGCAGTTGGTAAAGGGAAGAGACGTATTATTATTTATAATTTTCCTTCTATGTGCAATAAATGTCCATCGAACTGATTAATTATACTAGCGACTTATAGTTTATTTCTTACCTTGATGATGGGACCTTAGGAGGCGAAGTGGAATCTGTTATACAAAGATTTCGAATTTATAATAAAAGAGTTTCCGTCTAAATTTTTCATTGTGAAAAAAAAATTATTTGGCTTCGGGCATTAAAATTATTACTAACAAATCGCCTTGGAAAAGAGGTAGACCGTTGGTATGGGACGCAACATGTGTGGACACTCTGGCTCCGTGTCAATTTTCATGCACATCTATTGCGGCTGCAATGGGGCTGCCGCTTGCAAAGCCGAAACTGCCAAACATCGCAAATATACGCATCTCTTCCTGAAGAATACATATTTTTGGCGTTTGGGTTGGAAACACTGGGCCCGTGAAGACCTAACCCACGACACCTCTACAAAGAGATAGCCAAAAGATTGGTAGGGATGTCCCACGACCAAAGAGCTAGCTCATATTTGGCCCAAAGGATAAGTTTCGCTATTCAACGTGGCAACGCAGCCAGCCTCATAGACACTTTCCCAGAAAGCAGCGATATTGATATATTTTTTATTTATATATATATATATATATATATATATCATAGTAGGTATATTTAATTGTATTTTATTATATTTTTCTAGTTATGTCCAAAGATGAGTTTATTTTTTTATATGGTTTAGGTACTAATGAAACCTTTTGCTGCAAATATATATCAAGAATCCTATTTATTTATAGATAGCACAACATGTGCCTTGAATGATGGTGACAAACAACAGTGCATAGTCAGGTAGGTATAGTCCTTATTGATAACACAATGATTACGCACGAGCCAGAGGCCTAGGGCAAGGGAAATGTTTTTGGTAAATTTGTAGCATTCAGGGCTTGTAAATGTCGGTTATATAATGGATTCTGATCATCTGAACTTGAACGCGATACTATGTATCTTCTCCTTCTTCTCAGTCGTGGTCAATCATGGCGGTCCACAGTGCGACGCACTTTGTATTGACTCGCCATGGTTAACTTTATTGAGAAGAATAGTACAGTGGTTTCCTCTTGCCTTCCCTTTGCTTTGCTTCAAATAGCAACCAATCGATCCAGCCAGTGGTTTTCGGGATTATTTCTAACAAACAAACTCACTCTCTCGTATATTAGTTGCCAAAATCAATCCGTCTATTTGGAATAATAAAATAAAGATTATTCTTGTAACAAGAAATATGATTAGCTTTAGGCAAACCTACGTCTATAACACGTGTACGATACAAATATTGAACAATATTACAGAAACAAATCGATTGTAAAGAATTACACAATGTCTGATCCCTTTTTGTGAAGGACCCTTGGAAAAATATATATTCCGGAATAGCTGACCTGAATGATTTTGCATGTTTATTGCAAAATGAAAATAAAACCATTCTATTGGTAATAAAACCAGTGGTCCCGGGTTCTATGTATTCTTTCTATCTATCATCACGCCATTTATCCCAAGAGGGATAGGCAGACAATCGAATGCCATTTGTTACGATCCATACCTCTTTCGCTTCTGTTATATTAATCATACCTTTCATACATGTTCGGCGATTGTGTGTACTTTTAATATTTCCATCGATCAATACATTTTTATATGTTCAATAAAAGTACACCTAGGTCGTCTTCTGCCAGCATTTCCTTTCACTTTAGCCATATAAACCTTTTTAGTAAATCTTTCATCCTTCATTCTTTCAATTCTATCTGTTGTATTTGGTACAAACGGGATTCCAAGATTAAAGACAAGGGAAATGAAAGCAACTAAAAATGACATTATTAAAAAATGGTAAGAATGCAAATGCTTCGGAGGAAACGTAAATCCGACGTTAATTTGTTAGCAGTGTCTCTGGTCACACTGCAACGCTCAAAAGCCGTAATGGTGTATTAATTGCGGTTTACTTAGATTACCAGTAAATTATTGACACAGGAAAACGAGTAAAATTGTAAGTACGAGTGGTTTTCAGACAGGTTCATTAATGCAACTCACTTTTACACTATTGTTATTAGAACTATATTAAAATTGTCCAAAATGGATAGGATCTGGAAATGTGTAAAAAATCTAGAAAACAACGGCTCAATTACTAGTATAGACAGATCAACTATAAATATATGCACACATACACTTTTATTAAAAGATTAATTTTTTCCCTTGCTGCCCTGAGAGACAAATAATAACCCAAATTAAGAAAAAAATGGAAAAATAAAAAAAATACCGCTGTGGATGGTATTTGAACCATGTGCATTCTGCGCTACACTGCATACGTTTAACTTCGTGTCAATATCAACCGTTGCTAAGACTTTTCTCTGATATATAATTTTCAGCCGTAAATAGAGGCAAATTTCTGAAAAATCATATCAAAGTTAAAATTAAAGAAAATAAATGTGTGAATCACCCGCCCTATTATTATAGAGTACATGGATGGTTTAATGATTAACTGCGAGTGAGTTTCAATAGTATCAAGGGACATAGTGGTATACCGTCATCGGAAACCGCTTTCTCATGAAATATTCAACGGATTAGGATGTCTGCAATTTGCTCCGCCCTATCTATTGAGGTACCTACTTGTAGCCGAGCGGTGACCGTCTGGATAATTTTGTCCAGAGATAGCTTTATTATGACAAAGTCATGGTAAAATAGATTTTTGCGAATTTAGAGTAAGTAAATTAGTTCTTTAGATTGGGACTAAAGTTAAAAGAGGACCAAAATGTGAATGAAGAGTCTTTTGAAAGGAAGTCAAAATTAGTGTTTTTCAATATTTCCTCGGAACTTGAAATAATTAAGTAGTGGTAAATTTACTTTCAGATATTTATGTCCCCTCTTAACTAAGAGAAATCATGTTAGCCAATTTCATTACCTACATCAAATGCAGATAGGGAAGTGCTCATATGAAACTTAATAATGGGCTAGCATGTGGCCAGCTGCAGTGGCCGGTGATGGTAGAAGAATACAATAGCATTACTTCAAAGTGTTTTAGTGTACAGACATTTTCCACTGTTAATTAAATATCCGCATCCGTACATATCCAATTCAATTACATATTCTGCAAAAGATTCTGCAAGAGATAATTTTAAAATGGATGCGAGTGACATTTAATTATCAGTGGAAAATGCTCGATCTGTTCTCTGCATATAGTTTAAATTATATTATACTAGCTTTCCGCTTAGGCTTCGCCCGTTGGTGGAGCCCATATTACCTTTCAGACCCTAATATGGCCTTAAGGTCATAAAAAAATCTCTTAGAAAAAAGCACTTTTAGTTTTTACAGAATTTTTAAATTTTTCGAGCAACTGCTTTTATTTTAACCATATTTAAAAAAGTAGCCAAATCGGTCCCGCCGTTCTCAAGTGATGCGCTTGCCAACGAACAGCGTTTAATTTTTATTTATATTGAAGTTTATGATCCTTTGGGCAAATAAAGTAATATAAAATAGTAATATGCCTAAGCCCAAGGCATTTCAGGTTTTTGTTGTTGATAATCATATGTTTTAATATAAAATCATGAAAGGTTTTCGCCCCGACTTCGCCCGGTTTTGGTAATAAATATTATCATACACAACCCTACCTTTCTTTTGATAAAACATAACTATTATGTAACAATAATGTAACTTAATAACAGTGAAATAAGTTTTAAAAATAGTCCAGTAGTTCCAGGTTTAGGTATAGAGAAGTCCTTTAGAACTTGGCATTATAATCCATATACAGCGTTAAAAGCTGGCAATGCGGCCTACAATGCTGAAATGGCCAAACTTGGCAAATATGCATCTCTTCCGAAATAGTACGTAGTTTAGGCTTTTGGTGTGGAAACGATGGGACCGTGGGGACTTGGAGAACATAGTATGTTTATAGATATTAGTGAACGACTAATAGAAAGCTCAGACGACCAACGGGCTGGCTCTTACTTTGGTCAAAGCATAAGCATTGACATCCAGCAATGAGGCAATGCAGCCAGTCTGTTGGGTACTCTCCCAGTAGATCAGATAGCGATTTACATGAATTTTTTTATTTGTAATTTAGTATTTGAATCATTTTAATACATATTTCTTACATGTAAATGTTCAACTATTTTTTTTTATTTCTCTATATCTTATTATGTCTCTATATCTTATTAAAAATATAAAAGCACATACAAATTTAATCTAAAAAAAAACTTAAAAAGTAAAGAGAAAAATTAAAATGAAAGGTAGAGTTTCTCCTCCAGCTCTGAGGAAAGTTCAACCGTACTGCATTACCCCTTTGAATCTCCAAGCTTATGTGGCGATTGAAGAAACTAGCTCGATAACCACCAAACTTTTGAAAAGTTAAAAAAAATATAAATATTGAATTGATTTTTGCAATAAAGAAGTATCAATCTATTATTTTAACAAATAAAATTTAATAAATTTGCTCAATAAAAAAGAGAACTTGATTGAACATTTATTTATGAACAATAGAAGAGCAAATATTTCACATCAAGTACGTTTTGAAAAAAAGTAGTATGATGTGGCGGTGAATTTTTATCTACAACTTCGGCGAAAATAAATTGTAGCCGATTTTTCATTTTGAAATATTCGCGGTTCGTATCGAAATATCTCAGGCTTGTTACTAGATGAGGGGCAGTAAATAAAACAAAAATGCCGATTTATTTCATAAACTACCGATATACGAATATTCCATCTCTATTATTTTAGTTTGTTTTTAATATGTTGATGAATTTCAATATCAATTTTTCTGGTACAAATTTCAAACGTCCACAATTTGTTAGCAGTCTTTAAAGTTAATATTTTAATATTTCAGTTAATTATTTTATAGATTTTTACTCTGGCTTCGTCCATGGAAGTTTTTGAAATGCGACATAAGAATGCGTCAACCTCTCCGGTCCTCCAGCTATATATGTAAAAAATCGCGTCGATCCGTTGCTCTGTTGTGACGTGAACGAAAGACAAACAAACACACTAAGTCCGGCCGCACACCGAAGACACACGCCACATGCACGACGCAAATTGCCTATAACAAATTGAATGCTACAAACAAACGTTGCGCCAGTGATATGATAAGGGCTATAAATGTGGCGTGTGTCTTCGGTGTGCGGCCGGACTTATTCTAAAATACAATGTCATAGATATCTATACTAATAATAAAGCTGAAGAGTTTGTTTGTTTGAACGCGCTAATCTCTGGAACTATAACCAGTCGGATTTCGAAAAATATGTTTGCATTTCATAGCCCATTCTTGAGGCAGGAAAGCTATATAACATCTTGCTACGACCCAAAGGATCGGAGCAGTAACCATTGAAGCGTTTGCAACCTTAAGGCACAGCTAGTTACTAATATACTCTCACCTATCGCTATATCATACACCTTTACTATTCCATAAAATATACATAATCTATGGGTGTAAATAGAAATACAAAACTATAAATTTTAAGTCCTACTACTTATACTTGTTTTCAAGAAATTATTTTATAATACTAGCTTTCCACCATTGGCTTCTCCCGTATGAAAAAAAATCCACCTTGCAGCGTCACCTACGGGGTCCAATTGTGAACACACACACACAAAAAAATTATCAAAATCGGTCTAGCGGTTTAGGAGGAGTTCAGTGTCATACAAGAATTATATATAAAGATAGTAGAAAGGTAAGTCCTCAATTCTCAGAGGCAATGTAAAAAATCGTTCAGAAACCTAATTCCTTTCGAATCTCATAAGCTTTTATGATGGAGAGTTTATTAGCGAAATTTGGTAACTTGCTTTATATTGTACGTAGGAGATTCTCGGTGATCAACTGGGACCCTTTAATGTACCTAGCTAATACTCCTACTTAAAGGAAGGCGTAGCTGGGAAGGGAATTTATCAAATTGGTATTATATTATATTGATCGGCAAGTGTTACTATGTGACCCTATAGCCTAACTACTGACTATCTAGGCATGTGAATTTACTACAAGAATTTAGTAATGAGAACACTGAAATAAAGATTTAAATTAAGCATCTTTATTAAACTAAATGAATCTACAATATATTAAGTTTGGAATAATTTACACAATAAAGTATTTGAATTTACGAATAAAGGTATCGATAAAATAGGGAGTTAACTAAGATGTACACGTGAGACGCGCCAAGAGCGTGCGGCCGACTGAATTGAATTGACTGTCAGCGCTCCGGCGGCCGTGTACTACAGCGAGAACAAGTTTCGATTACTTTTTTATTTTTCGAAAATACACATCTAATTAAAAAAAGTTTGTATTCTCGTCAATACAAACATTTTGACAACTCAATCATCTACAACTTCCGGAGACATCGGCATGACTCACTTTTGCTGAAAAAGTGGAAAATCATAGTTTCATTGGAAATGTTTCTTCAGTTTTTTAACTATTCACAACATCATCTTTCAATATACGCAAAGAAGGGCTTAACAATCTTTCGTTTTGCCTACTTTTTTACAACTTTATTAAATTATTTTTCAAGCGTTAACGTGTGGTAAAAGTAGCGTATAATTTTCTCATCTGTCAACGTCTTGCCAACCAACGAGAGAAATGATGCAATGAACCTGTCAAGGCTCACGTTGGCAAATTAATTGAAATAAATTACTTTTCATAGAAACTTTAACACGAAAAATAAGAGGCTTTTACCTACATTGTGACATTAACAATGACTTGGAATTTCTAACTACCTATTTCTATCTATCCTGAATTCCTGTCCTAGGTCGTCCTCTGTCAGCATTTCCTTTCACTTCTGCCATATAAACCTTTTTAGTCAATCTTTCATTCTTCGTTATTTCAACGTGTCCAAACCAGCGTAAACTACTTTTCGTCATCACAACATCAGAATAACTATTTTAGAATTTTACTTTATTATTTATTTTTATTAATTTACTTCCTATAACAGGAGCATATTTTAGTCGTTCGACAAATAAACGGAATGAAAAAAAATCAGAGGTCTTATCCAAACTAATTCTAATATAGTAAATTGGAAAGCGTATTTGTTTGTTTGTCCTTCCTTCACGCAAAAAACAGAGCAATGGTTCGACGTCATTTTTTTTTGTATAGGATACTTGGAGGTCTCCCAAATCCTACTGAATAAATTCTTATGTCATATTTTAAAGGCAAAGCCGCGATGTAAAGCTAGTATAAATCGATGTTGTATTCATTTTGAAATAACTGACAGTATTTTTATTGCAGATTTAGCAAAAAACTACTAAGTAGAGTGTTTCTGAACAGGTAAAAATAAAGCTTTTAGTCTGAAATAGCAAATCATGAAATGTGGCAAGTAGAAATAAATAGAATGAACTCCTTTGAGAGCACTTAAAGCGTATACTTAAATCACTAATGGAATTCAATAGTAGATCCTTATAAAGTATTCTATGTGATACGTTAAACTAAAATTAGCACTAAGTAGGTAAGACAAAGTTCAGTTGAGAAATTATTATAATCTGAAAATTTATAATTCTATTGGCTATGAAGCAGTACATAAGGATCGAGTGAAGGAGTGCTTATTCTGTCTGAAATTCTGTTTACTGTTATGGGAGACAGGCGTAAATGTATATATGTTTTAGGCTCCGCCTGCGTAGAAATAGTATTACGAAATATTGAATTTATTTTAGGTATGTATATTATTTCTTACTAGCTATACCTACCTATGCCTCGACTTTGCACGGGTTCATTAACTTTCATCCTCTAGTATGATTTTGAATTCATACAAAAATCCCTTAGAAAAATAGCACTTTCACAATTTTTTCAATTTTCCGGGGAACTTTTCCAGTTTTTATTTCCCTAAAAACCTTATTCAGGCATTATAAACATTTAAAAATATTGCCAAATCGGTCTAGCCGTTCTCAAGTGATGCGTTTACCAACGAACAGCATTTAACTTTTATTTATATAGATATCGAATTTTCATAAAACTAAAACATGAAAATGACATTCAAAAATATATTCTTTTTTTTATTTTGACATATTCTTATTTTGAAAAACAACCCTAAAAAGTCAATATTTTTATTCAACCCGTATCGTTTGCTTTGGTTAAGAACCTTTCAACCTCAATATAATATTCAAAGGTTAGCCAGTTAAAATATGGCTCAATAGGCAGTACGGATCGAATTGGATTTCTTGTTTAATATTCAACTGATGAAAAATATTCGCCGTCATAAAAACGTGGACCATATGAGTTTTCAGAGCCCGCGTATTTGAATATTGATGTTTATGGAAAGTGCCAGCGCAGATTCAAAAGTAAAAGCCTCGTTTTCACACAAAGAATAATATTGCTGGAATTATGAATTGTGGTTGCTTTTAAGTAAAATTGGAAATGTTTATTTAGACAAACTTCCTATTTTATAATTTATTTATTTATTTATTTTAGATTATTATTTTAGATTTAGATTACACATTACATATTTTTTGCCACCTGTTCCGTTCAATATGGACAGAACAAAACAGGTGGCAAGCCTGTTGCTGCACTTAATGGACCTAGACGTAAATATCTGTTATTTTTATAACAAGTGATAAAATTTTACAACAGTGTTAAATATTGTATGATGGCACGAAACCCTTTTAATGTGCGAGGCCGACTCGCACTTGGCCTATTTTTATTATCTGTTTAAACCATAGCGCCATTTGCTTCGTTCTTTTGCGTCCTCTTCCGTGAGGCCCATCTCCCTCATGTCCTTATGAACCTTCGTCAGCCAAGTGGTTTGGGGTCTTCCTCTCCACTTCTGGCTTGTAGCCATGGTCAGGCACTTTTTCACGACATGATCGTCTTCTCTTCTAAGTACATAAAATGCTCATAAACGATTTATTTATAATTTCAAAACAGAATATAATAAACAAGTTATTCCACGGTACATATTATTATGTTATTTTCCCAGACGAAATTTTGAAATCTGAAAACAGCGTAGGTATTGTAATTTAATATTAAAATATTTAAAGGTAAGTACACAAAATACATACTTACCTACTTAACAAAGTATTTATTATTCATGGTGTATTACGGTTTATCGACAGAGCACAGGTGTGAATTCAATATTTATGGAATTTATATTTTTCATAATAACGAGTACCGCAAGGAATTTTTAATATCGCACGTGGCCTTTAATTTTTTTAAAAACTATTTATATTTACTATTATAATTTACTAGCTTATCGTCCCGGTTTCGCCCGTGGATCTCATATAAAATTTCATCCCCTAATATGGTCTTGAGTTCATACAAAAAAACCATGTTCAGTTTTTCCCGAATTTTCAAATTTTCTAGGTAACTTTTCCAAATTTTCTTTTCCTAATAACATTATTCAGACTATTACAAACATTTAACATTTAAAAAAATAGCCAAATCGCTCCAGTCGTTTTCATGTGATGCGTTTACCAACGAACAGCATAAAGTTAAATGTATAATTTTTATTTATATAGAATAGCGATAGGTTCTGGCTTCGCACGCTACACATAATGAAGATTAATAAAACACTATACAGATGCATTACGTATTGAATACAATGTTATAAATAGAGTTTAAGATACAGAAGTCGATAAAAGTCCTTGAAGCACGAGAAGGTTCTTAAAGAAAATTGGTGCTTAGATGATTTAATTGTTTTAGTTAGAGTGAATATTGAGCTATCGATACTTTTGATCATCAAACATATCTATTTAAAGATAAGTCATATACATTTTAAAGTTTGATGTAGTTCAAAATTATGCATAAATAATTCAGTTATTTTACTATCAATATAGGTCATTTAATATTAAAATATGTCATAGCTATTTCTACTGTGACCTCTAGCTCGTATTATTATGACCTAGATTAACTTGGTGACCTAGTTGACCTAAATGTCTAAAAGGAGAATTCAATTCAATATTTTCCCGGCATAAAAAGCTTATTTCGCATTTATAATATTATTAAGGATAGTCATGATTTTCAGGTAGGCTAACTGTAAATTCAACGTTTTTTTTATTCACGGCTTGCCCTTACAGCTCCCGAAACGGTGTTGCGGTCCCAGGGTACCCATTTAATGACCAAGTCTCCCTCTTTGAGCCAATGGTATTTGTGAGGCTAACCTAACGATGGCTAGTTCTGTTTTTTATATTATATATTTTAATATAAATTTATTATGTATATTATTTTTAAGTGCCTAAGGAAAATCAGCTACGCCATTCAACATGGCATGCTGCATGCAACATTGTGCCAGTTGTGACTTGTGTATCCTACTTATGGACTCTCTTCATTTGGTATACTTTATTTTAAATTATTACACTTAATTTAATAAATTTGATAAACAATATATTGATTTACTAAATACAGGACTTTGTTTGACTTTGTTCACATTCAAATTATTATTTTTTTATTTACCAAAATTTATGGTTACATGTGGCATACGGCAGCTATGATATAGGAATATAAAGTGACAGATTCCCTGCCGCACATGACAGAGGGCGCCACTCGCCACCGTCTAGTAAGAGTTCACAGAGTGTAAATATACATAACACCACAGTTACTCCAGTATAAGGCATACTTTGATAGAAACAATCTGATGGAAGATGTTGTCAATTAGATTGTGATAGATTTCAATCAAGTCTACCGTGCGTCTATCGTAATTTATATTTTTCTCTCAAACAAATTATTCGCTACATCAAAGAAATAAAAATCAACAAAGTTACTTATTTTACTGCTTTAAAATATTTATATTCAACACCATGTAAATTAATTTCCTTTTATCATACTAAGTATTTCTTTAAAAACTTATTTTTTCATGTTCATTAAGTAATAAAAAAATCCATTAGATATGTACAGTATAAGTAATTAAAATCTACATATCTAATTTGTTAAATCGTAAAAAAACAATAATAGTAATAATTCGTTAGGTATAATTGCCTTTTAAAAAAAGGTGTACCGACTTCAAAAATTTACACTGAAACTTGCACAAGTCACTATAAAAAGAAAATCCAAATCGCTTCAAGTGTGCCTTTCTTGTTCAGGATCCCGTCATCAGATCTTGTCCTCATGACCATGGGACCACCTGGGAAATATACACTTTCAAACAAAAAAAAATATTCCATATCGGTCCAGTCGTCTTCATAATATAATCAACTGAAGAACTTTTCACTTCAATAGTATCAAATGAAGGTCGATAGCGCAATGGACAGGATGTTGGATTAAAACAGGAAGTCCCAGGTTAAGTCTATAAAGCTAAGCACAAGGTACTAAAATATTAAAATCTTAATCCTAATAAATGCGAATACGTGTTTGTTTGTCCTTGTTTCAAGTCAAAGCAGAGTAACCGATTGATTAGGCTACTTTCCCGGTACGATCCCGGATAAATTCCTATCACATTTAAAAAAATCCATTTATGATGCAGGGGCGGAAAGCTAGTAAAATATATTGTAATGAACCTGCGCCAAATAGGTGCTACGAAGGGCAAGTAAAGTTGGCGTTTTGACTTGTTCCCATACCAATGTCTCTTAACAAGCGTCGAGAGATATAAAGTAATGATCATCATCTTTGTAACGAATTTATCTCTGGTGTGGACACGCAAACGAATCGGGATCGGTGTCTTGGGCTGGAAGTGACCACACGAAGAAGAAATTCGTTATATTTTTGGTTGATATTTGAAATGTGTAAAAGAATAGGCTGTATGATGGAAGTTTCCCTTTGCTTGCACTCGAGGTTGAAAAATAAGTAGGAAACGTCAAAAGACGGAACGATAACCTCCAGTGCAAGGAAAGGCGACAAAAACTAATCGCTCTTGAAAAGTTATAGAAAAACTGGGTCTGGTATTGGACACGATGTCGAGAAGGGTCTAGATTGGAAGACTGAGGCGGACACGTCGGGCTGCGGGGCTGTGCGATGCTGGCCGCCGTCAGCCCGGAGAGATGCAAGCGGGGCAGCGGGCTGCACGAGGACTATTTCCTCGGGCAGCGAGAGTGGCAGACCACGACGGCATCAGGGGTTGCCATGCAGGCTGCCAGCAGCTTCGTAGGTGCCCAGGAGGATTGCTTCCTGGGGCATCAAGGGTGATACGCCTGCAATGACATGGGTGCGCCAGGACGGCCGCACTCCGCTTCAGAAGAAGCAAAGATGGGAGCAACAGTTCTTAGTCCGTAACAGAAGTCGCGCCACAGACGTGTGGCTCGACCGTCAATAAATAAGAAAGAAGAAAGAAGACGGTAGGGTTAATCAGCTTATCAACCTCGAGTGGAATTTGTGTAAATATAGTGTTAAACATGTAAGTGTCTTTTAACTGTTCACTCCTAGCAGGCACCCGTGAGACCTTGTAATGTAGACCGCCGAACCACCCCTGAAGTAATGTAGGTACATGAGCTAGCTGGGAAACATCTATCTCCTCCTTTCTCTTCATCTACTTTCTCTATCTTTCCTCTTCTTGTGATGTCTAGGAGCCCTAGGTTTCCTATACGTTACACGAAAATGTTATTTATAAATGGTGTATTTTGCCTGTGGTTTGACATACGAAACCAGAAACTTCAATAATTATCCATATTGTAGAACATGAGCCACCTAAGCAAGGGTCAATTAAAAGTTTTATTACCTCGTTGTTACAGTTTCATTAGTGTTGCGAGGGAGAGCTGAAAGTAATATTTAATTTATTCTCTAATATTACTAAATGATTACTTTGTTGTATATTACCTTGCCTAGATAATTATAAAGTCAAATATACGTCTACTAGCAGTTGCCCGCGACTTCGTACGCGTTTTATTATGAAAACAACGTTTACACCCCATTTCACCTATATCATAATTTATATGGGGTATAAACTATTCCCAATTTCTCTGTAAATAATCCACCTGTGTCACTGTAATTTAGCATATAGTTACTTATCTGTTATTTTTTCAATGGGTTTTATTGAATAGGAAATATGGGTGGTTAAACTTTGCCCCCTGTTTTCTCTCACAAAGCTCTTAAGTTTTTTTAAAGCGCTTTTATACACCCTTCAATTAAATTAATAAAATATATTTTACTCATATTTTCTATTCACGAAAGCCTTTGAAAAAATAACAGCTATTTAACTTAGATATATTGAATAAGTAACTGTATGCTAAACTACAGTGACCAGGTGGATTATTTACAGAGAAATTGGGAATAGTTTATCCCAGAAAAATTAAGTATATCGGAACCTTAAATTACCCTAATTTGTAATATTAATATAAGTACTAAATGTAATGCGCACATTAAAATAAACATTATGATCGAATGGACATCCTGTCGGGTTGTGGGGTAGCCAGGATGGGTCGATGGGTAGGTATTGCAGGAAAACTCGTAGTAAACTTTCACCATTCGTTTATTGGTCGAATTAACAAGGAACAAACAGGAACAGCAAAAGAACAACCAGTAAAAGCATCCGTAAGGAGCCAAGGAGAAGGAAGGAGAAAGGAGCCAAGGAGAAGGAGCCGTCAAAGGAGCAAGGAGCCGTCAAAGGAGAAAGGAGCCGTAAGGAGAAGGAGCGCACTGTAATAAAAATGAACTACACATTACTACAGGGCGTTAAGCTATTGAAGTAACACAATACAAAGTATGATAAAAATACTTACAATACTTATTTGCGCTCCTTTTATATTAACATAGATATTAGTTCTTGAATATTGATTCAATACATTTTATATAGTTATTTACTTAGTTGATAAAATAGAAATATAATAAATTTTACAATTGGCAGAGTAACTGCCTAAGTCAACAGTTTGTGAAGGAATGAGTAAAATTTTAATTTAGGTTCCACACATCGAATATTTGAAAATAACATACAATGTTATATTGAATTAAAATGAACAATATCGTGTTCTAAAATCAAAATAAATGCTATTTATGATGGCCAGCTTGTAAGCGGCCAGGAAAATAAGGTCGTATCATCACAATCCTAATGAAATTTAATAAAAGTAACGGAGTTTCAATAACACCTATTCGTTAACACTACGATCCGAGAGAAATTGACCAATTTTATTATTCTGTTTAACTTTATTTTTCTTTAACAATCAGAAAATCTACGCATTGCTCCTGGTGGAATCATATCTGGGTATGATTTAATAAGTCGAGCCGGCTGAATAAGAAGGAAACCTCGCTAAAATGTAGACATTGTAACCACTGTCTCTGGCCACGTAATATATAGTGATCGCATAGTACGTACGAGAGTTTGTCCAATTTATTGTGTTTTACCTAACAATATGTGTTCAATACAAGTTTAAGTAGACGGTAAACACTTAGCTACATGATAATGCGTGCGGGAGGTAAATAAAATAAAACACTTTGTATATAATCTTTGTGGAATAAAACACGGTCTTTTAACGATAGCTCAGTGTTCGAGAAAAAGAGCATTAGGCCGTAATTTATCACAGTTTCCACACCATTAAATAAGAAGACCGCAAAAACCGCGTGCGTGGAGACCATTATACTAACGGAATTGTCTACAAATGCAAAAATGATCACTTTCAATAAATACATGTGAGTGAAAATGTGAACTTCCTATAGGAATTCTCTGATATACCTTAGATATACCCTAAATCTGAAGTATTTGTGTTTAATATATTTTCAATGTCTTCCTTGAAAAGTTTCCACCAGAATAAGTGGGGAATGTAGAATTTAAAAATATTTTAAACTCTAATAACTTTTTCCCACAGGTAAGGTGAGCAGAGATTTTTAAAAAAGGAAGCGAATCCGTGTGATCTTTCTTGCTTCTTACTTATTTTCATTTTTCACAGACATTTTTTTCAGGAAGCATTTTCCTTTTAGTAATAAAAATATACGACACAATAAAAAATAGTAGATGAAAAAGCAATTAATTTATTGGAGGGTCTGAAAAATCGCCTTTGTCCAATCATTGTTTGGTCATTCATTGTTTGGTTTATAGGGTAATGGGGTCCAAGGGACTCCAAAGGTGTATTCAAGTGTCAAAAGGATGAATGTCCCGTTATTTATGGGCTAACCCTAAAAACATCCCTCGTGGCCGCTTTTGATATGTAAGGTACACAACACTGTATTCATTAACATTATCTTGATGTCTCACCTCATTGTGTATGGAAATAAGTCTAATTTGTTTTTATTTCACTAAAATGACAACATTCTATTGTTACACAACAAACATATCTTCACGGCTTTTATACCTTGCAGTATAGTCAGAGACACCTGTAACAGTGTCAAATTTTGCCAGTCCATATTGAACAGAACAGGTGGCAAGCCAGTTGCTGCATTTAATGGATGTAGATCTGTCACTTCTTTAACCAACATAAACCCCCACTAGCACGAGGAGTTGATTCAAGCACATATTCTTAAATGCAGTTGGTGCTGAACCAGGGACCGCCTATACAATTATATAATAATCTTATGTTGCTTTTTTTACATTTATAACACATTAAATTTACTTAGGTTAAAAATAACACAACTATAAAAAAACCTTTAAATTAAATAGAAGCAAGTAAACCTGGTCCGCGTGGAATTGTGGCAAAAATACTGGCTGCATTTCCTCGCTGGATCGCGATGCTGATTCGTTGAGCGAAGAAATAGCCAGCCTTTCTGTCACCAGAAGAGATGATCAGTCGTGAGGACATTTCTTTTAATTTTTTTTTGTCATTTGAACCTTGAGTTATGTTACTGATAATACTATCGAAATGGATATTGATAAGTTACCGCACGGACCTCTGGAAAATTATAGGTTTTTTAACTGTTACATTTAGAATAAGTTTATAAGAATGAAAACACTACCTATCATCGTGGAAACAAGAAAGATTTAGAAGCTTACTCGAGAAAATGAGGTGTTGAATCCAAATACAGCCAGAGCTTAAGAAAAATAATGGAAAGTTGCTTTAAAAATATCTGCGGACTGATCAGTTATGACAATTTAAGTAAGATATTAGAACATTACATAAGAAGACTAAAAGTGTGATAAGAGAAGAATGTAAATTTAAAGTTAATGTTGTAAATAAAGTAGTTTTAACCCATTAAAATAATGAAGGACGAATTGACTAAAAGATTTACATGACAGAAATCAGAGTCATTTATGAGAAAATATGTCATTAGAGAAGAATGCGGAATGAAAGATGATGTTGTAACTAAAATGAAGAAAGAAGTTCGGACACGTTGAAATAATGAAGGAGATTGACTAAAAGGTTTATATGGCTGAAGTGAAAGGAAATGCTAGCAGAGGACGACATAGGTGTACTTTTATAGAATTAGAAATTATTAATCGATGGAAATATTAAAAGTACACACCATCACCGAGCATGTATGACAGGTATGATGAATATAAAAGAAGCGAAAGAGGTATGCCAGGATCGTAACAAATGGCATTCGATTGTCTCTGCCTCCTACCCCTCATGGGATGAAAGGCGTGATGATGTATAAATAGATAGTATAGATTACTGGGTGGGTGCACTTCAGAGCATATTTACAGTGCCTACATCTGAAATAGCATTTGACCATTTTCTTAGGTACGGTAACTAAATTTCCCATTTCCCCATTCAAAAAGCCACGGGCACTAAATAAAACTATAATATAGTCCATGATACGGATATGCGTGGTTGCTTATCCCAGTGTTATGATGAAGCGATCTCGTCGCCGGACGTCTCATGAAATATTCATAGAGTGGGGGTTGCGGCAATTTACCCAATATATTCTATGTCCCACCGCAAATATGCATATGGCTCTTAAGTTATGCTTGTGCACAAATGCTTATGTTCAACGTATGCGCTGAGGATAATAAATTCTTAAAATTACCTAATGTGAGTAATAAATATTTATTGTGTTTTGATTTATTTAAGTAGCATTTTCGCCTGTAAAGCCATATTAACTTTCATCCCTATTATGGATTTGAGTTTATACAAAAATTCCATAATAAAACACTTTCTGTTTTTCTCGAATTTTCCGGGAAACTTTTCCAATTTTCCTTTCCCTAATAACGTTATTCAGACTATTACGAACATTTTAAAAAACTAGCCAAATCGGTCCAGCCATTATCAAGGAACATTTATTTATATAAGTAGATCTTAACCCTAGGTTAGGCGCGCGGGCTACGATTGTAGACCACGCCTTATCGAACAGTGATGATTCTCCAGATAAAACGTAGATGCGAGCGACACTCTTAGTAGCTGTTGAAATTACTTCGCTCCACTTGATTTGTATGTTGAACGTGCTTGAGATTAGTGGTAGTGTTGTTTTTGGTCCTCAAAGTCGACTGGTCTACAATTGTAGCCCGCGCGCCTAACTTCGTAACAAATTTTGAATAGGTAAAAATTTGTATTTCGTTATTTTTTACTAATTTGAATGAGTGTTGCAATTTTAATTATACTATCTGCAATAGACGAGTACATTTCAGAAGTTCTGTCGAAGGTCTTGAATTGTAATCTTACTGACAGAACTTGGTCTCAGGCTTCGCTCCCAGTTCGTTTCGGAGGAATTGGAATACGTAAATTATCCACAATATCTTTACCAGCATTTCTGTCATCGTGTCATAGTTGCGATGCCCTATTTCAAATGATTAGTAATCAATGTTTAAATACCACTGAAATTGCAAATCTTGCTGAGGCCAAAAGCGAGTGGAATATACTTTGCGGTGATCAAACCCCTTTATTAATGCACTCACAACGAGCATGGGACGAACTGATATGCAAGAGAGTACAAAAAGATCTCATGTCCTCATGTCATGACATATCAGAGCGCGCTCGACTCTTGGCAGCATTCGAAGAGGAGTCGGGATTATGGTTGAATGCCCTGCCATCAGCAAACCTTGGCACCTTATTAGACAACTGCACTCTATCCTTAGCAGTGGGGCTACGCCTATGCACTGTGACCGTCCAGCCTCATCGTTGTAGATGTGGCACCACTGTCAATGAGCTCGGCCATCACGGCTTGTCCTGTCAGAAGAGTGCTGGCCGCATGTCTCGCCATGCCACGTTAAATGATGTGATCCGAAGAGCCCTTGCCTCAGCGAATGTTCCGGCAATATTAGAACCACACGGAATCATTCGCTCGGATGGCAAGAGGCCCGACGGATCGACACTCATTCCTTGGAAACAAGGTAAATGTTTGGTATGGGACGTGACATGCGTTGACACTCTGGCCCCATCACACATAACGGTCACCTCTAGTCAAGCCGGAGGTGCTGCTTCGGGTGCTGAAACCCTAAAGAAAAAAAAATATATAGATATTCTCGGAAGCTACATTTTCACGCCAGTTGGCTTTGAGACCTTGGGCCCATGGGGCCCAAGTGCTAAATCATTTCTGAAAGACCTTTCAGTGCGTCTCGTCGAGGCCACCGGTGACAAAAGAGCTGGCAGCTTTCTGGCACAAAGAATCAGCCTAGCTATCCAGAGAGGAAATGCTGCTAGCTTGCTAGGCACCGTGCCTCGAGGGGACACACTGGAGGACATGTTTTATTTATAATGTTGTAGTTATTTATTACGCAATTTATTTAGTATTTTCTTTTAGCTTATTTACTTATGTTAAGTTTTATTATTATTTTAGTTTTACTTATTAATTTTAATGTTAGTCATTCATTTATTTCATAATAATTATCTAAATTTAATAATTATAGCATGCTTTTTACCTAAATTACATACATTACATTAACTAATAATTAAATTAATTATGGTAAAAACCTCATGGGATCTGATCCGACCCTTGATTGAGTTCCGGTTAACAATTCCATCTCTTCCAGTATATTAGGCGACGGGCACGGGTTCTACTAAATGTTACAGAGGTACTACCTCCCCTCCCCAATAGACCATAAAACAAGGTTGCTGCCATATTTGTCCTAGAAGACTTGATAAATCCACACGTAAAATATGTTCGCGATGCGGAAGATTTTCATGCAAAGAACACATGAGGGATACTTGCACCACATGCTTGAATGAATAAAAATACGATATGTTCGGAGTTCCAGAACTCAGCTGTTTTTATTGTTTTCTTTCTTTTTTTGTTTTAATTCAATGGTTGTTTTCATCTGTTTTGAGAATTTAAGTTTTGTTCCTAAAGTTGTATATTATTTTTTTCCTAAAAGTTATTAAATGTAAGGGGCTTTTAAATTCAACAAAAATAATTAATAATTCGTATTTTATTCACCCCTTAAAATATATTTGAACAGGAAAGTAAGGAATTCATATTTTTATGATTTAGGGTATCTTACCGTCCATACCTGATAAAGAAAGCATTTTCAAAATAGCACAATTAGATTTTATATAGAATTTAAATTGGTCTACAATTGTATCCCGCGCGCCTATGCATGTCACAAATAGGGGCGCGCCTAACGTAGGGTTAAAAATTTTACTATCTAATTTTGTAATTTTAGAAAATAACCTCATCTAGATTCAACCAAGCTAACGGAAACTAATAATTTCTGATCGGATTATAAATTGTGAAGAGATTTTGTTCTGATGGGATCTCAAAACTTTATGACATCAATTTTCCTCTTACAAACTCATTATCACTGCTTTCAAATTTTACGGCATGGCCAGACACAATCAGCCACAATGGCCACATAGAACTGGTAACTCATAAGGTTGCCTCAAAAAATATAATAATATATAAATATTGTTTATATAGTTTATAACGTATAATCACTGAAAATAATGTTTATTTATTTGTTTAAATGTAAATATTTCTTTTTTAATATATAAATGAAAAATCTTTAACTCATATTTCCGGTCACGTGATCGAAAACGGGAAGTGACGCCATGCACTTCCATCTAAATTTCAAATAACCACAGACTACTAACTATATTATAATAACTACCTGTCAATCTGTCTCTAACTAAGTTATTTTCTTGTTATTTTAACTAATCTTTGACCATTACTTTGTTGGTTTGCAAGATGTTTTCGCAGACATTTGAAAAATACAATAAAAATACAAATTAAAATTTTTCTAATTATTTTATTATGTATGATAAAGCATACAACTACTATAATTTAATAGTATTTCCAAAAAAATTACAACAATAGGGTGTGTTTATTTAATTAATCCAAAAAATATTTCTGAAAATTTTAATCAAGTGTAAGTTTTGTTCAACATATCATACGTAGAGCTTTTCGCTTAAAACTAATTGACCTAGTTTTTAGTACCTAACTAAATGAACAATTACGTAAAGTTAAAATTATGCTATAACTATAGGAATATAGGTAAATGAATCTAATGCCTGACTAAAACTCATAAAAAGTCAAATGGATATTATGGCTTGGTACTTCGAGTAATTATTTAACTTTTATGAAAAGGTTAATTCATTAAATGAAAGTAAATATTAATATGGGAAGTTTAGAATTATTTTCTTTGTTTCAATTGAGGTTTTTTTTATAATTCAAAGAGAATGTAAGGTCGAGAATTTTTGAAGAGAAGAGGGTTTGGGATTTTTTTTTATAGTTAGTTAAAAAAAACCTACAATAATTTTGATAGTAAGCGCGTCGAAGAGAACAAGAATAGCCGCAATTTATCTCAAAATAGTATAGCGGAAGTGTGATGTTGGCACCCCCAAATGCGATATTTCAGTTATTTTCATCAGGTTCGTTTGTCCACCTTTAGTCCACGTTTGTCCACCAAAAATGTTTTTTTATCCATTTCTCAAAAAAAAGTTATTCAAAAAATAAAAATTGGGGGTGGAATTTGGCACCCCCAAATGCGAATTATCAACTTTTCTATCAAAAATCGCATTTAGTGGTGCCAACTTCACACAGCCTAGCGGAAGGCACGTAAACTCTGCACTTTAATAAAATTCCAGATACTTAAATCTATTAAAGAAGTGACACATCTAGCCACACTAAGTGGATACTATATTTTTACTATTGTTTCTAGCCACACCGCAAGGTACAAAGACCGTGAGGATGTGTGTGTTTGATTTATAAAACTTTGCCTTTGAAGCACTTTTCATGAGTTTGAAGGTTAAATTAGAAATAAGGGAAGAAATTTAAAATTGTCCGTCCTCAGAAATTCAACTGAACTTAGCTAATAAAGATTTATCGTCATGATAAAAATTTTCATAGCGGTGAGTCGGTCGTAAATAATTTGGGGTATACCTGCGAATGCTGATTTGACATGGGTCATGGGTCGAAACTTCACTCCAATATTTCATTTCTTCGACCCGATGTGTACCTTGCTCTTGGGGTTATAGAAATTCTCAAAATTGTAATTTACCCTTATCCACACTTGATATTTCGCTTGAAAATGTTAATAAATTAAACTTTACTCATATTTAGAAAACTTTATAGCTAATATTGTAAAATTATGCAAATTGAATCTTGGAATGGAACTTATGGAAGTCATAAAACCATTTTAGTGAATATTATTTAATTAGACTTTAACTTGTGAAGGTACAACATTTTTGTTGATAGCGGAATGGTAAAAACAAGAAACGTACGTTCCAGGTTCGATCCAGATAAATAAGTACCTACCAATTTCGTTCTTCGAGGGATATGTAAGCATTATCAATAACAATAATCTATATTTGATAAATCATTCTTTCTTTCTTTCGTCACGGGTTGCCTTACAGCTCCCGAAACCGTGTTACGGTTCCAGGGTACCCACCGGAAGACCAAGTCTCCCTCGTTTAGCCCATGGTATTTGTGGCTACGAGTGGCTAGTTCTGTTGAGGTATATTTAGATGGAAAAGCCTCTAAGTGTGGTTTGTCGTATTATGTACGTACATAATATAATAATAGTTTATTAATCAAATATTCACATAACAATATAAAAACCTTAAAACTAATCTAAACACTAAAAATAACTAAATAAACCAGGTCCGCGTGGAATAGCGGCAAGTCTACTGGCTGCATTTCCCCGCTGAATCGCGATGCTGATTCGTCAAGCGAGAAAGGAAGCCAGCCCTCTTGTCATGTACATAATTATTCAATTTTTCATATACCTACGACTTTTCTACATGTGCAAATCCGGGGCGGGTCCTAGAGAAAATAAACACCAAATCATGTCAGATTTGCGGAGAAATTTCATAACTTAGAGCTAGTTGACAATAGCACAGGCCACAATATCCCTGGCTATTAACTACGAAAGGGGTCACCCAATAAATTCGGAGTTTTCATATATAAATCAGGGCCTGCGAGACCCGAAGGCCGGTGGGTGGAGATAAACCCGAAGGTATAAAGTGACTCAAGAGACATTATCCTCAAACAGCTGTGCTCGCCGAGGACTGTCACATTACGTCTGGCTTTACGAGCCCTAGTCGAGACCTGACTTTAATTCCCTGGAAACTGCGATGCAACTACGATTGAAAACTCGGTAATTTGCTCAAGAAGTTTTTCAAAAACTTTCGATTACAATGCGTATGAACTAAGTTAGACAAAGCAAAAAATCTTTTAGGACGTGATTAGCATATTTTTGGAAGAGATTCAGTGTAGTATTTATGTAGTATACGATTTGCACTCCTCATCTTGTGGTCCCCTGTCTACCTAGTCTAACTTAACCCTAATAACTTGCCTATCGATTATTTTTATTTCCCGCTATCTAAATATGTAGGTGCATGTACAAATGTTGAAAGAAGAGTTGACTTCATAAAAATCACTATCAAGATCCCAGCTACGTACCAATGGTTTTTTTATAATTAAACACTTATGTACGTAATGCGACAAACCACACTTGAGAGGCTTTTCCATCTAAATATACCTCAACAGAACTGGCCACTCGTTAGGTACAGCCTCACAAATACCATCGGCTAAAAGAGGGAGACTTGGTCATCCGCTGGGTACCATGGAACCGTACACGGTTTCGGGAACTGTGAAGATAAAAAAAAAATTAGTGTAGTTTCAGGCAGTGTTATAGTTTACTTCATTTGCATATTGAAAATTAATACCCCGAGCATTATAGCTAACTAGGGATAGTTAGGGCAATCTACGAAACATATTTTTAATAAAATAATTGGGCAAGTTGCGACTTCCACTCGCGCAAATAGGCCCGTATATTGCCTATTGTTTTTTTTTAAATTTTAGACTCAGTAGGTATAGTTTCGGAGATAAGAGGGGGGGGTCAATTTTCGTATATTTTCTATAATATAATTAAAACTAAGCATTTTAAAATTTAAAATATATATATATATATATATATATATCTGCATTCCTTATAACTTTGTAATTTGATCCGTCACATGATTCCTCCAAAATAAACCCCTAAAATCGAAATTTGATTATTTACGCTGAAATTTAATTGAAACACATGACAGGCAATTTTTACTCGCGGGAACATTTATTTTCTATTTTCAGCTCATTATTCATACCGCAAGTACAAAATAAATCGGCTGATCGAGAATTGTTTCGTAATATATGCTTACGTCAAAATTTTAGACGCTTCAACCAATTTGGTTGGGTAATAGAAACCCTTTTATGTTTAAGACTCAACAACCGTAAAAGTATCGAATGTCATAAAATTGATCCCTGTAATAAAATTACAGACTATGAAGGGCGAAAATGAAATATTACTTTGCCATTACGGAAAAACCTTCGAATTTAGAGTTCAATAAAAAATTATAGCATGGAGAAGCACAAATTTGCACGAAATTAAAAGATTAAGTTTTATCTCAAACAAAATTTCTTTTATATTTATTTATAAATAATAAATTATATGAATAAAATTTCAAAAATAAAATATAAATTAATTATGTGATAAAGATATCCTTGTAAATGAATTTAGGAGGAGTTCTAATTTTATAATATCACACTAATATTATAAACGCGAAAGTTTGTATGATTTGTTACTCAATCACGCCAGAACGGCTGAACGGATCTAGATAAAATTTGGCACAGAGATAGATTATAGTCTGGAATAGCACAAAGGCTATTTTTTATTCCGGATAAATGGATAGTTCCCGTCGGATAGATTTGTTTTTGTTTTTCATGGGATCGACATGATATTTTGTATAGTGGTTGTTTAGGGGTCAGAGAATGACATATTTTTCTATACCGCGAAAGCGGGCGGGGAGAGGCAAATTACAGCCACTGGGTTATTTATTTTTGGATCTATTTCCACGCGGGTGGAACCGCGGACAGAAGCTTGTTAGTTATAAAAGTTTTAAACTTATTTAAGTTAACCACATCTGTTCTTACAATTTCACTAGTAACAGTTACATAATCCTAGTTATTACAATATGAAAATGTTCATAAAACGTTTTACTTACAGATATGAAAGCTGCTGTTTTAATTAAAATTTCTTAAGCGATTCCAGTTTTAGCCAGAGAGACAATATAAAGAGCCAACACCGGAAGAAAGAGGATATCCGGCTCTAAGAGCCAAGGAAATACTGTTGCACTACTACGCAGAGATGCCAAATAGTGTGAACACAATGGCAGTCTACTTTTCATAAGACAAAACAATATTAAATTAAAATGTAATTAATTTGTGCTTGAAACAAAAAAAAAATACCTGAAGAACTGCAATTGACGTTCGGGATTCAATTAGGTATAGTCGTTTTTAACTCATGAACGATTGGTTAACCATCAAATTAAAATGTGGCTATACAACGTTCATAGAACCTATTTAGCAGACCGGTATTGAACTGACATGATTTTGAATGAATTTATAAAATACTAGCGACCCCGCCCCCGGTTTCGCTCGGATACAACCATCTTTGAGTTTAAATTTGGGGGAATATTAAAACGTATTTTTTTTCTTTTTTAATGTGACATTATACAATTTGATTTTTTTTACAATGACATATCAAATGAAACGGCTCCTTATAAAGAATACAAATATATTCTTTTATAATTTTAATGTGCATAGTTTAAATTATATTAAAGAAAATATACGAAAATTGACCGTCACCCCGTCGCCCTTATCTCCGAAACTATACTGAGTCTAAAATTAATAGAGAATATAGTACTTTACAGGAAAACCTAATCCGAAAAATGGTACGGAACCCTCAACGCGCGAGTGGTAGTTGCAACTTGGCCAATTTTTATACTATTTTAATTTAATTTCTTATGAAATTGTTGAATCTATCATCACATCTTGTATCTCAGGAAATGTAAGCAGAGATTCATTATTCAGGGTGTCCTATTCTCAAATCACTTCAGTTATGGTGGTTTCACCCGCGTGGAAATGGAAGAAACAAAAAATCATCCCCTCGAACTCTACCATGTGTTAATGCCAATCTATTTCCATTTTATCCGCCAGTAAGTCAATCAGGCGTTCCTATAGTATAATAGCTAATACGTAGTTTTGTATGAAAACGACATGGGGTTACATTTTCAGCATATTTAAATTAAAACGAGCACCTATTGACCAATATTGAGAGCCGTCATTCGATTTTACAATACTCAATAATTACTTCCAGTCGCTGCACTTTCCGCGTCATTGAACATTGAATGCATAACTGCCACTAAACTCGTGCAGTTTGAAATGAAAATTTGTGCAATGATACTTTAATTACGTAGGTACATTGCAAGCGTACTCTATCGGTTCAGTAGTTTAAGAGATTACCCCCTACATCCAAACTTACAAACTTTACCATTTTATAATCTTAGTATAGAAGTATTAAAGGTTAGTTTTTACAGCTTTACGTTCCTCCTGAAGTAATTACATTTTTTTATTAAATTGATCCTCGGACCTTTAGTTTTGCAATGAACGTTTCCAACGCTCTAAAATTTTGTTTCATGCTGTTTAATTTTTACCATGATATAATTCATTATTTGAATGAAAACATTTAATTAATCACTTAAACTTATTAACTTATAAATATAAAGATATAAATTTTATTTTTTACACATTTACAACTTATCTAAAATGTACAATAATAAATAAATAATATATTTAAAAACAATATCGAATTACTTTCACAGTAAAATTATAATTTAACATTAAATTTAAACAAAAAAAAAATAGTTTTGTCATGTAAAATATCCCTTCTAAATGTTTGCCTTGTGGCATGGTGCCCAAAATACTGGTGACATTACCTCGCTGCACGGATACTGATTCTTTGAGCAAAGTAAGCACCACCTCTGGGGTCACCAGAGGCTAGAATTAACCTTTTCGAGATTTGAATGAATAAATAGTTATCGATAGCTATGTAAAATCGAGCTTAAAAACTATATATCCATTTTGTCCTTAATCTGTGAATATTAATAAATATTTACTTATATTTTCCAAAAAAAAAACCGCAATTTGAGGTTGTCCACCGCTTTCTATTCAACGTAGCGTATTGAACTATTTTTTTACAAAATATTATTTTAACCCTTCTCGTCTAAACTTAATAACTACATCATCGCTCAAACGGACATAATGACATACGTACGAGTCACAAAATGATCGACATCCCTTCCTGACAGGAAGTGTGAAGGACCTCGGAAATTTAGGTACCTTGCATAACTTATTAACTTTCAGCCCCGGCTTCGCCCGTAGTTTTTTTTAAATGTTACATACAAAACTATCTCTGTACAGAACTGGCCACTCGTTAGGTATAGCTTCACAAATACCATCGGCTAAAAGATGAGTACTCTGGGACCGATAACATGGTTTCGGGAGCTGTAAGGCAACGCGTGAAGAAAAAATGTATGTCAACACACTTTGGATTCAATTACACCGTTTTATATGTGTTGTTCTTGTAAGAGGATGTCATTATTAGTGCTAACTCAAAATCCTAACTCAATGGGAAAAATAGAAGGGGAAATAACGCCATTAGCTAGTCTCTGATATTTTTCAGGATACCTAATGGCTGAATTTTGAGATGTTTAAAATTAAAATCATATGTTTTATTTGCAGTTTTTGGTAAAGAGCTTAACACTTAAAAACAACACTTAGCGAACGCACAGTAGACAAGGACCCACAGTGGTCAAAATTTCGCACTTAAAATATAAATTGTTAAATTCAATGTCTTCCTATGTCCGTCAGTTCAGTAACTACTATGAGAAATCTGACAGTTTGCTAGGAGAATGATCACACTTCGTTCTTGAATACGGGTGTTAAATATCCAGAGCGAAATGAGAATGATTTAGCTTTACCCCTGGGTATCTGTATTAAATTTGAATTTGATTTGAATTTGAAAAGCAACCCGTGAAGAAAAAAAAAAAAGTTTATAATTTAAAAAATCTTAAAATTGAGTTGAGTTGACAACTCATTAGGTATCCTCAAAAATACCATAAAGTAGCTAAAGGCAATAAAACGTTTTGAGAGGTGAGACCTGGAAAACTCTGTGACATTATCTACACCTAAAGTGGTGTATTGACTCCAAAATGTTTTAAATCCGAAGTGTGTTTTAAGTCCGAAGGTGAGACCTGGAAAACTCTGTGACATTATCTACACCTAAAGCGGTGTATTGACTCCAAAATATTTTAAATCCGAAGTGTGTTGACATAATTTTTTTCTTTAAGGGTTGCCTTAGAGCTTCCGAAACTGTGTTATACGGTCCCAGGGTACTCAGCGGAAGACCAAGTCTCCCTCTTTTAGCCGATAGTATTCGTGAGGCTATACCTAAAGAATGGCCAGTTCTGTTGAGGTATATTAATTAGATGGAAAAGCCTTTATGTGTGGTTTGTCGGATTATGTAGGTACATAAGTTTTTAATTATAAAAATCCATTGGTACATGGTCGGGATCGAACCGTGTCTCGTGTGTCTAAAAGTATTATTTGCCCCACATACTTAACGTTTTCATACTTCAATATCTAACGTTGCTTTTCTAACTAATGTGATCATCCGAATTAAAAATATTTGTGGAATTCACAGCAAATATTTCAATATAACATTAATCTTAAATTAGGTAGCTACGTAGCTAGATAGGTATTTAATTAATCCAATCTTCATTAATCAATCAGAATTTATTTATGATTAGTCTGAGAAGGAAGCTTTCCAATTACAGAGCAGAGTAATCATATTACATTTTACGAGGAAAGCGTTTCCGGAATCTGTCTCTTGAATTTATTATTTAGCTTTTTGTGGACACTTAATTAGAGGGTATTAAAATTTTAACATTCTTATACTTATGTTACATATTATTAAAGGCACTTTTTTATTTTATAAGTCTTCTTCATTTAGTCGATTGTACTAATTTTTTCCTGTATTATTCCGGTGTATGCGTTGGAAATGTTGACATAGAAATCAGTCTTATGCGACGGATTGCATAACTCCTCCTGTCAAAACGCAACAAATCAAACCCAACGCTGAACAACGATGGAATAAAAAAAAACTAATATTATAGAGAGGTTTTGTAAGTTTGCATGTAGGGGGTAATCTCTGAAACTACAGATCAGATTCTGAAAATTATTTCACTAACAGGAAGCTACATTATACCCGAGTGCGATAAGCTATATTTTATTTTGTTCAAAAAAGCCGGGGTCGGAAATCTAGTGTATAAATAAAACAGTTTTTGATGATATTGACACTTTGATTCATACTGGCGATGGGTTGCTACAGCTACCAAATTCCTGTCGCACGACTGGTTGTTAGTTGAATGTTTAGCTGATAAACTTACTTCTTCTAAGAATAATAGATAGGTATATTCAAAAAGTTTAAAAGGTTACTACAAATCTCACGGTTCACCTCCTTTATGGTTATTTCTCAGCTACTTTGTGTTGTAGCGTGATGTTATACAGCCTTCCTCAAGAATGCAATATATTTTTTTAAACCTGACAGGTAGTTCCATAGATTGGCGCGTTCACTAAATGTAAACAGTATTTCAAGTACCACGACGCAAGGTAACAAATAATTTTGGTGAAAACGTTGACAACGAACGATATCCATATATGAATGAACCACATAAGTACTTAAATTACGGGAATCTGGGAGAGAAGTGAATATCAATAATCTATGTTTAATCTGAACTATTCAAAATTCAATCGAGAATTGCAACTAAAATACGAAGTAGAGCGCAGTCCACGAGATATTGAGCGCAGTTCTACGATCTCGCATAGATACAAAACAAACCGATTCGCTTTAATAGCGGAAACTTTCCCATAGTTAGAACTATTTGCAGGAAAATCGGATTCCGATATGTAAATATTACCAATGGGAATTGATTTTACTTGTTACACATCTTATGAAGTGCTTTACTCTGAATTCAATCTACATTGTTTGTGCATTTGCAAAATTACTCATTTGGAGCGTGAATGCATTATGGGACTTAGTTAAATTTAATTTTATAGCAAGCCTCGGTTGTGTGCATTTGAGTTGTTTCCATTGAGGTATAAATAGATTTATGTTCAGATTTTACTCACTGGCTTATATTATTAATAGGTACTAGCAACCCGCATTCAACATTTTTCTCGAGGACTAAGATATTTCTTCTTCTTTCTTCTTCTTACAGAGCAGTCGTAGTCAATCATGGCGGCCTACAGCGTAACGCACCTTGTATTCGAACGCTGCGACCCCATACATATAGTATGAAACACCTTGTGTGCGGCGGATCGTAAGACCGTAAATATAAATTGGATCTGACGCTCAAAGATAGGTAATTTTAAAGTGAGAACTTCTTAAGGCGCGTTGGGCGATTTTAGGTCCCAAATTCGGCACAAAACCATGGATTGCCCGGTCCTAGTATTAGTGTACTGCCTTCCACGTATGCCTGGGTCGGGCATTTTTTACTAAGCATTTCTGGCCGATAATTCTTCTGTACACAGATACATTGTGAAATGATAGCTAGGTGGCGTTATTAACACATTATATATAGTTTTCACTTCTGTCAGCACAGCCAAATGCCCTTGTCTGTTTTTTTCAGAATCTACTTTCGAAAGGAAACTTAAGACGCCATAAGTAACAAAAAGATAGAGCTTGCAGTTTGTTTATATAACACGAGTACACAATTTTTCTCATGTCATAAAGTCATAAAATAATTTAAAACCTAGTCTCGAGTGGGGAACGCTACTGGATTTCTGCCAAGCACGGCGGCTTGCAACGTTATACGGTTTAGAGAAATCCTCTGCATATTCCTAAATAAGTCCTTTCATTTCAGTAGAAAGTTATTTAAAAGTTTCATTTGACACACATTTTGGTATTTATATTTTAGATTAGAAATTATATTGTATTATTTGCACTTGCTGTATTTCGCAAAGAGCATTTTCACTGCACGAATACTTAATAATTTAGTAAGGTATTATATTACTGAGAATCCTTAGACATTCCTAACCACCTTAGGCATTCCTACAAACTCTTTAAAAGTTGAATTTATTTTAGAAAAGAGATTTAATAGCATTTTATTTTGCATTTTAAAAATACAGGCTTCTTATCTGCTTTATTTTTAAAAATATCTCTTCAGAAAATCTCTCTGTGAAATGGTTTTTGAACATACATATTTGAAAGATAATATTGAAAATTTAATCAAATAAATCACGGATAGCGTAGAAAATAAGTACGTTCGCACTGTAATTTTTGAACTTCCATGTTTTTAAGCTACTTCAAAAAAAAGAAAGAGAAGGATCTCAATTCGGACCGAAAGTATTTTTTTATATATGTCTGACGATTACTCCGCCAGTTTATTCGACAGGTAATTGTTCCGGATTGGTCCCATTTTTTTTTAATAAAAATTGGTTTACTCCTTTTCAGAAATAAAAAAAAAATCTTAATATCTCGATGAAATATGTACTTATTTTTTTAAGGATATAACAATTTCTCGACATTATCTCACAGACATATTATGACGCCAATCAGTGTAGTAGTTTTTCAGAATATTTGCCGCTGAAAATTATCTATCACAGAAAAGCCTTAGAACGGTTGCTATTGACACGAATAGTTTTTGTATACTTAATACTTATAACTCCGAAGTCCATTTCGTGTATTATCGCAAGACAGGTTCTGTTGAGAAGTCGTACTTTCTCATGTTTCTGGTACGTGAATCTTGGTCTTTCTTATCTTATCCTTGCTTATCTTATCGATTTTAATAGCATTCCATCTCACTTACATTACATATTTCTAACGAGATATGGATAAAATAAGTCGCACGTAAAATTTAATTAGTTTGCTTTAAAAGTTACTGGCACAGACTGATAATAGAGGATAATATTCACGCCTGTATCTCAGTGGAGCAGGCAGTGATTTTTTCTTTTCATTCTACCATTTCTTCACATTATGTTATGTAAAATGTCTATTGAAAATCGTCCGAAAAACCATTCACATAACAATTCGGGTCCGTAGAGACACCCGAAGTAAACAAATTTAACATTTCTGCAAATATCTTGATATAGTGGGAAAAAACATCTATGCTCTGTAACTTTGTAGGAATTTTCTTTCAAACTACGATTACGGGACCAACGCCCGTCTGCCTCCGCCATCCTCTCCTATATATGAGGTCACAAATTTTTATGACCGCATTGGACAGCATTTATATGCAAAAAGTGTTTGGATATCGTACACTTTGATGCCGGTGCTGTGGTTCGGTATAATTTTACAATTTGTTCATATAAAACACGCAATTTTGTGATTTAACTTATTTAGGTGGGAAATAGATTGGGGGCGTATTGTTATTATGTAACCGTTTCAGTCAGAACTTTTACAAACTAGAATGGGCCCCGATTTCTGCCAACTATGATTCTTGAAATTTTCATCACACCCGTTCACCCGTTTGAAGGCCTATTCTGAACAGACATACAGTCAGACAGACAGACAAAAATAAATTTTAAAATATGGAATTTTAGTCTGAGGAAAAGATTTCCACACCATAGTTCGACATCGTGCTTTAAAGAAGTTGGTTACATAGGCTCATTTATTTGTGTGACGTCTGGTATTAAAGGCAGACTACGTGTTCGATCCCGGATCCCGGCCATGTAGTAAAGCGTTTTTTAATCCGACAAGACACACTCAGAGGCTTTTCCATCTAAATATACCTCAACAGAACTGACCACTCGTTAGGTATAGCCTCACAAATACCATGGGCTAAACGAGGGAGACTTGGTCTTCCGCTGAGTACCCTGGGACCGTAACACGGTTTCGGGAGCTGTAAGGTAACCAACCCATTAAGAAAAAAAGGCTCATTTATTGACACGTTTCTGAATTCTAATTCTATTAATCATGGATTGATTAATTGGTTCGAGAAACCGTTAGAAAACTCCTTTGAAATGAATAATTAAATTACATTTATAGATAAAGAAACGAAGAAGAAGACTTTACAACTTCACAAGACGTACTACGATTTTTTTACTCGGTTTCATACAAGAATAGCGCAAATTCAATCACCAATTTCACCTTTCGTCTCAGGGCACAAAAAGTCGGGGTCCGTACTTCTTCTAAAAAGTGACAGATACAGCTGAATAAGTTCAGCGACGATATTGTTACTTATTTCAAACACCACAATTAAATGATGAATTGACGACAAGAAATTATAATTTTGCTCCCATTTACTGAATATTAATTGTGGTTTCGAAGTACTGATCGAGTTGTGACTCCCGTGTGGCACATTTAACCAATATCCCGCCGAGTTCTGCATTTTATTACGAAAATAAAACGAAAAATATAGGCAACGATAAAGCAATTTATTTTATTATTGCAGGATTCAATAAAGTATACCTAGATATATATCTACGTATCTTTATGTGCAATTGCGTATAAGGTTCGTTTATCTAGACTTGCCTGATTTAATAAACAATATTTGCATGTCTTTTTCTATAACATGTCAATTAAAATTCTTAAAAGACCTTATATTTGATGTTGCGAAACAGTGTCTCATTACTAGGAGTGACAATCGGCTCTGACCTCAATCACAGAGACTACATTGAGGGCATCAGCAAAACAGCTTAAAAAAAACTAGGAATTCTGAACAAGGTGAGACAATATTTCGCGCCAAAGCTCAGACTACAGCTCTACAAAGCCCAAGTTCGTTCGTGCATTTAATATTGCTCACACCTCTGGGATGGTTCCGCTCAGTATCTCCTCGATGCCCTCAACGGTTTGCAAAAAAGAGCAATTCGCATCGTCAATGACCCAAAGGCCACACGTAATCTCGAGCCTCTACAGTTACGCAGAGACATAGCCTCTCTTAGCGTCTTCTATCGACTGTATTTGGGGAGTGTTCACAGAAGAACTCCATGGCCTCGTCCCTCCATCCCCTTTTCGCACCCGCACTGCTCGCACAGGATACAGTTTTCATCCTCACACCGTCGACACGTGCTCCATACGAACGAAAAAATTCAGTGACTCGTTCCTGTGTCGCACAGCCAAAAAGTGGAATGAACTTCCGGCGTCGGTCTTTCATCCTTTCTACAACCTTGGGTCCTTTAAGCGAAGCGTGAAAAAGCATCTCCACGGGCCGGCATAGTGGGCGCGACTGGCGGACTGTATTACGATCTGCCAGTCGCGCGCATTCATGGACCAGCCACCTATGCTTAACAATCAAGCGGTGGCAATTTAGTTGTAGTGGTAGTTCGACCCGCTATTGGGCAATTTTTTTTAATAAAAATACATGCAAAGTTTGTTTACCATACAAGACAATATTTTTAAAGAAACCATAAATCCCTGAGTGACATAGTCTATATTTTATTTTGTTAGAAAATATCCACTGGCTAAGCCGGGGGCGGAAGCCTAGTATCCAATAAAACTATATAAATCTCTTGACATATTTTCATTACGTAGGCTGATATCACCCACCCCATTGCAGCCCACATCTTAACTTAGCCTTTAATTGAGAAAAAAAAGGAAACTTCTGGATTGCATGTAGTGGTTAAAAATAATAAAAGTATTAAATGCTCATTTTTCACTTGAAGTGCTTCTATGATCGGGTCTCCTACAATATCTCTAAAATGTTTTGATATAATTTTAGAATATATAGGTACATAAGATATAACATTACATTCTATAATTATTCATTTGCTATAATTTTTTTTAAACCTAAAATCGATTTCTGTAATTTTCAAAATCACTATTATCAAAATATATAAAATTAAGTTCTATAATTATTCATTTGCTATAATTTTTTTTTACCCTAAAATCGATTTCTGTAATTTTCAAAATCACTATTATCAAAATATATAAAATTACATTCAATAATTATTTATTTGCTATAATTTTTCTTTTGTCTAAAATCGATATCCGTAATTTTCAAAATCACTATTATCAAAATATATAACATTAAATGATCTAATTTATAATTTGCTATAATTTTCGTTTTTGTTGTACATTTAATTATGTAATGATTAATTTGCTATATTTTTTCCAGTTTATTTGCGAAATATTTATTAATATATAAAAATCTTCCTTACTTATTATAAATAATATATATATAGGTATCATATCCGTTATCAACAAGTGACGGTTGTTTAGGTATTTATGAGTTTCTGGCGCTTCGCCGTCCGCTGCCGCGGAACGCTCGCTTCGCTCGCTCGTCTCGCGCTCTGTTTTAGCACTATTCGAACCACGCTCGTCGCTTCGCTCCTCGCTAACCTATTTTTATTTACAAATTAGGGGAATAGGAATCGAAAATTACTGCAAAAGATATTAACAAAATCTACTGTAAATTTTAATAATAGTACTTATTTAAATTGATTACATTATAGAAAATTATTTTTTATGATTATATATTTGTAAATGTAAATAGAATGAAGTTATACGTTTAATAATATAGTGAGTACACTTATTTTAACAATCCATTAGAGCAAATGATATTATAGATTAATAAATTTATAGAAATTGAATTTATATATTTAGAAAATTATAATAACTGCAATTATAGAAAAGTAACCATTAGTGCAACTGAAATTAGAGATTATAAAAATTATAAGACATGAGATTATATATTTTCAAAATTATAGTAACAGCAATTATAGAAAAGTAGCCATTAGTGCAATTGAAAATAGACATTATATAAATTATAGGACTTGAAATTATATATTTTGAAAATTATGGCAACTGCAATTATAGAAAACAATACGTTATAGGAATTAATATTATAGATTTAAAAAAATATATCAAACAAATTTATAGATTTTTAAAATTACAGGAGCTAAATTTATAGAAAATGAATATTTATAGCAACTAAAATTATAGCTTCTGAAATTATATATTTTATTTTAGAGCATTTGAGAGGATACCTCTATGATCACGTACAAAAAGGAACACCGAATATTATTAAAATATATGGGCAAAGTTTAATTTTGAACTGCAAAATTTATTACCTACATTCCCGTGTTTTGGAGCGAAGTCCACTAAAGCTTTTCTTTGTATTTCCTATGGGTGTGCTTTATTATTATCGCAATATTAATAAAATTGTATTATTAATATTTAGGCCTGGGATTTTGTCCTTTCATGAACTCCTGAATTATAGCAATGAGACTTATTTGCCTAGATAGAGAATATTCATTATCCTATCACTGCTATAGAATATTATAAGGAACATATTATTATGCGCTCTAACGTAGGTATATATATAATATATATATATCATTTCCGTATATCTTCAGAATTTCCTCTAAAATATATACCAATATTTTTATATTTTTGGTTGAGTTTTTATATTTTTAATTTAATTTTGAATTTTTATAAATCCTGAGGACTTATAAACTAAAAACCTTAGCTAGGACTAAAAATAAGAAATATAAACTGCCACCCAAAGAAAGTGACAGAAAGTGTCAGTCAAGCCACAGAGTATACGTTATAGAAATGCAAAGAGTATAATAAATACTGTATAAATGTCCCGTGTTTCGAATAGGTGTTGCCGTAGCCGGAACTCAAATCGCCTACAACATTATTCATAATGTATAACAATACTACCTTTTGTCTACGGTTTCACTCGTAAATATATTTCCTGGGATAGCCTATTCAAAACTAGCAAAACTTCCAAAACAATCTTGTATAAAAGTATTTTTATAATTATATTTAAAGAATAATTATTAATATAGCTTCAAATGGAATAAAAATGGGTAAAATTAATAGAAGGCAACACCTGAGTTCAAAAACCTCAGATCAATTAATGATCTGAGTCAAAAACTAACAACTCAGCCAACAGACATTAGTATTTTTAAGTTAGAGGGTTAGCACAGATTAGGGCACTTATTAATCCTTATTTTTCAATATTTCAGTATTTTTAAAATAACTCGAAAATTAAAGGATATGTATATAAAATTTAAAAAATTAAAAATAAGCTTTCTAGCATGTAATCTATAAACGGTTTTCGAATTTTGATACCTTACGAAAAATGAAATGTTGTCCATTGCAATTGCGTAAGAATTTTTCTAATTTAGTAAATAATTTTTGTACGTCTTTTTGAATAAATTGTCATTTAAAATTCTTAAAAGATCTTATATTAACAATCTTAAAGGTGTTTTTGTCGGTAACTGTATCAATGTTAATGTTTGATACGCAATTTTAAAGATAATGTTTCCCTCTAATGACGAAACGACTTAGTTCTTTCTACGACTTCGTAATTCTAACTTTAGCTGTGAACATTTTTCATGGTACTTACATGCTTTTTAAAAGTTTTTTTGCATCGCACATAACAGAGAAAAGGTGTGAAAGGGAAAAAGGGGTTAAAAGGTGTAAAAAGTGAAAAGGGTATGTGTTTATAAAACCTAATAATGTATGCATGTGGGACACAAAAAATAAACATATTTTCGGACATTCACAGAAATTACGGTCGTTTTAAAATAACATTCTAAAGTTATACTATTTTTAACTGACTGAAAGGAAGATGTGCTCAATTTGGGGCGCATTTTTTTATGTAGGTATGTACACAGGGGGTAAATGGGGTCTTAATTAGTGGTTGAAACGTATGCGAGGAGAGCGACAAGTGTCATTCATTGCGGAGCTGCTATCTGATTCTGACCTCCATTTCCTAGTCCACGCCTCCCCGTGGTCCTCTGGTAACTATATTGTGTAACTGAGCTTGCGGTAACTAACTCTTTGGGATCTTGCATTATAGGCTAACGTGGCAGAAAGACTCGCCATGACGCACTGGCCATCGTGGATTTTTATGGCTAAAACTTCTCATCATGAATAAATACTCCCAAAGAAAACGGCCCTCAGTCCCCAGCAGTTCTACTATTCCATACTCCGGCAGCGGTCATGGTAACGGTGGAACGGAGGGTACTAAGAATACCTTTAAAATGTTTCAAATTGCCCGTGAATGGCTGCGGCCTTGTTGGTCGTTTGGCTTGTTTGGCCGGCCTCTGCCAAATAAAAAGATAATAATTTTAACTAAAATAAATCTATTATCAGATGGCGTTGCTTAATACTCTATGGCATGCTGTCACTTCTTAAACCATTTCCAAAATTTCGATATACGAGAAGTGGATGTGATTGAACCAGGAACCTTTAACGCTCAGTCTATTACATCCTGAGAACAAAGCTTTGTTCTTAGATTACATCTAATATTTATATATATATAAACGATTTCATAATTACGGACTCGTTTCAGTTGTATTCCGACGCTTCCTGAATAATCGAGACGCTTCGAATTTCGATTAGCTCCTAAGCTTCTCCAGTACTAATTTGAACTAAATTGGCTATGCATGTTGCATGAAGTGATCCTTGTACCCAATAACATTCTCTAGCTAAATTGCTTTAATGATATTTGAACTGGTAAGATACTAGCCGATATGTACCTAATTTTATTAACATAATTTGCCCCAGCTTTGTCCGTGGAAATTCTTAAAAACCCAAAAACTTTCATAAAATTTAGAAGCATGGCTTAGATTACTTTTTATTCCGGGAAATACCTCATTTCCTCCGGGAAAAATCTTAGAGGTTTTTATAAACAACTAGCAACCCTTACAACAACTTATATATTAGAGATAGATAATATATGCTATCTCGGACCTTTTTGTAGAGCATTTTTTCTACACAATTATTTCCTACATCATTTTGTTATATTCCTGATGGATTAGACATAAGACGCCATGAAAACTCGCTAGGGCTAACTTTTCCCCGACTTGCTATACTTAAACTGTTAATGCTCAGCTCCTAAACATGATAGGTCTATGTTTAATACTCTTAAACCTTCCCGGTGAATCAACCTAGATAGATAATAGTGAAAACCGCAACAAAATCTGTTCTGTAGTTTTTGTGTGAAAATGACACAGACGCGGCGGAAGACTTTAAAAAAAGCTTAGGACCAATCATCAAAAAATCCGTATTTAGAGGTATCAAATTTTTAATACACTGTTCAAATAAGACGGTATATTACAGACAAAGACCCTTCCCCTTCTGATCAGCCCCATAATTACCCAAGTTATTGTCAAAACTTTCTATCCCTATTCCCTACTAAATTCTTCCTCCCTTTGTTAATAATAAGTGATGTCGAATTAGTTACAAGACATAATAATTTAGAAGGCGTATGTCAGTCACGTAGGGAAGTTTGGCAAAGTTTCCTTAAACGGTCTTGGGTCAAGCCAAATGAGGCAGCGCTGTAATTTCGCCTATTCGCTTTTGACGAAAATGTCTGGATAAAGAAATGTAGGTAGAAATTGATGGCTAAAAACCTATCTGCCAGTATTGTGCTGATTGAGTTTTGAGGTGCATTTCACATTGTTATGAATAATTAAAGATATAAATCTTTATCTATAGAATGTGTTAAACGTATTTTTAAATATATAATTGGCATGCAATAAACTGATATTTCCTTGCTCTCATTCCGCGAAAATAATGAAACCAGGATGAGTTTCGGTACATCAAACAATCAAAGATAAAAATTACATGATACAGTAATTATCAATTCAATTATGTTCTTGATAAAATAGTCAAAATAATTTCAATAACTCTCAGAATCCTTTTCAATAATTTTGTACCAATTTCGTAAACTCTAATTTACGTAATGCTTAAGTTTTAAATTTTTTTTAAATTTAAAAATCAAGGTTTTATTACTTTCATAATTTTCTCAGTTGTGTCTGTAAGCTGTGTACCTTTACTTGTTGTCTCACTTTGTTTGTTAGTTTGGTTTTGTGTTTGTTATTTCGTCTTTCTTTTTTTTATTCCTGAAATCCTACGGAATAATTCTTATGTCACAATAAAAAAAACTATTTTATTCTTAAATGTAGGTACTAATACTAACTAAGTAGGTATTAATAAAAAATAATTTATTATAAAAAGTTCGTTTTAGCGAGTCCAAACGTTCATTCTTAACTCGTTTCTAAATACAACATGAAAGATGAATGGCAACATACATAATAAGTAACCCCTTTCTCAGAGGTTTGTGATCTCAAAATGCCTCAAAAGAGTTTTTAGGTCCTCAAAAAAGTCTAAAATTGAGTGTTTCATATTTTCTTGATCTGGAATTCAAATTGGCTAAACTGAACCATAAATGGATTAGACTTACTCAATTACGTCATAACGTCTGACCATTTTAGATGCTATGGTTCTGATGAAAAAATGTGAAATAAACGAATAGAAAACAATTCCGATTTTACAATTTAGTCACGCACACAACCAATAATTATCTATATATGTAGTGTAATTAAAATGTATAATTAAAAGGCAATAATTGAATATTTAATCCGTATACGTCAAAACCACATTACAGACCATATAACACCATTAGGGGCAAGTTGATGAAAACTGTAATAAAAAGAGTGGACCAAAACATTCGGTCATTACAGCTAACTTTGTTGAACCCTAGTATAAAATCACCTCAAGCCCTAATCACGTCGTACCACGAAACTGTATAAGTTGAGGTAGCGACTGGCACTAAAACCATTTGTTATTTTCCTAACTCTCTACAAAATCATGAAACTTTTCATGGAGTATAAGCACAGTATAATGATAATAGTAGAAGACGCCTTTGAAAGGACAGGGTTGTTATACCATATTATAATTAATAAGAATAGGTTAAGAAAACAAAGTAGTCGCATATTATGTGTAACATCTGACATCTCACCTTGGTAAAAGCAACATTAATATTATATCCTGAAAACATTAACACTTTATGCACAACACTATAGGTTAAGCGCACAGCTGATGCGTTCTACTTCTCTATTTACCTTTCTCTTTCTCGCGTGACACACTGTTGGCTGACAGTACCAACCTCTCGGAAACCGCGCGTGCTCATTATGTTCAAATCAATACCTAGGGGATGCAATACCAGGATACCGAGATCACGAAATACCACATGTGACGTCACGAGGCTAATGACCCCCCCTCCCCCCGCTTCACTTTAACGTGTGACATAATTTATAGATGACCCCCTAACTAAGGCAAGCCGTGAACATATTAAAACTTGTAAAACACGCCGTATTCTGTATTTCCCTTCACTGAAATTAAATATTTACAATAGCAATATTATTTTTGAAACATGGAACTGGCTCAGGTGAAAAGAAGAAATTGTTTCCCATTACATGAACCATTTTATGGCAACTGATGAGAAATTGTTAGCAGCGCAAACGTGAGATGAAAATGAGATATTTTGTATACAACTCTACACGTGAGGAATATATGCACGCAATATCCTTGAATTGTAATTGCTTCTTATAATTGTAATATGGAATGGAGTCTACTTTGCTTCGGCGCGCAAGTAAAATTATCAATTTATAAAAAAATACTTCTTTTATTTAAGAATTGATCTCTAGTCCGATTAAGTGCAGCGACAAGTAAAAATAGACTTTGTTACACATTTTCCTGACCACACCTCTCAAGGTATAAAGACAAGCGTGATACTCGTATAATTACTTATATATTATTTTATAAGCATAATATTCTCATTTAATTACTGTTTCCATGAATATTATAGATTTAGGTCAGGTTAGGAGGTCAGCATTAAGTAAATATAATATACTGTACGTAGTCTGAAAATACAACAGAAGACCTTATTATTTTGGGAGACTTGGGTATGGAATATGACGCATGAAAGCAAGATAAATGCAGTGGAAATGCGGTCTTTACGTAGAATATGTGACATAAGGCGTATTGACCGCATCAGGAACGATCTCATTAGAGAAGAATCCGGAATGAAAGATGATGTTGTGGACACGTTAAAAGAATAAAAGATGAAATATTGACTAAAAAGACTTACAAGGCAGAACTGAAAGAAAATGCTGGCAGAGAACGAGAGGTGTACTTTTATTGAAAATAGACTTTCCGCCCCCGGCTCCGCCCGTGGATATATTAACTTAGCGATATCGTAGCTTTCTATAAGTGAAATAATTTTAAGAATCGGTTCAGTACAAACAAAAATACAAAAACAAATTTTACCTCTACATATTTATTGATTGAAGGCAATGTAAAAAGTACACACAATCACCGAGCATAAATGAAAGAGGCGAAAGAGCTATGTCAGAATCGTAGCAAATGGCATTCGATTGTCTCTACCTACCCCTCTTAGAATAAAAGGCGTGATGATAGATATTTATTTGCATTTCAAAGCACGAGAAACGATTGTGTTTCGTCTCGGGAATAAACTTAGTTCATACAATTCACAGATCAAAGTTAGCTCCATTTCATACGTCTGCAATATCATTAGGTACAGTGGCAATGTTATGTATCTAGGTATCAAGTTATATGTATGCAGTAATGATTGCAACATGAAAGCTCTGCAGTCTCACGAGCTATTCAACGCTCTGATGATGGTCGCAATTATGTGTTGCGGTGTGGAGTTCTCACGTTTACATATACTCTGAATAACCACCCTCCTATACTGTGGGTTATATGTACAGATTTCTATCTGCATTATGTTTCAATAGATTCAAAATTAAATGAATGGAAAATATTTTAATTTGAAATTTAATTTGTTAGACACTGTACCTATTTATAGCCTCATAAATACGATCGCCTAAAAGAGGAAGACTTGGTCTTCCGCTGGATATCCTGGGACCGTTTCGTGAGCTGTAAGTAAAGTAACCCGGTGAAGAAATGTACTTAGATGATTTTAAAAAAGTTGATTCTCATGGAAATAATATTTTTTCATAATATAGGCACTTGGATCAAATGAAAAATTAAAATCGCCTAAAATCTGAAAGAGATTAAAAGTTATTTATCCTTTGTAGTAGTAAAGTCATGTTAATTTATGTTGTAATATTGGAATTATAGGAACTATAAAAACTTAGAGGTTTTTCATCTAAATATACCTCAACAGAACTGGCCATCTCGTTAGCCACACAAATACCATCAACTAAACGAGGGATACTTGGTCTTCCGCTGGATACCCTGAAACCGTAACACGGTTTCAGGAGCTGTAAGACAACCCGCGAGATATAGGATTTGCATTTCACTGTAGCCAGTAACATCCGTAAATATAAGAAAAAACTAAAATGTTATTAAAGTTTTCTACCACGATATATTCACATGGGAGTAAAGCTGACATATTCCCAACGCGAGAGCCACATAATTGCAGGGAACATGAAAAAACCTACGAGTCTGTAGCATGAATAGGGTGTGCTACGAACACACAGTATTTTTTCATGAAGCTGTGATTAAACCTTTTGTATCGTACAGCTAGTATGCATACGTCGTCAATAGAGGACAATTTTAATTTTGCAGTCGTGGTAGACTAGTGGTAGAGTGTGGGTTTTATACTGATAAGCTTCTTTTGTATTGATCTTTTAAGAACAGCCTATTATTTTTAGGCTTAAGATTCGCTGTCATAAGCTAATTCAGTATAATAACAATCTAAAACGCATTTCTAAAATACTGTATTCTGCTAACTAGTTAAATAATTAACTACCTTTTCGTCCTCGGCTTCGCCCGTGGATATTTTCGAACAAAATAAAATATAGCAATATATAGCAAACAAAATAATTATATAGGCTACTATAGCACTCAGGGATAATGTATCTTCCTGATTAATTGAGTATTAATCAAACAAAGATTAGAGTTTTAATCCAGAAACTCTGTGAATATGGGTTAATTAGAGTGCCAGACGAAAGATGGGCTAATTGGTTACCAACAAAAATCGAAAATAAGAAATATGCTGTGATGATAATATAGCAGCTGAATAGAGAAACCTAGGAAATGGAAAAGTAAAGAAAGGTTTAGGCGACTATGATAAATGAAACAAAAAAAACTACTAACAGAAACAACTTAATTCAATTAGAAAGGTATTTTAACGCTTTTTAATCTCACTGTTGATGACATTAATAGGTTTTATAATTAGTATAACATTCAAATTACCAAAATAATATCCTATGCATACATACACGCCTTATTTCCCTTCAGGTAGGCAGATACCAAAGATATCCACTGGCCAAAATCCTGGCACACCTTTTTCGTCTCATTCAAATCCATACACTTCATGCTCTTCGATTTTGGGTGCTTTTTATTACGTCTTTTTTCTATATTATTAATTTGAATACCACAAAGTATTTATATTCCAAAGGTGTTCGGTTTTGCTGTCAATACATCCAAGACAGTGATACATTACCATCGTCTAAGTCAACAGTTGCAATAAGATTGATGAGACTACCCGTCACCTAACTAATTGAACTTCATTAACGACACCAATTAATAATCCTCTAAGGAAAACCGAAAATTTACAATTTGGAAAGTGAATTTTCTGTTTAATTAAACTATTTGTCTTTACCCTTTGTGTCATTGATTTTGATCGGAAATCCATTGAAGAAATCGTGTGCTATTTATTTAAATTAGAGATGCATCAGCGATTTGATTTAACCACACTTTAAGTTGGAAATTTATTTTTGTATTTGTTTATTATCTCTGGTAGAATTATTAGTCCAATGGTACTTTGCAGGCTGATAAAGAATATTTTCATTACATTTTACCATCTACTATTAAAAATGAAAATCGATGACTTCTTAAAAACTCATAAACCAGGTTTTGAAACGACATTACAAACACATACACCAACATATCTTGCTGCCTGGTCAGAGACACTATAACAAAGTCCACGTTTAGCGTGTTATCCATATTAAACATAACAGGTGGCAAACCTGTCGCTACTTTGCTGAGACTAGCATACACTTATTTATTGTTTTCAGAAGTTTATATAACAAATCTTCTTTAAATATTGACAGCTTTGTGTGGTTAGTATAAAATAAATTTGAAGAGTATCATGCGAATGGATTCTTAGAGAGCTTTTACCATCAAGGTAAGAGCTAAATGTGCACTTAGTCTTATTGTGAAGTTTCTTTCATACTTGATCTTTAACTTCAGCTAATGCACATTCAGAGAAATAATATATTTAAAGGATATCACGTCAAGATTGCTATTAATAGTTCTGAGTCGCTTATACGGTTTCTTACATGTCGTCGTTCACGTTCATTGGACATTTTTTTACATTACTTTTGTAACATGTAACAAAAAACCCATTGGTACGTAATTTTTAAATTAAAAACTTATGTACATGAGGCTTTTCCATCTAAATATACCTCAACAGAACTAGCCACTCGTTAGGTATTATAGCCTCACAAATATCATAGGCTAAACGAGGGAGACTTGGTCTTTCGCTGGCTACCCTGGAACCGTAACACCGTGAAGAAAGAAGAAAAATACGTTTATTGATGACAATTACTGGTAAACTTCCTGTCGGTAACGATAATGAAAAGAGGACATCATAAACTCGCTCCAGCTCCTCAGAGTTTTTCTTAACTGCCGGGAAATATATATAAATATACATGGACGTAAAAAAGTAGAGGACGGATCGCCATAACCGAATGAGAATGTGTGCGTGAGACTCGTATTTACAATGAAACTGGCATAACTTGGTTGCTTCACCTTTGTCTTAGCGGCGATCCGTCCTCTCCTTTTTTACGTCCATGTAAATATATTATTTCATATTTAATTTTGAGAAATTTGTTTCATAAGACAATGTTGTAATCATCACTTTATTAAACATAAAAATTATTAAATTAATCTGACATTTAATATGCATAGGAGATCCTAAGCTAATTTCGATTTTGGAAGCGCAGGTTTATACCCGTAGAAGATTTGAGTACCAATGCTGCAATCAATTCTGGAGCTGGACCTTCACCTGGCATCACTATGAGAGATCGTACTACAGTTGCCAACCAATACCTTACTAGCAACCCGGCAAGTTTCTTGCCTATGCAATCTCGTGGACCTGTGCTAAACGGAAAGTATGAAAACCTGTTTGGAGCATTATTTAGGAATCTGTTAACATTGAACTTTTCCGGTTCCGGGAATATTTCCGGATCGCGATGACTTAGAAAAGGCATAAATAAGATGTTAATTCCATTTGGCAATATCGTACCATCACTCAATGTGGTATCATCTGTTAATTGTCGTCCAAAATATACAACTGGTGGGTACATTCTCATACTTTCTTTTATAACACAATCTAAATATGGCATTCCTTGTAGATCCTGGAAAGTTATGGGTTTCTTGAAATCACCTTGCGTCAAATTTAATTGTTCTTGATAAACTGCTTCTTGTATATCAGGGTTGTTAGCTAGATTGTATAAAGTAAACGATATTGCCGTAGAAGAAGTCTCATGCCCTGCTAGTGTAAATAATTGAATTTCATCCACTATTTCAGTAGCAGTTAAAGGTTCACCGTTTTCCTTTCTTCCCAGAAGCAAAATCTCAATAAATGTTAATTTCCTATCATAATATCTTTTCTCCATTGTGATAGATTCCAAAGTCTCCTTTCCAGAATTAACATCGTCAATTAAATCACGCAGTTCATTTTCTTTATTCTTTAAAATTTCATGATGGATATTGTGCAACCATTTTATTGATTTTCTAAAACTCTTACCTTTAGCTGTAAGATTGTAAAGAAAGTTTATCGCTTTCCAAGATGAAAGCATTCGGTCATTAGCCATGGCTACCAATTTCATACTATTTTCCACATATTTATCAAAATTTTCTATCGATCCCATATTCAAGCCTATACCGGCTTTACACAGAGATATGAGTATTTGCTTGTAAAATACTTTATAAACATCAACGTCTTCGTTATGTATTGTTGATAAATTATGTACAAGTTGGTTACCGTCTCCACGGAATGCATTAACATACGTTTCAAGTACTTTAAAATTAAAAGCTGGTGATAAGGCTTTTCTTAATGCTCGCCACTTGACAGGTTTAGCAGTCAAAAGCCCGTCTCCAAATAGTTCTTTCAGGGTTTTGTAAATAACATTCTTTTGCACTAAATGTTTGCTTGATAGAATTATTTCCACATCTTTAGGTTTTGTAATAATCACAACATCCATTGTTCCGATTTTTAAAATGAACTTATCTCTTCCCAACTTTTCCCACATTTTTGTAATTGATGTTAGAAAATCGGTATTGTTTCTACCGAATTGGAACACATGACCAAAGAGAGGCAGCGCATGTACAGATTTGATTTTGGATATTTTCTTTTTGTACTCATAGTTAGAGATGTATGAAAAAGCAACGTAAAGAACTGCAACAACGACTAATAAAACTGCTGCCAACATTTTAACTGTGGCGTAAACTTGACTTTGCAAAAAAATTGACTTTATCTTGCCTTGCTATCACTAAAAATAATATTGTGAACTTATTATAAATAAATAATTCTGGACAACAAGCATTGCCATCTTGCTTTGTTAACATTTTTGTTTGTTAAAACATTTCTTATAATACTTAAGTTCTGGATCAAAATGATAATTTCTTATGGTTTTTGTTGTAATAATTATTAGCTGTTACCCACGTATAAAATTATTAGAATTCCGCCCTGTTTTATTTTTCGTTGATGATATGCTTTCAAATTTAAATTACATTCTATCTGTATATTGTACTATCTACGTAAATATAAATTATCCGTTCAGCCGATATGGCGGGATTTATTAACAAACATACAAAATTTCAATTCACATTAGTAATTATGTTGTTGTTGCATGACTACATTTCAAGGATATAAGTATATCTGTATATAATTATTATAAGCATTGTCAATAACGATAATGTGGTAATAGGTATAACTTGAGAGATAAGATCGAGAAGTGTTGTATTTTTAATAAAAATATTGCTAATTAAATTACATAAATATTTAAATATAAGTAAGTAATCACAGATAAATAAATATATCTCATTAAAATATGAATGTAAACATTGAAGCCATGCCCGTAAAAATTAGTGAGACCTTGTAAGACAAAATATTCTGCAGCTAAAGTTACATGGAGTGATGGCTATTGTGTGATTTGTAAATGACGCCATAGACTTGGCTCCATAATATAGACTTGGCTTCAATTTTTACATTCATGTTTATGATGTTTTTTTTGTGCCAGCCCAGCCTAGAAATACCTTGTCAAACAATTTGATTAGTATATTATGAGTGACAAAAGACCAAACTTTGAGTTTGAATATCTTATGAACTAGAAGACGTAACAACTAGACGAAGACGAAATAATATTTAGTAGATCATTTCATCTTATGAATATCTCCAAAAAGCTATGGCCCAAGTTTCTTGATAAATTGCACATCAAAGATATGGGTGGGTCAAAGTACCCCGAGATGCTTCCTGTAAAGGGTGGTGCGGCTATGATTTTGCTACTGTCTACTACCCCTAGTTTTTTCGCGAATTCAATGATTTCTGGCGCCTACTATGTCACGAGCCACAAACGACATAGAGCCTCGATATTGCCACCACTATTGATATTACTTGAAGTACTTATATTTTCTAATTTCTCTGGAGTCTGAACTTCCATTGGATCCGGTTGTTGTAAAATTTCGACTTGCACTTCGCCGGTTTTTCTGTGCTTTTTTTTTCTTTAAATGATGAAGACAGGGTACTGCCTCTGAGAGTGGTTTTGGTCAGTGGGAAACGAGATTTAGTCTCTTTATTGTAGACTTCTTTGTTTCGGTTTTGACATTTTAGCAAATGATTTGACGTTATAAATATATTTATGGGACAAAAATGATTCCGACGAATTGAGAACCTCCTCCTTCTGTTTTGAAGTTCGGTTAAAAATAAAAAAACAGTATGTATTTTATTCTTTAAAATACAGTTTATTTCTTTAAAATCCATTAAGTAATTTCGACGCTAGCTCACTTCAAACTAAGCGGAAGCCGCGCAATGTCGCATTTTTAGTGCTCACTTCCGCGGCCTATTACGTCATCAGAGGGAGCCGAGATGTAGGTAGAGGTGTAGCATGGAGCTTTCAAAAGTACATGATTTTCTAGTCGATTTTTTTCTAGAATGTCCCCCGAACCAAATATAAGAGTCAAAAAGTCGGCATGCCTTCGCCAAGTTGAGATCTACAACCGTTGGTCTTACTTTTGAGCTTCCCATGTGTTTGTAGTGGATAGGTCCACAAACTTGAGCTTTCGTTTATTTTCTTTTAAGCAGGCTATATAAATACCTACTAAAGTTTCATCAACATTCATTGAACCGTTTCGAAATATTTTCTGTACAAAGATATTGTATTAGCATACTTACAAATACCTTGTATTCTATTTATTTCTGTAAGTATATACAAAGTACTCGTAATATTATAACTTAAGAAAATACCTACTTTATACAAATAAATATATTGCAGTACAAGAATTATAAAAAAACTTAGCACTAAAGAAATATCTCTATGTATGAAATAAAATTTTCATATTTTTCATATAAGCACTCGACTCAGATATAAAATTTCAAAGAGCTAACGCAAAAAAATTGAAACTCGAGTGTCCTTATTAAATCACATGGAATTCTTATCTCAGTATTGTACTACAAAGATACGAGACAAAGCGACATTTGAGGGCTCATGGCATGACCCAATTCAAAATTAAATTTACTCTACGAGTACCTTAGTTATTTATGGGATTTATGTCGCCAGAGACACCCAAAATGGTGGATTTTTCCTTTTCTGTTATTTTGTGTTTGTTCATGAATAAATTTTCCGTTCATTTTGATTTTACATCTTTTGTATTTTGTTTGTGAATGCTTTCCACGAATTTATCGTATTATATTCATATCGCTGCTCACCCCATTTCATCCCATTAACATAATATGTGGGCAATACATATTTTTATTTATTAATCTATCCATCTATCATCACGCCAAGAATTGTCTCTGCTTACCTTGCTACTGCTACTTAGGATATTATTTTGTTTGTCATCTTAGAAAAATTCATCCAGTCGAACATTCAGACAGCTAGACAACGTTTTAATTTTCTAGTCTAATACACTCCCGGACATCTAAATCGAGCCACCTTGCATTTTAATGTTTGGAGTACTGAAGCTTTAAAAAAATGTATGACAAAGGAAAAAGTTTTGATGCAGTTTTGAAGCTAATATAATAAACATCGTTTTAGTATGCCATTGTTCTAAGTTTGAACTAAATTTGCACTAAACAAATCGAGTTAAGATTGATCAAGTCGATATAGGCTTTTTTAAAAGCACAATTTGTTTGAGAAAAAATATGGTTTAATTTAAAAAAAAGTTTATTTATTAACTTGTTTAGTTAGTAGTGAATTTATCACGGCATCATACGGTTTGGCATAGAATTTATCAACGCCATTATGACGTGTTGAGGAATGTTCTCCCATTCTTCCAAAATGACGGGTTTCAGCTCCTGTATGGTTTGCGGGGCAGGGTAGTGAGCTCGAACACGCCTCTTCAGCTCATCCCATAAATGCTCTATAGGGTTCATATCAGAGCTTCGTGCTGGCCATCTCATGACAGTGACACCAACGTCATTTAGGTACTCCCTGACGATTCCCGAAGTGTGGGCCCTTGCATTATCGTGCATAAAAATGAAACCCTGGCCAATAAATCCAGCATATGGCATCACATGGTTCTCTAAGCATTGAAGAATGTATCGGTTGCCATTTAAGCGCGGCAGCCGTGGTCCCGTTACAACCTCAAGCTCAGTTTTGCCTTCCATAGAAATTCCTCCCCAGACTGTCCATGATCCTCCACCATAACTCACTTTCTCATCAATGCAGCATTGCGCGAAACGCTCGCCCTCCCTTCGGTACACCTTACTCCTTCCATCATTACCGTACAGCATTATCTTGGATTCATCAGTGAAGAGTAACTGGCTCCATTGTTGTTGAGTCCAATTTAAATGTTCGCGCGCAAACTGTAGGCGAGCCGGTGAGCTCGTGTCAATTTGTGTCCATTGGCTGGCTTATGTGGTTTTAGACCACGTTCATTGAGTCGCCTTCTAATGGTCCGAGAGATTGAAGTCTCGGAGGTTTCTTTGTATCTGAACAGACGTCAGGTGTCGATTTCGTAAGGTGGTAGTGAAAATAAACCGATCTTGTCTTGCCGTTGTCACTCGGAAACGAGGTCCACCTGCTCGGCGAACGAAGGTTCCAGTCTCTAGATACCGCTGGTATGCTCTTTGAACGGCAGAACGACTTATTAAGTTGTGCACATACGTTTCGTTGACTTAGCCCAGATTGAAGAAGCGCTACGGCTTGCGCGGCAACTTCAGGTGTAGTATCCATAATTTTAAAGCCGAAATCAGTTTAAATTATAAGAAAATAACTGTACTAAACTTTTTTTAAACAGTTATCATTAAATAAAAAAAAAATAACAAACTTAAATTGCTTCAATCACAACTTTCTGCAGTCGTATTTTTCCAAATCAGTGACCTAGCTCGGCTTTTTTCTGTAATTTAAATTTAAATTTGTAATAATATTCAGTAGAAAAATAGTTAAATGTGCCAGCATTAATACTGCATCAAAACTTTTTCCTTCATCGTAAATTTTTTTTAAGCTTCAGTACTCTAAACCTTAAAATGCAAGGTGGCTCGATTCAGATGTCCGGGAGTGTATATAAAAAAAAATGTCTGTTTGTTCGTATTCTTTAGACTCAAAAATTACTGCACCGATTTAAAAAAAAATAGTTTTGCATTTGATAGCCCCAATTCTTGGGGAAGGTTATGGGTTATTTAACATCACGCTACCTCCTACCCAAGGGGGTGAATTGTATTCCTAATACATGCCTACGAAGTAGCGAGCAATCAGCTAGTGCTTAATAACATAGAAATATCATATTGAGAAATTTTAATACAAAGCTAACAAAATTGAAAAAATCTACGAACAACCACAGCGTTAGCATTTTCCGAGAAATTTAATTGAATTTGTTCAGCTGTAATTTCAAATTGCTTATTTACCTTTCGATAACCTAATGGGCAATAATTACGCCTGTTTTATTTCCAGAATTCAAATTATAAATTCAGTAGGTAGGTATTTAATTTACTAAATAATTAAGCCATATACAATAGAGGAGACAAGAGAGGGCGAGATAGGACGAGATAGGACGAGAGCATAATGTACACACTTGTTCTCGGGGTGTCTCGCGAGTGTGTACAGCCGGCATTATATGTAACTGATTTTCATTTTTTTTAATTTATACTTGGTCAAATATATTTATCTTTTGAAAGATATTTAAATTTCGAAACTCAGACATAGAAGTCGTGAAGCTTGTAATTTATATGGGATAAAAGTTATGAAGCGCTCCACTTAGCAGTAGGTTTTTTTGTTGTGAAAGTAGCTTGAAATAGTTCACATAGGAAATATAGCTTGGCTTCTCTCATCATATTCCTCCTTGGTGTTTTTCTTGGAAGTAAATAATAGTTACAGATAATCGTTATCTCATACATAATTCACAAGACCAATCTACTCTCAATTGCAGAGGAGGTGATCTTGACACAATAGGTTTTGGTTGGTTCGGTCCTTCATTCCGTCTGCAAACTCATTCGAGAAAGCATGACGCATATAAATGTGTTCATATTTGCTCTGAACAAACGATCTTTGTAGTACTAGAATACAAACACGATGTGAATACAAACCACAGAATAATATATTGTATGAAAAAAAAAATTGTATGAAGATGGCCAGAGCGATGCGAAACTGGAGGTCCCGGTTCAATCCTCATTCCAGCTAAACATCAATTTTCTCCAAGATTTATAATATTACTCGTGTTTCATATACCTAGGCAACTCGCTAAATGTGGACATTGCCATTTGATTATTATATTAAAACCTATTATAATTCACCGACTTCCAAAAAAAGGAGAAGTTTCTCAATTAGGACCGTATTTTTTTATGTATGTATGAGCATCAATTACTCCGCCAGTTGTTAACCGATTTTGATAATTTATTTTTCATTCGACAGATAATTCTTCCGGATTGGTCCCATTATTTTCTCAAAAAAATAAGTTTATTCATTTTTCAGAAATTTTTAAAATACTGACTTTGTAAGTAATTTTTTCTTAATATCTTGATTTTGACGACTTATTTCTCGACATTATCTCACAGACATATGACGAAAATCGGTTCAGTAGTTTTTCAGAAATTCAGTAATTTGCCTCTGTTTACGGCTGAAACTTATATACCAGAGAAAAGCCTTAGCAACGGTTGATATTGACACAAAGTTGTCAATTTTCGTATCGATCGTGGTCTAACGGTTAAACGTATGGGGTGCAGCGCAGGATGCACAAGGTTTAAATCCCATCCACAGCAGTTTTCTCTTTCAATTATTTTTAGCTCGATTTAGGATTGAAGTCGGCTACAATAAACCACTATCCAACGTATATCATGCCCTAAGTATAATAAGCACACAACGCCACTTAACCACAGTACATGCTTGATGAAATCTTCAAACACAACACAGCTGGTTTAGGTATTGAGTTTGCCACAACAGGCACAGACGGCCATTGTTGACGCAGCACAGAAGCGTAAAGCTTTAATCTGATAGTAAACGTACGATTCGACACGTCGCTACTTCCCCGGAAGGATGTATGGCAGGAAGGACTGCATTAGAATTCCATTAGAGCGACAAATCGAGTCTACCTCACTCCCCAAGATTACAAGGGTTAATGTTAACACTCAAAACCGCTTTGTATTAAACAATACCCATTTGGGGAGGCTGTAATCCGTTTTCAGATGGCGATTTACTATGCTCAGATTTTAAAGGTCTGCTTGTGGTGTTAAATAAATTTACTTGGATATAACTAATGTGTACTCGACCTTTTGGGCTTAAATTCTACATATGTTGTTAGTGGCATTGGGGGTTTGGACGGGTGAAGTCTGAATTAGAATTTCTTATTTAGAATCTGCAAGGTATCTCTCCTATAAAACAAAGCAACGGATTGAGGCGATTTTTTGTACAGAGATAGATGGAGAACCAGAGAGTACTATTGCCACTTTTAATCTTATAAAACTGAGAGGAACTAGATAAATATTTGCTCGTTTTAACCGACTTCAAAAAAAGGAGGAGGAGGTATTCAATTTAACTGTATGTTTTTTTTGTTTGTTACCTCAGAACTTTCGACTGGGTGAACCGATTTTGATGATTATTTTTTTATTTGTAATCTGGTGCTTCCCGTGTGCTTCAGAAGTTTTGAAAAAAAAACGGATTTCTAAGTCAATTTTTGTCATGACATGCTAAGCCGATTTCGATTATTTATACTTGTAATAATTAACTTTAAAAAAAACGTGTACCGACTTCAAAAATTTGCACTGAAAAGTAAGAAATAATAAATATTTCGTCGTAGAATTTAAAGACGGTTGGTGCAAAATTAGGATTAGGAAACGAAGAAATCAGGAAACTTAGTTGCCAAATTCACTAATCTAGACAATTCATTAGGAACCTACGATCATCAGTACAAACATAGATAATATTGAACAGATCTTTATCTTCTTAGGTGTTTACTTAATTTTGTATCCTAATTTTGCACCAACCGTCTTCAAATTCTACGATGAAATAAATTTATTATTTCTTACTTTTCAGTGCAAATTTTTGAAGTCGGTTCACTTTTTTTTTAAAGTTAATTTTTATTCTCCTGCAGAGCGGGTTCTCAGCATTGCGCCACTTCTCAATGTCTCCCTCAGTTTTCCTCCATGCGCTTTACGATGCCGTCACTACATCTTGCTCTTACCAAATATTATTAAACTTTATATTACACTAACCGCTTGCCCCGACTTCGCCCGGGGTAACAATTATATACAAACTTCACACATATGTTATTATTATATTTTCGATATTTCTAAAACCATCTTCGCTTTATTGCCTTTCAAATGAAACCGGTTTGAGGCACATCTGTTGGATCGTTGAATCGTTTCAAAGACTATAACGGACATAGGTAGAAACATTTTTTGTGTTTTTAATAGGAATAAAGATTGCAGCCACGGCATTAGTGAAACCGCAGGCAAAAGCTAGTAATATTATAAATGCTCATAATTTAGCATAATTAAAGATATGTCAAGATGTGGGATACATCTTATTAAAGTTATCTTGTATGTAAGACGACATGCAAGTGCCTGTGTTTTCCTTTATCAACCCGGACGGCACGTGGCATACCGCCGGGACAGCTGGGGTAACCAAATTAATGTCACGAGCCGCAAACTCGGATTATACTACTGAATTACAGACTGTATATCTTAAGGTGTCATTTTGTTAACTCACGCGTTAACTCGTTCTCGATTTTAAATTGTTTTTTTGATGATTTTTACCAGACTTTTCATCATATTTACAATTTCTATTATAAACATGTAACGGCAGTATAACCATACGCCTAGCTATAATACAAGGTGCGTCGCACTGTGGACCGCCATGATTGACCAAGACTGCTCTGTCAAGAGCACTACGACTAAGAAGAAGATTATTAATATTATCAAATACTTATTGTTCCCGACATTCCCACCGACTGCCAGCGAGGCTACGAATAGTTTATAGTTGTTTGTATAGTTGTATAGTTTGTATAGTTATTGTGTATAGTATAGTTTGTATGTTATTTGTAAATCAAGAGAGAGAAACAATAAACGAGTTGCCACGACGGTGCTTGCTTGCGGTGATTGGTCAATAGTATCGCCTCCGCGCGCCCGGTTGACATAGGTCTAAGTGCGCGCAAGCACCCCTATATAAGCGGGCGCGCGGAAGGGCACAATCGGAACTCAACACATCCGCGTCGCGGACTCTCGTGCACACTCTATCCTTCGGGAGAGTCCTTTTGACTCCTCTCTCACTACACAGAGGGACGGACCCGAGCCCGTTCCTCGCTCGCTCACCACAGGAGGTGACCGCCAGTGGTCCCCTTAGGCGCCTTGGTTCTCGGCTGAAGCCGTAAGGTGGAAGCCAAACGCGGTGACGCATGAATGGCCGAAAGGTTACATGCAGGGAGGGCTTTTAGTCAGTAAGAATCTGACACTACCCACGTTCGTACGTGGGTGTCTTTTGAAGATTTCCCCTTCTACAACAAAAAAAAAAGGGCACAATCGGGGTCAAGAAAGTAGAAAACCGGCATAGTAAAGTGTGGGCTGCGAAGGGGCTCACACTTATATAGATTTTAAATTAAAATAGACTAGCTTTCCCCTACTCCTCCCTTTGGAAGTTGTTGAAATATGACATAAGAATTTATCCCGAAGGATTTACGGGATAAAAAGTAGCCTATATTCTTTTACTTTCCGACCCTCCCAGTATATCTGTGCAAAAAATCACGTCGATCCGTTGCTCTGTTTTCACGTGAAAGAAGTATAAACAATCAAACAAACAAACACACTCGTATTCATAATAAGTATTAGTTAACATTAAATTAGGATAATACATACAATAAAATGAGGAAAAGTAGTTAAAGCTGGTTTAGACACGTTGAAAGAATAAAGGATGAAAGGTTGACTAAAAGGTTTATATGGCTCAATTGAAAGGAAATGCTGCCAGAGGACGACCTAGGTGTACTTTTATTGAACATATAAAAAATGTATTGATCGATGGCAATATAAAAAGTACACACAATCGCCGAGCATGTATGAAAGGTATGATTAATATAAAAGAAGCGAAAGACGTATGTCAGCACCTTAGCAAATGGCATTCGATTGTCTTTTCCTACCCCTCTTGGGATAAAAGGCGTGATGATAGATAGATAGATAATTTAAGGTCGGTAAAAAAATATATTTTTTATTTTATTACATTTTTTGTTGATGACATAGAGTAAACTCGAAAACTACTAAATAAAAAAAACTCCTAATAATAAATATATGAGTTTCAAAAGGTCTATTACTAATTCGAGATCACGTCAAGACTAGGCGGTCTGGGGAATAATGTTACATTGTATAATTTAGATATATTGTGTTCGAGTTGGGTTTCTGTAAGCATTATATTATATCTAAGTAGGCATTTACCTTATTATGACAATCTTTAAAAGGAATTTTTCCCTGTAAAACTATGCTACGAGTTTTGTTAAGGACAAAATAAAAGTTTGGATATAAGAATGATATCATAAGATAACCACTTCTGATGAAGAAAAAAACCGCCTTCAAAACCAAAATGTTTTTGCTTTCCGAAAGCAAATGCACAAAGTCACTATAAAAAAATACCCAAATCGCTTCAAGTGTGCCTTTGAAATTTCAAGAATTCTCGATTTCTCCAGGATCACATCATCAGATCCTGACCAGATGACCATGGGACCTCCTGGAAAGTATACCCTTTCAAACAAAAAAAAATCCAAATCCGTCCAGGTATCTTCAATAGTAATCGGGGAATATACATTAAAAAATAAAAGATTCCGACGTATTGAGAACCCCCTGCTTCTTTTGAAGTTCGGGTAAATAAAACCACGTCTGTCTGTTTGTCTCTGCCTTTTTCACACGTATAAACTACTGAACAGATTTTAATTCTATTTTCACCATTAGATAAGTTGAATCACGAGGAAGGTTTACGAGTTTATCATGTTTAGGAGCTGAGCATTATTAACAGTATAAGTAAATCAAGTCGGGGAAGAAGTTAGTTCCAGCGCGTTTTCATGGCGAATGCTGTCTCATCCGTCAGAGATGTGACAAAATGATTTAGAAAAGAAATGTGTAGAATAAAAATATCTACAAAAAGTCTGGAGGAGCATATATCTATCTCTAATATATAAGTAGTTATAAGCGTATTTATTTATATAAAATTAAAGTAAAAATATTGGACCAGGAGAGGTGATCTCCTGAGAATCGTATAACCGATTCGTAAGGTATCCAGCAGAAGATCCAATTTATTATCATTTAGCTAATGTTATTTTATTGAGGTATTTATTTTGAGTTCGAATGAATTTACCCATTCTAAATCTTATATCTTATTGTATGCTGTTTAACAGCTATTAACTGTCTCAGTCTGATATTGCCACTAAAATACAGATACCAGTGGCTTCGTTACCAATTTCATCAAAATTCTCATAAAATCAAAAATGTAAAAAGGTTTTACGCAAAAGCTGAAAAATACCGAGTAGGTACTTACTTTTAATTTATTTACTTTGCTTTATTTTTCTCAAACTATTTCAGACTTTTGCCTTCCAAATTGGAAAATAAGGGAGAGAGGGTGGAAAGTAAATATTTTTCCACAATCATAATTTACTTTCCATTTCTTCCAATTTTTTTGAAATGCTTACAGTGAGATGTGAGCAAATTACTTCTATAACGAGCGTGATGAATGTCACATTTGACAGAAACCTAGACTTGTCCGAAGGCTTTGAGATCATACAAAAAAGCACTTCCAGTTTTTCTCGAATATTCCAATTTTCCGGGAAACTTTTCCAATTTTTGTTTCCCTAAAACCTTATTTAGACTATTACGAACATTAAAATCTAGCAAAATCGGTCCAGCTGTCCTGAAGTGATGCGCTAACCAACGAACGGCATTAAATTTTTTTTATTTAGTTTTATATTTGAAAAAGATTTGAGTTAATCCAATTATACAAATGGATTCTAACAACAAAGAGTAGGTATATGAAGCTCGTGTACATACAATGTACAAAGTTACATTATTTCCTCTCACGAAATCGAGATTATTAAGAAATATTGCTTCCGTCCCCATAATACATTTAGCGAATAACTACAATATATTAAGGAAGTTTTAGCAGCACTTGGATGGATATTTTCTGTTGAACAAAGCGGCCGAGAGGCGGATGGAGTGTGATAAGGGCCGGATGCCTGTCCGGGTTAACTAACAAATAGGAATGGCATTCTGTATTGGATATCGTAATTTCAACGATGACTTCAATAATGAAATGAGCTAAAGTTACGTAAAATCTCAAGAAGGAATAATTTCCAAATCCGTAAAACTTAACAGTCTTATATTATGCCTACTAGGTACCAGCTACTAGCTACTAGTCGTGCGTCGTCAATTCGGTCGCTACAGCAACCAGTCGCAAATTGTTAATAATAAAGTTGCATTCCAGTTGTTCTCATTCTAGTTTCTGATATAAATTAAAGTGTCAATGTAATATTATTATATTTAGGTGCGTCGGTGGTCGAGTGGTTAAGACGTCTGGTATTTACTAGGCAGACCACGGGTTCGATCCCGGATCCCGGCCATGTACCAATAAGTTTTTTAATTAAAAACTTATGTACATAATCCGACAAACCCACACTTAAAGGCTTTTCAATCTAAATAACTGGTGGCCAGTTCATAAATACCATCGGCTAGACTTGGTCTTCCGCTGGGTACTTTGGAACCGTCACACGGTTTCGGGATCTGTAAGGCAACTCGTGAAGAAAAAAATATAAATAATTTTAGTTGTTCGCTATATAGGTTGTGAGTTATTTGAGTTTTGACAGCAGTTGCTAGTTCCGTGATAAGACTACAAAGCAAAATACTTATTGACTGGACCATAGCAAATAGTATTACCTAATAATAAGCTTACTTAAATAGATGGGTAAATGAAGTGTTTCTATACGAAAAACGCTAGGTATCGCCCGTATCATGTCACGCGCAATTATTTACAATAGGTATTTGAATTCTTAACTACGTCAGAGCAAGTAAAATTCTAGGTCCCGACTGACATAATCTAATCATATCAAAGCAATTAATTTAATTTACTATATAACAATAGACAAAATTTAATTTGGCTTTGTAAAGTTCAAAAATAGCCAAAATGTATTAATAAAACACTTGACAAAATTTTCACAAAATTGTGTAGCCTCTACCAACAGAGTTGAACTTAATGATGAAAACGAATTTATAATGAAATGTTGACGTAGGTCCTTAATTAATTGCTTGGTAGGTACCGTTCACTAGTCTTTGTATTCTGTATTATTAATGAATGTTTATATATACCTTTTAAAATTTTACATGGAACTAGCTTTCTCCTGGCTCTTTTTCTTTTTTAGCCCCTTCCTTCCGGTTTTAGTTGCAAATATTGCGGTCCTTCGGAACCCTAACTTTTTTAAATGACGGTCATCTGGAATAATGTAGCTCTAAAACAGGGAAATAATTGTTCAAATCGGATTACTACAATTAGATAGTCCTGATGCACTAAGTTTAGTCGGATATCACCTCGCTCACGATATAAATAAATTATGGTTGCCTTAGCTCCTGAATATCGTGTTACTGGTGTGGCGACTGGCCACATAGTGATCTTGTATATGCTTGTAATGACTTGATGTTTGGATTGTCAATTGAGAAAATAAAATATGTTACTTTTCACATATCGTTATTTTAATAAATATTAAATATACTTAGGTATCGCCACACTGGCTTCTATGGTAGTTACCCTATCTATACTATCTTTTCCTAACCTAACTTATATTCTTAACATAATTTATTTGTCTGAAAACCATAAAGCAAGTAAACACCGCTTTGAGTGTTGCATTTGGAAAGCTATATTCATCGGCACATTCAGTAATTAAAAAGGCCATAATTCTAAATGTGTGGGCAACAACTGATAGCCACGTGACAAATTACATTTTTGTTTCATGTTCATTAATTTAAATTGTTATGAATTTCGTTAGATATTAATCGCACATGCAAACTTGCATTTAGTTAGGAATAGAATTAGTGGAAATGTATCAGATATTGTTATTGAGTGAGTAGGTAAAATCTTTTACAACAATACACATAACAAGAAAGAGAAGACTAAAATAAGAAGAAAAGCTTGCTTGTTGCTTATTGAATTAAATCAAATTAACTGTCTTGGGGTTATTTTATTGACTAATAAAATACAATAAATAAAGATGTGATTATTTTAAAATACAATAAAAAAAGTCATTATTTGATTAGGTATTTAAAATCTCTTGTCTTATGTGACCGTGACACGCATGCTTGTAATATTTTTATGTTATATGTTTCTGTGTTATGGATTAAAAACAAATTAGCTTTTGCACACGCTTCTATCCAAAATGATAATATTTAATAATAATATTTTTGTTTCTTTTATGTTATGAATATTTTACCGGTGAACAACCGGTAAAATTTTAACATTCAAGGAGACAAGCCTATAAATACTCGTATGAACAAAGTTAATAGCCGTAACTATTTACGAACAAACATATCTGATTTTCAGAAATATTGAGGATTCATATTTGATAAGTTGTCTAAAACAAATCATACCAGCCCAACAAGCAAAATTATACCAAATCAAATTGGCAATATAGCAAGGTTAGAGTTTTTCTAAGCCATACAACTTAAAACCTTTTCTTATATCTAAGTATTATTTTCTTGCAAATAAACAATTTTCCACAACTGTATATATTTCGGTCGGGTATAGAATTACCGCTTCACCCAGGCGTGAACTCAGTTCTCTATAGGACCTTTACCTGAAACCACCTCTAATATTGGTCTCTTGAATTTCCTTCGATGAAAAAGGTCTATAATGGATTAGCAGAAAAAAACATCGGATCTATTGAAAGGAAAGTAATCGAAGGGCCGTGTCGTGACCCAACCCATAGGGACTATGGATGAAAAAAATTGAATAAAACCCAAATGTCTCAGAATTAAATATATGCTTTACAAAATTTCTGTCCGATTAGTTTATCTAATTGCCTGGAAACGGTCTGACTCCTATTTTATTACGGTTCAATGACCTGTCCTGCTAGTATTATTATTTGATAATTTCAAATACAAAGGTATAATCTACCTACTTATATATAAATAAATACAAATCAAGTTTCTCTGTGATTTCAAAATTAATAGGTATGTCAATAGGTATTTATACCAAAATTTGCGACCGGTTGCTATAGCGACCGCATTGCCGTCGCACAACTGGTTGTTAGTTACAAATTAGGTGATAAGCTTCCCTTTGATGATTTGTTATTCTTATTTGATAACGCTATTTTGAGCAGAGGAGGTGGGCAGCGATTAATTTCCTGTCAATTCTGGTTACACCTACAGGTTTTTAATGATGCCAGCAGAACCGTTGTGAATACATAGTTTTTCTCATACATTTTCTAATCTGAGTATTCCTACATCGTACATTTCGTTTTAGAATTCCGCGTCCGATTGGGTTACTTGAGACACGTGTTCGTTCAACTCTGCTTTGCCTTTTCTTGTCTTTCTCTTGGTTTGTTATTTATGAAGTTTCCTTTCTCTAACTGGATTTTATACAAATTATGACATTTCTGATTGAGCCGTTACTATATAAAAAAATCTAAAAAGTTACATAATTTGGACAAAAACAAATTATCAACATAATTTATCTAACCGCTAATTTGAAATCGCTAGTAGATACCTACGTAAATGTTAAAATTTTCATACGTAGACTAAATTGTCTTTAGCTAATATTTAATTCCCTGCTATTGGATTATAACAATACATAGTGACTATTAGAAAAATAATATCTTTAGATAAATTCTGCTAAACAAGTGATTCTCCGTCCAAGAGATATCCAATTAAGATAAGAAAGGAAACAATAAGGTCCAGAAATTCGATAATAAATTGGTTCACAAAGAAAAGTGCCATCTTTTACTCAGCAGTCAGCACGTAATGACAGAAACTTTATGGCTTAATGAAAGATGGAAGACAAGTAATTACTTAAGCAAACAAAAAATATGTTCAGAAAAGATCTTTAATATTCCATGTTAAAGTATAAGCTTGGTCTCCTTTTAATTAGGTATTCATAAAGATCTTGACTAGCTCAATTTTGAGTTCGTTCTCAGTTAAAAGTTTTAAATTAAATTATGCTTCCCTTGCCGGAGATTTCTTTTTGGTATGAAAAAAGTTCTCACTTTTCGAGATGAATCCAATATTTTATCTGAATATCTGTAGATCTAAGTATACACTTTCTAGGTATTTAAAGCAATTTAACCACACCTAATACTAACATTTCTTCTAGTTTAAATGTTTATCTATCAATAAGGGGAAAAAGTCTAAGAAAATGTATATTCAATAAGTCTGTAAAACTAATGTGGTTTATTCACGGCTGTAATGATTTGGTGACGATTTCGACATTTTTTTGGACTTTCCAAGATTTTTATTGGCGCCCCGACGTGATATGGTTGGAGTTGGCACCCCCAAACGTCGCGAACATCGGGCCTGTGTTCAATTAAAATTGTTCAATAACACTGGCATATTCCCATAAGGCTTGTGAATGTTTTATATAATTAAGGGCACAACTTATTATATTATTATTTTTATTGTTTGCACATTTCCAAAATTCGGTTAAATTCTTATAATAAGTGTCCCTATAATATTGATGGCCGTCGTGTAACAATATCGTATACCTCCTATAAATAGCAGAAATAACCTTCGTTCATTATGCTTTTTAAATCTCTTTGATTGGGACTGATAACACGGTTTCGGGAGCTATAAGGCAACCCGTGAAAAAAGAAGAAGAAGAAGAATTACAAATACATTTGTACGTGACCATTTCCTTAATAATAATTTCACCGTCCTATCCTATTATTATATTTTCATGTACAAAATGAAATAATATACTTGACAGCATTCAGTCATATATTTTAAAGATATGAAAATGACACGAAGGTTTTTACTTAAGCGTGAATGTGCAGGTGTTAATTATATGAGGACACGCAAATGTGGGGAATGTAAGTCGTTTCAATTTTTGCTTTTATTTTTAACGAATGACCTGCTCGTGTTCATTAATATAGTTTTCCATGAGAGACCAGCATAATTAATGAGTTGAGGGAATTATTAAGCCCTTCAAGGGATACCTAGACTGGTCAAACCAGTATTCAACATATTATTTAATATTAGTAGTGACAGTGGAGGGTCGGAGAGTGGGCATAGGCTACTTTTCATCCCGGAATTTCTTCGGGATAATTCTTGCCCCATTTAAAAATGTTCCACAGGCTAAGAATTTTGGCTATAGTAACCGAGTGGCTGAATAAATTATGATGCAACTTTCAGCAATTATAGTGAACTTTTTGTACTGTGATGACAATATTGGAGATGTGAAGTGGCATAAGAATTTATTGAAGTGGTAAATTACCGAAATGTTTCTGGGTAGTAGTAAAGGTGAAATTGTTTTCGGCCAAATGACCAGAAACTTTACAGAGGGGGCTCGGGCGTCATGGCCCCTCCATAGTCTTAGTATTCCATGGGAAAACTAGTCTAGTTAAATAATATTAAATCTTTAGACAAAATATTTGGGCGGTTCTAATATCTGCACTGAAATATAGCACATAGTATATTTATTTTTTGGGCTATATTTCTGGGGATTTTTTTAAGATGTACGGAAATAGCGCATATTTGGTTACGCGGGAACGTCCACTTGCTACTTCTATGTTCTTTATAATGTTCTGGGGTGCGTAGGTACTATGTATACTTAAAATCTGTAATTTTTTCATTTCGATATTAAACAGTATTTTAAATACATTTTAAGTTCGTAAAAGTCGGTACAATTCGCGATTATATAACTAAATGAAATAATTAAATACGAGAAGATATATTATAATGCAAATGAAGTTAAGGTCACCTTCATGCGTACAGTAGGTATAACAATGAAAACTCGTGAATATTGTGTCTGGGTGGTTCAATTATTCTTATGTACGAATGGAGTGAATATTTCATTAAACCGAAATGATTTTTGTCCTCAAATGTAAGGACACCAGACAAGGTCAATAGGTATAATATTTAAAGAAGTATATTCTCCTATAGAAACCAAAATATCTGAATTCATAAGCTTCTTTGTACGAAAATAATTTTATGTTGTTAATTGCAAAAAATTTGGGCGTTAGTCTGCAAACATTTAATTAAATAGTTCTTTTTATACTTTTGCAGGTAAGAATTAAGAATTTTTCATTTTCATATTAAAGCCGTGGCCACAAATTGCTTTAACAAAAAGTTGACAGCAAAAACTTCCACAAATTGCAAACAAAATAAACGAAGCGACAGCAACAAAGAGAAAGAATTTAATATCCACGAAGGCAGACTCGTATTTGTTACAATTTGTTTTCTCGCCCAACGTCTACATCCTCTTTAAGGTTTCACATGTAAACATCCATTTATTATTTTTTTTAATCAAGGGTGCCTTGTGGCTCCCGGGACTGTATAATCGATCTCAATATACTCAGCGAAAGACAATTTTCCTTAATTTGCCTAAGCACTGTCGGCATTTTATTCAAAAAGACTGTCAAGTGGAAGTAGTATAAATTCGCACTCTGAGAAGGTTCCGTAGAGGTATATTATATTATAGTAATACTTCCACAGTCCACACTCAATTTTAAATGAATGATTTTTTGGGTTCGTACCCAAAGGGTAAAAACGGAAAAAAAAAAATAAGACTCCGCTGTCCGTCCGTCTGTCACCAGGCTGTATTTCGTGAACTGTTAGACATTTGAATTTTTTACAAATGATGTATTTCTGTTGCCGCTATAACAACAAATACTAAAAAACAGAATAAAATAAATATTAGGGGAGCACCTATATACAATTTTTTTTAGAGATAATAATACGGAACCCTTCGTGCGCGAGTCCGACTAGCACTTGGCCGGTTTTTTTTTAATTCATTTTTTTTTATTTATTTTTTTTTATTTATTTAAATTTATGGACCAGCTTCTTGCACGTCTTCTCTAAAAAAAAAATAATATTTCTTGCCCAAGATTGTAGGTCATTCAGTCAGTGAGTTGAGCTTTACTAAGTATAAATATACGCTTTAAAAACAGCAGTATGAGACATAGAGAGTGAGTGAAGCCATTACTGAAAAGAGAGTAAATATAAACTTAAAAAAAGAACTTTATTGACATACGAAAAGCCATAGCCACGCCACAGACAGACGGAAAATAAAGCGATCTAATAAGGTTTAATTTTTTGTACGAACTCTTAAAAATATCATGTGACTTTTCTCTAAATTAAGTCCAGGAAAACAAATTAGGGCGAATTACCAATGCTATAGAAAAAGTTAAGTCGATCAATATATGTAATGATGTCACCGGCTGGAAATAATACTCGGCAATTTAAGTAATGATTCGATTACTGACTCTTTCTGATATTACACATTGATGGGGGTTTTAATTTTTTATACCAATTTTTTTATAAGTATATAGGTAAGTACAATCAAATTCTTTTTTTAAAGTCGCTTAAAATACTGATCAATGCGAGACATTGGTAACACTGGAGTTTCTAGTGGAGGGTGGCCATTTTGTAAGGTATAAATACCTATTCAGACTTTTTGTAGAATATATTGGCCGTATTTGTTGTACTGGCAGCTAAAGTTAAAACCCGTTATACATTTATAGACAACTACCTAAATGTGGCCACCTTTTCCACACCGCAAGATAATTACGTCTTTATAAACAACTAACAGGTTGTTAAACAGTTGCCCGCGACTTCGTACGCGTTGTATTAGGAAAAGGAAAAGGTATTTATATATTTAGATACCTCCTAAAAAGAAACCATGAAAACAACTGTAAAGCTGTAAAGCATATTAACATTGTAAACTCTACAAGATTGGAATTTTCCTTCACTTGGAAATAATGGCTGAGATTAAGGTGCAGGCATTTTTATTCTTTTCGGTGCCGAATTCCAAAAGACTTACTCTGACATTTTTAATTTCCATCATAATATTTGTAAATTAATTTTGTATCCTAATTTGGCATTAACCGTCTTCAAATTCTACGACGAAATATTTATTATTTCTTACTTTTCAGTGCAAATTTTTGAAGTCGTTACACTTTTTTTTAAAGTTTATTGTGATTTTACTGCCCTGAAAGACAATAATAACGCAAATAAAAAAATATTGATAAAAAAAAATTACTGCTGTAGATGGGATTTGAACCATGTGTATCCTACGCTGCACCCCATACCTTTAACCGCTAGACCAACGTCAATACGAAAATTGACAACTTCGTGTCAATAGCAACCGTTGCTAAGACTTTTCTCTGATATAATTTTCAGCAGTAAAAAAATTTCGTCATATGTCTTCTTAAAAATGTCTTCTCATGTCTTTAAAAAAAAATTAGCCGTCAAAATCGGTAAATATTTCACCGAGATATTAAGAAAATTTGACTTATAAAGTCAGTTTTTTTCAAAATTTCTGGAAAACTAATAAACCAATTTTTACGAGATTACCATGGTACAGCCCTTGGGATATCTCCTTTCCAACAAAAAAAAAAATCATGAAAATCTGTTCTATAACGACGAAGTTATCTGCGAATACACATAAAAAAATATATACGGTCGAATTGAGAAACCTCCTCCTTTTTTTTGAAGTTGTTTAAAAAATAAAATGTAACGCATTAGGACCTCACTAATAGTAATCGAACTGTCAAAAGTAAAATAAATGGTTATGTGGCGGCACATCGCGTCGCGTCGATAGATGTCGCACCGTTACTAACTCATTGAAACCTGCCGAGTTAGCATACATTTTGACAGCGACACTTTCGTTTCGGTCGAATGGCCTTGAACAGGCCAAAACGTTCATGTCCAACAAGGACCGGCCAGAGATAGCCCGGACCGGGCATGCCCTGCACAAGAATGCCGAGCAATTTGCTTGGCCGGACAAAGACAAGTACACAGAATTTTCCCGCACATTGTTGGGCCGGACCTCTCGGCCCCGGGCTATCTCTGGCCGGTCCTTGTTGGACATGAACGTTTTGGCCTGTTCAAGGCCATTCGACCGAAACGAAAGTGTCGCTGTCAAAATGTATGCTAACCCCACTGCTTCGCGCCATTGAAAATATTTAATAGATTGGCATATATGCAACTTTCCAACGATGTGCGTTGGGGAGTATTCCTTTTACTTCGTTGGATTGTTGTATGTATTGCCATTTCTATAGTTTTGTATTTGGTATTGTTACATATATAAATATATGTATTTGAATTGAAATTAAAGTTAAGAGTAAGCCCCCTGGTTGGAAAAGTCTAGGAACGAAAAAAAAATTTGAATCAACTTCCCAAGCACTTGCCTTAGTGTTGTCACTGGTTGACTGAAATGTAATAGAGGTATAAAAATGTATAAAATCTAAAAAGCTATCATAGCTATTTCTCAATAGAGTTAAAGACATAATTGGTTGCTGGTTTCTAAGTATAGGTTTACTCAGAAATACAATTTGGATATTTTCGTGTACCTAACTTACTTGTTCTGGAAGATTGATTTGTAATCACAATCGTCGCACGAACTATGATGTTTGGATTCTGCGTCATACTACACTGTGACAATCATTAACCACCCACTGTGACGTCATGGTATCTCTCTTTAACAGTAAATAGTGAATTAATTTGACATAATTCTTATATTCTACATTAATAATTTCGTCAAGGGGTACGGTAGACTTGATTCAAAAGCATACCAAATTGTTAAAAACAAAAAATTTAATCAATTCTGATTTAGGAACATATCAGCATAAATTGTATAATCGCGTAAGTTCAATAAATAAGTCCAAATTTATTCATTAATGCTGTCAGAAGCAATTTTTAATGTGACAGTAACGTTTGTTCGAGTCATGTGGTTTCAGTCAAAGAAAAGAGTGAGCATTGGGTAATGTTTGTTTGAGCCATGAATTGCGTTTTATTTTTTGTATCATTAAAAAAAGTCCGCTTGTTTGAGCCATGAACTCAGGACAACTCCAAAGTCAGGTTGTTTTATGTAATTATCCAATTCATATAATTATCTAAATAATACAGTAAAATTAAAATTGCTATTAAAAAAACATAGACCATATTACCCATCGATGATATTACCATAGATTAGCATACCTACTACGAAAAGTGTCATTAGTCACTTTGTTGTTTTGTTTTGTCAAAAAAATATAAAAAACGTAGATAACACCCAGATCGAAGCCGGGTTTGTATCTAGTTCTATTTAAACTCATTCAATGTGATCAGCGATGTTATAAAGTTCTAAAAATAGAAGAACAAAATATTTTATCAACAAACAAGCAATTTCCTGTTTCATTATTAACGTACCATTTAAACATATTTTCCAAATCTAGTTACAAAACAGCTTTTAGTACAAATAATCAATTTGGGCGAATACTTCTTTGGAACCCATTTAAATTTGGGCCTATCCTTCTGTAACGGCAATTTCTAAAGAATTTCATTTGAATAAAGCTTTTACTGAGGGTTGATTTAAATTGCTTTGACGCAATAACGTAAAGGTATCTCTGTAATAGAATTAAAATTCGAAGAGAATAATAAAAGCGCGATGTAGTCTTAACATAAAGGAGTACCTACCTAAAGAAAACAAACTGACTAATACGAATGAGAAATAAGTATTTTTATAGGAGATTGTTTGGACGTAGTTATGGAAAGGAGCGTTTATTTGCTTTGATATTTCAGTACCTACTATAAAATACATGTAGATACATTTATCTTTTCAAAACATTGACTTTTTCCATCCATCTGTTCTGATAATATTTTAAAAGTGAATCGGCTTGGCCCATGGACATTTTTGAAATGTGGCACAGGAAATTTAGGGGTTTTGGGTTTTCCAAGATAAAAGTAACTTATGTCACTCCTCGTTTGACGTGAAACAAAACAAACAATCAAACCTGAACTTTCGCATCATCACTACATCTATCTGTCTATATAAATTCAACGGATTTTGTCCCGGATTTCACGATTAGGTAGATTGATTTAGGTTTAGAGTTTAGATCTAGGTATTGTTTGACATATGAATACCCATACGAAGCCGGTGCGACTTGCTAGTTTATGAGTAAAATTCTATATAATGTGGTTACTTACGCAATTCTTAAGCCAGAATAATAGTCCCAAGGACTGGCAACGAAATTGTCGTTTGTATCTAAAATGCCAAGACCATCAAAACAAAATAAATCCTCATATGAGAGAACATTTACTCGCATTTACTTTTATTTATGTGACTTTCCTCTTGCTTGATGGACTGTGAACCACGATACATTGCCTTCAAATGTTGCCTACATCGATGTTCTACCCGCATAATAATATATTTTATTTCTTCTAAGGTCTGACATCACCTTATTACCTATAAGGCTGCAAAAAATATTTCTCTCAATATGTATTTATTTTTAATACATTTTGTATACGCCCTGACCCATTATTTTATTTACATCTCATTTTATTCCATTGCCTATTAGTTGTTAGATGACAATAGATAGCTAATGATCGGTGAAAGATTCATTAAAAATAATTCAGTCGAAAGATAAAAAATGTAAAAATTTTAATTTTGAAACCACAGACAGACAGATTAATTTAATTTATTTTTACTAAAAAAATCCTTAAATTCTATCTAATACACTGACGAGCAATATAAAAAAGCCTAAAAAATCTAAAAAAAATCTAAACCATACAAGTTTAACACATTTACCTAAATTTATTTTTGTTTCCATTTGGTGTTTTTTTAACCGTTATTAAATACACTTGAATGTTGCTTTTTACTTCAAAAAGCTATCTGGCGTGGTTTCGGAAATATTTCATGATAAGTTAGTAGTTTTTTTTATATTGCTCGTCAGTGTATTATAAATGCAATAGTGTATTTGCCTGTTTGTTTGTCTTTCTTTCACGTTATGCACATAGGGATAAACTACTTTTTATCTCGGAATTCCTCCCGGAAAAATTCTAATGTCATATTTAAACATTTTCCACCGGCAATGCCGGGGCGGTAAGCTAGTATAGGATAAAAGTCTACGCAGCCATTTTAATATTAACATTTTTATTTAGCAAATACGATTCCTGAAAATTGAGTATCCATTTCCACACGTTCAGACAGAAAATATAAGTGAAGTAGAAAATGAGTTTGCAACTTCATCTCGGATGTATAAAACTTTGATGAGGTGAAAAGCAGCTCAATGAGATGTAATCCTCTCTCTAAGTCCCAAAGGTACACATAGAATTCCCCTAGATAGACTAGGCCGGGTGTGTTTGGCCTGGTGGGTAAAATACTAACCACTATGCAGACGGTTCCAAATTCGATTCCTTGCAAAGATATTTTATATCAAAGTGTACCCATTGGTGTGTATCGTCATCGTGTATCGGTACTATATCGATAAGTTATTATCATAGGAAGTTAATCCATTTACAATATTTTATTAAATTGATTGTCTTTGCCTATCCGTCTTAGGATAAAAGGCGTGATAGATACCTAATTAAAAAAAATACCATCCAAATTAATTATAAAGTCAATAATTACGACTGATCATTTCTTCTGGTGGAGGGCTGGCTCCTTCCTCGCTCAACGAATCAGCATCGCGATTCAGCGGGGAAATACAGCCAGTATTATAGCCACCATTCCACGCGTTAGTTACTTTTAATGTTTAGATTAGATTTAAGGTTTTTATATTGTTGTGTATTAAAAATTAAAGAAAAAATTATAATTACAATATGATACATAATATATTAATTTTATTATCGGTCAATAAATATAAAAGTTATACGTCAGAGTATTTTGACACATATTGCCCTAATGAAGGTAAAACTATGTTATAAAATTATACCTACATAAATTCGGGGAACAAAATAGCAAATATCTACATATAAATTAACTTCAAGTTTTCACCGGAGCGTTCAACGCCATGTTAAAGTTCTCGCTATAAGCTTGAAAGTGTGTATGTTTAAAATAATTGCAACGCTATACAACTTTGTTAAGTAATTTTAATGTGTTTTGATTATATGCTCCGCCCACGTGAAAATGGAATACAGAAGTTAGTATGGTTGTAATATTACATATATTTATCTTTCTAAACCTACAAAGACTTTTTTGTAGACTGATTTCGAATACAGACAGATATTGCATTATTGCAATAATTTTTATAGTCAATCAACGGAAACTTATAGGTCATCTTCCTGATGAGTGATGACATAGTTGAAGTTATACAAGTTGAAAATAACAATATATTTTCAACTTGTATAACATGTTGAAATCTTAGAATTTTTAATTAAACTTTTTTACATTTTATGATTATCCGTCTCTTTCCTTCATTGGTTGTACCATTGATAGAATTATTTTTCAATTATTATAAGGGAATACGAAAGAAACTAAATTTAACGAAAACATTAAACGTTCTGAAAGTCACCATATTTAGCATGAAAACTTCCTTTTTAGGGATATTATATCAAATAAATGGGTAAAGTGTGGTTTTGGAACGAACTTGATCGCATTCGGAAATGAAGGGAAGTTACGAGTTATTACACAGCTTAAATTGAGCGACAAAACACGCTTTGATGTCGGCTCTAACATACACGATACATAACGATGTACCAGAATTCAGTGAACACAACCACTATTGATAATATTATTATACGTTTATTCGTGCCGTTTATTTTTATTTATTTATTTTTATTTATTTATTTAGATCCATCACCAGTTGTTACAGTAATACACTTATATATAATTACATGAGTTCTTAATTTTTAAACTAAAAGTACAACCATTAAAGATGAATACAGCACTTATTTATGTTTTAACAAATTCTAAGAAAGCGAAAAAAAAAACAAAACAGCAACAATAAAACAAAAGAAGTCAACCATAGCACTAAACACGTAAAAACTTATATATGGCATTCCTGAACCGTGTAAGACTCATACAGTGTATGTCTGTATGTACACTATGGTTGTTATATAATTTAGAGATCCTTGCCAAGGGAGAATGGGACCCCATCACAGTCCTGCGGAAAGGAGCTTGGAGAGGAGTTATTGCATGTCGGGGATACCTTCCTGGTGCTTGGAATGTTACACAGCCGAGGAGATCCGGACAGTCAATTTTGTTATTTATAAGTTTGTACATGAAAGTAAGGTCTAGCAAAGCATAACGCCCCTCCAACGACATTATTTTAAATTTGTCTAGTTTATCTTGATAGGAACCCGAAGCAGGTCTCCGGGCCCTACCATATGAAGGAGATAAGTGCCAGAGGAAGCGCCTCTGAACCCTCTCCAGCCGAAGCATGTGGGTGGAATAATGAGGACGCCATACCACCGAACCATACTCCAATATAATGCGTACTAAGACACTATACAATGATATTTTAGTTCTGTGATTCTTGAATAGTTTACCATTTCTTATTACAAATCCTAGAGTACCATTAGCCCTCCTTATAACGCTCTCAATTTGGGGTATGAAGGTAAGCTTTTTGTCGAAAATTACACCCAAATCTCTAATGGAAATTGACTTCCTCCAAATTGTGTCCATCAACATGGTAGTGTGACAATGTAATTTTATGTTTTCGAGTAAATTTAATAAATGAGCATTTACTTATGTTAAGGTTCATGTGATTACATCTACACCATTGAGTTAGTCTGTCCAAGTCTGTTTGTAATAATAAAGTGTCATAGACAGACTCAATCACTCTTGCAAATTTTAAGTCATCCGCAAACAAAAATGGTGTTGAGAACCGAAAACAATTGACAATGTCATTAATAAAAATGTTGAACAGTATGGGACCCAAATGCGAGCCTTGCGGTACTCCCGAGGTGACATCATATGTAGTCGAGTTAAAACCGTTGACCACTACAAAGAAAGATCTATTTGTCAAGTAGGACTCCAGCCATGAAAGCAACGGACCCGACACACCATATGTTTCAAGTTTTTTTATCAATAAACAATATGAAACTTTGTCGAAAGCTTTACTGAAGTCGGTGTATATAACGTCAACCTCCTTATTGCTATCAACGGCAGTGCATAACATCTCATTAAACAGAACCAAGTTACTATTTGTGGACCTACATTCCACAAATCCATGCTGATGGTTGGAAATGTATTTTCTGAAATGGTTTTGTATTAGGGGACAAATCAAAGATTCCAGAACTTTAGCCAAAGTTGAAAGTATAGATATTGGTCTATAGTTAGCTACATTGTCATTGTCACCAGCCTTATGTATAGGTATCAACTTTGCTAATTTCCACATATCAGGGAAAGTACCCGACTTCAGTGACTTATTGAAAATCAAGTGAAGTGGTTGTTTTAAGCTACTAGCACATTCTACAACAAATTTAGGTGGAATATTATCAGGCCCTGCTCCCTTTGTAGTGTCTAAACTTATGAGCTTATTGAAAATAGTACTATCAGTTAACCATTCCAATGAAAGACATTCACTATGTGTATGCATCCATGACATGTAATCTCTAGTTATTTCACAGTCAATGCCAGCACCATGGGGTTTTCTACAATATACTGACGTAAAATGTGACGCAAACATTTCACATATATTTATCCCTCCAGACACTGTCGTTGTGTTACTACTCATGGAGTCTGGATAGACGCTTAGTCCACCACGCTTTGACTTAATGAAAGACCAAAAACTTTTTGGGTTCTTTGAGATACCATCCTCGACAGCCTTCATATAAGAATTGTAACATTTAATTGAAAGTCCCTTACAACGTTTTCGCAACAATTTCAATGACAGTTCGTCTAATGGATTTTTGTATTTCTTTATTCTGGATCTAATTTTATTTATCTCCTTAACCAATCTATTTATTGACTTACTGTACCAATGTGGATATTTATTGCTTTTATGTTCAAGGTATGGCACAAATCTATTAACAGCGGTCTTGATAATTTCATAAAATATACCTACCATTCCATTCACGTTATTGCATCCGTAAAATCGTTCATGCCAATCAATCCGCAAAAGGTAATCATTAATAGCTACATAATTAGCCCTATTAAAATTATGCCTACTATTGACAGGATTTTGTGTAAGCATAATGTTAGGTTTTTTCATATAAATACAAAACTCAACAGGAGGGTGCAATGGGTCCACAGCACTCAGTATGTCTTGAGCCTGAGTTACTTGACAAGAAGGCAAATTAGTCAATACGAGGTCAAGAATACCACACCTACTATTGGTCACCATATTATATTGTTTGAAATTGTTTACATATTGTTTATGATATTTCAATCCTTATTCATCCATACTAAATACTTATACTGTTACTTATCCTACTAAAACGCGTTTGTATGTATGTATGTATGTATGTTTGTTACTCAATCACGCCAGAACGGCTGAACGGATCTGGATAAAATTTGGCACAGAGATAGATTATAGTTTGGAATAGCACATAGGCTTATATCCCGAAAAAAATTATGGTTCCCGTGGGATAGATTTGTTTTTCACGGGATCGACATGATTTTTTGCATAGTGGTAGTTTATGGGTCAGAGAATGACATATACTACTTTATATACCGCGAAATCGGGCGGGGGAAGGGCAAATTACAAATTACGGGATTATATCTTTTTGGATCTATTTCCACGCGGGTGAAACCGCGGACAGAAGCTTGTTTACTTACAAATGCGAAAGTAATTCTGTCTGTCTGCCTGTTACGGTTTCTCGACTAAACCACTTAACCGATTTTCATGAAATTTGATTCGGTGTAAGCTTAAACCCTATGAAAAGACATAGGCTATTTTATTTTAATCTTCTTCCCAAGGGAAAACAGCTACTTATTTATAATCAGGGATATGAATCGATTTGGCACGCGGTATGAATTAAGAGATAAAGTAGAACAGATTGTAAAAATACTCATGCGTGTGGGACAGGATGCGAAATGCCACGATCGCTAAAAGTTTCATCAAAAATCATTTAGCCGTAGCCAATTCTTATCCAACATCCAGACACGCAGACCAAGTTGCATTTTTCGAATATCTTGAAATATTATGCCTGAAAAATCCTACGAATCTCAGAACGCAATCCGAGACCTCGGATTTAAATTAAAACAACATAAATGCACAATTCCTATGAAATCTACATTGGTGACTTTTGTGGGATTCAAAAGCTAGTTTCCATGCATTGGTCTACATTCGTTTTGTTTCCAGTGCGGTACAAAAAATACTTGGACATTACGGAAGATAAAAGTCCGAAAAATATACGCTAGCTGATTCTGCACTCTCTAAAACCCTTCCGTTTTTCATCCGTTGCTTCCATCGTTGTATTGTGTCTGCATTTTTATGTCGACCCCAGGTTTTGAAACAAAAAGAAGTCATTTTGATCAACGGATGTGACGCAAATGGACTCGGGTTTTGTTCTAACCTATTTTTTTGGAAGTAATAAATAATACTCTAGCGGTTCTATTCAATTTTGGATGACGTATGCGTGTAACTTTCAATATTTTGTTTGTTGTGTATCGGTTAGATGAAATTGGAATTCAATTTTAAGGGTTATAATATAGTTTTTTTATTTAAATGTATAGGGTTGGCTATATAGTGATAATAAAACTTCAAATACAAATTTTCCTTACTAATAAAGTTTTTATAAAAATGTAATCAAAATCGTAAAATAACAAAGCCTTCAAATTTCTAATTATGACACTTCTAATGATATAAGTCTTTTATATCAGAGGTAATTACATTTAAAATGACCCATGCTGAGTATGTGACAATACGGTGACAATGGGGTAATATAGTGATATCTTACTGATATACTAATCTGGGACCCAATCGTCATCTTCAGTGCCTGAAAAGTCAGCCACATCACAGTTTTCACACAAGAATTGTGGTGAATTGCAATTCACGCAATCCTGGTGATACCATTTCGCACAATTCGACGGCAATCGCCTTTCATTTGCAGAGACTTGCTTCGATTCTGTACGAAAAATAATGAAGTTCATAAGCTTTTACAGCAAAACGCATCAATGGTACATTTGTAGTATTTATGTGGATTAAAACAAACGTTTATTCTACTTTATTATTACGAACCTTTATTTAAAACTTACTCAAATTTAGGTAAATCTTGTCAATCAGTATTGCGAGTAGGTACAAGTACGACAAAATACGCGCGCTGTGAAAGTATTTCGTAGTTGTAAGTATCTATATACAAAGAGAATTCATATAAGTATTATTTATTTTCCAGTTATTTTCTTATAAACAATATTTATTATAAACACACAATTATATATTGTTGTTTTTTTATTGATTTTCAATACTCAATCACAACAAATGTAATAGTAAATGTTACAAGTTACAAATATACAAAATAAATAAACGTCGGTGGTCGAGTGGGTAAGACGTCGGCTCGCAACTGAAAAGTCGCGGGTTCGATTCCTACATCCGTTTTTTATAATAAAAAATCATCATGTACATTATCCGACAAACCGTACAAAGAGGCTTTTCCATATATTATTATATACCTCAACAGAGTGGGCCACTCGTTAGGTTTAGCCTCAAAAAATCATTGACTAAATGAGGATGACTTTGTCTTCCAATGGGTACCATGGGGCCGACAACAGTTCCCGGGAGCTGTAATGCAACCCGTGAAGAATAAAAAAAAATTTTTAAAAATTTGGTATAAATCTAGCCTTTAAAGTTGATTTTGGTACAAAGAAAAGAAATGAAGCCAGCCGGATCAGGCAGTCAAGACATCTACGAGACGCGATACTTCCAAATACTCGATACTCGTAAGTACACCAATTTGGGATCAAGTATTTAGGTCGTCCTCATTGGCTTATTATAATTAAGAATTTAATAATAATAAATAAATATGTATGAACATTGATTACTCCTCCAGTTGTGAACATATTTGATAATTTATTTTTTGTTCGACAGATAATTCTTCCGGATTGATCCCTTTTTTCTCATAGAAATTGGTTCAGTGGTTTTTTAGAAATTTTGAATATGTACTATTGATTTTGACGACCTATTTTTTTACGGATATAATAATTTCTTGACATGTGTTTTTTTCAGAAATTCAGTAATTTGCCTCTGTTTACGGCTGAAAATTGTATATCAGAGAAAAGCCTTAGCAACGGTTGCTATTCACACGAAGTTGTCAATTTTCGTATTGATCTAGCTATTAAACGTATGGGGTGCCACTAATGTATTTTTTTCCTAGTGTCAATGGGTGTCACGCAGGATGCACAAATCAAATTCCCATATCAACTTAAACACTTTTTTTTATTTGCTTTATTATTTCAGCAAATTGACTAAAAAGGTAAAATAAACCTTTTAAAAAAAGTGTACCGACTTCAAAAATTGTGCACTGAAAAGTAATAAATAATTAATATTTCGTCGTAGAATTTGAAGACGGTTGGTGCCAATTTAGGATACAAAATTAGGTAAAAATCTAAGAAGGTAAAGGTGGTCTGTTCAATATTATCTAGTGAAATTGGGAACTACGAGTAAGTTGCTTTTAATTTGGCACCAACCGTCTTCAAATTCTACGACGAAATATTGATTATTTCTTATTTTTCAGTGCACAATTTTTTAAAAAGAACATCTTACGCGTAACGTAATTTTTTCTTTATACTGTCTAAAGAAGTTTCACTTCCAAAATTAGGGTTCCCTAAAAAATTTAAAACTCGTAATACTAATTGTAACTAAATCCATCATCATCTTTTGGATTTCAAAAAATTTCCACGAGCAAAGAGTTAGATCCTATACTGGGATTTTTTCTGGGATAAACTATTCCCAATTTCTCTGTAAATAATCGACCTGTGTCACTATAATTTAGCATAAAGTTACTTATTGAATATATCTAAGTGAAATAATGAAATATGGGTGGTTTAACTCTAAATTTTTTTTGAGCGCTCTTATACCATTATTTTTCAATTATATATTTCGCTTTTTTGTAGCTTATTGAAAATTCTAAAAAAAATTTTTTTTATTATTTTTGCAAAATTAAAACTATTTATATTACTAAAATAAAAAATATTTTTTGTTTTTAATTTCCAATAAGCTACAAAAAAAAGCGAAATATATAATTAAAGAATAATGGTATAAGAGCGCTTAAAAAATTTTTTTAAGTTTTGTGATAGATTATGAAAGAGACAGCAGGGGCAGAATAATCCTTTATTCTACCACCCATATTTCCTATTCAATAAAACCAATTAAAAAAATAACGACTATTTCACTTAGATATATTGAATAAGTAACTACATGCTAAATTACAGTGACACAGGTGGAGTATTTACAGAGAAATTGGGAATAGTAATATCTCCATACAAATTATGGATATAGGGCCCTTAAGAAGTGGACTGTATAAAAATGATGGAAAATACAGAACGGCTCAGCCGTAGGCTCTACGCGTAGGATTAAGGTCGGTTGTGTTCGATGTAAACAATGACGTAGCCCGATCACGCGCGGAGAGTCGCTTCATCAATCTTGTCACAGGCGCTGGAGCGGAATGATGTATGGTCATCAGATACATACTCAATGGCAATTCGATCTGTATTTAACCTTTTGTTTCAAATCCGGACAAATTATTGAGGCGCTCTTGTAGGATTACGTGCTATTTTCTCTTTTAGATCAAAACTGATGTTGAAATGTATTATGTATGTGACATAAAATAAAATAAAAAATAGTCTGATCTGGTTCGAACTGGGTTTTTATTATCAAAAAACTTATGTACCTACATCACTACATAGTATAAAACAAAGTCGCTTTCTCTGTCCCTATATCCCTATGTATGCTTAAATCTTTAAAACTACGCAACGGATTTTAATAGATAGAGTGATTCAAGAGGAAGGTTTATATGTATATAACATGCATAATATAGTAGAGAAACACTGATCATTTTAGAGGTTTCTAATGTGATGTCGTAAATAAACATATTTTTTGCGCTTACATTGCAAACGCTGGCTGAACCCTACGAGATAGATCAATATAATGTACTACAGTATTGTACACCTTAAAAAGGTCTACAAAAAAGTCAGCAATGGTATATGTCTATCTCTTAGGGATAACCCACAATAACCATTTTTTATCCTTCACTTTTTACGAGAAATAATATAGCCAAAGTTAGTGGTAGGGGTGGGGGTAGTGCAGGCAAGCCAACGTCTGCCGGGTCCGCTAGTTATCTCATAAACTATACTAAGAGGCTTTTCCATCTCAAAATACATCAACAGAGATGGTCACTTGCTAGATCACTGACGAGCAATATAAAAAAGTCATCATGAAATATTTCCGAAACCACGCCATGTTGCAACATTCAAGTGTATTTAATAACAGTTAAAAAAACACCCAATAGAAACAAAAACAAATTTAATTAAATGTGTTAAACTTGTAATGGTTCAGAAAATATTTAGATTTTTTTAAGCACTTTGCAAGTGGCTTTTTTATATTGCTCGTCTGCAGTGTAGTTTCACAACTACAGGAGAAAGACTTTGTCTTCTGCTGTGTACCCTGAGGCCGGTAACACGGTTCCGGGAGCCAAAATGCAACCCGTGAAGTAATAAAAAAAGAAAAAATCGCCGTAAACAAACTCTAGTTTAAAATACCTGAATCCTATTTCAAAGAGATGAAAGAGTTTTTCATTTTATCCGATATGAATAACCAGTCGTGCGTTATGTAAACGGAGATTGCAGTAAATTTTCCCCTGGCTAGAACTAACACATCGTTGTGCTTACAGTGTGTAAATGCGTTACTGTGTGCCATTCATAAACACTATTCAGTCTTGTTTTGTTCAATAACATCAAAGTTTTAGAGCAAAAGATTATCACATACAAGGTAAATTCGTATATAAGTTTTTTTTCTTCTTACTTCTGGACCATTTTTTCTATTTATCTATCTATATACCTATCTATTACCCTATTGGTAGGCAGAAACAATCGAATGCCATTTGCTACGATCCTGACATACCTCTTTCGCTTCTTTTATGTTCATTATACCTTTCATACATGCTCGGAAATTGTGTGTACTTTTAATATTGCAATCGATCAATATAATTTTCATATGTTCAATAAAAGTACACCTTTTTTTTCTAAAAATATGAAAATCTGCAAACCTTGTAGTACCATCTTTTGAATTCTTAGTATCAGCAGACAGCGATCTAAATATCAATTTCATATATTGAAGGATGAAATATGGCAGAGCTATAATATTTACAACAAAAGTTTTATTAAAATTCATTGAGCCGTTTTGGATCCTTTTCTGAACAAACATTTATTTTTTATTAGGTACTCGCGTAAAAATGTAACAAAGGAATAAAAGCCTTTCAATGCCCCTAAAATAATAAATTTAAACAAAATGTTTTTACAAACTTTGGTAAAGTACAGGGTTGAGTTGAGATTATGAAGTAATTAGTCTTAATATCCAACTAGAGAATAGGTACTAAATTAAAAATATTGTTTACATTACAGACCCTGCGCCATTGAAACCATTGTTTAGTTCTTTTTTCTTCTAGTTCAAAACTTCTTTAGGCGCGTTGAGCGATTGCTGAGAATCTCGGCCCGAGAATGTTCGGACAGGAATTCGTGTACCTACTAGCTGGCTTCCAATTGCTGAGAATGCTTGGTCAGAGCATGTCTGGGCAGGGAATGGCCGTTTTCACTTCTGTCGCCAGTCTCCATGACTGCGTATGCATTTTAGCCTATATCACTCTTATAAAAATCACAAAATGAATGAAGGACAAAAAACAAACACACTTTAGGATTTATAATATTAGTTAGGTTTTGCATTGAGCTATTTTTCAAACTACGTATACCAAACGGTACGGACAGTATCTAGCTTTAAGCATCCTTTTAAATGCAAATAATCTCCAAGTAGTGGACTTTTCTGCTTTTGGTAGCCTCTGTGAATAGTAAAATGTATTTGTAAACTTACTACGTACCTTTGAAACCGTATTTGCACAGACTATATAAAGCGGTGCTATGCTATACCCACTTACATAGTCAAATTTGTGGTTTGCATTTCAATGAATTTTACTTGGTAAATATTAAAATTAAAATATATATATTGATGAATAAAAACGATTGAGTAAAAAAATACTTTTTGTGCTTCGGAGGTCACATAAAGCCAACATCGTATGACAATTTTAAGTAATTTCTAGTCCAATAAAAATCAATATTTGTTTGTTTGTTTCTTTGTTTGTTCGTATTCTATAGACTCAAAAACTATTGGACCGATTTGAAAAAAACATTCATTTGATATCCCAATTCTCGGGGAAGGTGATAGGCTACCTACCCTAAGGAGGTGAAATGTATTCCTAATACAACGAGTACGAAGTAGCGGGCAATCAGCTAGTATTTGATAAAAAAAAGCAATTAATTAAAATACACAATCATTTAAAAGCTATTGTCAGCTTTATCCATAATGGAAAGTCATCGTAATTTATTAATACAGGAACATTTTTCAGACAAAGACGGCTACAAAAGACGCAAAGTACAAAATATATACTTCTTTTAACGCGAAACAAGTTATGGTTTTAGACGAAATTAATTATTCCCCTTGCCATTGAATTTAAAAGTCTTTGTAATAATTTCTAAAAGAGGACAATTAGCTTTTCTTAAGTTAGATGAGTGCTTTGAAATTGTCGTTTAAATTTCAGTTAACGCCAAAAGGGTGCCATTTGACACAGAATGGAGTTTAAATACTAATTATTTAGCAATTTAAATTCTCAAGAGATTTAATGAATTCCTAATAACCTAAATTCGATTCTAGAATGAGACTAGAATATAAACTATATTATACAAGCGACCCCGGCTTCGTCTGGAGAATTTCAATATCACATGCTCACCTTATCCCGTTGATACTGTAAGGTGATTAGTATCCTCAAATCCGCTGGAATGAGCATTTTTTATCAAAAAATATTGGACACGTATTTTTTCTTTTGTCAATTAAACAAAAAATGATGAAGATAAGATAAAATTAGCAAGGCGTCATCAGCCCCCACTCCCAAACTTTGACGCGCTTTATCTCTGTCATTTTTTGTTTGATTGACAAAAGAAAAAATACGTGTCCAATATTTTTTGATAATGTAAATGACGGACTAAATATAATAAATATTTTGTTTATCCTATTATCAATTCAAGTGCAACAAATCCTAAAAAATATTTTTTTGTAAGAGCAAAACTTCAATATTTATAATAATAATAATGGAATGGTGTTTTTTTGGCTTTTGACGTTTGGAAATATTTATATTCCTAAAAATAAATAACACGTTGTACTTCAAACACAACAAAGTATATCTAAAACAATTAACATTTTCCTTTAAATAATATCGAAATATGTCAATTTCGAAGGTGTTTCGGGAACAGCGCTCGGTCCTTGGCGAAAATAGAACATGGACATTATTTGGTTACTGTATTATTGTCGACTTTGTGCATCAATGAAACAATATATTTTGTATGGGGACACTTTTATTATATTACTTTAATTAAATGATTATGTGCGACTCGGTTGCGTTCTTAGGCCATAATGAATATGCGGAAGTTTACATTTAATTTACATTTTTATGATATTGTTACTTGCTTATCAAGACGTCTGTACCAATACCACGCGTCACAGATCATTTATTATATTGTTACTCAGTACATTTTACAGTCTATTAATAGTGATGTGACAACATAGTATATGTTATTAATGAAAACCGTATCAAAATCGGTCCAGTAGTTATATAATATTATGAAATTGTTATATATTTGTTGTTAAATTCTGAAATAATATTCGAGAAAAGTGTAGGCCCTAACTTCGAACGGATTCATTATCCAGGCAAACAGATCAAAATTATTTAAAACTGGTTTCTTAATCTATACTAATACTAATAATAAAGCTAAAGAGTTTGTTTGTTTGTTTGTTTGTTTGAACGCGGTGATATCTGGAACTACCTGTCGGATCAAATGCTGTAATAACATCACGCTGCGACCTAATAAAGGGGTGAGGAGTAACCATTATTTAAATATTTATATATTTTGAAATTACAGACAGACACATCAATTTTATTTACCTATATATAGGCATACTTATACTCTCTTGGTATTTATCAAATACCTAGTTTCTACGCTAGTAGAGCAATCTCAGAAGGTAGCGTAAGTGAACGGCATCTAAGGAATTTTCGCAAGACTCAATAGAAAATCCCCTAACATTTTCTAATAAAATAAATAAGGAATTTAATATAATAAAGCTGAAATATAAAAAATTTGAAATAGATATTTTGTTGACGGGACCCTCATAGCAACTCGTGATGAAGAAGAAAAAAAGAAAAAAACTTATCCCAAAGACACTAACCCGTATTCAAGAACAGCACTTATCAAACTGTGATCATTCTTCTAGCAAAATATTAAATTTCTCATAGTAGCTACTGAACTGACCAATATAGGAAGACATTGGATTGGACTAGTGTAAGTATTCTCACAGTATCCACCGACACTCAAGTAACCACTGTGCGTTCGCTAAGTGTTGTTCTTAAATACACTATTACACTTAAATATAAAAAACTTGACTAGCATACCTTTTCCCCGTGGTTTTACCAGCGTGGAAATGGAACAATTACATAACCCTTCCTTGCAATCTTATACCCAGAAACTCGTATCTCACGAAATATTCACCTATTTAAAATAGCCTCGTAGAGACATTATTAGATAATAGTCCTTAAATCCTTAAATCCCCAATTCCTTATATTTTCTATTGATTCATTTTTTTATTATAATTACTTCCTGCGAGTATATTAGAACATATTATGACTTTTTAATTTTACTACAAAATTATTATGGTGCACATACTAATAGACATTTTCCTGTGAATTCACATTAAAATCGATGGAAACATAACTAATAGGCCATAACCAGAGGCAGTAATATTCATGAAAGGAAATGAAACCTGCTAATCATTAAATCAGCGTCCACTTCCTCTTCAATTAGTCCCGGGATTGAGTAGAAATGTCTCTTTTATTTTGTAAATCCTAATGAAATGGTTTTTACTGAAACGTTTTCCCTAATTGTGCCTGCGGGATATATGGTATCTCGCTCTTTGATTAGTTTGAAGAAACTTTATCTTATATAATTAATTAGCTTTTTGTAGGTATCTATTACTGATTAATAACAACTTCTCTTATTACGAGAGTAATTCAGAAATGTGAAGATGTAATGAAAGGCAGCGACAGTCTAGACACTTATTTTATTTATTTGTATCAATCTATCTATCTATCATTACGCCTTTTATCCCAAGAGGGGTAGTCAGAGACAATCGAATGACATTTGTTACGATCCTGACATACCTCTTTCACTTCTTTTATATTCATTATACCTTTTATACATGCTCGGCGATTGTGTGTACTTTTAATATTTCCATCGATCAATTCATTTTTTTTATGTTCAATAAAAGTACACCTCAAGTCATCTTCTGCCAGCATTTCCTTTCAATTCAGCCATATAAACCTTTTTAGCCAATTTAGTCAAACAAAGTGTAAAGTCAATAAAATCTGAAACGCTTCGTAATACTTTATCTCGTAATCTATATCTATATAATAAAAATTAAATGCGCATCACTAGAGAATGACTGGAATTTTTAAAACTTGAAAATCAGGGAAAAACTTTTTTTCTATTGGATTTTTGTATGAACTCAAGACGACAATTACAACAATTACTTCTCATCTACAAATTGTGTTTATTTCAATTGTCATCGATGTAATTCAATTAAGTTTTCAATAAGAACAACTGAAGCGTATCGAATCTAAGTAGAAGTAGTTTATCACAAGAGTGAATTCAATATCGACGATGTGAACATCCATCACCGGGGGCGAATGCAAACTCACTGCATCTGGAAATACGATTTGATGCAAAAACGTTGTATTAAAGTAGGTACATGTATTTGTTTAGTTTAAAATATTGTAGTAACTTTAGTAGCTGTAGTAGCTACTATAAGTATAAATAAATAAAATGTATTATTTATATGTGATTGCAAAATGAATACAACTATGTGATTTTTAGTAGGATATTTTAAGTGGTTATTTACATGATTTATATACAAAAATATAAATAAACAAGTGTATAAAAACCGGTCAATTGGCCATGCTACATATTTATAATATACTTTTTTTATAATTTGTTTTGAAAATATAGCCCATTTTAAGAAACTAATTTCGATATTTTTGTTTTTTATCCATTGCGTCTATTTTTAATATATTTTACAAATTTTACCCGCGAAAAGTAAACGTGACGTCACAAGAATTTAGAACAGGATTATAATCTTGGCCACTACACATAAAAAGTGACAGTCAATCAAATTAACGTCAAGCAAACGTCAGTCAAGGTCGACTAACCTAAAAATTACTCTTGTTTATATACTCGTGTTTATATTTATTTAAATTGAATAGTTTTTTACAATGGCAAGTAAATAGTGTTTCATCCCGTCATGTCCTAATAACTAAGAAAATAATTATACGTAAAATATAATTTATAAAGATGTCATTCAAAGATTGACGATTGCCCTTTTTTGTAGGCAAAGGTATCATTTTTTCATACTGCTTAAGATGACGTCATACATCGGTCAAATTAAGGTTATTGTTTGTTATTGAATATCTTAAAAAGTATAGACTTAATTTAAAATCTGATTAATAGAAATTGTACTGAAAGCTTATATCTCGAAACGGTTTCGAGATCTTCGTTTCTGTTCAAAAAGTTAGCATGGCCAATTGCGTTCCGTACAATCAATATTATGCACTGAGGTCAACCAAGTTTGACACACATGTATGGCGCAGGAACAACTTAGCGCGAGTCCGACTCATACTTGGCCGGTAATAAAACAGTAGTAAAAAAACACGTTTCTTGTATGGGGACCCATCTTAATTTTTAATTATTTTATGTTATTTTTATTATTTGTTGTCATAGCTGCCATAGTATACCTACATACACACTCTGTGAAGAGGTAAAGTTAAAGGGCTTGTGTTTAAGCGGCGCCCAAAAATGTATCTATTTTGTACCAAAAAAATTCTAAACGGTTACCAAAATGGATGAATGGTCACCAAATTACGTTTCCTAAAATATTATGAAATAGATCCATTTTTGGTATTATTGACTGCCATAAAAATATATAGACGCCTTTAAAATACACTTTATACTTAATAAATTTTATACTAACCTAACCTAATCTACCTACCTTACTTGGTGACCATTTATCCATTACTTGGTGACCATTTATCCATTTTAGAAACCAAATAAAATATTAGTACAAGGCGTGCGATTTTTCTGATGTTTTTTCTATTATTTTGGATCATAATATGATATACTTTAGGACACTTTTAATAGTGTCAATTATTTTATTTAAAGTTGTTTATTTTATTTGGTGCCTAAGCTTAGAGTCTTAAAAATATTTTTGGTGTCCGCGTAAATTATACCCAAGTTAAAGTATACAGCAGAGCCTTAGTACCTAATAGGGTTTTCGTTGTCACCCTTTACATACGGAACCCTAAAAAGTGTATAAAGTTTGTTAAAAAAAAATACTTTGGATTTACTGAAACTTAGCATACATTTTGGTAAGTATAATTCAAACATGGTTATTACTTTTCACTTTTAAAAAAATATCCACAGGCGAGAAATATCAGGAAAGTAGATAAGTACAGAAAAAATTACCATTTTTTTTTATTTTTTTAGAATTTTCAAAAAGAATTTGACCCACCTTTTAGTAAAGCGGTTCTTTATTGCTGCACAAACTCAATTACTGATGTTTACTCTCATCCCGATCGGTGAAATTGTTTGGGCGTTGTTGGGCTTCGATATAATTTATTCCAGTGGAATCTTTTCAATCGTGGTAAAGTTCATTATTTAAATTAATTGGCATTCAATCATCAATTTCGTTGGTACTACTATATAAAGTCATTAATTTATATAATTTATATATTTTAAATAATATATATATTCTCATACATTTATTTTTCGTTTAATTTAAATAAACGCGTTTAAGAAACGTCTGACTTTTATAGTGTTTTAATACAGTTTATGTCTGAAGTTTTAAAAAAAACGTGTTTTCAAAACTTGGTCGAAAAGAAAATACGTAATTACCTACTTATCTACCTTGTACACTACTCTGCACAGTTACAACTTTTGGGCAAAACATATAATAATAAAGTGGTAAAGTTTGTAAGTTTGCATGTAACGGGTAGTCTCTCAAACTACTGAATCACGAATTCACGAATAGAAAGCTACGATATTCCTGAGTGACATAAGCTATATTGTTCAAATATATCCACGGGCAAATCCGGAGACGAAAGCTAGTTTCGTATGAAATCTAAATATTAAAGACTACAGATTTCCTTATGTTTTCGAGGTGTGCTTTACATTTTCGTCTTCTAACATGTTTAAAATATTTTGTGATGTAAAAATCTTTATGTCTAGAAAAAAATACATTTGTTATATATTTTAGCAGCGTTTCAAAGAAAGAAATACTGGAATCCCATCACGTCCCATCACAAACAAGCGGCATAAGTGACCCACGATTGCTCCGTTTTTACTTCCGCTTTCCGGAAACCATATTTCTTATTCTAAGTTTTATGGAGATATATTTTAGGTAGATGTGTTCTTATTTTGATATGAAAGAAAAACAAATATAATTTTTAACACACTTGCTCGTAAAGTGACAGTTATTTCACCGTTTTCCGATACACAAAGTAGCATATAAAACACAAGGGCTTTTTACATTACAATTACGCACTAGTGCTTTTTACTTTTCATATTTTTTTAAATTTTAGCAAAGAGTTTGTATATCTAAAAAAAAGTAATTAAAAATGCTTGTAAATAAATAAATTGATAATTAAAAATATGATAAATAAACATTTTGTTTCATCAAATAATTTATTTTACTTTAATTTATGTTTAAGTTACAAAAATATACAGTTTAATATATTTTTAAAATTAGCTGGCTGTTTGGCGGCTTAGTCCGCGTGCCTCTCCTATCAAGTGTGTTGAAAAACGTCGTATGACACGCGTGAGCACTTGTATCATAATGTACTATGGCGCAATAGCATTGGACTGCAAACCGGAGGACCCGTGTTCAATCTTCTTTCGTGCCTTCGATTTGTATCGCGCTTCGAATAACATGTCTGCATTTTTTTAAATATAATAGATTTTTTTTAATATAATAGATGGGTCTCCTTCATTTTCTATATTTATTTTTGCTATAATCTTAGAACATAGTATATAAGTACATAATATACATATAATATTATAACATTGTATAACTATTACTTTGCTATATAATTTTTATTTTCTCTAAAATTGTTTTCTGTAATTACCTCAATCTCTAATTTCCAAAGTTATAACGTTAAATGCTATAATAAATTAATTTCCTATAATTTTTAAATGACATAAAATCGCTATACTGTTCAAATATTCTAGTGTATCTAATGGGGTTTTAGCGCTTCGCCGCCCGCTCCCGTGGCACTGCTCGCTTCGCTCGCTCGGATTGCGCTTCATTCATTTACTCATAAAGTATTGACATTATATATTGTAATATTACAGGAAATAAAGTTATACATTAAAAAAATGATTATTGTAATATATAAAATAAAATTATAGAACAATACATTATGGGAATTAATATTATACATTTTAAAAATTGTATAAAATAGATTTGTACAGGAACCAAAATTATAGAAAATGTATAATTATGCCAACTGAAATCTTAGAATTTGAAAAATACTTATATATATTTTAATTTTAGAAAAACTGAGAGGATACCATAATGGACACCTACCTACTTATATTTAAGAAATGACAACTCAAGTCCATTAAATGCAGAGACAGGTTTGCTAAATGTTGACATGCAGGTTCCCATAGTGTATCTGGCAACGTGACGTAAGTACTATAAAGAAATTAAAAAGTTAATGTTTATTATTGTAGTGGTGCTAAACTAGACGAGATTGCTAAGTTGGGAAACAGAAGAATAAGAGGAAACCACGACTAATATCAAAGCAATTACAACCCAACTGAGGAGAAAAGTTCCATCAGTTATAACATCCATTATTACTTCTTAACTGAGACAATTTATCAAGAAAAATTGATAAAGTTTTTGTGTTTAGGAACCGTTATACGTTAATATTCAAGTTCTATAAAAGAGTTCAATATGTCTTCATTAAAGATAATGTCTTTCCCTTAAGTTATATAAAGACTTGAATAATTATTATTATGTCAAAGTATGATAAAGTAAGTTTTTTTTTGTCGGTATCAAAAACGGTTATATTATGCGCCTGGAGCAGTTTCAAAAATGGAATTCTTCAATGGATTCAAAGCCGGCAACCTGCTGACTCGTACATAATGATGTTAGTTATTTAAAATGATATTAATATTATATTTAAATAGTTTTGTAACAGCAAGGGCAATATAAAGCAAAATCCTTTTCTTAATTTACCAACAATTCCCATAAAGTCAGATTGTTACCTTTGAATGTTTGATACGTCATTTTTAAGATTATTTTTATTACAAGCTTTTATTTAACTTACAAGTTTGTTAGTAGTACATTATATTTGCATATATAATCTTGCAAAATCTTAAACTATTAATTAAAATTTAATATCTGTTAGGAGAGTAAGTAATACAGTTAAATTTAGCGAAGATTTTAATCTCAAATTAGCCCCTTAAAGCATTTGTTAAAATTCTCCTTTAAAATGGACCAATTAGCGATCGAAAATACCTACCTAGGGGTTGCGAAATCCCTTTTCTCAATCTATGATCAGCGTAATTGGATTCTGAAAGAAAGTGAGGCCTGTCAAGCAAGATTTTTGCACTTAAGTAATTAATCTTCTAAATTAAACTTAACTAAATCCTTACTTTGAAAGGCACTTTAAGCAATGGATTTAAAATATTTAATAATGTTTTGATCTAATGTTGTATTAATATAAAAATATTTGGCTAAGTAGTTTTAATAAAGTGCGTCGGTGGCCGAGTGGGTAATAACTAGACAGACCACGGGTTCGATCCCGGATCCCGGCCATGAACCAATGGGGTACATAATACGACAAACCACACTTAGAGGCTTTTCCATCTAAATCAACGGAACTGGCCACTCGTTAGGTATAGCCTTACAAATACTATAGGCTAAACGAGGGAGACTTCCGCTGGGTACCCTGGGACCGTAATACGGTTTCGGGAGCTATAAAGGAAAGTGAAGAAAGAAAAAAGTTTTTAATAAAATATTTGCATTGATTAATTACCTAACCGAATTAGACTTAATTTTAATTTATTTCATTGATTATATTTAATTTAATTTTTAATTTGATTTAATTTAATTTGATTTCACTTTCACTTAATTTATTTTATATAATGTGACTTAATTTAATTTAATTTGACATAATTTAATCCAATTTTATTATATTTAATTTAACTATGTGATGTTGTAAATGAATTGTATAGTACATTATGTAGTGTATATTGTAATGGAGTCTGATATAAAGTGTGATTTATGAAAATGTAATTATCTATCTATAGGTGACTTAATAAATAAATAAATATTTAAAAAATACCAAACCAAATTATTAACTCGTATTTTCAATTGAATATAAATATTGTGATTACAGCTGATATCAATATGAAGGCTGGCACAGGTTGGTATTAATTTTTCATGCAACATTGCTCCCATGTTAACTAACCAATACGGGAAAATCAGTTCGGTACAATAATTCAGAATTTACACTGAACTAACATTCGTATGCGGGTCGGCGGATATGTATGGAAATTTATATCCCCGACCCGCTGTAAAAGTTTTACGACCTCGAAATTATATTTGGCAATATTCACAAAAATTTCGTGAGAAAAAGTCATGAGATATGACATTACTCAGGGAGTTTCGTATGTGATAAGTTTTCTCAATAACTGAATATGGGAATATCTTAGATATAGAATAGAGTAAATTTAAGGTTATTACTCTATTGCTCTATTATTTTTGTATGAAAAGCGAATGAAAATAATCTGTTATTTTTTCATTTATCAAGAAATAGCACTATTAAATAATAAAATACACGTCGTACTGTATTTTTCCTTTCTTTATACGATTGTTTACCTTCAATTTGTATTTGAACGAAAACAAACCCCTTTGTATAAATGGCTCCTCTATTTATTTGTTCGTTATTTTACTTATTTCTGTTTTCGATTGTATCAGATTTCAAATTAATTAAATTTCCTTTTCGTACATCTGATGAATAAACGGAACCCTTATAGGATCACTCTTGTGTCTGTCTGTCCGTCTGTCACAGCTTATTTTCTTCTAATCTACTGGACGAATAAGGTTGAAATTTGGTACATATGTAGAGCTTAATAACCCACCCAATAACGGACGTATAGCGTATATAATCGAATTTTGATTTTGGGATTTAATTTTGGGGAAATAATTAAAGAGGAAAACATTTTTTTTTCAAGTACATCATGTGACGTAACAAATGAAGAGCAAATAAGGACTTAATATTAAAGAATACGAAAATTGAGCGATTTTGAAAAAAATTATTAAATTTAGGGCTAAACGAAAACCCTGTCTTAAAATTTCATGTCATAAAATTCATAGCACTATTATTTATATTAACTCTAATTATTTCGTTGTCATATTGTCGAGCTAAATTTTAATAGAACTATCTAAAATTTACGATTTTATGTTGATTTCCATAAGTCCGTGATTTATTTACGCTTTTACATAGGTATATATTTTTCTTCAGAAACATCATTTCGAAAGTTAGTAGTACTAGGAAAAATACTCTCAAAAGTTACTAAAACATATACCTAAGATATTTTATGAGCTGCAATCTCGTAAATCTGTATAGTACCTTGTAAGTCCAAACAAGTACGTACATAGTCTAGGATTGTCGTATTATATCAACTCTATGCGGCACTTACGTCTGAGAAGAAACACGACGATTGCACCTAGGGGAGTTACCCGGGAATTAAATTACACTACCTTTTTTACGACATGTAAACTTATAACACTTTGTTTTGAAGCTGTGTTACTGGTTTTTTATTTAGAAATGTAGTATGTATACTTAATATGTATACGTATAAGAATAATTATAAAACTTAACTAAATAGTATAAAAATAAATAATATATTTAAAAACTATATATGCATACAAATTAAAAAAAGAACACCTCTTCCAGAACCCCGAGGCGTCGACTAGTCTCGTACCTAAATTTTTTATGAATAATTTCGGCACACCATGGACCCATTGTCAAAGTAAACTTTTCTCCAATTTATTGAATCTAATATGTTTTAGTAAATCTTTAATTATTATCTTTTAATCCACATTTTTCTAATCACATCATACAAAATACATCATGTAATTTAATAAAGGAGTTATATTAAAATTGGAAGTCATTATATTTAACGGTCCTCCATGATGATCACGGCATGTTGGTACGTTGAAAATATTAACCTACAAATTAGGACAGTTATGGCGCTCGACGGGATTAAACTCTGTTGCTTAATGACGCTGTAAAATGATTTACTTTAAAAACTGAATTACTCGATTAGGCTTTACGAGTGTAGAAAATTTCAATTAGTAATTAAAGTGTATGTTTGTCTGTCTTACCAAAATATGGAGTCGATAGTCTAATTGGTAGATCGTAGTCTTGAAACCGGGAGGTCCTCGGTTCAATTCCCACTCGTTTAAAAAAAAACGCTAAGCACCAATTTTCTTTAAGCTAGGGCACGTTCGCACTTCTTCTAAAATAGGTTCAATATTGACAACTGGCAAAAAGTGGACACGTTACTGGTGTCTCTGGCCATACCGCAAGGTATAAAGGCCGTGAAGGTGTGTTGGAATACCAAAATATAAGCTAGATCTGTTATTTACGAACGTAGCTTGAGTAATATATTTCATATATTTGAGTCGCATATATTCAATTAGAAAGGCTAGGTCAGATGTACCCTAAATCGTCGAGCATGCATGAAGAATATGATGAAAATGAATAGCAATATCATAGCAAGTAGAAGTCCGTGGTCTCAGCCTACTCCTCTGGGAAACAATCATTACTTTTATGTATAGTAGTATATGTGAAACAGACCCTTAATCGTGGTCAAAGTTGTTTCAGAGGTAAATTCGAGCAGGTACATAGTTATAAAATATTGTTATTCTAAAAGTAGATTCAGATAAAAATGTATAAACGTGCTTTCTAAATTACGCTTAGCACGCAAACAGTCAATTTATTTTTGACGCCTGTTTTATATTTATATGAATTGTTTCTGATTATATTGTCAATATCAATTTCTATTACTTCTGTTTATTGTCTATTCGCTATCTTTTTGCCCCAGCTTAGCCCGTTGAAGTTTTTGAAATGTGACATAAGATTTTATCCCGAAGGATTTCCGGGATAAAGAGTAAACTATGTCACTTCCGGCCCTCCAACTATCTCTGTGCAAAAAAAATTAAGTCAGTCTGTTGCAGTGTTGACGTGAAAGAAGGGAAGGGAAACCACACTTAGAGGATTTTCCATCTAAATATACCTCAACAGAACTAGCCATTCAAGTATAGCATCACAATACCATCGGCTAAACGAGAGGGACCTAGTCTACCGCTGGGTACCCCGTAAAGAATGAAGAAGAATAAAAGAAGAAAAACATTCGTTTTAGGATTAGAATTATAAGTACTTGTAGGACATAAACTAAAAGTTCCATAGGTAAGTACTTCTCTTAGTGCCCTATTCCACTATCATATAAAAATGATCCTATTTATATGATTCATAGAAATATGATAATAATGACAGTGTAATGGCAATATATGAATCATATGTTGATATTACACTGTCATATAATTGTCATATTTCTATGAATCATATAAATAGGATCATTTTAATCTACCTTTTACTATCAATCATGGCATTGAATCAAGGCAAATTTCACAAACCGCAATTAAAAATTAGTAAAATTATGTCCTGTTCTGTTTAATATAGGCAACTCGCTAAATGTTACTAGCGTATCGACCACTCTTAACTATTGGTATGTGGCATTAATTTTGTGAAATGCGGCGGAATTGTGTAAAGGGAAGTAGATTAAAATTTTAATGACGTTAAGCGCACTGCACACGGACCGACGCCGATCGCTGCGCCTGCCTTTTTTTGAAACAATTTATTTTATAATATAAATTTAGGTTAAAGACTCGCTCTTTTTTTTTATAAATTGTTCTGTTTGCTATGTAGACAAGAGTAGCGTATTTCCTATTTCACAAAGACATTTCCGGTGATATTTTTAGTATCTCTAATGTTCGAAGCTTACTTTCAAATCCCTTCCGCTCGGCGTCTCACGATAGCTGTTCTCCATCGCAAACGTTAACGCCGACACTCCTTTGTTGAGCTCTATGGGGAATAAATAGATCTTCTGTCTTCAGTTAATCCGAAACAGAACTCAAATCTATCTATCTATCTATCTATCTATCTATCTATCTATCTATCTATCATCACGCCTTTCATCCCAAGAGGGGTAGGCAGAGACAATCGAATGCCATTTGTTACGATCCTGACATATCTCTTTTGCTTCTTTTATATTCATCTTACCTTTCATACATGCTCGGCGATTGTGTGTACTTTTAATATTTCCTTCGATCAACATATTTTTTTATATATATAATATATAACTCAAATCTATGTTGATGTTAACGTGATTGTTAGCGAGCATTGGTTTCTAGAACACAAATCTTCACGCGGCCTTTATGCCTTGTGTGGCTAGGACACATCCGTAACAGTGTCCACTTTTTGCAAATTATCCATATTAAACTGAACATGAGGCCTAGATGCGTCGATCATTTCTTTAACAGACTTAAGTTTCAGTTATTTTTAGAGGAAATGTGAACGTCGGCTTTTACTAAATTAAATATTTGATTAAAAAATTGCTTAACGTTAAAAGTTTGATGAAAACGGTTATAAAGCATATGAACCCAGTTCCTCCAGTTTCTAATCAAACCTTCTTTGTTTATATTACTCATATATTTGTCTTTTAGACTGTGGCGGCACATCGCGTCGATAGATGTCGCATCACTACTGTCTCACAATATTGAAATTGAAACCTGGAGGTCTACTCTCTAAGCACGAAGTCCGTAGTTACGGCCTAAGTTACGGATGTTTCCTACTACGGACGTAATTTTCGTACGGGGCCCGAACGAAGAATGAATGGCAACGCGATTTGACAGTTTACCCTACTCTTGATGGTTTTTCGTCCGTCCGAAAAATTGAATTTGACACTTGTTTTGACGGAGCATTATGTCAGTTGATACGACAACTATATTGATATCGTTTGCGCGCTCAAATTCAATTTCTTTGGTTTATACAGAAACATGTTTTCTTTGCATCATGGCAGCATTTCTATTCCTAGAACTAGAAGATATTAGGCGACGCCGACAGTACCTGCGCCAAAATTTTAGGTTGGCGACTATAATTCAAAAATAATTATAGGCTCACAAAAGAACTTTTCGAAGCCGTTTGGCTCGTATTCTCCCATCAGCCCCCCTCAACAGCCCGCGTGCCATTTCCCTATGCTCAGACATAAAATTGAGGAGGACCTCAATTTGGGCTTGGGTTTCCGCCGGTGCCGTTGTTGTAGGCATTTTATAATTTCACAATATATTATCTACTAAAATTTTTAATTTAACTGTTCAAACACAATGTTTATAATGTTTACATTTTCAAATTTCCATAAAGAAACGTAGAGGGAGAATAGTTTTTTTTGTAGTCTTCTTTCCGAGGAAATAAGGAGGCAAAGGTATCGATAAAAAAATCCAGCTACTGTAACAAAAATAGTATAATGTCATATTTTATGGCATAATTTAAGTATTTTGCAATAAATGTGTTTATTTTCAAACGATAAGCATATTAATTTTGGTTTAAAAAGTTATAAAAATCGAAATACTCTATCGTCAAGAATCATTCGTTCACGAAGTTGTTCCGATCGAAACGTATCAGTCCGTAATTAGTAGAGAGTAGGGTTCACTCCGTAGTTTCGAGCTACTTACGGACGGGCCCGTATCCGAAGTTGACGGACTTAGAGAGTAGACCTCCTGTACCGTGCTAAAATATTTAATGGATTGGCATATAATGGCAATAACACAACAATCCAACGACTGTGTCTGTGAGTAAAAGGGAATATTATCGCTGGAAAGTTGTAATATGCCAATAGCGCGATGCAGGTTTTAATCTCAATATTGTGAGACAGTAGCGATGCGACATCTATCGACGCGATGTGCCGCCACAAGACCTTATTGTCGTTGCTTTTAACTTCTAAAATTCTAAATGATAGGGTAAAGTGGGCCCAAAACATGCACATTAATCTTAATCACTACATATTATACAATAAAGTCTCCCGCCGTCTGTATGTCTGTCTGTGCCCTATTCACGCAAAAACTACTGAACGGATTGTTATGACTATTAGATAGGTTGACTCTCCGGGAAGGTTAATGAGTATTAAGTAGGCCTATCATGTTAAGGAGTTGAGCATTAACAGTATAAGTGAATGAAGTCGGGGGAAAGTTAGCCTCAGTGAGTTTTCATGGCGTATGCTGTGTAATCAGTCAGATTTTTAACAAAATTATTTATGAAATAATTGTGTAGAATAAAATTATGTACAAAAAGTCATCATTAGCATATTGTATATCTATCTGTAATAGTACGCTTATATATGTAGTATAAGACATTTACGTTTTTAAACTGCGGAGCTCTAAATAAAACAGCATCAATTAGATACATAAAAACTAAATTGTATCCAGGCGAAGTCGAGTCGTATAGCTAGTATAATAAATAATATTACTTCTTTGTATTATAAGAATAGATCTTGTACGCTACTTTATTTGATTTAAAGCAACGTCTGGTCGTTCAACAAATACGAGTCAGCTCCGTTTGTACATCGCAATTCGAAAGGAAATAACTTGGATATTGTAGAAAATTCTACGATGAAAAGCAAAGGTCAATATATCCTCAGTGTACTGGTATTTACTGTCGAATATACATAGCATGAAACTGAACTTATCTGAAAAATATTGCAAAAATAAATTTAATGATAAGCTGATTTTTAGAATTCCGTAACCAAAATGGGAAAATGGGAACCACTACGCCCTATAATGACCGGATAAAATCATTAGCCCGAAAATAGGCATTCAATTCCATCATGTGTTTTATAGTGAAATTACGAAAATAGATAATTTAAGCTCCTTATATATAGAACTGAGGGTGAAAACGCTTATTTACATACACGTGTTTAGTATTATTATAATCGGACATGTCCACAAATATGATTTCCGCCCCGAGCTTAGACCGTCAGGCCTTTACTAACTTTCATCATCTATTATTATCCCCTTAGCGATGTGGATTTAAAAAAAGTAGTACATATCCTTAAGCTTTCAAATCAAATTTCATTAAAATCGGTTTAGTAGTTTAGCCGTGGAAGCGTAACAGACAGACAGACAGATTTACTTTATTATATTAAGTGACATTTTACTTTGGTAAATATTTCGCGAGATGAGCTTCTATAAATTCGTAAACAAAAATGTATCTATATTTATTAAGAATCTGAGAAAATCAAGTCATACACTTTTACTGAAAATTATTGTAGTTTTCAGTTATCAAACTTAATCTCCATGAAGTAAATTTTTATTCACTGCCATAAACCTGTTATTTTGTTTTCGAAACGTTTTTAGCGTGTTGTACTACACTACTATCAGACAATTCTTCAAATCTAAATATATGCAGAGACATAGCCTCTCTTAGCGTCTTCTATCGACTGTATTATGGGGACTGTATTCAGAAGAACTCCATGACCTCGTCCCTCCATCCCCTTTTCGCACCCGCACTGCTCGCACAGGATACAGATTTCGTCCTCACACAGTGGACACGTTCTGCATACGAACGAAAAAATTCAGCGACTCGTTCCTGTGTCGCACTGTCAAAAAGTGGGACGAACATCTGGCGTCGGTCTTTCCTCCTTCTTACAACCTGGGGTCCTTCAAGCGAAGCGTGAAAAAGCTTTTCTACGGGTATAGTGGGCGCGACTGACGGACTGTATTATGTTCTGCCAGTCGCGCGCATTCATGGACCAGACACCTATGATTAATAATCGGGCGGTGGCATGGTCACATGTCTTCTCTATAAAAAAAATCAACGCACAGACTAAATCACTGAAGATATAAATATGAAAATTCTAAGGTATATTCCTTAGTGAGTGTAGAGGTGCACTAAGTATTTTTCGAAAATCAACCCCTAAGGAGGTAAAATGGGGCGTACAAAGTCGCAGGCAACTGCTAGTATAAAATGTAACTCAAAACCAATCAGCCATTAAAGCGTCATTAAATGGTAATCAACAACAAAATATCAAAGTGATGCCAGTACGAAAATACGAACGTCGATATGTAATATCCGAGTTTCAGAATTTCCTTGAAAAAAAGACAATTTGGATTCATGGCTATACGTCGAGGAAATAAAGGTTTAAATTTTGTCGTTTTAAAATTCAACACAGGCTTCGGACACATGGGACGCTGAAATTCTAAAAGTGAACCTTTAGCTATTCTATTTGGTTGAATCATTGATATATGCAGTTCTGAAAAGTACAGTTTTCGTTCAACTTTTAAATTCCAATCTCCTAAATTAACTTACGGTAACCTAGTGGTTAAGACGTCTGTTATTAACTAGGCGGACCACGGTTCGATTCAAGCCATGTACCAATAAACCACACTTAGAGGCTTTTCCATCTAAATATACTTGGTCCCTGGGAACACGGTTTTGGGAGTCCACGATTGTTTTACTAATAGACACAAGTTCAACTGGACACATGAAATTTTGTAACATCAGACTCAAAACTTTTTGTTTGGTTCTTGAGATTACTCATTTATAAATTACTAGCGGACCCGGCAGACGTTGTCCTGCCCAAACGTTGACTTGCCCGCACTACCCCTACCCCTACTCCTACCCCTACCCTACCCCTACCCCTACCCCTACCCCTACCCCTACCCCTACCCCTACCCCTACCCCTACCCCTACCCCTAACCCTAACCCTATATAAAAAAAAAAACAATTTAGGGGTGGACCACCCTTAACATTTAGGGGGATGAAAAATAGATGTTGTCCGATTCTCAACTCTAACGGATATGCATACAAAATTTCATAAGGATCGGTCAAGCCGTTTCGGAGGAGTATGGGAACGAACATTGTGACAGGAGAATTTTATATATTAGACTAGCGGACCCGGCAAACGTTGTCCTGCCCAAACGTTGACTTGTCCGCACTACCCCTACCCCTACTCCTACCCCTACCCCTACCCCTACCCTACCCCTGAAACCCGTTTTCCGTTGTCACGACATAACATGAAAACGGCTTGACCGATTTGGCTAATTCTTTTTTTGTTTTGTTCGTTACAACACAGGGGTGGTTTAGAAGAAAAAAAAATTGGAAAAACCTTAAAGTTCAGCTGAAAAATAAAAAATAATAAATAGGTATTTTTTTATGGAAATCGCAGGAGTAGAATTGTAGGAGTAGAGGTAGGGGTAGTGGTAGTGGTAAAGGTAGGGGTAGGGGTGGGTAGGGGTAGGGGTATGGGTAGGGGTAGGGGTAGGGGTAGGGGTAGGGGTAGGTGTAGGGGTAGGGGTAGGGGTAGGGGTAGGGGTAGGGGTAGGGGTAGGGGTAGGGGTAGGGGTAGGGTAGGGGTAGGGGTAGGGGTAGGGGTAGGGGTAGGGGTAGAGGTAGGGGTAGGAGTAGTTGTTTTCCACGGACGAAGGAAAGTAAATAGCAGGCAAGCCAACGTTTGGGCAGGACAACGTCTGCCGAGTCCGCTAGTTATTAATAAAATAATATTAATTACACAATCAATATCGTAATAAATATAATTTAAGTTTTATTTTTCAAAATGACCGGATTCGATTCCCGTATAGTGTATAAGTTTTAAAAAAACTTGTTTTGCCTCTAAAATCGACAACATGGTTCCTTAGAACATATTTTACTATCTCTTATAGTTGCGGAGTTCCCCATACTGACCCATCTCGATGTACATCCAAAATCATGAAATTCGTGTGATGTAATTTATGGATGGCCCTTAAGGTACTACGAGTCGTAGCACATACCAAGAAATACACTGACGAGCAATATAAAAAAGTCACTAACTTATCATAAAATATTTCCGAAACCACGCCAGATAGCTTTTTGAAGTAAAATGCAACATTCAAGTGTATTTAATAACGGTTAAAAAACACCCAATGGAAACAATGTAAAAACAAAATTGCAAGTGGCTTTTTTATATTGCTCGTCAGTGTATACAGAATAAAGTCATGTAGGAAATAATTGTGTACATCTGTAGAATATAGAATAAAATTATCTATAAAAAAGTTTGCAGTAGAATATCTTCATTTAGTTGATAAGTATTAATAAGCGCGTATACAAATTAAATAAAAAAAATGTGTGTAGAAATAGTTGACAAACTAAATTGTGCAAAGCTGCCCTGCGAGCATGACCAAGAAGACTGAGAAGACTGAATCTCAGTTAGAAAAAGAAATATATAAAGTGCCATAGAGATAAAGCAAGCCAAAAATAACTGGTTTCCGCGACGCTACTTTTTGTCTCGCTTTACTCTATGCAACTTTATATCTTTCTCTTTCTAAGTGAGATTTTATCTTCACAGTGAGATTCATTCCTCGTGGTCATGCTCGCGGAGTTGGGGTAGAGTTCATTCCTCTCGACCGTAACATAATATGTAGACTCCTCAATACAAATGTATAAGATCGTAGTCTACAATCGCTACGAAGTACTACGAACAAGCTACGAATAAGCTACGAAGTGCTACGTAGAGCTACGAAAAGCTACGAAGAAAGGGCAATCATTTCCGAACAAACCTCGGTTAAATTTTACTACATACGTAAATTTTCGTATATTTTATAATTTATACAAAAAATCATTTGATATGTCACTGGCTCATTTTTAAAAGTTTTTATTTTCCCCCAAAATCGAAATTCGATTATTTACGCTATACGTCCGTGATTGGATCATCAAACTCTATATTTATTCAAAATTTCAACATTTTTCGTCCAGTAGAAAATAAACTGTGACAGACGGACAAACAGACTCCTATTGTTGGAGATGTTCGGAGCCCTAAAAATGTTTGAGACCATTTGAGATTGTCCCAGGTTCGCAGCTACTTACCTACAAGAGCAAGCATTGTCTTTCCAAAGGCCTGAACTGTTTCTACGTGTACCAATTAGTATGCGGCGCTCTTCCCGCTAGCTAATTGGATTGTTCGTGAAATTGACAAGTAAACATAGTAAATCCGACAAGCCGCGTCAAATGTTATCAAAGACCAAATTGCAAGAAACAGAGATATTTATCGAATTATACCCGTCCTTTGTGTTAGTATTGTGTTTCGTAATTATTAGCCCATTGTTGATATTGAAATACCCAACTAATGGATAGAGATTAAGTTATAAGGAACTAGCATGGGTACAATATGGGTTCACAACAATTTGAATATCTACTTTTTTACGCTTATATATCTATTAAAAATATATATCTCGTATGTTGTCTAATCTCTGACATGTTTAGAAATAACTGTCCCAAAATGGTTAGAACCGTGTGAAAAGATGGCGGCGTTATAATGTATAGTTTGCATACTTTTTCACACAATTTTAACGACATTTCTCAATTTCAATACAAGAAAGAAAATCTGTTTCATACGATATTTGAAAAGTTTCTCTATACGTATTTGCGAAATTCTAAGATAAGAAACCTTAAAAATACTACTAAAAGATATGTCGCAATCCACAAGAAAAAGTAGCCAACAGATCGATACAAATATCTAGTATATAAATCTTCTGTTTTGGCCATTTACTAAAGATCGGAGGGTAATTTTCGTCCCCCTTGGTACTTAACTCTTATCGAATGTCCGCTTTGTTCTCCTACTTTGTTTGTGTAACGAAAACCGTCCTTTGAAGGTGGGTATTGATTACTGATACTATTAGCCGCGTCTATTTGATCAAAGGGGAAGCTCAAATTGGGCTCGTACTTTGATTTTTTTTTATACAGGCAATGTGTAAAAAATCTGTCCATTCCGTTTTCCGATACCTATGTGATCACATTCATGTAAATCGCTTTTTTATGTTAATTTTTAATACCTACCGGTTTATTTTACGGATTATTTGATTAATTTTTAAAAGCTTAAAATCTTTTTTCATTATTTTTAACCGACTTCAAAAAAAAGAGGAGGAGGTTTTCAATTCGTCGGAATCTTTTATGTTTTTTTTAATGTATGTTCCCCGATTACTTGAAGACGCCTGGACCGATTTGGAATTTTTTTTTGTTTGAAAGGGTCCAGGTGGTCCCATGGTCATTAGGTCAGGATCTGATGATGGAATCTTGGAGAAATCGAGAACTCTTTAAATTTTATAGGCACACATGAAGCGATTTGGGTATTTTTTTATAGTGACTTGTGCATTTGCTTTCGGAAAGCACACTTTTCAGTGCATAATTTTTGAAGTCGGTACACTTTTTTTTAAGACAATTATTGTAGAAGTGATCTATGTTCATCATTAGATTAGTAATAACCGCACTATGCTATAGCCATGCCATAATAAAATTGTGTTCTCGCGTGTTAAAGCGAAATTCTCATACTGAGGAAAATATAATGTCGTGTCATTTATTTCAAAAACTTTAGTAGTCATATTTTTTAGGGTTTCGTACTCAAACAGAGGCAATGGGTCACTATTAATGAGCTTATGTTGTCTATTACAAATTCTATCTCATGACAACTTTTGAGATTAGTTTGTTTAATAATAATAGCTCTAGCTTGACTTATGTCTATATATAAAGGAGGACCGTGACTAACTGACTAACAACGCACAGCCAAAACCGCTTAAGGGCCGTTGGACAAGTTCATCTTATAACTGTCAAAAATATGGCAATAAAATAATAACTATCAATTGTGTGGGATGGAAATGTTGTATAAATAAACTTAACTTTCCAAAATTAAATGAGATTTGCCATATTTATGACAGTTATAAGATTACCTTGACCCAACGGCCCTTAAAATATAAAAATGAAGGTATATTCCTTAGTGGGTGTAGAGGATTATATAGATTATATAGGTTAATTTACTTGAAGGTTTACGGGTATAAAATATGGACCCATAATGTTTAGGAGCTGAGCATTAACATTATGAGTGAATCAAGTCGGGAAAAAGTTATCCCCAGCGAGTTTTCATGACATATTCTGTCTAATCCGTCAGAGATATAATAAAAATAAATAAGAAAGAATTGTGCAGAATAATATTACATACAAAAAAGTCCAAGGAAGCATGCATCTATCTCCAACAGATAAGTAGTTATGTAGGTATTAAAATTGTTATCAACCCATATTGTACCCGGTCGGTAGTACAGTAAATTTTCTTCCAAAGCTATTCCGTTTTTAGAAAGCAGGTTTAATAGAAAAAGAAAGAAAAAAATACTTCTACAATCCACATTAAAACATCTCTCTCCTCACGAATAGAACGGAAACCTAAATACTTTAAAAGCAAAAATAAATTAAGCACAAAGTAGTACCACACTGCTTTGGAAGCTTGCACAATTAAAGGTAATTCTACTGCAATCTTGTTAGGTCATTAAAAGAGATGCTATTTTGTACAGGAAAGGAAAGGAATTCTACGGTACTGGACACACACAAAGTGAAATAAATATTTTTACTAGCTACCAAGCATTAAGCTAATTAAATAAATTTCAATTATTATTTTTTTCTTTTTCTTCACGGGTTGCCTTACAGCTCCCGAAACCGTGTTACGGTTCCAGAGTACCCAGCGCAGAAACAAGTATCTTTAGTTTAGCCAATGGTATTTGTGAGGCTATACCTATCGAGTGGCTAGTTCTGGTTGAGGTATATTTAGATGGAAAAGCATCCAAGTGTGGTTTGTCGGATTTTAATTAAAAAAACCCAATTAATTATTGTAAAAAAAAAGAATTTACATTGTCTATACAAAACTATAAAGAGGTAAAATTTGAAGTTTGTATATCTCTGAAACTACTGATCCGATTCTGAAAACTCTTTCACTAATAGAAAGTTACATTATATACCTGAGTGCTATATGCTATTTATTTCAGAGAATCATTATTATGATACCAGAATCGTAGAAAATCTAATGTCTCTACCTAGCCTTTTATTAATAACATAGAATTACGTATGACAAAGTTTCTCCCTACCTAGTACGAGTAGAATATAATAATAAAGTTTACCAATATGTAAAGTCTAGTACATGCCGCTCTCTCCCATCGGATGTCCGGAGCTCGAACATCGTCTGTACTTGAAAGCCTTTTAGTTCAATTTACCGTAAAAATGGTCCACTCACTGTTACTTGAAAAATTACCTTCATTGTATCTAACGTATATGCTATGTACTTTGAGATAGATATCGATGTGAATTCGTTTTTCGTTTCAAATATAAAATACTTAAGGAAATAAGAAAATGGTATTTTGTTTAAATTGACCGAATCTGTGACAAAATAAAGCTGCGATGTGCCTATCGAAGGGCAGCATTTTTAAATAAAATTTCGGATATGCGTAAAAATAGACGAAAATAGAGAAGTGGCGCCCCCATCCTCTTTGCTCTGTTTATGCCTTTGAGAAACCAGCGTGAAGGTATGATGAAACATGTAATCAAAATCAAAGAATGGAAAATATTAATTAATATATATTAATTATAAGCTATTGTTGTTACAAAAGTAAATAAAGTACATAGTGACTAATTGAATTTTATATGAAACAAATATACTGTATTTGTACTTTTAGTAAATACATAAAAGTGACCGAACGTGTTTTACATGTAGGTAATGAAGTTGTATATTTAAGAATTCCCTTCATAACGTTTATCCCATACTAATTACTTGCTGCAGGCTTTTATGAATTACGCGATAACGCGTGTGTCTTGGGTTCAAAATTAAAATTGCATTCTAAAGAGGCATATATTAAACATGAAATATTGACATACCCTCCTGAAAATCCTTAATTTTTCGCGAATTATTAACATTAATATTTAATTAATTATTTTAATATATTTAATAATGTACAATTTTATGTCATTTATTTCATAGATAATTTCATATATTTTAAGAAAACATTAACTATAACTTGCCTTTTTTAATAGTTTTTGTATAATACTCATATGTCCGAAGTCAGTTTCGTGTATTATCGCAAGACAGGTTTTGTTGAAAAGACGCACCTTCTCATGTTTCTGGTACGTGAATCTTGGTCTATCTTATCTTATCCTTGGTTATCTTATCGATTTTAATAGTAGTCCATTTTTCTCAATTATTTCTAAATTCATCTTTTGATTTAAAATTTCTAAATTATTTTTATTAAATTCTTTGTTTCTTTGTTTTCATCGAATCATAAAAAGTAGATTTAACATGTGTTGTTGGCCGGTAACATTAATAATTATGAATTCAATAATAACAGTAATTATTTCATACAATGAGAAAACCATAGAGCGACTAAGTATTCTATCGCACAATGAAACATTTCAACCTCCTGAATTGCATTATTGAATAAAATTATAGACTAAGTACATACCTAATGGATTTATTACCAATTCAAATGACTACCCTGAAAGAAGGCAGAAACGATTTTCGCAGTAAAATTACTATTCAGTCTTGGCAATAGAAATGATAGTTTCCGCAAGTAATAAAATTGTCCATATCCGATAGTTGATCCCGTTTGTTTGTAGGATGAGATATAAGTCTGCAGTGACTCGTCATTTGTAACAAAGAATGAAGCCGGAAATGTTCGGGAAGCGTATCGGACTGTTCTTTATTACAATTTGAATTGTTCTGTTTGTGGATATTTTTATTTCAATCAGGCTTATGAAAACCCTACGGCGCGTAACACAGACACAAACACAACTTCGCGCCGTTAATAATTTGCGGTGTGACCGGCAATTCCAGTAATAGTGACCATTTTCATATATCAAACAAAATAGGTGGCAAGCCTGTTGCTATATGTGTCATTTCTCTGTTATTTTTAAAAGAAGGCGGAAGCACATATTCTTAAAGAAAATTGGTGCTTATATTTGAGTGAGATTTGAACTCGGGTAACTCCGGTTTCAAGTCCAATTACGTACGCTTTCGACCACTTTTTATGGCGCAGAACGTAGCACTATTTATTGGAACCGAAACCGTGTATGATATTTTTGAGGCTACTAGTTGATCTATGTTGAGGCAATTCTGGAATTCGATTCCTACACAGAAGAAAATTCAATTTATTATAATGTAATATTCAGTTTCACCCCCTATTATGGTCTAGAGTTCATACAATAAATCTTACAGGAAAAAGCAGTTTCAGTTTTTTTCAGAATTTTTCAATTTTCCGGTAACTTTTCCAATTATTCTTTCCCTAAAACTTTAGATTATTACGAACATGCCAAATTGGTCATAGATTTTATTTTGTGCATCCTATTAGTTTTAACACTCTTTTTCTCATGAGACAAGTGTTCTGACTTTCTAACATAAACATAAAATATGATATTTCAATTAATATGAAAACAAAAAAAGAGTTTCCAATCATCTAAAGAACCTAAAAAAATGAATATATTAAAATTATTTATTAAAAAAACTAAATAAAACAGTAAAAACATTAGGCGGTAGTCTCGTCGCTTGTTCGTCTCTTAGCAAAAACGGACAAAGAATCTGAACCTCACTAGATTTTGACACCTCTATGAACTTTACGACATTCCAGACTCTAACTTTGTTTTTGTTGACAGCTCTGCCACATTACATAGAAACTTTATATTTCTTTTATAGGTATCACATTTTTCCCATAGTCACGCAAGGATAATAAATCTTAAAAAGTTTTATAGAAAGGTGGTTAAAGATCCTACTTACAAATAAGAAGGTCCCGGGTTCGAACCGCGTCCTTGTATCAAAAACTGTAGTACGCAAAAACGCAAAAACAAATATTTGTTATTTTTCTATGCGATAGTTTGAGGTGAAAGTAATTTGTGTTTGTTTGTATAGGTATTAAAAATTAAAATAAGTAAAAAATAATTATGTGGTGCAGTGCACGACGAGGGCCACATTATGCCGATCTGGACGCGTATATTTTGTATGGCGACTAGATGTGTAGGAACTAGATTAGATCCACGCCGTGCGTCGCGGCTGTACATGAAAACTTAATCTCAGACGTGTGTGTCCGCTAAATTTAGTGCTTTAGACGTCTGGTATTAACTAGGCAGACTACGGTTCGATTCCGGACCGCGTATATGGTTTTGCTACTTCAGTATGTCCTCTCAGGGAGAGACGAACTGAGTTAGCAAAAAAGTAAGTAAGGTGACGTGCTCGACTAGCATTCCTAATAAAATAACAAGCATAATGTATGGGTTTTCCTAATTCAGTTTGTCAACGTAAAATCCATACTAATATTATAAATGAATGCGAAAGTAACTTTATGTGACTGTTCCGCTTTCACGGCTAAACCACTGATCTGATTTTGATGAAATTTGATACGCAGTAAGCTTGAACCCTAGGGATCGACATAGGCTACTATTTTTTTAATCCATCCTCGAAAGATGATGAAAGTTAGTATAGGCTCCACGGGCCAAGCCCTGGCGAAAAGCTAGTTGATACTAAAGAAAGGTTACGAATTAGTGTAAGTTTTGCGATAGAAATTATTTAATGTTTTTGGCACATGATTTATTTTAGTATTTATGCGGTCGTTTTTTCGGGCTTTTTTTACTTTCTAATTGTGTAAGATTGCTTGGATACGTCTCTCTGTCCTTCCGTCGTGCAATGGCAGTTGGCTACAAATCGATCTTTCTCGATCTCTACACTTCATTTTTCCATTCCATAAATAACATAATTTGGCATGGCGTCTGTATAGTTTGAAGTACCGACTGAATTTTTCTGAACAACAAATTAGAAAATATATTATATTGTAGCCTGGTTAAAATTTATGTAAGTACATTCAAAAATATCAATGCTTAGAATATTTCAAAACATATTCATAATTATTGAGCTAAATTTAATTTTGAATGCACCGAGGGAATACATCCTACAAATTTAAATGCGAGATAACAGCTTCATTGATAAACTCGTTCAAACAATGACCAATCTCGGCTTCGTCATCCCGTGGGAAATCAGAAATCTAGTAGCTCTGAAATACGGAAATAAAGGTATATTTTGAAATTGATATGACACAATTTCTCATTTTAATTTATAGTTGCGCATTGAAGTACCTAGATCAAACAAGCTTTCGCTCGCATGCGAGAATTTAATTTGGGAAGTTATTTTTAGGGTTCCATATCCAAAGGGTGCAATTGGAAACCCTATTACTAAGGCTCCGATGTCCATCCGTCCGCCTGTCACAGGGCTGCATCTTATGAACTGTAATAAGTAGACACTTGAAATATTTACAAAGTACGTATTACTATGGCCGCTATAACATCAAATAATAAAAACAAAATAAAGTTAAAAATTAATAGGGACCCCCCCTATACAAGAAATGTGTTTTTTGCTCGACCTTAATAATGGCAATATATACAAACGTCTAACTAATACAACTAAAATGATAAATAATAAAAACTGAAGTGGTTTTATTAATGGGTTTTTTCTTCTCAGAAATGTATAAAAGGTTTCTTCAACAACGCAATAGATATATAGTCGTACCTACATGTAAAAAACTTATTGTAGGAAACGGTATCTAAAACTTCAGTAGGGCAATTTTCACCATCCAAAGAATAACAAATAACAGGAAAATCTAATAATGAAAATATTCCTTAATTGAAGTGATCTCCTCTTTGTACCAATTTAATTCACCTGAATTAAATTTTCGTTTACAATAGGCGAGGTGGGACCCGTTTTGGGGCAGGCTTTGCTATAATTACCCTTTAAAATTGTACTACACCTAATTGCTTTTGGGACACGAAATCCTGCCGACGTCCGATCACAAGGTGATTATGTTCATTAAAATTAAATCCCAAACATCTAAAGTACGAGTATCTTTAAGCCCTTAAACGTATGATGTTATCTAAAATAGTTATATAAATTAATTAATAGTTGGAGCAACAGTAACTTCATAGTCAATACAAAGATATGAACCGTCTGTCTGTGAATTCAAAATTGATTCCAATATCTACTGTGATTACATTAATTATGTTAAAACTTTCAGCGATAATTTCAATATCTTCCACACAACACACCTTCACGGCCTTTATACCTTGCGGTGTGGCCAGAGACCCCAGTAACAGTGTCCACTTTTTGCCAATTATCCATATTGAACAGAACAGGTGGCAAGCCTGGGACCTAAAATTGTCATCTCATTAACAGACTTTAGAAAAAATGCTAACGACGTTTACACGCCCCACGAAGCACAAGGAGTCGATTTCAGCACATATTCTTAAAGAAAATTTGTGCTTAGCATTTTTTTGGGACGAGTGGGAATTCTTCCAAAATAGCAATAACCAATATTTTCTGTCACCTAAGATTTGTCACTAATCTGCAATACCCTAATTATAATATCTATCCCAAAGAAATATATTTGTCATCATATTAATCAAAACTGTCTCTATGTATGAATCATCGGATTAATGTAAATATGTATCTTAAATTATAATTTGATCACTTTTTTCTATAGCCTGTTAGGTTAGGTTAGGTTAAACATTTTTTTATTGTTTGGTGATTCAGTTTTAGTGACACTTTTATTATTTTGAAACCCAATATAATTATTTGATGATTGATATTATTTCTAAGTAATTCTTAATTAATATTTAGATAAGCGTTTTAATATTATTTAGTGATTCAATTTAGGTGACAGATCTACTATTTTAGGAACAAATATTATTTATTAGGTCACTGAAAATGCATTTATTAGGTAATTGATAAAATTACACCCAAGTGATGGTGACTGATAAAAATTAACGTCACAAACAAGCGTGTATTTGAGAGGAGAATGCTAAGATTGTTTGGATATGTAATGAAAGGCATGTCAAGTCTGAAAAATTAGGCTGAAAATTGAAAGAAGCGAAAATTATTTACATAAATACATATTCAAATAGCAATTGTACCTACTAGCATGCTATTAATATGCGCTTTTTCAACTTAATGGTTTTGTAATATCCTCAAAGGCCTGATAATATCACGTTACTTTGAGCTCGTGCATGCAAAAAGTTTCCTGACGTTTGAGGTTTAATATCTTAATGGTTTGTAAATGTTAGATTTTCTTTGTTGGTTGTTGAAAATATAGTGCATACAAGTCAACAAGGCGATCATTACAGGGAATTTACATGTTTTAAACGTTGACAGGTGCCATAACAAAAAATATTTACTGTTATATTTTATTATTTTAATTTATACTTATATATTTTTAAATCACTTTAGTAAATATAGTAAGAAATCAACACGCCTATAAATAATATATATATTTGACTAAAATTACTACCTAAATTTGATTTCAAGATGATATTATACCAAGTTATCAGTGAACAAAACTTCAAGATATACATAAGAATATCATGAATACTAGCTCAAGTAACGGAAATATAACCAGCAAAACTCTACTTCCACCAGACATTGCTTGTCCGCACTGCAACCGTAACTGTAAAGGGACAAGGACTCAAAATTCACGTCGGTAAAATTCACCCAGAACAACGACACAGTGAAGATTTTCTTAACATCATCTCTGCTGCGACGAACCTATCACAAGTACCTCAGACTAGAGACGTAGATTTCAGTAAAGTGCTACAAGAATTAAAATGTAATGTTCCAGTGATTCGACGTATACCTCGCGGTGCAAGGGAGACTGTGGCAAGGAAGCTAACGGCAGCCATTGATAAATGCATCGCCGATAACTCGGTTGCCACTTGGCAAAACCTTTTTATGTTTACATATAACATCCTACATGTAAACAGAAGCACAAAGGAATCGTCTTCACTTACTTCAAAAATCAAGAAAAATACACAAAATAACAATCCTAACTTTGCAATAGAAAATATTGTAATTACTGAGAAACGGAATAAACAATATTCTATATTTAGAGCAGCGGAACTAAAGATTTACGATGGTGATGTACGTGGCGCATCGAGACTTCTTTCATCCACAGACAGTTTGGCCCCAACAAACAATTCCACTCTGATTGAACTAAAAAACAAACATCCCAAGCCTAGCCGAATACTTATTTTTCCGGATGCACCAAAACCGTCTGATAATTTCGTGCATGCAACCATCGAGAACACTCGCAGTGCAATTTTGTCGTTTCCCTGTGGCTCAGCTTCTGGAATTGACGGACTTACGGCGCAACATCTCAAGGACTTAATAGGGGTCAAAATGGGTGACGCAGGATCCAAATTATTATCTTCCCTTACAAATTTAATGAATGTCTTATTAGCTGGCCAAGTAATCATTGATTTTTTACCATATCTTTACAGTGGTTTTTTAATTGCCCTCAAGAAAAAGAGTGGAGGAATCCGTCCAATTGCTGTTGGTTGCACTCTTCGACGTCTAGCATCTAAAATTGCCTGTTTTAAGGTAAAAGACTTAGTAGGTGAGAAACTACGCCCTGTTCAGCTGGGTTTTGGCACCAAGGCTGGCGCGGAGAGTGCCATTCACGCAACCCGTACTTTCCTTAAAAACAATATTACGGCAGAAATTCTTATCAAAATCGATGTAAGTAATGCCTTTAATTCTATTGAGCGTGATTCTTTACTTACAGCAGCAAAAACAGACATTCCTGGAATATTTCCTTATCTTTGGCAAGCCTATTCACAACCATCTAAATTATTCTATCATGATGTTGGATTGATAGATTCTAATGTAGGTGTTCAACAGGGGGATCCCTTAGGTCCACTACTCTTTAGCCTGGCAATTCATCCAATAATAAAAGATATTAAAAGCCTTCTGAATACTTGGTATTTGGATGATGGTACCCTAGCCGACACTTTCGACCAAGTTTCCAATGACATCATTCAGCTAAAGGAAAATTTAAAGTTATTAGGTCTACAACTAAATTTTTCCAAATGCGAATTATACATTTTGCCACATGTATCTGAAATAAGAAAGAGAGAAATTTTATCTGAGATTCAATCAATTGCCCCAGACATCACTGTCATTAACGATTCTAATCTGATGTTATTAGGTGCCCCTCTAACCACAGAGGCAGCCACAATGTTTATAGACGAAATATATAAGAAATTAGAATATTACTATGATAATCTCTGCCACATGCAACCACATATAGCCATGTACCTTCTTCGTTTTTGCTTTAATATTCCACGACTCACATATTTTCTTCGATGTAGTCCTCTTTTTAAAAAAGATCTAACTCCACTCGATAATTTAGTGAAATCGTGTTTAGAAAAAATTCTAAATTTATCTTTCAATGAAACCACTTATACACAAGCCTCCCTACCTATAAATTTAAGTGGCATCGGGATCCGTCGTTTTTCGGACATAGCCCTGCCAGCCTTTCTTGCCTCTGTTCATGGCAGTCACGAGCTCATCGAAACTTTATTAAAAAATTCTATGAGGGACGTTGAGCCAGATTGCATGGGGGAGGCATATGAGTGCTGGAAAGTACTATGTCCGGGAACTAACAAACCTGCCAAATTAGATAGTCAATCTTGCTGGGACTATCCTCTTTCAAGAATAACGCTCAATAGAATTATAGCCGCTAGTTCTGAATCAGACAGGGCGAGAATTATAGCATCCTGTGAACTGGAATCAGGCGCATGGCTAAAAGTGTATCCTTCACAAAATTTAGGCACACTCCTAGACAAAAATACTCTGCGAATTTGTGTGGGGCTACGCATAGGGGCACAGCTGTGTCAACCACATTTATGTGTATGTGGTTCAAATGTTGAGGCTAATGGACACCACGGCCTATCCTGTAGAAGGAGCGCCGGTCGAATTCCAAGACATATAGCAATAAATAATATAATAAAACGTTCTTTGAGTTCGGCTGACACTCCATGTCTACTAGAACCCCCCGGCCTTAGCCGGTCGGACGGCAAAAGACCGGACGGCATGACCCTGGTGCCATGGTCTCGAGGCCGCGCTCTGGTGTGGGACGCCACATGCGTGGACACGCTGGCTCCAAGTCATGTCGCCGCCTCCTCCAGCTCTGCAGGTGCCGCAGCTTCTGAGGCGGCACATTTAAAAATTCAAAAATATTCCTCGCTGCTAGATCACTTTGAATTTCTTGCTTTTGCGGTTGAGACTCTTGGTCCGTGGTCATCAGACTCCAAGAAGTTTGCTGATAAAATTGGTAAACTTCTCATCGAAAAGTCTGGTGATCACCGAGCTAGGAGTTTTTTCATTCGCCGCATAAGCTTGGAGATTCAAAGGGGTAACGCAGCGAGTGTTCTTGGCACGATTGGATTGTCTTCAGAGCTGGAGGAGGTATTCTATCTTTGATTCCTCCATCCTTTTTCTTTTTATTTTTAGTTTTAAGGTATTTAAGGTTTTTGTTTTAAGGTATTTAAGGTTTTTAAGATTTTTAATGTATATTTTAGATTTTTGTTTGTAATGATATAAAAAAAACTATTTGTCTGTTATTCTTTTGTTTTAAAATATTTTTGAATAAAAGGCTTAATTCTCTGCAGAGTAAACTACTGTCACGATTTCTATTTCCAAAAAATATCGGACTGTAATATGTAAAAAGTCCCTGCCAAAGCCTAGTTGTAGTACTTGACAACAGTTGTTCAGACCATAATGGCCGGGGTCCAGTGGATATTGTGGCAGAATTAATAAATATTATATTAAATATCAAAAAAATCATATCGTTTCGGATAGGACAGATATTTAATATAGGTACCTATGTAAGTGTCACTTTGTTTTGTTTTTTTAATAAACTCTAAAATTAATATACAACACTAGCTGATCCCCCCGGCTTCGCCCGTGTATATTTTCTAACAAAATTAATTATAGTCTATAGCACTATACGGCATAATTTCAGAATTGGATCAGTACATTAAATATAGAAGCGTCGGTGGCCGAGTGGTCAAGACGTCTGGTATTAACCAGTTTCGATCCTGGATCCCGGCCATGTACCAGTGAGATTTTTAATTAAAAAAATATGTACATTATCCGACAAACCACACTTAGAGGCTTTTCCATCTAAATATACATCAACCCTCAACAAAACTGGCCACTCGTTAGGTATAGCTCACAAAAACCATTGGCTAAACGAGGGAGACTTGGTCTTCCACTGGGTACCCTGGAACTGTAACACGGTTTCGGGAGCTGTAAGGCAACCCGTAAAGAAAAAAAAAATGATTCTGTGACACATCTAAATTTAGATTCAGTCAGAGTACAGTCAGCTAATCACGTATGTACCTAACAAAGTAACCAACTAATAAATTAGAAGCACAGCCCAATGCGGACATCTGCGGATGTTATATAACCTAATCGATGCGATCGGTTGCACTTCGAGTCGCCCCTCGCCATTACTTGATTACAAAGCTACCTAACTTACAATGTTGTACCACTGCATTGATCAACATGACGTAAGGAAAATTTACAAATAAAAGACTACAAAAATCGCCGGTGGATCGCTAGTAATATTAACGCAATGGTTAGAGCAAAACACATCTTCATGGCCCTATACGTTGCGGGTGGGGCCAGAGATAATTATGTCACTTTTTTAATAGACGTAGGTATTTTTAGAAGAAGCCGGCTTTCGAGATGGTTAAAGCATTGGACCTAAAACCGAAGATCCCGGATTCAATCATTAATTAATTAAAAATTTCTAAGCACAAATTTTTCTTTCAAAGAATATTATGTTTGTTTGTGACCGACAGAATCATAATCTATGCTAAATGCCAGCTACACTTACTTGACAGAAAGACGGTAGCATTTGATATAAAATTGGTTACTATTGACTACTACGTAAATAAACGAGATATGTTGTGCAGATTCTTGTGCTTTTATTGATTACTAGCGGACTCGGCAGACGTTGTCCTGCCCAAACGTTGGCTTGCCTGCACTAAATTAATTTATTTTTCCCTTTTAAGTGATTTTGCTGCCCTGAGAGACAAATAATAACGCAAATAAAAAAAATTAATGGAAAAATAAAAAATAAAAACTGCCGTGGATGGGATTTGAACCATTTGCATCCTGAGCTGCACCATACCATACCATACCTTTAGCCGTTAGACCACCGTCGATACAAAAATTGACAACTTCGTGTCAATAGCAACCGTTGCTAAGGCTTTTCTCTGATACATAATTTTCAGCTGTAAACAGAGACAAATTACTGAATTTCTGAAAAACTACTGAACCGATTTTAGTTATATGTCTGTGAGATAATGTCGAGATATTATTATATCCTTAAAAAAATAAGTCGTCAAAATCGGTACATATTTCATCGAGATACTGATAATTGACTTAAGTCAGTTTTTTCAAAATTACTGAAAAACTAAAGAACCAATTTTTATGACATAAAAATGGGACCAATCCGGAAGAATTATCTGTCGATTTAAAAAGAAATCATCAAAATCGGTTCATAAACGACGAAGTTATCCGCGAACACACATAAAAAAATATATATATACGGTCGAATTGAGTAACGTCTTTTTTTTTGAAGTCGTTAAAAATAATGTGCTTTCATTCATTTCTCGGACTCTGCATTTCTTCCAATTTGGACAATAAATAATTTCACATGCAGCGACAACCTTTCTATCTGTAGGTTAATTTGAGTTAATTAGCTAGAAAGGAGAAATCGAGCAAAATAGCACTTCAATTTAGTTCAAAGAATTAGACGTGAAAGGAAAAATATTATCTATACTAATAATAAAGCTGAAGTGTTTGTTTGTTTGTTAGTTTGTTTGAACGCGTTAATCTCTGAGACTACCAGTTAGGTTTCAAAAAATATTTTTTGCATTTGATAGCCCAATTCTTGAGGAAGGTTGTAACCGCAAGGCACATCTAGTAATTATATAATTATTTTTTCAACACACTTCCTCGTAACGTTAGTCTTATTACCTCACTTTTAGACCCATAATCCCATATATTAAACAGGCGTGCTTTTTTCTTTACATTACAATGAAGTTAAATTCGTACAAGATTGCAAATTGTATATGTGTCCACAAAGCATTCTTAAGTTAACCACATAATACAGTTTTTATTTTTTAACCACGACTTTGTTGTCTGTTTGGCAAAGATACCGGTGCTTTATCTGTCACGCGGGAAAAAACAAAACATTTCCATAAATATTTGTTAACATTTTCGCCGTGTTGTGGTTAATTATCAAATATGTCGACTTCAAGTGGCGTAAATTTGACTCCATGAAGTTTATTTTTTTCCTCGCAAGTGTGTTGAAAAACGTCGTATAAAACGCGTGTGCATTGGTCATTACATACTCAGCTTTCTTATCGCGCTCGCCTAGTGCCTCGCGCTGATAATACCGCCTCGTACGTAATGACCAACACAGCACCCATGTATCATAATGTAGGTACTATTATAATACATAGAGCGGTTTGCAGCAACTGTCTTGTTTATATTGGGAAAATTATATCTGATGGAAATATGGTAAAAGCCGTATCTAAAGTTACCACTATAAGGTTCAACTAATTAAAATCCGAACTGCCTAGAGACAACTTATCAGAAAGTAAACCCGACGACCTCAACAAACAACTCGGTGTTATAGCAACACGTGAATCAATTAACAATTCAGTTGCTATCTGCGAGGATAATTGAATTGTTAGAGAACTTGACGAATAAACAACTAGACGTCAACCGTCAAACGTCGAGCGGACAATAGGACCCGTGAAACGTTGTTTACCCTACACTTAATTGATGCTTTGCCATTGTAAATATTTGGTAATAGAAAAGACAATAGATGTTTTGGTTTGTTTTAGAGATAAATACTTATATAATACATACCACGTGCAAAGAATAAAGGATGAAAGAGTGACTAAAAAGGTTTATATGGCTGAAGTGAAAGGAAATGCTGGCAAAGGACACCTAAGTGTACTTTTATTGAACATATAAAATTTTTAATTATCGATGGAAATATTAAAAGTACACACATTCGCTGAACATGTATAAAAGTTATGATGAATATCAAAGAATAGAAAGAGGTATGTCAGGATCGTAAGAAATGGCATATTCGATTGTCCCTGCCTACCCCTCTTGGGATAAAGGCGTGATGATATATAGATAGACAATAATTATACTTCTAGGTAACGTAAAATATAGAAGTTTTTGTTGGGGTATATGATTAATCGGAAATAGCAGGTCAAGTGCTAGTCAAGACTCGTGCATCGTGTTTTTTTTTCATGCAGTCTGTTATAAGAAATATTTCATAAATCTTATTTTGCAAATTTTTGCTTATAAGTAAAATTAAAAAAAGGAAGTCAGCAATGGAATATGTATAAATAAAAAAGCGTGACATACAGAAACAGATTGACAGACAGACAAACCTACACCGAAATATGGTTATATTTTGTATTACGGTTATCAAAATTTTTCTAACTTGTTGAAATTTAATTTAACAGCAGCCCATATTAAACAGGAATAACTAGTAGTAACCACTATCTTTTAAACATCTCCTGTAATATCGATAAGTATATGAAAACTCAAACATAACGGTACAGCGCAGAGCATACAAAGAAAGGGGAATAATAAAGTTGCAAGCGCTTAACGCGAAATACCGAGTCCTGCCAACGACATATCAGTGTTTACACTCCATAAAGCACACATTCCTTTAACATAAACCTGCACAAATAAAACTCAACACATGAGATCTAGTTTCTTAACGTCTGATAAAATTGAAGCAAATAACTTTGTTAGAATGTATGGTAAAACTATATAGTAAATTACTAATTACAAGTCGTTACGATTATCAGTTCAGTAACTTAATTTTTAGCTAGCTACATAAAGTACTTGAAATTAAAAACTACTCCATAATTTTGCAAATCATTCTCCATCATTTCGTTATATCTCTGACGGATTAGACAGCATACGCCACGAAAATGCGCTGGAGCTAACTTTTCTTCGACTGCTACCTATACCTTCCTTTCACGTGAATCAACCTATACAATCTTGTAAAACGCAACAAAATCGGTTCAGTAGTTTTTGTGTAAAAGGTCACAGACAGAGAGATGCGGCCTGATGACTTTGTTTGATACGTATGTAGTAGTAAGGGCGAGAACGGAATAAAATTTATGCGATCCCAAATGTCATCCTTACCTACACGCTTGGTACCCTTTCCTAGACAACAAACGAGGCTCTGACGACCGAGCAAATAACCATACACCTAGCTAGGCAACTGGCTAGAAGAGGCTACCGCTGCTTGAAGACCTAAATAGTCTCAAAATTTTTGGTGAAGGCAAGGGGAAACCACTGCACTATTCTTCTCATGAAAGTTAACCATGGCGAATCTATAAATAAGTTTGTTGTCCAGAATAAAGTAAAATAAAAAAAAATAAAAAAAATAAAAGGTGCGTCACGCTGTGGTCCGCCATGATAGACCACGACTGACAGTCAGCGCTACGATTGAGAAGTGATTAGCGATGTGTAGTGACACTGATAGTGAAGTGATAGTGAAGTGATAGTAGCTAGGTATGTATCACAGAAATCGGCATTAAGATTTTCGATCGAAACAGAATATTTTATTGTTTTAATTAATATGTCAAGGAAACTAAAACAAGTGCGTCGGTGGCCGAGTGGTTAAGACGTCTGGTATTAACTATAAGGCAGACCACGGGTTCGATTCTGGATCCCGGCCATGTACCAAGGGGTTTTTTAATTAAAAACTTATGTACATAATCCGACAAACCACACTTAGAGGCTTTTCCATCTAAATATACCTCAACAGAGACTTGGTCTTCCGCTGGATACCCTGGAACCGTAACACGGTTTCGGGAGCTGTAAGGCAACTTGTGAAGAAAGAAAAAAAACTAAAATACAGAAAATATTTAATAATGCAGCTTTAAAGTTTCTTTTATCACTGAATCAACAAAACGCCACAACATCTCAAAACACACTTGCAAGACAATGCAAATTACACAAAATGCACTAGAACCAACACGCGATGTCAAAAACTACATTTTAATTACGAACACTTTAAAGTGCACTGAGGGTTGCGAGGTAAAAATTTACAATGCGTTTAAAAGCGTGGGTGAGGCCATTAGAAGATTAAAACAGAGTTTCACCTGCATGCAACAAAACCACACAATATGAGCTTTGGCTACAACTGTGCAAATGTGAATTATTACGTGAATGCTATAAATTCTGTATGAAGTGAAAACAAAGAAATTCTTGATTTTCGTATGCGTTTCGAAGTATTTTAAGTAAACAAATTGTAAATTGAAGAATATTTTGTTACAAAAACTTATAATTCCCATGAAATTAACTTACTATCATGGTACATATCGTACTTACGAGATATGACGACCGATAGAAAATAATAATTGAAGGAAAAGTGATTAATAGTTAATTTAAGTTAATTAAGGGAAGAAAAGTAGCGGAAGTATTAAAGTATTATGTATTAGTTACAACTTTCACCATAGTGACAAAGTAGGTTTATCTTTATAATATCTGGCTTAAAAACTCCTCTCATAACGTTTATCCCATACTAATTTTTAAATTATTTAAATTTGCTTATTTAAATTACGCGACAAGTGTATGTCTTGGGTTCGAAATTAAAATTGATTTCTAAAGATAAATATATTAAACATGAAAACAATGACATTAATTTTTATTATAAAGCCCTGAAAGTCCTCAATTTTTTACGTATTTTTAACCGAATTTGCGACTCTCATTCTTTTAATATTTTTATTAATGTATAATTTTATGTCATTTATTTCATAGATAATTTCATATATTTTAAGAAAACATTAACTATAACTTGCTTTTTCTAATAGTTATTGTATAATACTCATAAGTTCAAAGTCTGTTTCGTGTGTTATCGCAATACAGGTTTTGTTGAGGAATCGTACTTTCTCATGTTTCTTGGTACGTGAATCTTGGTCGTCTATCTTATCTTATCCTTGGTTATCTTATCGATTTTAATAGTAGTCCATCTTGCTCACATATTTCTAAAGAGATATGAACTAAATAAATCGCGCATTCGTTTCGCTGTGATGCGTCGCCTTAAGATCTGAGTACCTACATTTTAGGGATGTTTTTTTAATACCTAAAATAACGGTAAGTTGACAATTTTATTTTGATATACCACAATGTGTGGTGTTTATTTGACAGTTTAGTTGTAGTTAGCCTAACTGGAAATTTACCTACATAACTGCAAGCGCTCTTACTTAAAAAATATCTATAAGAAAAATTAACACATAATTGCAACCTTCCAGGTTTTAACGAAACTTGGAAAACGCCTTCCTAAACTTAAATTGGAAATAAAACTACAGAGTTTAAACAAACCTTGTACTTCGTTTGGAAGTTAAATAAGTTTATACTCTACGTTAAACATGGGTGCACTTTCCGAAATACATTAAGTAAATACATTCTACATCCATACGTACATATATATACATAATATATTTTACTTTAAAAAACACTTGGGAGAAAAAATTAAAGAATAAGAGAATTGAGTCGAGGTAGGAATTTAAGCTAGTATTTAATATTGAGAATAAGAAATAGAGTCACATGTCTTGAGATGAATGTAATTTTGACGTTTCTAATGGATAATGGGGTGTTGACAGTGAAATAAAATAAATACACAATTATTTTTTTATTTATATTACGTATATTCACTGAAAATAAAGTTTATTTATTTGTTAAATTATAATCCAAATGAAAAATATGTAATGGTCACCCACTTCTATTTAAATTTCAAATAAATAACCACAGACTAGTAACTATACTATAATAACTGTCTGGCAATCTGTCACTGACTAAGTTATTTTCTTGTTATTTTAACTAATCTGTGACCATCATTTTGTTGTGACGTCATCATCGTTTCGCGGGAATTTGAAAAATAAAATTAACAATGTCAAATTATTTTATTATGTATGACCCCGCCCCTGGATTTTTTTTGTCTATTATAGTCAATGTTATATCTGATTTATAAGCTATAACATTGTAAACTTTCATCAAAATCAGTCCAGTAGTTTTTGCGTGAAGGAGTAACAAACATCCATACATCCTTACAAGTAGGATAATAATTTTAAAGTATTTCCAAAAAATTGTCAGTATCCCTATTTGAAGTATTAATACTATTAAATTGTATCGAAGTTCATTGAATATAACCAAATTTTCGCTTCCTTTATTCTTTTAATTAAATTTATCAATGCACTTCGCATGCGAGTAGTGTCGAGTAAGGCATTAACGCGGTTTAATTAATCCATTGTAAAGCAAAACCATGTTCATTATTATCGTGCGATAATCAATTTAATTTTAAATCAAATAAGTCATTTCATTTGTAACGCACGGTGGGACTTTAATGGAGAATATGGAATAAGAGGCATGATAGTAAGATGCGTCATTTACGTAGAATGGGTGATGTAACTCCTTACAATCCTCCGATTGTTAGGTATTAGAGAAGAATGCGGAGTGAAACATGATGCTGTGATTAAAATGAAGAAAAGTAGTTTGCGCTGGTTTGGACACGTTAAAAGAATGAAGGATGAAGTATAGATTAAAAAAGTTTATATGGCAGAAGCGAAAGAAAAAAAAATATGCAGGATTTCGAGCATGTATTAAAGTAATATAAAGGAGAAAGAGTAAGGATGATAGGAAATGGCTTTCGATTGTCTCTGCCTACCTCTCTTAGCATACCCGGCGTAATGATAGGTAGGTAGATATATCCAATATTAAAATAATAGATATTTAATTCAAATTCCCTACGCAGAGTCTTACAAAGGTAAATGTTCTCAAAATTATGATTGAACATTTCAAAATAATACTGATAAAACAATCGTTTTAAAATTAAATTTAAATTTTACTTGTAAATACAATAGGTGCTTAATTTGTTTTAGCTAGTTGTTGAACAATAAACAAGTTTGTTTGCTGTAAACAAGAAGGCTTTAATTTGTTAGATCTGACCCGAAAATTTGGGCGCAGTCCCAATAACACTTTGTTATTTGAAATCGAATCTCTTTTCGTTGTATTAATTAATTTACATACATTTTAAACTGAACGTAGGCAACAAATATTTCATAAAAAAAAACAGAAAACACGCTTTTGTCAGTAAGGCACACTTGCGCAAACCAAATGAGCCCAAACTCGATGAGGTTACGTCGTTTCGTTACAGAGTTCCACTATCCACCTCCTGGCTGCATCATCAGATCAGATCGATGGTATCAAATTATTGTATTGTTATCCGAATTACATACACTTGCAAATTCTCAAATCGATACGACAAATTAGAAGTTGGCTAAATTAGACTTCCAAGATTTGTTTACATACATAGTTAGAACAGTGAAACTTATATAAAGCGTGTAAAAAGGTCTACATTCTTCTGAAAAGTGACGGTTATTTTGACACTATTGAAATATTTTGCAAAACAGTGTCTTTACAAACGTGCTTGTGTTTCAATGCAGTATCCTGGTTTTGTTAGTGTTAATCAGGTTTTAATGTGATTTTATGAAATACAAACACCCTGGCAAGTTCAAATATTTTATTGGGCTTGATTTCGGATTACTTTGGGTTTTCCAAAGATATTTTTTTATATATAAGTAATTATGTATTTTTATAGATTTTCGCCCCAGCTTCGTCCGGTCGCTTTCATCCTTTATTATGGTCGGTCTTAAACAAAAATCCTATAGAAAAAAGCAATTTCAGTTTTTCCGGAATTTTCAAATTTTCCGGTCAACTTTTCCATCTTTTCTTTCCCTAGAAATTTTAATCAGACATATTGATCCAGCCGTTGTAAAGTGATCCGCTTACCACAAAACAGCATTTTTTTTTATTTCTTAGCAATAAACTTAACAGCACAACCTTTACATACTTACCTTTCATGGCGTATCTAGAGACACTTGTAAATAGAATTATTTTTTAAACAGTAATCAAATAGTTAATTCCTGATAAGCTGAAAATTCTATGTAAAAATAGCTGTCCTAGTGAAAGAAATTTTGAATTTTTTTCACTAGAGTAATTGTAACCATTCATATCTTTCCTTATTCATTTATTGTTCTCTCGCGTACTTTAACTTTTATAAATTGTCTTCGCATTCTTTGTAATAATGTAAAATTGCATTCCTTGCATCTATCTCTCTGACATCACGCCTTGTATCCCAAGAGGAGTAGGCTTTTTTATTATTAATTAGTATAAATCCAACTATTAAACACTAAATAATTGTGAAATAATTCCATAGAAACATTTCATATTATAAACCGTCTTCAAATTCTACGACAAAATATTATAAATACATAGACTGTTTGTTCTGTAGTCGGGTAAAAAGGAAGTGCCCAGCGCGCGCCTGTCTGTATGTCTGTATGATTACCTACGCAAATTTCGAGAACACGTTGAACTGAACACCTGTTCGTTTAATTTGATCGGGTTACACGGCCAAGGGTACAGCGGTTAAAATTTATCTTCCACTGTACCCTTCACAAAAAAAGGTCGGCAGCAAGTAGAAATCGTTAACTTTAGATCCTTTCTAGAAACTATAGATCAAGAAGTTTTGTACATCTAATGACTTGTCACCTAATTGTGAAGAAACAAGAATGGGAGTCATTGATGGAAAAGTATAAATTGTTTTGGCCTTCTTCAATGCTTAAACAAAAATATTACTGCCACCACGCTCTCATGGAATATGCTGCTTAATTCGTTATATAACAAAATTAAGCCATGTCGCTACTTTATATAAGTTTTTCACGGCTTAACTTGTCATAAAAGAACTAGTCATAAATACAACTATATTCCTGTCGTAAAAAAGTTATCGAATATCGAAACTTCGACCCGCTATTTATTTCTTTGATTTCTGTTCAACATAGTAGTATTTTGTAGTTTTTCACGATAAAATTTTTATCCAGGGAAAATATCTCATTCCCCCGGGAAATCCCGTACGAAACCAGGTCGGGTCGCTAGTCATTCATAAATATCTGTCAAAAATAATCAATGGTAAACGGACCACGGTTCAATCCCGGTTATGTACCAATGGGTTTTTTTTAATTAGAAACTTATGTACATAATACGACAAACTGTCGTGCGTCGGTGGACGAGTGGTTAAGCCGTCTGGTATTAACAAGGCAGACCACGGGTTCGATCCCGGATCCCGGCCATGTACCAATAGGTTTTTTATAATTAAAAAATCCGACAAGTCATACTTAGAAGTTTTTCCATCTAAATATACCTCAACAGAATTGGCCACTTGTTAGGTATAGCCTCACAAATACCATCGGCTAAATGAGGGTGACATGGTCTTCCGCTGGGGACCTTATAACCGATAACACTGTTCCGGGAGCCATAAGGCAACCCGTGAAGAAAAAAAAATACAAAAATCAAACGTTTTGATTGATTTCTTAGACCAAGTGAGCAATAATAAATTTAAAAAGCCCCCATCAAATTCTCATTGAAGAACAACATTTTTATCCTTTATACATTAGGGATGATTTCCTTTGTATTTTTTTAAACAAATGAGGTCATGATTGATGCTCGGGTAGCGATTTGCAATTTCTAAAAGACCAAAGTAAACAAGACTCGTAAGGGCTACTGAACCGGAAATTAAAGGGACGAAGGCCTTTCCTGTTTCTGAAATATTTTTGTTACTCAATCATACTTATATTGAGGTTCGAAAAAATATTAAGACTTACAAATATGATGACAATAAATCGTATATTTACGATATATCTGTTAGTGCTTATGAAATTTATATAAATAAAAAATGTATATATACATATAGACAGTGTGTTATTTCTTTTTGCTTACTTCTGTCATTTTTTATTGTATTTTTTTTCTTTTCTGTGTTCTTAAATAAATACATAAATGTTAGGGGTGTGCGAATAGCGTTTGAATCGAATCGAACCGAATATTAATATTCGATTCGAAAGTCGAAATTCGACGAATTATTCGAAAAAAGCTAATAATTCGAAAAATTTCGAATAATTCGAAAATGTTCGAATAATTTGCGAGTAATTCGAATAATTCGCGAAGTATCGAAATATCATTGCATTTTCTATTGTTTTCAATTTAAATTCCATCACAACATGTATCAAAATATTTTACTTACGAATAATATACTTTTTGATTTAAATTTGTGTAATCATATTTTCGTTTAAATAAAAAGTTTTTTTTTTTTTTCTTCACGGGTTCAGCTCCCGAAACCGTGTTACGGTTCCAGGGTACCCAGCGGAAGACCAAGTCTCCCTCGTTTAGCCGATGGTATTTGTGAGGCTATACCTAACGAGTATAATAAAAAGTATATTAATTGTTAATTTCATATTTGAATATCGAACATAACAAACCCTAAATTTAAAATATTCAAAAATTCGCAAATAATATAACAATTGGCGAATAATTTAGAAAGAAATTCGATATCCGAAAAAAAATCGAATTATTCGAATTTTTTTGAATTATTTGATTTTTTTTAATTATTCGGGAACTCTCGAATAATTCGAATTTTCGAATTCGAATTATTCGCACACCCCTAATAAATGTGTGCCTGGTATTCAAAATAGGCTCCAAAAAGGCTAAATTAATTTTAATAAAACATATTATAGGTATAACTTATATGGTTATTGTTATTAATTTAAAAATCACAGGCTTTTTAATTTAATTGACTAGTACCTATAGGTAACGTATTTTACAAAATTAAAAAATCCTAGATCACCCGTGCGAATGCTGCAACTGATTTCCAATGAGATGGCGTCTTTCACAAAATAAATTAGTCTAATTTTAAAAGAAACATTTAATTTTGATTTGTTTATTTTTCGAATATTCAAAATGGCGTATCAAACATTAACTTTGATACAGTGATATCAACAAAAAAAAAACACCTTTGAGATATAATATTATAGAGATTATTTCTTGTCTTAATTTATTTACTAAACTCTTCAATCTTTGTAATAAATTCCATAGAATTCATATTAGTCCATACTAATCCATACTAATATTATAACTGTGAAAGTAACTCTGTCTGCCTGTCTGTCACGGCTAAACCACTGAACCGATTTTGATAAAATTTGATACGGAGAAAGTTTGAACCTTATATAACATATAACAGGTAATGAAAGTTAGTATAGGATCCATGAGCGAAACCGGAGCGAACAGCTAGTTTATAATGATGTAACCTGAGATCGGCACTTGTACCAAGAATTTGGAATAGCGCGCAAAGCATTTCCTAAATGAACCTCTTTGGCATTTCCGTGTCGATTTGTAATTTTCAATTTGAGTTCCAATAACCCACAATTTCAGGAATGATGTTGAATATATATTGCTAGATATTATTTAGATTTAACGGTAATCTATTCTTTCTATCTATAATCACGCCTTTTATGCCGTTAGGTTAAGTAGAGACAATCGAATACTACGATTCTGACCTCTTTCGCCTCCTTTTTTGTAATTTCGAGGCCTATTCTGGATAAGGTAGACAGAATGTCAAAATTTCTAAAAATAGTTATTATGCTTCAGTATCATACTTAAAATCACAGACAGACACTTTAATTTTATTTTTAGATCTGATATAATTGATTTGCGTCAGTGGCCGAATGGTTAAGACGTCTGGTGTTAACTAGACAGACCACGGGTTCGATCCCGGATCCCGACAATGTATCAATGGGTTTTTAATATAATCCGACAAACCACACTTTTTTTTTAATTTTCCATCTAAAATTTTCCTCAACAGAACTGTATACTCGTTAGGTACACCATGGGTTAAAAGAGGGAGACATGGTCTTCCGCTGGGTACCCTGGGTCCGTAACACGGTTTCAGAAGCTGTAAGGCAACCCGCGAAGAAAAATAATTGTATTTTAATGTATATCTTCTGCTTATGTGAAAAGCAAACTTACTGCTATATGTTAAACCAGCGTCTGTACATTTCTATACTAAATGTCACCTGTATACATCGCCAACAGTTGCATTCACAACAGGCATTCTAGATTTCATCCCTGAAAACAATTCCTTGGGGCGGCAGCGAGGCCTGAAATATTACAACCACTAGAATACTTATTTGTATGAACCAATTCCACGGAGCGGTGAATCAGTGAGAAAAAATATAAACATTTGGACAGTGGAATCACTGAAACAGAAAGTTCTCGATTAGATTCACACTTTCAAAATTGGATTCATCTCATGAGAGAAAAAAACAAAATTAACTTTATATAGATTGAAATCTCTAAGAATTTCACTAAAATTTCATAAATATTTGAAACAACGAAAGGCAAAACAATTATTCAACGAAATTTGAAATTCAATATTACCTGTCGGACCGCTTCAATCCCTAATCATCAATCAGATATCGCATTAATCCATCCTAGCAAAGCCGAACCTAATGAAAGGGGGTTAACCAAGAGAAATAAAAAACAACGACCCTGGTTAGCAAGCTTATGTATTCAACGGTCGAACTCGCCGCAATCATGGCCGATCGTAAAAGTGAATGGCGTCTGATTTAATCTGCTCAGAGCTTTAGTAATACTTACATCAAAACAATGCCCTGTTGTTGCTTTATTGAGAAGGATTCGTGTACTCCTCTTTGTGGATTTGTGCTATCGAAGATTGTGAATTAGTTTCAGTACAATAAGTTAGTGGTATATTTCTGTCCCTACTACCGGTGATAAGGTTGATTGGTTAGAATGACATTTGGAATGGTTATTTACGACAACTTTAAACGACTTAGTAAAAATCTCATATTCACCGTCTTATTTATATCTAATGTATAAGAATTAATATTTGTTTGTCTATCTATCTCTATCAAAGAGGGGTAGGCAGAAACAATCGAATGCCATTTGCTACGATCCTGACATACCTCTTTCGCTTCTTTTATATTCATCATACCTTTCATACATGCTCGGCGATTGTGTGTACTTTTAATATCTCCATCGATCAATATTTTTTTTATATGTTCAATAAAATTACATCTAGGTCGTTCTCTACCAGCATATTTTCATTTGTTTGTTTGTTTGTTCGTAATCTGTAGACTCAAAAACTAATAGACCAATTTAAAAAAATATTTTTGATAGCCCGACTCTTCTATTTCTATAGCCTATACTATTTAATATCGCATGCTATCTATCTAATGGGGTGAATTGTATTTCTAATACAACACGTACGAAGTAGCGGGCAATCAGCTAGTCTAATAAAAAAATCAATATTAGTTTGTTCGTATTCGATAGACTCAAAAGCTACTGGACCGATTTTGTTCTGTTGGTACCATTAGATAGAGCTATTCACGAGGCATCACAAAGTATTTTTGGGAGCAAATTAGTAACCAATAGTGTCAATGTTCCTTATTCGGCTAATTGAGCATTCCACTGGCGAAGCTACTATATTAATTTTTAAATCGCATACATTCGAAAAATACGAAATATCATTTACAAAAACATAATTGACTTCGATATGGAAAATTTTGTCGGTTTTACGTATTGAAATATTACACTCGACGCTTATACTCGAGAGAGCAATTGGAGTCTCTTGGTCGGAATAACTGTCGCATAAAGCTGATATAAAGCGGTTGACGACAGTAGCAGGTGGCCGAGGGTTACTCTACTACGTTTTTGATTCAGATGAGAATTGAGTGCTCGGAATATATTTGGGGCTCATACCTGGATAGTACATTTTTTTTCTGTTCAATATATACAATTGGCTAAAAGTGGACACTGTTCCTGGTGTCTTTGGTATATAAGAACAGCTATGTTATGTGGTGGAGATCGGTTGCTTAACCACTGTCAACGGAGTCTCAATTTGAACTATGACTTATATTTCCACTATTTAGATCAAAAACAGTGTTTAAATACGAAATATAAAATTTGTTTCAATCACATTTCAGGTATGATCGAATAATGATATTAAAAATATAGGTAGGTACCTCTGTAAAATCTTTTTCATATTTTTGTTTTACTTTTCATCATTTACTTAGTGTAAGATAAAAGCAGTGTTTCATTACGAAAAATAAAATTCCCTTAATATAATATAAAATTCCCTTAAAAATATAAATAATTGGTTACAAGAATAATATCGTAGAAATATTAGTTGCTTATCAAAAACTCAATTTTCCCGGAAGAATGAGATATTTTCTCAGCCTCCAGCAATTTTTTTTTACATATCTTCACGGGTTATCTTACGGCTCCCGGAGACGAAGTCTTCCTCTTTTAGCCGATGCTTTTTGTGAGGCTATACATAACGGGTGGCCAGTTCTGTTGAGGTATATTTAGAAATCCTCTAAGTGTGGTTTGTCGGATTATCTACATAAGTTTTTAATTGTAAATAATGAATAGTTTATAAAAAAACCATAAAAACACACTTTTGTCAGTAACGCACACTTGCGTAAACCAAATGAGACCAAACTCGATGGGGTTACTTCGTTACAATGGTTATGTGTGCATCTTTCCGGCTTCATCATCCAATAGCAGAGTACTTGTGATGACAAATCAAACGAGCTCAAACTCGATGGGGTTACATCGTTACAATGGTTATGTGTGCATCTTTCCGGCTTCATCATCCAATACCAGAGTACTTGTGATGACAAATCAAACGAGCTCAAACTCGATGGGGTTACATCGTTACAATGGTTATGTGTGCATCTTTCCGGCTTCATCATCCAATACCAGAGTACTTGTGATGACAAATCAAACGAGCTCAAACTCGATGGAGTTACATCGTGACAATGGTTATGTGTGCATCTTTCCGGCTTCATCATCCAATACCAGAGTACTTGTGATGACAAATCAAACGAGCTCAAACTCGATGGGGTTACATCGTTACAATGGTTATGTGTGCATCTTTCCGGCTTCATCATCCAATACCAGAGTACTTGTGATGACAAATCAAACGAGCTCAAACTCGATGGGGTTACATCGTTTCGCTACAGAGTTCCACTATCTACCTCCTGACTCCATCATCAGATCAGATCGATGGTACCAAATTATTGTATGGTCATCCAAATTACATACACTTGCAAAGTCTCAAATCGATACAGCAATTATTAGAAGTTGGTTAAATTCGACTTCCAAAATGTGTTTACAAAGATACATATAGTTACAGGTAAAACTAATATTATAGCCCAAAATCAAGTTCCTCATGGAATATGAAAATTTTATTTTAGAATTCACAGTTCCAACATAATTAGGCCACAGTCTACCGAGTCACAATTAGCCCCTTCGCCGGCTGTCTATCCATTGTTACAGTACTTGTCTAGCTTTTGTAATGTCTGCCACTCATTTGATGTGCTGAATGCATTTGGGAATAACAGACAATGGAAAATCGTATATTATGGTTCTAGAAGCTTAATAAATGTGAATTTTTCCAGTATTTTGCTCTGGAAAAGGGAAAATAAAGACTGAACGAGTTTTTATATTAGGAATAGATATTTTACGTATTTAAAAGTACAAGTATTTAGGTAAATAAAATTTTGTAATGTTAAAACATTGCCATTTTCCGGTTTTAGTTGCAAATATTGATATATCTTAGGGAAACTTATTTTTTTTATATAATACCTACATTCATCTGGAATTTATTAACTTCATAACATTGAAACCGGTTCAGTAATTCGGTATTTAAAGTAAAAACAGAGGCTTTTTTTCAAAGATGAAGCTATTTTAAGAATTTTTTTTTATGCAGTTATTTTTGTAATAAAATGAAAAATTAAAAAACATACCTTTGTTTTTACTTTACGTAAGTTTACTACTTACAGACAAACAAACAAACAACTATCACTACATAAACTACAAAGATTTAAATAAGAGTAAGAGAGACAACAATGTCCCTCTGCCTTCGACACACAATGCTTTATGAGTACATGTTTTGTTTAGCAATTTAAATTAAATTTTAATTATTTAAATTTTTTGGTTGTTAGTACATTTTAGGCATCCAATTTTAATATGGCCTAGAACACAAAGTCGTTCATTAAAGCTGAACTCCCGATGGGCGTAATGCGGTCTCATTTTGGCTTACAGCTGCCTGTTCCAGGGAATATGACGCGTTTGACAAATCCACGATACGCGCCCGAGAATTACATTATTCGACACGGTTTTATTGCTCTGTTTCATCGGTTTATGTTGATCCGATTACTTCTGTCCTCGGAGATTAGGTGTGTTGTGGCGATAAGAAATTGAATTTTCTTAGCAACATTTATATGTCATATTTGTATGTAATGTATATATTAGGATCCTGAAAAACCTTATTGTTGCGTGTGAATTGATGGAGAAATAATCCGGTCATGAAAGAAATAATATATGTTGGATTATTTATAACAGGATATCAGTCAATGGGTTGTTTAGTCACTCGTTGCGTAGCCTCAAATAGATAGTGTATTTTTACGATAAGAAGCATAATATTAAAATTAGAATAAGAAGACTTGTTTCTGTGTACTGATAATATCTCCTTAATTATTATTTTTAGCCATAAAATACATTTCTTTTACAAATTTTCAAGGAATTGAAAGTTTCTGATATACAAAAGAGAAGCAAAATATTTCATACATATTTCCAAAACGAGAGAGTTATATTTTTCTCAAAGAAATATAAAGTTGGGACTGACAAAATAGGAAGAAATTCAAACGATAAATATTTGCATGAAACTTTTGGGAAGGAAATTAAATGTTGGAACCAAGTGAGAAGTAAGTAAGCGTCGCTACTTGAATAAGTACAAATATTATTACTTTAACTTTTTGGAGATATTAAATATTCCCCTCCTGCATTGGAATCTGAAGTTAAGTGCCACTCCAAAAATAGGTCAGTGTGAATACAAAACGTAAAATTAATAAAATTGAGTCAAAATACTTATGTAAACCACCATCATGGCATTTATGCCTTGCGACGTGACCAGAGATACAAATAATGGAAGTTCTCCATATTATTCAGAACAAGTGGCTAGCCTGTCGCTGTATTTCTTCCAAAAAAACTGAATTTCATAAATATCCGAGATTGACGGATATTGATTTTTTTCTCGAAAGTTTTACTTTTCTTAAACTTTTATTGCTGGATAGTTTAGAAGAAAAACTAAGTATAAAATGAAATTATGTCCATATATATCATATATATCATTCCTCGCTGCTGGATCACTTTGAAGTTTTTGCTTTTGCGGTTGAGACTCTTAGCTCTTGGTCATCTGACTTTGGTAAACTTCTTATCGAAAAGTCTGGTGATCATCGAGCTAAGAGTTTCTTCATTCTCCGCATAAGCTTGGAGATTCAAAGGGGTATAACTCAAAGAGTGTTCAAGGTTCAGAGCTGGAGAACGTATTCCACCTTTAATTCCTCCACTCTTTGATTTTTTATTTATTTTTTAGTTTTTAAGGTTTCTTCGTATGTACACATCTATTTATCCCAAGAAGGAGGATGCAGAGACAATACTCTTTAGTCGATAGAACAACGATTTTGTTCTGCTAAGATTACGGTCAAAGATACATACGCTTTACACTTAATAAATAGACAATAAGTTAAAGTTAGATACTCATCGATATTTATTCCAGATACATTAATTACCAAAAGGGTATAGAAAACAGAGGAAAAACAAGAAGTAATCTCGAAACAGTCCCCAAAACAATTTATATCGGTCCTCAGGAAAACCAGTTCAATCGTGAATAAATTAAATGAAATCGCAAACTGTAGAAACATTTGCCCTTTACCGAATCAATAACCAATTTGTGTAATTGAATTCTAATGGCTGCAATGATTTATTTTATTCGTTCGTAACGAGAAACGAGAGTGTTACGAATTTTAACTCGGCTCCATTAAAAGGATAAGCAAATGAATTATTTAAATCTGTAATTAATTTTCTACATTCACTTATATCCACTTTTTTTTTATTTACGCTGTTCTGTGAATGTGATTTATATGCGACTAGCAGTTTCCCGCGACTTCGTACGCGTTGTATTAGGAATACAAGGTTTACACCGACACCCTAAGGTGTTGATTTTCTAAAAATATATCTTCTAATTTTCATATTTATATCTTTAGCTGTGCGTTGATTGTCAGTCAAGTCAGTCTCAGTACGGTTTTATCCTAATGTATATTTTGCCACCAAGACTTTTCATATTCTAAGACAAAATATTGTACTATTTATGTCTTCCTTTTCAGTGAATAACTTTTTGAAGTCGATTTACCTCGTCCAATTCATTAAAAATCAAAATATTTAAGTTATTTACTTAGCCTAGATGTATTAATTTTCTTATTCAATCTAAACCGTAACCATAATATTCAAGAAAAGTTTTATGAACACAAAAGTTCTTTATGACGAAAGTTCGCTTACCAAATTTCATGTAATTTATCAGAGAGTTTTCCTCGAACGATCGATTAAAATTTAGGAATATTTTCATCGCGTTTATTAATTTTCCAAATTATAATAAATGTTTTTTGGTCGGTACGCCATATGTCCCTTCATCAAAATTAATCTTTGATGTGCCATTCTGAAGATTATTTCCCCCTCTATGATAAATGAAATAATGACCATTGTCCATACTAAACAGAACAGGTGGCAAGCCTGTTGCTACACATCATTTTATATTATTATTAAATCAAACAAAATGAAAATTAAATGTTTCTTTTAAAATTAGACTAATTTATGTATTTTTAAAAGACGCCATCTGTTGGAGATTAGTTAAACTAACGGTGAGAAGTTTTCGCACGGGTCATCCAGTGTTATTTATATACCTGAAGAAATTATATAGGAAGGCACGTAAAATACGCATTCATTAAAAAAGTTACAGCCCTTTGCGGGGAACATTAATTACTACGCCGCACTGTGCGCTGTTTGTATAAAAACTAGTAACTCACTCCAGTTTCGCACGGGTAGAACAAATTAGATATAATCAAAAATTCAATATTTCCCGGTGAATGAAACATTTTCTCGAGATAAGCTTATGTCACTCCCTGGCCTTCCAACATATATTATCGCTGTGCTAAAAATAACGCAGATTCATTGTTCCTTTTTGGCATGAAAAATGGACAAACAAACATACTATCTATCATCACGCCTTTTATCCCAAGAGGGGTAGGCCGAGTCAATTAAATGCTTAGAGTACTCTAAGTTACGATCCTGGCTGACATACCTCTTCCGCTTCTTTTATATTCATCATATTTGCTCAGCGATTGTGTGTACTTTTAATAATTTTTTTACATGTTCAATAAAAGTACAGCTAGTTTGTCCTCTGCCAGCATTACTTTCACTTCTGCCATAAACCTTTTTAATAAATCTTTCATCCTTCATTATTTCAACGTGTCTAAACCAACGTAAACTACTTTTTTTTCTTATTTTAGTCACAACATCATCTTTCATTCCGCATTATTCTCTAACAACATTGTTTCTGGTGCAGTCAATACGCCTTACATCACACATTCTACCCCATTGCTTTTATCTTACTTTCTTCTTTTTTTTGTTTCTTCACAGTTGCCTTACAGCTCCCGAATCCGTGTTACGGTCCCAGGGTACCCAGCGAAAGACCAAGGTCTTCCTCTTTTTAGCCAATGGTATTTGTTAGGCTAAATCTAACGAGTGGCCAGTTCTGTTGAGATATTTTGATGGGAAAGCCTCTAAGTGTGGTTAGTCAGATTATGTAAGTACATAAGTTTTTAATTATCCGGGATCGAACTCGTGGTCTGCCTAGTTAAAATCTTACTTTCATGCCTCTTATTCCATACGCAAACTTTCTCATTTTTAGGATTTGTAAGTATACTAATGGATATTGAAATCTATCAATAGATAGTTTCTGAATGCAGTTCCAATATTCTGCTATTCCTAATACGCTTGAACGTCCAGCTCTCAAACACAGTTGCCGCTCATGATGAATGCGACGTACCACCGGTTTCTACTGACGCAAATGTGGAATTAATTTCGCTCTACTAGAAATGAAAAGATTCAGATATTGTATATACATTGTAACTTTATTTCACATGTAGATATTTTTGCATTGTTATTATAAAAACATGGATCCTTTAATAGGATCACTCATGTGGTCTGTCCGTTTGTCACAGCTTTATTTTCTCCAAATCTACTGGACGAAATTGTAATTGGGTCAAAGTGGTATAGTGTAAATAATCGAATATCGATTTTGGGGGTTAATTTTAAACTTCTGAGTCTAAAGTTATGCAGAAAAAAATAGGGCCTTGCTTACTTTACAGGAAAACCTAAACGAAAGTCCTATCGAAAAAAATGTACTAAATTCTCTCTCTCTCTCTCTCTCTCTCTTGGCGAATTTTTCACGCAACATAATATCTATTTGTGAGATTGAATATTATTATGTTTATGTTATTTCCATCAAGACTATAAAAATGCTACTAAAACGTGGAATATTGAAGCTACGAGATAAATCCAAGCCGCGTCTGTCTGTCTGTGCTCTTTTCACGCAAAAACTTACTGCACGGATTTTGTACCAGTTTTCTTAGATAGGTTGATATCACCTAATAAGGTTTAGGAGCTGAGCAATAACAGTATAAGACGTGAATCATGTCGGGGAAAAAGTTAGCCCCAGTGAAAGAATTGTGTAGAATGAAATGATCTACAAAAAAAATCTATGCGTATTTATGTATCTACATGTTCTAATTGTTCTAAAGTCGACAAATTTTGTTTGAATATTCAATTTCTTTCGACAGCATTTTATTATCTATCTATCATTACGCCTTTTATCACAAGAGGGGTAGGCAGAGACAATCAAATGCCATTTGTTACGATCCTGCTCTATCGCTTCTTTTGTATTAATCATACCTTTCATACATGCGGCGCTTGTGTGTACTTTTAATATTTCCATCAATCAATACATTTTTATATGGTTAATAAAAGTACATCTAGGTCGTTCTCTGCCAGCATTTTTTTTCACTTGAGCCATATAAACCTTTTTAATCAATCTTTCATCCTTCATTCTTTCAACGTGTCCAAACCAGCGTAAACCACTTTTCTTAATTTTAGTCACAACATCTTTTTTCACTCTACATTCTTCTCTAATAGCATAGTTCCGGATGCTGTCAATACGCTTTATATCACACTTTCTACGTAAAGGCCGCATTTTTACTGCATTTATCTTACTTTCAATTATTTATTATCAAAAAGAGCATTTTATCTGTTAATAATTAGAGTTGAAATAAATACTAATCTTAAATAATTTTATCAGAATCGCTTCCTACTTCCTATTAAACAACATTTCCACAATTACGAATCACTTTATTTGAATGAACCCTTTTAGGGTTTCGCTAAGATCGAGATTTCTTACCACTACAGCCTGTAAAGAGGAAATTTCAACTCAATTCCGGGATTAATTGAAAGGGAACTTCGAGATTTAATCATAAGGCGGCGCGGTCTCATTTTCGTATTTCCTTTCATGTGTAATTTCCCCGGAGCAAGGTTCAGGCCGTAAGATAATGGTCACGTACCAAATTGCCGAGAAATTCTCTGATTGCTTTCCACATCAATGGGTTTTTAGTTCAACTATGCTACAGTACTAATAATAACTAAAGAGGGTAATCGATTACCTCTCAATTAAATTACAAAATTATTTCAGTGACTAAGACTACTATTACCAACAATCGAGGTTAGGATTTTGGAATGGTTAAACTATTAAAAGTGACATATATATAAATGTTTTTTTTTTTTCATACCAATGCACATTTAAACTATTTTTAGAGCAATTTTGTTAGCGCAATGAACTCGGTAAACCGCGCGGTTTATTTTGTCGATATCTCTTTTAAAAGTTGTTAGAGAGATACAATGCAAAAATAATCGATAAAATAACCAAAGATAAGATAGGTCAAGATTCACGTACTAGAAACATGAGAAAGAATGAGTTCACAAAAAATCGGTCATGCGAAAATACACAAAACTTACATTATGTTCTTCCAGTATTATACAAAAACTAATAAATAGCAAGTTTTAGTTAATGTTTTCATAAATAATGTGAAATGATCTATAGGATAAATTCGAGAAACTGGTACATTAGTATTAATTGAAATTGATGACTTTCAGGGCTTCATAAAACTTAGGTGAAACTGATTATCATATTTTTTTAATTCATACTGTGTCAAATGTATTAATCTTTATATATACATATAGTTATCGCGTAATTTAAGAAGTCGTAAAGTATATAGTTTGTATGGGACAAAAGTTATGAGGCGTCTCCTTAATCTTTTTTTTAGACATCGCAATGCACTGTAGGTTAACTTTTAAATATATAATTAACAGATTAATTATAAGCAACAAACATGAGATTTCATATATAAAATAAACTAGAATTAACTGTGCTACCAACTTAAACAATTTCCCAAAAAAAATGCCTAAGAATTTTTTGCTGAAATTTTAAGTTGCATCTGAGATTAAAACTAAAGTACTGCATTTTTGATTCAAATACGTTAACCAACCTGGGATTAAAACCTGAAACAGTCTGTTACCCACTAGGCATCTATACGTATTGACTTTCGTAACAAGAAATTGCTACATTGTAAGCAAACACAGAGAAACACATCTGCACAGAACAGCCAAAACAGGTAAGATTGGACCAGAACTTTGCCACTTTGCCAAGGTAACGATTTGTAAGGCCTCATTCTCCTTTCCTAACTCGAACAACACAGTTAATGAACTTAGAAACTTGTAATTCCGTTCATAGTTGAACAACTTTGTTGTTTGCTTCATATTATTGAAATAAAATTAACGAGATGGAATATACAGTGACAGGGCAAAATAATAAATAAAAAATATAATTATAAATTCAAACTCTCGTTCCAATAGCAGTTTTTTTAATTATTAAAAAATATTTTATATCTGTTCCACAAAAGTGAAATTGGGAAATTGGAGAGCAATAAAAGTTATAAAAAATATTTGAAAAAATTATAAAACATCCTGTCACAGAATAAGGAACTGGTACTACCTGCCTTAGGAAGAGTATAAATTATTTCCGTTTTGTGTATTTTCGCAAGACCGATTTTTGTGAAATCTTTCTTTCTCATGTTTCTAGTACGTAAATCTTAGCCTATCTTATCTTATCATTGGTTATTTTATCGATTCTTTTTGCAGTGTATGTCTCTAACAATTTTTTCAAGAGATATCGACAAAATAAGCCGCACGAGTTCATTGCGCTAACAAGCTTGCTCTTATAAGAAATCTACCAGTCGTTAAATACCGTAAAAGCGTATAAAATTGTTGACTGCAGCTTTAGGTTTACCCAATAGAACTAACCATTCGTTATATATTAAATAGCTTAAAGAAATCAGATATTCCACTCCACTGTGTACACTGGGATTCCTAAGACACCTGTGATGTTTTTTTTTATTCTTTAGTAGTATAGCCTTTGCCTAAAATCCCCCTAAACTAAATTAGACATGGGTAAGTCAGCAAAATTCCTTGCGTTAACTCAGTAACTCAGGCGCAATGTACTGCGCCGGCTCATTGCGTTAACTCAAAATTGCGCCATGGCGCACAAAATTAAACGCAAAAACCCCCAAATTCATAAATACATATTAGCAACGTTTTTGTTAAAAATGTGTTTTGTTTCTTTCTATTATTTGTAATGATTAAGTTCGTTAGAAAGTGACAAAAGATATTTTAACTAAAATGCTTCTAAAAGTAAAATGTGTTTATGAACACTGCATGAAACGCGCCGAGTGAGCTGCGAAACGCACGCCATCTGCACGCAGCCCTCACAGATTATATTCCTTGAGATTCATAGAACAAACAGCGCACAGCGCGCGAACTGCTGGTTCATTGTTCACTCAGCGAGTGAGTGAGAAAGAGATGAATGAGATGAATCCATGTTACAACCGTGATTAGTAATAATCGATTATTCAGTAATGTTTAATCGATAATGCTTTAAAAAAAGTAGCTAATATATTTTTAATGAATTGTTATATTTATATTATGTATATTTTTGAAAGTGACGCCTGGCGTTGTGTTGCCTTAACAACTTTCGAAGAAGTGAGTTAACACACCAGCGCAGTGAACTGAGTAGGCGTAATTGCGCGGCGCAGCGTAGTGTTACCCATCTCTAGACTAAATTCGCAAATAGAATTAAATACAACATAATACAAAAGGTAACCTAAAACACTTCACACATAATTCGAGACTAATTAAGCCTTAAGAGATTGTTGCCAGGACCTCTGGAAGGTGGTAATTACTGGCGTCGACATCTCTTGTATAGTTTCATTAAAATTCTACCTCTCACGGTACAAAGTGCGTTCTTTGATTAATTAATTGTTCAACACAGTTTCAGAGATTTCTCACGTATGCATACCACTCGAAAATGTATTTGACGAAATGGCTTTTGCGTGTGGTTTTACTCGCGTGGAAATTTAATAAAGAAATAATTCTTCAGTAATCTTGGTGTCATTGATTAACAATTTACTGGTAAAAATTACACTTTTACACAAGGAATCAAAATTTGGCTGCAGCGGCTTCAGCAACGAAATCTACTTCCCCACAGTTTTTGATGGTGCTGATTCACCCCTGCTGAATTATTTTTACTGGCCGCAAATCCTTCAAAGCTTCGTTTTCAGTAAACATTGGGATCAAAAGACTAAGACGAAAATTTGGCACCGTTAGTTCAAGTGATCTCCAACAGATGGCGTCTTTTACAAAATACATTTAAAATAGTCTAAATTTAATTTTGGTTTGGTTGATTATTTTTCATGAATTTGGAATTTTTTTATGAAGGGAGATATGGCGTACTGACAAAACCCCTTGAGAAATTATATATATAGAGATAACTTAATTTTATTCCCAAATAACAAAATATCAAAATTAAGCAACAAAGTTATATTTTTGGTTTATTTGAAATTCACAAAGATTTCAGCTTTTCAACTCAGCAGAACTTTGTCTCGCGATCGTTCGGAAAATCAAGCAACACTCTCTTTGTTCTGTTAAACCGGACGTCCGCTTTCCTCATCACTGTACTTTGGTTCTACCAGCTTCTACCCGCTTCGTGCTTCCTGCACTTTACATTTTTAATGTCTAATAAATGCTGTAATTTTCTATAGTGGATTGAATTACACGCTAATGGTTCTTGCAACATATATTTTATAAGAGTTTTAACAGTAGATAATTGAAACAATAAATTAACTTTAAAAAAAAAATGTACCGACTTCAAAAATTTGCACTGAAAAGTAAGAAATAATAAATATTTCGTCGTAGAATTTGAAGACGGTTGGTGCCAAATTAGAAATAACTTCGTACCTACCCAATTTCACTAATATGGACAATTCTTTGGAAACCTACGGTCATCAGTACATACAAACATAATGTTTACTTAATTTTGTATCCTAATTTGGCACCAGCTTTCAAATAAAATCCGAATCATCAAAATCGGTTCACCCAGTCGAAAGTTCTGAGGTAACAAACATAAAAAACAATACAGTGGAATTGAGAACCCCCTCCTTTTTTTTAAGTCGGTTAAAAAGCTAAAAGTATATTATTATACTTATATCATTTGACGGCATTTCAACAATGAACAGTGGTACTTTCCCAGACACTCTTAATAATAAACTCGAATTAGCGACGTTTAACTAAACTGTATTTCGTCTCCGCGGCGCCTATCATAATGAATTGCAGATTTGTTAGACGGAGACGAAATACAGTTTAGTTAATACGTCGCTAATTCGAGTTTATTAATAACAGTGTAGTAGCTTAATATCGATTTAAAAAGGATTTGGAGAAGGGTACCACTAATCCTCTTAACTATAGCACAATTTGTTTAGTTTTTAGAGTTCAATAGGCAAAATGCATAACATTTTAAATAAAAAAAATAATTAAGGATTTGTAGCATTTGGCGTTGAAATTTCTGAGATTTCCTCCAAGAGCTTGGAAGACGAGTGTTCCTAGAATGTGGTGACTCCAAATGCCATAGTTACTTAAAACAAAAAATCTGCATTGCCATTCAACGAGGCAATGCTGCAAGTATATTAGGTACACTGCCAAGTGGTGTCCCACTTATGGACTTTTTTTTACCTAGTTAGTTTTTAGCTTTAGTTTAGTTTAAATTTTATTTTAGTTTTTGTTAAATTTTGTCATTTATTAATTAATTTAGTAATATATAATGTTTTATTGCAATTAAAAAAGAAAATAATGTATGATACTTGTAGGAGTAATTAATTTCTATATTACTTTAAGAATATATCTACAAATAACAACTAAACACAACTACCAAAACTTTAATCCCAGATGTGATCAGAGTCCGACTAACAAATTACATGAAGTTAGTTAAAGCTAGTTCCGTCCATAATGTTCTTCTTCTTCGAACGGCAGTTTATTTTCATGTCGGAATCGGGGAGTCGAGTTTGTGGATAATTCGTCTCTTAGGTCGTTCAGATCTGGCTGATTCGGCGGGTCTCATTCGGTTAATGGATGTAATGTTTCACCTGGGCGCGTTTCACTGCTCAAATTTGTCAAGGGAACCATTGGGCTGCTACTGACGCGAATAAGGATACTTTACATAATGACAGTAATGTTAAAAGTTCATTGCTGCTAGAGTGATATTTTATATATGGCTTAAATATCTTGGATGATAAGAAGAGATAACTATACAGGACCGACTGAAATACAACCACGTGACCTAACTAAACTGTCATTCACTCTGACCAAACCTTATTGTATATAAACTCCTTGTAGAAAACGAAGCGTAATTATGTCATTTTGTCTTCAGGTAGCATCTTTAGAGAACGCAAAATTAGCGTCTGTCCATACGTTGTAGATAATGCTGAAATAAATGGCGATGGTTTTGGTCTATTATCAAATTTTTTGAGGTTATGCCCGGTTGTTGTTTTTCGGATTTTTTATTATTAAAGTAGTTAAAATGCATAAAATGGGAATGTGGATATAAACAATGAAAATTTAATTTAATGAATTTCCAACACATTATTTATTTTCTACACATAAACTTTAATTATGCCAAATCTCATTCTCCTTGGTGAAACATGGTTAAAAAGGGGAACAAATGTTTGTCTTCATGTATTAATATTATTATATAAAAGATAAATGTTGCTAGACTATGGAAGACTAAAAATCCAATTAGCAACTTCACCAAATAAAGACTTCATTATAAATTGTTTCACGTTTCCTTCGTTAAACGTAAGTCTACAATGTAATATAAAATTTCCTAGCCCACGTCTGCATCTTTGATAACAAAATTACTGAACAACTTTACACTGCAAGCGGCAACTAGGAAAACAAGGTTTCTCTCATTGTGAACGAGTATAGAATTCTTATACGAAATCTCTACAAGTAGTACGTTTTTAGGATACCGTAGTAAAACAAGGAACCCTTATAGTTAGTCCGTCTTTTAGAAACAACAGGCCTTCAGCCCTGAAATTTGGTAGATGTATAGACCCGTTACAAAGTTATCAAAATTACTTACTGCATCCAGTTTAAATTCATTGAGGTTCCCCATGATATTACTCTCAATTCGATTTTGGAAAACCTAGAAAAACCTACGATTCTAGCTTCTAGAGTCAAATAATTTAGGAGATATTATAGCAACAAGCTAACATGTAACTTTAGCTAAACATTCAAAAAACAAACAAACACATCTTCACGGCCTATATACCTTGCGGTGTTGCCAGAGACACAAGACTGTCCATATTTTGCCAGTTGTCCTTATTAAACATAACAGGTAGCAAGCCTGTCGCGACACTAATGGACCTAGATGTCGATTCGATTAAAGCACATATTCATTTTCGACACGAGTGGGAATTGAACCCGGGACCTCCCGGTTTCCATAAACGCTCTACCACTTAGACTATTAATTTAACTCTTTTTATCTTCTTTATCATCTTTAAGAAAATCTATTTTTTATACCAGAATACCCAGCTGAAGACAAATATTCCTCATTTAGCCTGCTTCTGTTGAGGTATTTAGAAGAGAAAGCTTTTTAGTACGTAAGCTCTAACTACTTGTACAAATTAACACACTCCAGTCGTCAAGTCCATTTAGCCACTTAGCAAATGCTTTTACGTACGTATTAATTGCTGAGAAAATCTGCTAAGGTGGCATAAAGTTGGTGAAGGAATCAGACTGCCATTAGCCTTACTTGTTCTATTGAAAATAGAGATTTATATAAGCAATGTATGTACCTAAAGGATCATGAAGAATATATTAATTTTTATTTTAGTTTTAATTGTATTTGACTTGATTTAATTTGATTTGATTTTATAGTATCTAAATTCTAAATTAACAGTATAATAATAAATATTTTTTTTAGTTCAGCACAAAGAGACATGATAAACTTCTTTGAAATGGATGTGCCGGTTTCTGAGCTGGATTAATAAAAACCAGTTTTGATCTTCCACTTCAAATCACTACATATTATAAAACAAAGTCCACACATCTGTCTGTCTGTGCCCTTTTCACGCAAAAACTACTGAAATAATTTTGTTGCGGTTTGCACTATTAGGTAGGTTGATTCAGTCGGAAGAAAAGTTAGCCCCAGCGAGTTTTCATGGCGTATGCTGTCTAATCCGTCAGAGATATAACAAAATTATGTAGGAAAGAATTGTGTAGAATAAAATCATCTACAAAAACGTCTGCGGAAGCATATATCTATCTCTAATAGATATGTAGTTATAAGCGTATTTATGTAGGTATTAAAATTGTTGTAAACTCATATTGTACCCTATGCTAGTTAATTTATAAATCTGCGGCGGTATATTTTTGTGCCGTAATTACCAGATTTTCGCAAATACCACTCTATCTTTTCATCTATATCTAGACTTTTTTTTATTCTTCACTGGTTACCTTACAGCTCCCGGGAACCGCTGCCGGCCCCAGGGTACCCAGTGGAAGACAAAGTCTTCCTCATTTAGCCAATGATTTTTGAGGCTATACCTAACGAGTGGCCAGTTCTGTTGAGGTATCCAGATGGAAAAGCCTCTTTGTACGGTTTGTCGGATAATATACCTGGATTTTTTATTATAAGGAATAGAACCAGCGACTTTTCGACCACTCGACCATCGACGCCCTATATCTAGACATCAGTATTTAAACCTCGAAATTCATATGTAAAAACGTAAAGGGGGGATCTAGACGGACTAAGCCACATTAATTCGCAGTCGCATACAGATTCCGTCCAACAATAGGAGCAATTTCAGTGGCTGCAATGGACGCTTGCGGACGTGAGTTGGAATATGTAATGACGACTTCCGTAAGCTTTGTAATAAAATTACACTACTCTCATATGTATGTGGATGTGCTTTAGATTGTTTCACAATGCAAATAATGAGCGCAATTGTTATCTTAGACTATAAATTGCTATCTGTAAGTTAAATATTTTTTGCTATACAACGATTTGAAATACACTGACGAGCAATGTAAAAAAGCCACTAACTTATCATGAAGTATTTCTGAAACCACGCCAGATAGCTTTTGAAGTAAAATGCAACATTCAAGTGTATTTAATAACAGTTGAAAAAACACCCAATGCAAACTAAACAAAAATTAAATGTGTTAAACAAAGTAAAAACAAAAGTATTCAAATGTAGTAGGCACTTTGCAAGTGTCTTTTTTATATTGCTCGTCAGTGTATATTCGGTAGAGTTGCAGTTAGCCGAACTGCCGAAGATATAAGATATGAGGTCAAACAAAAAATATACATATAAAAAATTAATGAAAAAGGTCCCATTTTCTAATCAGGTTCCGAAAAATTTACTTCACAGGACTTCAAATTTACTTCATACTTAGGTACTAATAAATGCTGGCAGAGGACAACCTAGGTGTAATTTTATTGAACATATAAAAATATATCGATCGATGGCATTATTAAAAGTACACACAATCGCCGAACATGTATGGAAGGTATGAATATAAAAGGAGCGAAAGAGGTATGTCAGGATCGTAGCAAATGGTATTCGATTGTCTCTGCCTACCCCTCTTGGGATAAAAAGCGTGATTATAGATAGATAGATAATAAATAACACGTTGCGGTGTGGCCAGAGACACTAGTAACAATGTCCACTTTTTTCCAGTTGTCCTTATTAAACAGAACAGACGGCAAACCTGTTGCTGCACTTAATGTACCTAGATGTGTCACTTCTTTAACATACATAAGGTTCTGTTATTTTAGCTCTTTGTAATAGTCTGAATAAGGTTTTAAGGCTGGAAAAGTTGCCCGTAAAATTAGAAAATTCGGGAAAAATGTATAGTGCTTTTTTTTCTATGTTTTTTTTATGAACTTAAGACCATTGATAGAAGAAGAAAGTTAATATGGCCGTCACGGGCAAAGCTGGGGCAGAAAGCTAGTTTTAGTATAAAAGTATGGTACTTAGGTACTTATACATTTTTCACATTTTCCACAAAATCCACGACATTCTTGAATACAAATTGCTTTAGATTTCACCTCGACAAACATTTCTAAGCTATTTTTAAAAAGATGCTAGAAAATGCTGGTGTAATATTACTCTAGACAAACGGTAGGTAGCGACATTTACATTTTCTAAGAAATACGACATGCACATTATATTACATACGATGCTACTGTTACCGTACTAAGCTCCAATAGGAGATGTAACTTGAGAATTTAACCGCTAACTAGCACTTTTCCTGTGATTAATTATAAACGGTTTCTTTCTACACGTTGAAAGAATGAAGAATGAAAGATTGACTAAAAAGGTTTATATGGTTGAAAGGAAATGCTGGCAGTGAACGACCTAGGTGTACTTTTATTGAACATATAAAAAATTAATTGATCGTTGGAAATATTAAAAGTACCTACACACAATCGCTGATCATGTATGAAAGGTATGATGAACATAAAAGAAGCGAAAGAGGTATGTCAGGATCGTAATAAATGGCATTCGATTGTCTCTGCCTACCCCTCTTAGGATAGAAGGTGTGATGATAGATAGATGTCTGTCACAACGGTTTTTCTCAAAAATTATGTTATGTAGGAAATATGTTTGGTATTTATGTTCGTCATTCATATATTCAACGATTAGAAAAAAAATCGGATTGCTCAAGAAAACAAGTTTTAATTAATCAATGTTGTGTGTGTGAGGGATCATTTGAAAGAAATAACTAAAAAATTGCTAGAAATTACCGTCGTCGTGGTCCCCACCCCTCTTTTTTCGTTTTCCTATGTTTCTAAAACGAAAATTTGAAAAAAGATTACATATTGAGCATAGATTACAAAAAAACTGGGGATATTTGCGATGATACTTTAGGCAGGTGGCCTGCACATATAGTAAAGTTCTAGTCTGACTATATTCTCTATAAGGTTTAAGGTTTAAAGATTATTTATTACTCATAAAAGAACATTTTTGTACAATCACTTACAATTAGCAATTATATAATTATAAAATTATAAACTAGCTGCTAAACAAAATTTAAAATCCGATAGGACTTCAATGTCCTTTTAAAAATATTGATTGGAAGAGCATTATAAATTTGCGCTCCTTCAAAAGATATATTTCTTTAATTCTTATAATTATCTATCATCTCTCTATATTACAAAGAATTACAAATCAAAGCACAAATAGCGAAAAATAAAGAAGGGCGTAGAAAATAAATCTAATACATCAAGAAAAAATTCAAATATTTGCCCCGATACATATCATGATCACAGCAAAGCCGAGACGGCTCTATCTGATTTACAGCATCAAATACGATCAATATCGTGAAACTTACATGATATTTCCCGCGGGCCAAATTGTACTGAACCCAATTTGAGATATTCGCTCGTAAACTTGTTAGACTATTGCTATGTATCTAATATCAACTCAGTTGTAGGTTTCTTATGAAATGAGACAAAATTGGATCCATTTATGTATGAATTGTGAACCGATTTTGTTGATTTCTTTTCAATTCGACAAATAATTCTTTCATGAAAATTATTTTATTACTTTTTCAGGAATTTTGAAAAAAGAACTTTATACGTCTGTTTTATAACTATGTGATCTGCTCCGATAGAACAAAAGATGACAATTTTGTGAATAAATTTACTTTTAAAAAAAAGTGTACCGACTTCAAAAATTTGCACTGAAAAGTAAGAAATAATAAATATTTCGTCGTAGAATTTGAAGACGGTTGGTGCCAAATTAGGATACAAAGTAATAAACATCTAAGAAGATAAAGATCTGTTCAATATTATCTATGTTTGTACTGATGATCGTAGGTTCCTAATGAATTGTCTAGATTTGTGAATTTGAGAACTAAGTTATTTCTAATTTGGCACCAACCGTCTTCAAATTCTACGACGAAATATTTATTATTTCTTACTTTTAAGTGCAAATTTTTGAAGTCGGTACACTTTTTTATTTAGTATTATTAATTTATTATCATGAGATCTTTGAAAACTTTCTAATTGAGGGCAATGTTCGGATCGGAAAGATATAAGTACCGCCAAAAATTCTGTCTGTCTGTCTGTGCCCTTTTCGGATTTTGTTGCGGTTTTCGCTATTAGATAGGTTGATTCGCCGGGAAGGTTTTCGAGTATAAAATGTCTAATCCGTCAGAGATTAACAAAATGATGTAGGGAAGAATTGTACAATAAAATGTTCTACTAAAAAGCCAGTAGCAGCATATCTATTATATATAAGAAGTTATAAACGTATTTATGTAGGTATTCAAATTGTTGTAAACCCATATTGTACCCGTACGAAGTTGGGGCGGAGTCGCTGGTTTAAAATAAGTCGATTTTTGTATATACGCACATAATATCAAAAACACAAATATTTGCCAAGAAATGTAGAGGAGGTAAAATAAATAGAATCGTAGCAAATAGTAATTATTTGTCTCTGGCTATCCCTTTTCGGATAAAAGGCTTGATTATGGATAAATAAATAGAAATAGATTCAAATAACAAAGTACAAGATGTATATAAACGAAAACGTATCTTATAGGAAAATTACGGCTGCCATGCGTGGGTTTTTGTTCCAGAGCAGCAATAAAATCGGAATATAATAAACTATTGCACAGTTTATTTGTGGTTCACCGAAATACGAACACAAATTCTATCAAACCTTTGACATTTTGCCAAATCGTTTACCGGAAACCAACCTTGCCAAATCAATTGTTGTTATGTCCTTTAAATTACAAGATTAAATCTTTATATGGGAACGTATATGTATATGATTTCATTATAATTGGACTATTTTGGAAGAATGAACCAATTCTTGACAATTCGGAGTGACAAAGAAATTACAGAATTACGCTGAATAAATATAGTCAACGTTACATTCACAACAGTTTAGTTAAATAAAATCTATCTATCTAACAAGAAAAGAAAGCGACAGTTATTTGAAGAATTATTTTCAATTTTAACACTTGTTCATTAATTTATGAAATAGCTTCAAAACATTCAAACTGCAGGCATGGATAGAATTTTTCCAGGTCTACTACAATGGGGAGGTAAACAACTAACTACATCACTCACTGCAATACACCAGCATGAGAGAATCTAGGATCCCCGAGAACAATACTAGAGGCTGACTAGAGGCCTGCATCAACCTGCGAGAACTGCTCGTCTTCCTGGAGGAGCTGGGATGGTAGAAGTGATGTCCATCATCGCACGTCACATGAAATGGGCGCATTAACGTCAAGTTGCGGAAAAAGAGCTCGTCCTCAAGTATCAAGTATCGTGCAGGCGATCGACCGGGTGGTATTTTTCCGTCGACTTTTCCTAGCACGATTAACTTTTCAAAGGTTTCTGCGAGCCGATGGCCGAAGTAGTTGTAGTAGTAGACAGAGATAACAGCCTTGTCGGTATGTGAAGTTCCTATTGTATGTATGTAAAAAACACTTTTTACTATTTTTTATTTCCTGTTGAAAAAAGAAACATCTCAAATAAAAATAATGGAACAACAATAATGATACTTTATTATACAGCAATAGGTATAGAACAGTCATTCAAAATAATTAAACATCAACTTTGTTAATTTCACAAAGTACGTAACATTCCGTGTCTTTCCTTCCAAAAGCATTTGCTATATTAAATTTTACATCTTACCATTTAAATTTCATACAAATTAGCGAAGAAACCATAAACAGTTGCACAAGCTGCCTGTTTAATCCCTTTTTGCCGACTCACTTCAGTTATTAGCCTAATGGAGCAGGAATAACGCAGGAATGAGTAGCGTCGTTATGCGGGAGGTTTAATGAATAAAAATAATAATTTCCCTCATTTACTGTGTGCTAGAAGTACTATAGTTAATTTATTGCTCTGTTTACCACCCATAAATACTATTCTTCAATATTTGCAAGTATTTTCGATTTAGATAACTTTATGTGAGTTTTATTTGCCAATATAATTCCATCTTTCTACTTAACAGGAACGATGTCATTAGAGAATGCGGAGTGAAAGATCATGTTGTGACTAAAAATAAGAAAAGTAGTTTGGACACGTTGAAAGAATGAAGGATGAAAGATTGACAAAAAAAAGGTTTATGTGGCAGAAGTGAAAGGAAATGCTGACAGGGGACCTAGGTGTACTTTTATTGAACAATTAATGTGCAATAAGTATTATCTGATCTGCAATTAAAAACCCCTTTAATTAATTATTAATTTGTGAGTCAGTTAATTATAATTTATTAATTATCTTTATTTAGAAACTCAATTATGGAGCGCTTTACCTTTGGGGGGGCCATCCATAACCTATGTCACGTAGGGAGGGGGTCAACTAAATGTGACATCATCTGACAAAGGGGGGAGGGGACTTAAAACTCTAACGAATTCTAATAAATATAAAATTGCAAAATGTGACAACATAGTGGGGGGGGGTCCAAAAATCATAAAATTGGTATTCATATATGTGATAAATAAAATATGTTACTTAATACACATTTATCATACAGTTTAGATTCAATATCAAATCTACCGACCACGCCTAGAAATTTTACTTTGAATCTTATAAGTGTTCCGTCTGACAATTAGCCCTTTTATCCTCTTGAGACTCAAGTGATTTTCTTAACGAGAGGGTCCAAGCCTCGAAACTCATAAATACGCCAGCACCTTGCCCTATTTTATTTTCCTTGTAACTTAAAAATATACATTTTACGTTGATATTTTTTACTTTAGATGTTAATTTTTGTAAATATACTTAGTAAAACCCAGAATTGAAGTAGCGCATATATATAGAGTTGCCTATATCTTAGACAAATCAGGGGGCTTAGACAATGTACAACTAAACGAATAGAATAGAATGTAGAATGGGTAACTTTAATAATGTAATACGACTGAAAAACAACCACGTGACCTAACGAAACTGTCATTCACTCTAACGAAACCAAGGAGTTTATATACTTATTGTATACAAACTCCTTGAAGTATAAACTCCTTGTAGATAACGAATCCAAAGTTAGCGTCTGCCCATTCCCTGTAGATAACGCTGATAAAAATGGCGAAGGTCATGATCGATCAGCTAATTTTTTGAAGTTATGCCCGGTTGTTGTTTTCGGATTTTTTATTATTTAAGTAGTTAAAATGCATAAAAGCTCTTCATGTAATTATTATAATTCGGTTATAAGTTCCTGAATATTTCATTTAAACTCTGGTAGGTTCAATCATATAAAAAACTAATGTAGCCCACCAATACCTACAGTGATCTTTACTAATTTTATAAATCCAAAACTGCGTTGTTTGTTTTTCCTTATTTTACATAAAATGAAAGCAACGAATCGAACGTGTAAATTGTTTTTAAAAATCTTTGGAGATAAAATCTTACATAAATTTCAAACATTTCTACGCCCAAAACCGTGACGCAGAGCTAGTTACATCCATAAAAGATAAATGAAACCATAACACACAACGCGTTTCAATAAAAACTAAGAAATCGCACGAAAAATCGTAGCATGATCTGATGCTATTTCTACAAAGAAGAAACTTTATATTCAAGCAACGTTCGTAGATATTTTGTCGATTATTTACATTACATACGTGGTACCAATTTCTTTATAAAAGGGTCTACCCGCCCTATTCTTCGAGTTTCAAAGGAATGTGGGGTATAGTACATTTCATTATAAACAATGACTTAGCTGATTAACGATTGATTATCTTATATAGGGATCTATTCGTACTTACTTCTAAAAGACAGAATAGAATTTTAACACAATCTTAATAAAGGATGTTTACCTTTTGAGTATTAAGACTATTTTTATAAGTAGATTTTTTGACGGGGGCAGGTAGACGCCTAGTACCACTGTATTTTTCATAACATAATAATTAAAAATAATGATTGGAAACAAATTGATAATGATCGCAAGTTAGACGTCCTAGATCGCCTTTTCCATTTAAAACATTACAATTAACTATTTTTCTAGAGCTCTGTCTCGCGATACTAAACGATACCAAGGAGTAGGAAATTAGCAAAAGGGGGAGTCCGTCTATGGCCCCTCCTTGGCTTAGTACTCTATAGTTTACCTACACAAGAGTTTAACCTGTATAAAATCTATGTAAATTTTTTTTCTTTGTTAGTTTTTTTTCTTTGTTCAGAAATTAGGAAATCACTCAAATGAAGTATGTTGTTGACTTTATTGTGAGACACGCAGACGGGCATCAGCTAATTAGTATGAAATAAATAAAATTATTTCATAAAATGTCATAAATTGAAAATAAACTGTAATTGTGTGCAAAATTAAAAGTAGGAAATTTAGTACTTACATTTGTCGCCAAATTGTAGATCGTAGCGCGTACCTTACCTGTAATATAATATTACTATATCAATAAATGGCAGTTACCCGCGACTTCTTACACGTTGTATTAGGAATACAAGGTTTACACTCCATTCCAACCCCTTAGCGAGATGTTATATAGCTTATAATTAATCTTCCTCAAGAATGTTTCAAATTAATGCGCGTTTAAACAAACAAACAAACTTTTCAGCTTTATTATTAGTATAGATAAACACATTCTACTGGTTTCTACACAACAATAAATACCATTGTACATGAAACTCTAAGATTAGCTTCGCCCGTGGAAATTTTTGTAATGTGGCAAAAAAAAATTTACCCTAAAGGATTTCCATGTGTCTCTGTACAAAAATTCACGTCGATCTGTTACTTGGTATTGAGGTGAAAGAAGAACAAACAAAACAAACATATAATTATAGGGGTTCCATTAAATTTCGTCATGTCCGTCCGTATGTCACAAGACTCGCAATAATTTAATTGATTCTTATGAAATGAACGTTGAAAGAATGAAGGAAGAAAGATTTACTAAATGGCTGAAGTAAGAAATGCTATTTTAATTTAGTTAAACACGAGGTTTAATATTATGTTTATTGAAATACACCAAGTGAATTTACGTGTGGTTTAATTATTATAAATATAGGCGTAACATATAAAGAACAAGGAAGTAGTCGTGAGTATAAACCGCGTAAAACCTGCTTACACAGCCACCCAGGCCGACTCTCCTATTCCTATCAATACCTTCATTAAGCCACCATCATCAGTATCACCATCATCCGCATTACCATCATCTATTTATACATCTCGTGCGGGACGCAAAGTAATATTAAAAAATCCGTTTAACCTGTAACCTTCCTCTCTTCGTGGGGGGGTCATGTGGCGACATTGTATGGTGACACGATACATTAAGAAGGTAATGCCAAGGGACGTCTGACAGAGACATGTACGATAGAGACATGTTATTTTAATTTAGTTTAACACGAGGTTTAATATTATGTTTATTGAAATACACCAAGTGAATTTACGTGTGGTTTTATTATTATAAATAAAGGCGTAACATACGCCTATAAAAGGTATGATGAATATAAAAAAAATCGAAAGAGGTATGTCAGGATCGTAGCAAATAGCATTCGATTCTATATGCCTACCCCTCTTGGGATAAAAGGCGTGATGATAGATAGATAGATAGATACTTCAGGATTCAATGGTACAGAACCCTCTGACGCGAGTCGTCTTCACAAATTGGCCGAATTCTTCCATAAAATAAATTCTAAAATTATATTTCTTCTTTAGATTAAGTTCCTAGTTCATAATAAAGTAACTAAACTAGACAAACTTAATGAGATTTTCAATATATTACTTTTTGACCTTAATATTAACTGACGAAGAAAATACTGTAGGTTTTCTTGAGGCGCCCCGGGGCTGTTTCCCTCCGCTTAAGGATATTGCTTGTATATTATCTCAATAATGCCTTTATTACATTCTATGATACCAATAAAATTAAATTTTGTATATTATTATATATTTTAGATAAACTTTGGAGCGCGTGTAATTAATTTACTTTGTAACACCAATAAATTATGGTTAGTCAAAATCAATAAGCCGATGTTTGTGTCAGAACGGATTTAATATTATTTCAACTTTGATAGAAGCTTTTTTACCTGTTTTTAGGGTTTCATCCAAAACTAATATTTCCACAGTGACAGAATTTCAGAAATATTTATATTAAATTTATTAAATGCAGGTAGATCCTCTACTGAAAAGAGTAAAAAAGTATACTAAAGTAAAAAAGTATACTAAAGCATCGATAGCACAATGGTTGGACCGTTATCCCGGGCTCAAAAGTATACTAAAGCATCGATAGCACAATGGTTGGACCGTTATTCCGGGCTCAAAAGTATACTAAAGCATCGATAGCACAATGGTTAGACCGTTATCCCGGGCTCAAAAGTATACTAAAGCATCGATAGCACAATGGTTGGACCGTTATTCCGGGCTCAAAAGTATACTAAAGCATCGATAGCACAATGGTTAGACCGTTATCCCGGGCTCAAAAGTATACTAAAGCATCGATATCACAATGGTTGAAAAAAGTTCCTGTGTCGCACTGTACAAAAAGTCCAACTAACTTCCGGCGTCGGTCTTTCCTGCTTCCTACAATGAATTATGTTCTTCCATTGGCGCGCATTCATAGACCAACCACCTTCGCTTAATAAACAGGCGGTGGCAAGGTCACAATGTCGCCTTCTCTATAAAAAGAAAAAAGTCTCTACCACTTGATGAACCGATCCAATTAACACCCCAAAACAATAGCAAATTTTTTATTTTATTTTATCTCTTCAATAGTCCAGGTACATTACGGGGCCTGCCTGTGAGCGCATTGTCTCTGATGCATTGAGAGATAGGTCCCGGTGGGTGCTAGCCACGACACTGTAGATTAAACACTCTAAAGAGTTGTTGTGTTGGACCTATATCCCCATGCAAGCCTTACAAATGACCGGGTATTGTGCCTGTGAACTTGAGAGTTACATGATAATAATAAATCTTTATTTACATAAAAATTGTTACATATTGTATAGTGATACAATACACACCTCCCTTACTAATACACTTTTATTTAAGAAGAGACAGAGCTCAGAGATTGGTTTACCATCTGTTTTGTTATAGTGTCTCTGGCTACACCGCAAACTATAAAAGGCACCTTCATATGAGTAGCTGTATTAACTAAATCAACAAATTAATGAAAATTACGCTCTCACTTCAGGTAAGGGATTAACGCTTGTAATTTATTAAAATCTCCATTTTGGTAAGTGGTTAGTGTGTGAAAGCACTTAAAGATGGCCGCCGTGTGCTAAGAAAACCACTTCGTCACGGAACACATGTGGATTAGCGTTAAATGGGCAGCGGGTATTAACCGGCCAGTTTACGTTTACGAGCTATCTAGTGAAACTTGCACTGCTGCAAACTGCTATTTTATAGTCTGGATAACAAAGCGCATTGTACCGGATATAATAATATCTCACCTCTGATATTTTGTTTCTAGTGGCTCTGTGTTGTGTCATAGAGTATGTAATACAGATGTCTGTGATGGGCAGGTAGGGGCGGCGCCCCCTAAATCTAATATGCCCCCCTGAATCTTAGATTCAAACCAAAAGTTTTGTTTTTAAGAATCAAAAATATTTATTCATATAAAAAGTGTTCTGAACATTAAATTATTGAGATTGTTCGTACTATCTTTCATCATCTATTATACCCCCTAGGGAGATGAATTTTAAAAAAAAACTGTCTCTGTATCAAATTTCATAAAAATCGGTTCAGTGGTTTAGCCGTGAAAGCGTAACAGACAGATAGGCAGACTATGGATTACAGTACCTATATAGTTGTATGATTTATTTACGCCATTTATACTCCAGCTCCTGCTGCATTTATTATCTTAATTTACATTGTGGTTGAATAGTTATTTTATTATTCTGTTCCATCCTAACTAAAATTATATATGCAAATGTGTGTTATTTGTTTTTCCATAATTTTTTTTCACGAGAAAATGGAGCAACAGATCGGCGGATTGTCCGTGAATTTTTTTGGAGTATTCTTTTACTTGTTAATTATTTGATATACATGCCCCCTTAGACAATGTACGAACCCTAGTATTCTATTCTATCGGACCTCTAAATCCTAATATTATATGCAGAAACTTATAATCGAATTATAATAATTATATGAAAGTATGCGCAAACCATAAGAAGTTCAATGTATGCATTTTAACTGTACTTAAATAATAAAAAATCCGAAAAATTTGCTGATCGACCAAAATCTTCATCAATAATGGACAGTGTGTTTTGCGTTCACGAAAGACGCTAATTGAAGACAATTTCTACAAGGACTTTATCGTCAGAGTGAACAACAGTTTCGTTGGGTCACGTGGTTATATTTCAGTCGGTCTCATACATTTAAAGTTATCTATTCTACATTCTATTTACATTGTCTAAGCAATCCTTATCGATCCTTATAAATAAATTGTTGTCCCTAGAACCTGAGCTTATCAAAGTTTCCGCTTCACTGTGATAGAGTTACAAACTCAATTTTCAAATTCCCCTAAACAAACAACTATCAAAACAAAATTTTAATTTTCCACTACAGTATGTGAGAACACATTATGAAGTTTCTATCTCAGGGAGCTTTAGGGGTTGCCATCGTGGGTTTTGTAAAATGTGGTAAATAATAGGGTTTTCAATTATTCAGATATTTTATATATATTTCATAAGGTCTTTATAGAATCGACCTTTAATGTATTGCATGTACAGTGGGGTCAGCATACTCAATAAAATTTATAGAAAAAAACCATAGATTTAGTTAATAGTTGCGTGGGCGTTCTACTAGATTGACAATGCAAAAGAGAAAATGCATAGATACGCGTATGTTAAAGCGAGACAGATAGACGAGATCGTTTTTTGATAATTCTAATAGCCTGTAACAGCCTAGCCTCGTTCTTAATTCGCTTATTTTTGTAAAATTTAGTGTTTCTTTTTAGTGTTTTTTAGTGTTAATGTTAAGTCATCTAAGATGAAAAATCCACAGAATTACACATTTACACGCACACTCATGTCATTTATGGCTTAATTTTTGGTCTCGTTCTAGTCGCGACATTACCAATCTAGTAGAGCGCCAGCATACTACATCTATGGAAAAAACTATTTGGTTTCTATCTATATATTCACCACATTCAAATCGACCGAATTGACACGAAACAATATCGTTTTGTTAGGTAGTAGCGTTAAATTTTTGTCTCTTTACAAAATAATGTTGAATTATCATATATTTTAACCGACTTCGAAAAAAGGAGGAGGTTCTCAATTCGTCAGAAACCATTTTTTATATATGTAAGACGCTTGAAACGATTGGGAATTTTTTTTTGTTTATAAGGGTATACTTACCAGGTGGTTTCATGGTCATCAGGTAAGGGTCTGATGATGGGATTCTGGAGAAGTCGAGAATTTTTCAAATTTTATAGGCACACTTAGAGCGATTTGTGTTTTTTTTTATAGTGACTTGTGCATTTGCTTTCGGAAAGCAAACTTTTTTTTAAAAGGCAATTATTTGTCTATTTTTTATATATATTTAAATAATAAGAGGAAGACATATTAAAAAATGTAAAGTACATAACTATAACAACGCCTTCTATCCTAGGTTGGAATAGCTGAGCTAATCGAATGCCATTTCCTAAGATCCTACTTGTCTATCCTAAGAACTGTAACTTCCTCTTTATTCATCGCACCTCCCACACACGTTTCATCATCATCATCATCATCATCTTTTTAATATGTTCAATGAAAGTATATCAAGGGCGCCCTCTGTCGCTATGTCCATGTACATTAAATAAACGACATAGAGCCTCTTGAGAGAACTCTACAAAGCTTTATAAAACTTCATAAGTACTCCACAATAGATACTTGGGTAATGATGTTTTCAGTTAGTGACACACGTGTAACTCAAGGAAAATATATTTTAAAAGACAGTTAAGTGCGGTTATGGTTTAAACCTTGGGGGTTCCGTGATAAATTTAAAAAAATCATATATATTAGAAATTTGTTTTCCATCCCCGTCTTCGCCCAAGGAGCCTATTAAACTTTCATCCATTATGGTCTTGGTTCATACAAAAATCCCATAGGAAAAAGCACTATCTATTATTCAGACTATAATTATTATGAACATTTAAAAAAAATGCTAAATCGGTTCAGCCGTTATCAAGTTAGCACTTACCAACGAACACCATTTAATTTTTAGTTTTATTTGATAAACCTTTTTATATTCATAAAAAAATATTCATATAAATAAATGAATCTGTCTAAAAACGAGAAATAAAACATTTGTGTTATGCGATATTCAAAATTAGGTTCAAATAACTTATCTTTAAATTTACTAAAACATTTTCTCTGTCGTGCCTTAGATAAGTAGGTATATGTGCTGATTATGCTACACCTTAAACAGAAGGACGAATCCATCCAAAAAGGTATCTGTTTCAAGGAACCCAAAAAATACTTAAGGAAAATGCCTTTGTGAATTTGAGTATAAAAAGTTAAGAAGTTAGAAGCACGTGTGAACTTACAGAAAACGAGGGAAACTCTCATAATATCTACAACATCTCAAAGATAACATTGTCTTTGTAACAAAGTTTGGGAACATTTTGTTTGATAACTACGTCGTACCTATTTATTGTGAACTTAACTTAACAATTCATGAAACGGTAAATCAACAGAGTTATTGAACGTTAATAATATGTTCAAATTCTGTAAAGGAAATGGGTCATCGTAAAATATGTTTTATATTACGAAGAGCAAAGTTTAGAGTTCTGGTTCTGGTTCTGGTTATCGGGCTCGGTCTCCGCAACTCGACGTCTTAGCGCCTATTTTGCGTGAGGCGGGAATTTAGTTACTCCTGCCATCCCAGTTCCTCCAGGAAGCCGTTCAGCCCCTTGATGTTGCTACATGCCTCCTGAAGGGTCCTGGGGGCACCGAGATGAGCAGCCCTGTATTCTGTCAAACCTACACACTCCAGAAGGATGTGGGTGACCGTTTCTTCAGTCTCCGTGCATGCTCTGCATAGTGGACTATCTGTAATGCCGATATTAAAAAGGTGTTTATTAAAGGGCCCATGTCCTGTAATGACTTGTGTCATTTGAAAATTTAGAGTATTGCTCATCTACGCATTACATTTCACAATTATCGTAGCATCATTATCATCATCATCACATCACCACTATTCATCATCACTAACAAAGTCCCCCATCGCGTCTGTATGTCTGTCTGTTTGTGTCCTTTTTACGCCTAAACTACTGAACAATATTTTTTGCGGCTTTCACTATTAGATAAGTTGGTTCACAAGGAAGGTTTACGGGTACTAAACCGGACTACCTTGGTCTACAAAAAAGTCCGCGGTAGCATTATGTCTATATCAATAGAATCAGATAAGTAGTTATATAAACGTTTTGTTAAAACACTATACTGTAAACAAGTATTGTACCCGTGCGAAGCGAGATCGATAACTTATAGTTATTTTATGTTTCGCCATTTTGAAAATTGCACTGAAAAACATTTTCTGGTGAAGGTGTTTGATCAAATCGAAATTTAGGCAGGTTACTTTTCAACGATTTCAAAATCAAGTACCACAACAACAAAATATCATATTTCGTTTTGAAGGGAACATGCCAGTATGCAACCGACACTACTTAGTTTCACACAAAATAGTTAATTAACGTACATATATATGAAGGTACAGCACTACTATATAAACCTTTTAAAAAAAAGTGCACCGACTTCAAAAATTTGCACTGAAAAGTAAGAAATAATAAATATTTCGTCGTAGAATTTGAAGACGGTTGGTGCCAAATTAGGATACAAAACTAAGTAAATATCTAAGAAGATAAAGATCTGTTCAATATTATCTAAGTTTGTACGTACTGATGATCGTAGGTTCCTAATGAATTGTCTAGATTAGTGAATTTGGGAACTAAGTTGTTTCTAATTTGGCACCAACCGTCTTCAAATTCTACGACGAAATATTTATTATTTCTTACTTTTCAGTGCAAATTTTTGAAGTCGGTGCACTTTTTTTTAAAAGGTTTATTTTACCCTTTTAAGTGATTTTGCTGCCTTGAGAGACAAATAATAACGCAACTAAAAAAATATTGATGGAAAATTAAAAAAAATACCCCTGTGGATGTGATTTGAACCATGTAATGTGCTTGTGCATCCTATGCACCCCATTACATTTAACCGCTAGACCATCGTCACGAAAATTGACAACTTCGTGTCAATAGCAACCGTTGCTAAGGCTTTTTCTGATACATAATTTTCAGCCGTAAACAGAAATTAATTACTGAATTTCTGAAAAACTACTGAACCGATTTTCGTCATATGTCTGTGAGATAATGTCGAGAAATTATTATGTCTTGAAAAAAATAAGTTGTCAAAATCGGTACATATTTTATCGAGATATCAAGAAAAATGTACTTATAAAGTCAGTTTTTTCAAAATTTCTGAAAAACTAATGAACCAATTTTTATGAGATAAAAATGGGACCAATCCGGAAGAATTATCTGACGATTAAAAAAGAAACCATCAAAATCGGTTCACAATTGGCGGAGTTATCGATGTACATACATACATAAAAAAAAATACGGTCCGAATTGAGAACCTTCTCCTTCTTTTTTTTGGAAGTCGGTTAAAAATTAAATATACCCCGACTTCGCGCGGGTATGTAAGTAAAATCGTATTGACCGCATCCAGAGCGATGTCATTAAATAAGAATGCGGAGTGAAATATGATGTTAGGACTAAAATGCAGAAAAGTAGTTTACGCTGGTTTGGACACGTTGAAAGAATGAAGGATGAAAGATTGACTAAAAATGTTTATATGGCTGAAGTGAAAGGAAATGCTGGCAGAGGACGACCTAACTATATTATATACTTACACATATAATATTATTATATTAAGGAAATATTAACACAATCGCCGAGCATGTATGAAAGGTATGATGAATATAAAAGAAGCGAAAGAGCTTTATTTCAGGATCGTAACAAATGGCATTTGATTGTATCTGTCTACCCCTAGATTTAATTTCAATTTAATCCAATTTTATCCAATCGGCACATAAATTCTACTTTACCTAAAATAATGACGTCATTTTGTCGTCGGTCGGCAAAACTTTGAGATTTTTTTATATAAAAATTACAGGATGGAAATCAAAAATATTTAAATCAGTTTCTTATTAAAATATAAAAACAACATATCTTTTAGTTTTTACTTTTCAATATGTACCGAATTCCATAAAGTGCTAACAGTTTTTTTTAAACATCCTGTTCAATTAGCTAAATTTGGAAATTTTTACTCTGACAATACTGCAAAGTATACAGGGCGTGGTATATTCTCTGATAAAATGTGCATATGATAAGCTTCATATTTTAACGTAGAGCAAAGTGTTTTCCTATAAATAATTTAAGTAGCTTAGCATTACATCGAATTTTCAAAAGCTTTCAAAACATCAGACAGTAAAGGTGAATTGGAGCGAAATACACATACACATCAATTTCCACCCAAAATCCGTGCGCATTTTCAAATATTAAAATGCATAGTCATTAATTTAGATCAATGCTTCAACGCAGCATTAATTTCTCGCAGCTTTAATAAATTACTGAAACATAGACGCGAAAAGCTCCGCTAAAACGATCACAATTAATTATAGCTCTGAAAAGCGAGAATAAATACCTCAAATCTAAAGTAGATAGATGTGATCAATTTATGGATTTGTTTTCACATAATGTATGTCCTCTAATCCATCATCTGATAGATCTGGTTTCACTTACATTTGTCTTAATTTAGTTAAAGAAAAAAACTACTTTAAATTGTGCACAAGTTAATCTTTTTCAGAAACTATAACCCCCTTACCACAAAACCGTGTTTAACCAGTGTTTACAGAGTTTAAACATTTTTGCCTTACAGCTCCAGAAACCGTGTTGTGGCACAGCTCCAGAAACCGTGTTGCGGCCCCAGGGTACCCAGCGGAAGACCAAGTATATAGCCTCACAAATAAAATCGGATAAAAGAGGGAGTCTGTTTTAGCCTATCTTATTTGTGAGGCTATATACCTAACAATTGGCCAGTTCTGTTGAAGTACGAGATGGAAAATCCTCCAAGTGTAGTTTATCGGATTATGTACATAAGTTTTTAATTACAAAAACCCATTAGTGGCCGAGATCCGGGATCCAACTCGTGGTCTGCCTAGTTACTACCAGACGTCTTAAGTTGGTCCGGTATCGCACCGAAAATTTCCTATTCCGGCCGAAAGATGATCTAGCTAGGCGGACCGTTCGTTTCAAAAATTGGACGAGTCTGTGGTCGGTTTCGGTGGACCGTAAAGCGACGCGCCGGGGATTGGACGAATGTGTGGCCACCTTATACTTTCATATTGAATGAGAGATTTGTAAGAGAGTAATAAAACTAAACACTTGTTAAACATCGTTTTGTTGCTTACAACAACCCTAAATATCTGGAATTTCGAGCAAAGTCATAGACAAAGGCTAGTTCATAAATTAGATTACATACTTCAGTGACAAATTACTAGTAACATAATTTAGTTTGCGTGCATGCAAACGTCACAGCAATTACTGCTACACTAAACAACCACGTAATGACTCTATGGACTGCAGTTGCGAAATTGCAAAGGTAATATGTAGGTAATTTAGCTTTTATTTTTTGTTTTCCAGAAGATTTTCTATATTATAAAGAAGGATAATTATTGTTTTCTCTAAGAACCCCAAAAATTAAACTATCAGTGTGATAGGATACCCATGCGGGACGTCAAAAAATATACATCCAGACGGATCAGTCAATCAATGACATTTGTTTGTAACTGATCTATTTTTTTCAATACTAGCTTTCCGCCCCGGCTAAGCCCGTGAATACTATATGGTTCATCCCCTATTATTCAAGAGAATTCATACAAAAATCCCATAGAAAAAGCACTTTCAGTTTTTCCTGATTTTTCTGATTTTTCTTTCCCTAAATACCTTATTCAGACTATTTCGAACATTAAAAATAATGTTTAAATCGCGTGGAGAAGGTTTCGTACCATTTTCTCTCGTGAGAACTTGATTTTATTTTCGTTTAGGTTTTCCTGTAAAGTATTATCGAGGCTCTATATTTCCTATTTTTCTCCAAATTTTAGACTCAGTAGATTCGTAGATACGATACGGGTTGGGGGAACGCTCAATTTTCGCATATTTTCTTTTTTTTTCTAACTTTTAATTTTTCTCCCAATAATTTTGGGACCCTCAAAATTTAAACTCGATTATTTACATATTTTTTTACTTTGGTACATAAATTTTATATTTGGTAAATAAAATGTATATGTTTAAATTATCCGTGCACGCAATGGAAGACAAAAATTAAGCCTACCGAACGTGTGGCTGGAGTTCTGTTAAGGTATTTTGAGATCCAAAAAGTCAACTTGCAAGATGTATGGGATATTACGTGCGTGGACATATTAGCCCTGTCTCATCTCAGGAAAAGCGGGAGCTGCGGCGGAAATCGCGGAGTCTCACAAACGGCGCAAATATAATTCAATTATAGAAAACTACTGTGCCGTTTGGTGTAAAAATAGGTTCAAATCCTAAAAGTTTAATTAAAGAAATATCCCTGATCATCTCCTCTGGTGAAAAGTGGGCTGGCCCCTTCCTCGCTCAACGAATCAGCATCGCGATTCAGCGGGGAAATGCAGCCAGTATACCTATTATTGACACTATTCCACACGTACCTGATATTTTTACATAAAATATGGATGAAAAACTAAAATGAAGAAAAGTAGTTTACGCTGGTTTGGACTCGTTGAAAGAATGAAGGATGAAAGATTGACTAAAAAGGTTTATATGGCTGAAGTGAAGGAAATGCTGGCAGAGGACGACCTGGGTGTACTTTTATTGAACATAATAAAAAAATTATTGATCGAAGGTAATATTAAAAGCCGAGCATGTATGAAAAGTATGATGAATAAAAAAGAAGCGAATGAGGTATATTAAGATTGTCTCTGCCTACCCCTCTTGGGATAAAAGGCGTGATGATAGATAGATAGAAAAACTTGTAAATAAAGTTTTTATTCAAAGTATTTAGCTAATTCCGACGTTTGTTTATTAGCTCCCCATACTTAGATTACGAGTAAAGTTCTCGCGACGTCTCTCCTAAATCTGAGTGAATTTATCTTGGTACATAATCCAGTAGTCGTAAAACTTTTACTGTTGGATTGTGAAATAAATTTCCATATATCGGAGCAGTTTGCCCTCTCGTGTGGGAACGTCTGCGTAACGTTACGGCCTACAGTTTGAATTAGTGATATGAGCCGAAATACAACTTCGTCTTATATTTTATTCAATTTAGTGCCTATTTCGGTTCTGAGTTAGGGTCGTGAATTGCGTAATTTAGTTCTCGTTTTGTACTAATTTGATCAGAATAGGTTATATAAGAAACCTTTTATAAACTCCAAGCGGCGCGTTTCGTTGGAGTATTTTTTCTATTTATTTTTTTGTGTAATGGCTCCATCAGGGTTTTGATGATATCGCCAATGTCAAGTATTATAGACGTAACAATAGCCAATTAATCGGTAGCTAAGATGTTCCCGCCGACTGTGATATGTCTTATTAATCGTCGACTAATCACAACCATCACTAGGATTAAACTGGATTCTCCATCATGTCAAGAAGGGGCGCGTGCGTTGTCTGTCATGACATGACGTAGAATCATTTTTTCAATTTAGCTAAAATTTTAGCTTTTCTACCTTTTTTTCGGAGTTACAAACTCAAGATGCTTTGTTGTTCGGCCGCCGTGTTTTTTTTTTGCCGTTTTTATAGATAATGGTACGGAACCCTTCGTGCGCGAGTTTGACTCCTACTTGGCCGGTTTTTATTCATTTCTATTTAATTTAAACACAAAACTAGAATATCCTTTTATTTCATATTTCATTACATGAAGAAACTTGAAATACGCCACAAGCCGTCATATGAAATTTTCCATTTCAATTTAAATTTATCTCCCACACGAAACCTTTACCAAAGTTAAGATTTGTACTATTGAATTTCATTCTAGCGAAATTTTTGTTTCAATTTGTAATTTTAAAATTCCTAATTGTGAAGAAAGAGTGTGAGTTTGTTTATTTATGAAGGATTAACAGAGCTCTAAAATATAAAGTAACTCTAAAATTACTAAACATATTCAAAAATAGTATGAGGTTTTTTATGTAACTTTTGTTTTTATTACTAGCCAAAGAATAATGTACCTGTCTACTTAAATATTATTACCAACTTTATTGTGGACCACAGTTGTTCGAATTATAACATTAGTTAAGATGCAGTTTCAATTACAAGCCCAAACTCGATGTGGTTATATACGTCGTTTCGTTAAAGAGTTCCTGTGGACACCTTCCAGCTCCATCATCAGAACCCTGGACATCATCTAGGACCAAAGTACTTGTAAAGGCAAATCAAACGAGCCCCACTATCTACATCCTGGATCCATCATCAGATCAGATCGATGGTACCAAATTATTGTATTGTCATCCGAACTCTATACACTTGCAAAGGGACAAATCGATACGACAATTTTGTTAGAAGTTGGTTAAATTCGACATTCAAGATTTGTTTACATACATAAATAGTTAGTTACGGACACCTAGGTGATCTCATAAGCGTATAATTATACAGATTTGGGTATGTACGGAAAACAAAAACCCAAATCCAAATATTAATTATTCCAATAATCCAAAACTATAATTAAATATATACGCTAATGTCTAATTTAATTACTCCTCTTAATACACTTGCCTGCCTCACCAACCATTATTAATATTAACTTGCAAATATTTACTTTATCACCTTTATTAACATTAATGAAGGACTTTAAATGGGTTACAATACCGCCACCGCTACAAAATGGGCGTCGCGTGCTGAGAAAGTAATTTCGTAATATTCACAAACAAACATTACAGGGCTATTACTGAACTTGCATTAATAGAGGTCGTTAACCGCTTTTAATGCACGCTTTTATTTCCTTTAATTGTCGAAAGCCTTGCTGCTTTGAAATGCTCTAATATATTAAATAACTTAATACCGTCTCTCAAAATTTACTTAATTTGGAAATATATTGTTCTGTGGATATTTAATTTATAATCAAACTTGAAGTCGGCGATTATTGTACCGATAGTCGTGACGTCAATGGTTTGTTTGCCTAGAGTTTTGACCGTCACCTTAGGAGACTTGAGATTAGTGGTTGGGTCAAGGGCCAGATCCAGAAGGCAGTACTCCTCATCGTGGCACGTATTGTAAGGAGTTTCCTATCTCTGCAGTCCTAACCACCGGTAGTTTGCGTATGGTAAATACCGGAGGGATAACTTCTTTTTTTATATATTTATGGTTTTTTTTATGAATATGTAAAAATATAAATAAAATAAAATAAAGAACTTATAATTAAATACTTACTAATACAATTTAATACCATAAAAAATTATAAGCTTCTTTAAGATTATGTGCTTTAATCGACTCCTCGTGTTTCGGAGGGCACTTCTAAAAATAACAGATATTTACGTCTGTTAAGGGCCCTTACATCCATAATTTGTATGGAGATATTACAATCAATTTCTCCGTAAATACTCCACCTGTGTCACTGTAATTTAGCATATAGTTACTTATTCAATATATCTAAGTGAAATAGTCGTTATTTTTTCAATTGTTTTTATTTAATAGGAAATATGGGTGGTAGAATAAAGGATTGTTCTGCCCTTGCTGTCTCTTTCATAATCTATCACAAAACTCTAAATTTTTTTATAGCGCTCTTATACCATTACTCTTCAGTTATATATATCGCTTTATTGTAGCTTATTAAAATATCAAAAAAAATATGATTTTTTATTTGGCAAAAATAATAAAATTATTATTATTTTAAATTTTCAATAAGCTACCAAAAAATTCGATATATATATAATTGAAGGGTAATGGTATAACAGCGCTTTTAAAAAAAATGAGTTTTGTGATAGATTATGAAAGAGACAGCAGGGGCAAAGTTAAACCACCCATATTTCCTATTCAATAAAACCCATTGAAAAAATAAGAGCTATTTCACTTAGATATATTCAATTAGTAACTATATGCTAAATTATAGTGACACAGGTGGATTATTTACAGAGAAATTTAGAATAGTTTATCCCAGAAAAATTCCCAGTATAGGACCCTTAAAGAAGTGACACATCTACTGGGTCTCTGGCCACACTGCAAGGTTTAAAAGCCGTAAAGGTGTGTGTGTTTAAAAATATCTAAACGACTGACAGACGACAAAGTGATCCTATTCTGAAATCCTATATAATTTTATATGACACAAACTAGCTCTGCCAGGAATGGATTAGGGTTGCGGTATTCTATACCCTAAGTAGACCCTAAACATATTCCAGATCCCTATTTGATCTGTCACAGACGGACATTTCAGTAATGGCTGTGTTTCTATTATACCCGTAATCCTTTCCATTAAACTTCATCTATCTACGACTGAATTGACTCGGCACATTCAATTTCTCGCTATTCAGTAATGTTCATTTCATTTTGGATAATCTCAGAAAAGAAATATACAGAGAAATCTTATTAAAAGTACCTATATATTATATTAGCTTATTTGAGTTACTGATCGGATTCAAAATACGAAATATTCTTGCGGCAGGTAACTGAGGAAAAAGTGCAGACGCCAAATTTGCATCCCACTCCGATGAAGTCGATATGCACTTATTAACCGAACTTTAAATAAATTAACTTTTAAAAAAAGTGTAGCGACTTCCAAAATTTGCACTGAAAAGTAAGAAATAATAAATATTTCGTCGTAGAATTTGAAGACGGTTGGTGCCAAATTAGGATACAAAGTAATAAAAGCATCTAAGAAGATAAAGATCTTTTCAATATTATCTATGTTTGTACTGATGATCGTAGGTTCCTAATGAATTTTCTAGATTAGTGAATTTGGGAACTAGGTAAGTTATTTCTAATTTGGCACCAACCGTCTTCAAATTCTACGACGAAATATTTATTATTTCTTACTTTTCAGTGCAATTTTTTGAAGTCGGTACACTTTTTTGTTAAAGTTAATTTATTTTTCTCTTTTAAGTGATTTTGCTGCCCTGAGAGACAAATAATAACGCAAATAAATAAATTGATGGAAAAAAATAAAAATACTGCTGTGGATGGGATTTGAACTAGGGATGTTACGGAGCTTCGACTCCGATTCCGAAATGTCGGAACTTCCGATTGATTTTACACCTCCGACTCCGACTTCGGTTCCGACATTTTTAATTTGGAGGTTTTAATCGGAGGTCGAAGCATAGCCGATAGAGGCGACGGCCGCAGACAACGTGTACATCAAACATATCTCGTGGGGAAATTTCATTATTTTTTATAGCTGCGAACGTTCGCCGGCTGCGAACCTTTGTTCATTCAATATAATTTGCTACTTTTAGAGTCAATTAATTTCATTTAATTTGCTAAGTGTTATTAAAACATGATTATTTTTATTTTCAACGCCTATGTAGGTTTATAATATTTAATGAAATAAATGAGGCTGACTGAATAATGTTTGTTTACTTATACTATTTTAGTTTATTTTCTTAAGGCTACATATTTGTCTTCTGCCACCACCTCCGATTCCGACTCGACTCCGGTTCCGATTCCGATTCCGACAAACCAAATTTAAAAACTCCGACTCCGACTTCGGTTCCGATAAAACCACCTCCGTAACATCCCTAATTTGAACCATCAAAATGGGTTGGGTACATATTTCATCGAGATATTAATAAAAATGTACTTATAAAGTCAGTTTCTTCAAATTTTCTAAAAAACTACTGAACCAATTTTTACTAAAAAAAATGGGACCAACTGTGAAGTATACCCTTTCAAACAATAAAAAAATGTCCAACTCGGTCCAGGCGTCTTCAAGTAATCGGGGAACATACATAAAAAAAATAAAGATTCCGACGAATTGAGAACCTCTTTCCTCCTTCTGTTTTGAAGTTCGGTTAAAGAAGGAGGAGGTTCTCAATTCGTCAGAATCTTTTATGTTTTTTATGTATGTTCCCCGATTACTTGAAGACGTCTGGACCGATTTGGATAATTTATTTTTTGTTTCAAAGGGTTCAGGTGGTTCCATGGTCATCAGGTCAGGATCTAATGATGGGATCCTGGAGAAATCGAGAACTCTTCAAATTTTTTAGCCACACTTAAAGCGATTTTGGTATTATTTTTTTATAGTGACTTGTGCATTTGCTTTCGGAAAGCACACTTTTCCGTGCATAATTTTTGAAGTCGGTACACTTTTTTTTAAAAGGCAAATATTTAAAGATAGTGCTTAGCATTTTTACCCAGGACGGAACGGAGATAGTATTTGCGTTTGGAGTAAGAGGTTGTTTGTTTGTGTATTTGACATGCTGTTACCACTTTTCTCCAAAATGGTTGGATCGATTTTAATGCGGATTTAGAAAATATAATTAAACTCTATAACTTTTCAAATGCGGCTGTCTTTACGTAGAATGTGTGATATAACGCTTATTGACAGCATCCGGAACGATGTCATTAGATAATATTGCGGAGTGAAAGATGACGATGTGACTAAAATGAAGAAAAGTAGTTTGCGCTGGTTTGGACATGTTGAAAAAATTAAGGATGAAAGATTGACTAAAAAGGTTTATATGGCTGAAGTGAAAGGAAATGCTGGCAGAGGACGACCTAGGTGCACTTTTATTGAACATATTAAAAATACCCTGATCTGAGAAAAAATATATTGATCCATGGAAATATTAAAAGTACACATAATCGCCGAGCATGTATGAAAGGTATGATGAATATAAAAGAAGCGAAAAAAGTATATCAGGATCGTAACAAATGGCATTAAATTGATATGATAGACAGATAAATAGACCTCTTCAAACAGAAGGACAGCAATACATTCACTATTTAGTTAAAATATCTAACTTTACAATTAAATACAATTAAATTAAAATTAAAGCTCTAAAATTAAAAATCCAAGCGAAATAATTTATAGAATAAGTTAAGTAAATATTGTACGCGTGCTTAATTATGTTTTAGATTTTAACTCAAAACCTTGCAAACTCACGATCCAATTTGAACTTTGGAGACCAAAAAAGTTCCGAATCCTCTGAATTGTTGGTAACTGAGTTTTGCTTTCCTACATTTTTAACACATTTCGCCGCTGGCAATTTCAAACTATTCTATTTAAAGTGGAAAATAAATTTAAAATCCAGTGATAAATTAAATACTTTACATAGAGAGTATTTTTGTTTCAAGCATTTTTAATTTATTAGATTAAAAAATTGCAAACACATTCAATATAAGGGTGGTTTCAGGAAGGATGTATTTAAATCACTTCCCTTGATCATAGCTTGCTTCTTTTGCAACTTTCTTTGACCAGTTTTTTGCTATGATACTCAAGGTTGGTTGAGTTGGGTGGTTTTCACAACCGTATGGAAGCATGGTGGCGTAGCACTATGGTATGACGTCAGCTCTACGCCGTAGTTATTCAATATGCTATATACGCAAAGCAGCACTTCGTATGTGACAGTGTTAGACAGTGCACGCGTTCTGTGTGTTGTATACTATATATATTGTGATATTTCAGGGAAACAATAATCATAGCTACAGCTGAAATCGCAGAATCCAACAAACGGCGCAATATCCGTTCTCTCTTAAATTCTAGGGTTCAAATGCCAAAAAGTTTATTAAAGATAATATCCCCTCGACTGATCATCTTTTCTGGTGACAAGAGGGCTGGCTCCTTTCTCGCTCAACGAATCTGCAACGCGATTCAGTGGGGAAATGCAGCCAGTATTCTGGCCACTCCACGAGGACCTAGTTTATTTAGTTATTTTTAATGTTTAGATTAGATGTAAGGTTTTTATATTGTTACCAGAGGACCTGGCAGACGTTGTCCGGCCCAAACGTTGGCTCGCCTGCACCACCCCTACCCCTACCCCTACCCCTACCCCTACCCTACCCCTACCCCTACCCCTACCCCTACCCCTACCTCTACCCCTACCACTACTACTAAATTTGGATATTGTTCATACAAAAATACAAAAAAAAATTGAGAAGTTAGGTTAACTTACAAAGTTGTCTCATTTCTGGACTCTCTAATATTAACGAGTGATCAGTGCCTCCTATAAGATGCATTTTGTACTAAAAAAAATATTCAAAATGTTTAAATAGACCTAGCGTAATCTACAATTATTATTTGTATTTACCATAATATTGTACATGTGCTAACTTTGCTAACATTTGTTTGCCTCAAAAACTTCTGGTATTGAACTCTGACTCTGTCCTGTATAAATACAGAGAAAGTGCAAATATTTAGAATATACAATATCCTACTTTTCTGCATTTCACTTTATGCTTAAAATTATATTATTTAACTTTTTTAATTCAATTAGGTACCAGAATAGGTAGAAAAAATGGAATAATGAATATAATTTAAACGTCAAATCACCTCATCGTTTTAATTCCTACTCGAATTTCCTTTAATAATATGTGCTTCGGTGGCTACGTAAAGCTGACGTTGGCACTTTTTCTAAACTAAACAGATATTTACGTCTATTAAAGAAGTGACACGTCTAGGTTCATTACCTAAGTGCAGCAACACACTTGCCACTTGTTCTGTTCAGTATCGACAACAGGCAAAAAGTGGACACTGTTATTGGTGTATCTGGCCATACCGCAATGTCATAGTGTGTTGTTGAATCACTTTACAATTCTAATTTATATTTAACATTATTAATAAACAGTTAATTCACAATAAATTTTGGGCCATATTTTTTGTACGAAAAATGAAGTAGTTGATAACGATTACCTAAAAGCTAAGTAACGATAGGGTTTCGTCTAACAACATTTTGTACAAATTTAATAACAAAGAAAGGTTGTTTCATCTCAGCAACCAGAATATGTGTGATTTCCCTCGGGCAGACCCTATTTTCGCTTACTAATTGAAATATTGCAACTAAAATAAAGGCACGGTTTTAAATACTACAACACTACATTTCTGTAGAAACAGTTTTGAATTATTGTACATATTGAAATAAAACTATGGCTTATTTAAACGGTACCTATGATTCAGTTGGATAGTTGGTATTGGGGACATGTATGTAGTATTATATGTGTTACTTAAATCCCAGACTAACTCATTGTTTACCCTTATCGATCATAGTGCCATCTTCCATTTCCTTAATCCGGATGATAAATGAATCCCATATGGCATATGCTTTGTTTGCATTAGACTGGCAGATACATACTATTGATATGGAATATTATATTACCCTTACCACAAAACCGTGTTTCACCAGTGTTTAAGTAGCCCACGCACTCGTCCGGTATCTCACAGAAAATTTTCGGTCCGGCCGCCGTATGATCGAGATTGAACACAGGCCACACATTAGCAATGTAAATCATACGATCTATATCACATTCAATTCACTCACCCACACAGACACACAAGATTCGATTAAATAAAGGCGTGTGGATGTGTGTGTGTGACAGATCTTTCCGGCCATCGAAATCAACCACAAATACAAAGATTTGAAAACGGATGGCGGACCGCGCGTACAGGAATTGGACGAGTCTATCTTGCTTTATCCACATTCAGAAAAATATTAATTTATCTTATTAATTTATCAGTTTCAGAATTGCTTTTCAAATTTTGTTTATATAACGATTTCCACTAGAGAATAAAATATAGTAAACAAAGTTCATAAATACTGATTAGCCATTTTGTAGTTCTAAAGTTGGAGTGTACATTTGGGAAATATATTTCTAACGGACATATACTCATTATTATATTTGTAGAAATAAATATTGTTTTGTGTAATAATCTGAGCTTTTTTATATTCATAGGCCCCGATTTTTGCATGAAATTTTTAAAAGTTTTTTTTCTTTCAGCTCCCGAAATCGTGTTACTGTAAGACCAAGTCTCCCTATTTTAGCCGATGGTATTTGTGAGGCTAACCTAACGAGTGGCCTATTGAGGTATATTTAGATGGAAAAGCCTCTAAGTGTGGTTTGTCGGAAACCTAAAAATACATGGCCTAAAATAAAAGATTCTCATCACTTTTATAAATAATATCGAAGTAAAAAAAATGCAGATTGTAAAAAATATAAATTGTCCCTATATAAAAAAAAATATCAATATACCTAATATATTGTACATTATGCTCGCGAAAAGTTTCATAAAAATAAATTTAGCCATTTCTTAGCCAATTTGGATTCTAGCCGATTACCCAGATAGACGGAAAAAATATAATTTTGAAATCACAGACATTTTTTAAACAAATGACATTAGGGGGCCTCATAGAAAATGGCGGCCAAAGTTGGTGAAAAACACTTTATTTCGTTTTAAAATAAATAGGCCTTGTATTAAAAAAAGTTTCGTACAGAAGTTGTGGAACTATTTACTTCAGATCAGTCTAGCCCGGTCCGATGTCAATAAACTGTAAAATATATTATTTATTTAAAAAAAACCGGATGATAAAAAAGTTCGATGATTTACCGCTTCACACCTCCTTTAGTCTTAATACTCAAAGCTATATCTATATATTATTTTTCAATGGTGTCTTTTTGTCGGTACACCATATCTCCCTCAAAGTTAATAATATGATAGGTAAATAATAGGACGAAAAATAAAAATAATCAAACAAATCTAAGTTAATAATATGATAGGTAAATAATAGGACGAAAAATAAAAATAATCAAACAAATCAAAGTTAATAATATGAGAGGTAAATAATAGGACGAAAAATAAAAATAATCAAACAAATCAAAGTTAATAATATGATAGGTAAATAATAGGACGAAAAATAAAAGTAATCAAACAAATCAAAGTTAATAATAATATGATAGGTAAATAATAGGACGAAAAATAAAAGTAATCAAACAAATCAAAGTTAATAATATGATAGGTAAATAATAGGACGATTAATAAAAATAATCAAACAAATCTAAGTTAATAATATGATAGGTAAATAATATGACGAAAAATAAAAGTAATCAAACAAATCAAAGTTAATAATATGATACGTAAATAATAGGACGAAAAATAAAAAAAATCAAACAAATCAAAATAAAATAAATAAAATGTTTCTTTTGAAATTAGGATAATTCATGTATTTTGTAAAAGACTTGGACTGATGGAGATAACTTGAAGTAAGGGTGCGAAGTGTTCGCACGGGTCATCTAGTCACTACATATTATAAAACATAGTCCCCTACCGCGTCTGTACTGAACGAATTTAGTTGCGGTTTTACCGATTAGATTAGTAGGTTGGAAAAAACTTATCTCCAGCGCGTTTTCATGGCGTATGCTGTTTAATCCGTCAGAGATATAACAAAATAATGTAGGAAAGAATTGTGTAGAATAAAATGACCTATAAAATATTCTGGCATAGCATATATCTATCTTAAATAGATAAGTAGTTATAAGCGTATAAAATGCACACGTACGAAGTCGCTGACAACGGCTAGCGGTTACATAAATGTAATTTAAAAAGTAGATACACACACATATTTAGAATGCAACCCCTCTTTATATGAAAAAACCTTTCAAGTTTTCTGGCTGTATGAAACAGCAACATTCGTATTCAACATATTACATTCGTGGACGGCATTATGCACGAATAAACTCTCAGTTAAGCTTGCGTGTGGTTCTCTTTATGCAAAGCCAAAACCATGGTCGTATCTTTCAAAAGTATCCCAGTTCAGATGCTTTATTTTTCAAGCAAAATCCATCTCTATTCGCCAGTCTTAAAGTTCAATATTCTGTGCCAAGTTAATATTTTTACTTAGAAACCCTCTGGCCAGTCGCAACAGCTCTAGATATTAGCTTGTATGAATTGCCTACAATAATACTTACCGTGTTTTGCCTTAAGGCTTACAAGGAGATTTTTTATAAGAAAATGTAACTTTACTTAAACTGTTTATATTTTATTAAAATTAATTTGTTTTTATATTATACAAGCTATATTAAGGTTATTAAATGTGACGGCTTTTATAACTTGCGGCATAGTCATAGACACTGGTAATATAGTCCACATTTAGTAACAACAGCTGCCTATAACTATCTATATGAAGTACGGATGCCAGCTTTACGTGACGATTGCACCGAAGCACGAGATTGTCACTTAGTTTTTTTTTGACTCTATATTTTAAGAAGATTCATAATATATGACACATTTTGCTGCAAACTTAAAACTCTTTCTGATCTAAAATCACTCGACAATTATCTTAATTTTTTTTTCTTCACGGGTTGCCTTACAGCTCCCGAAACCGTGTTACGGTTCCAGGGTACACAGCATAAGACCAAGATTCCCTCGTTTACCCGATGGTATTTGTGAGGCTATACCTAACGAGTGGTCAGTTCTGTTGAGGTATATTTATTTGGAAAAGCCTCTAAGTGTGGTTTGTCTGATTATGTACATAAGTTTTTAATTAAAAAACCCATTGGTACATGGCCGGGATCCAGGATCGAACCCGTAGTCTACCTAGTTAATACCGGACGTCTTAACCACTCTTAAGTACATAAGATACTCTTATTTAACCTAGGTTTATTATTTAAATTACTAGAAAGTTCTAAGGAACTTTGAATCACACTTAACGATCTAGACGGCTCCTGTTTCACTCGAGACTGCAACTCATTAAATAAGCTTACTTATAAAGTTTGCTTTTGACTCTTGTCTTTTCAATATAATCAATGAATAATTATTTATTTGATATCTACCTAAATTTTGGGATCAAACCTTCAAATTAAACCACAGAACATTATAAAGAACATAGAAGTATACGAGAGCTGTTTGATAAGTACCCGTTTATGGAAAAAAAACATATTTTTTTTGTATATATGCATTTATTTTTCTACGTAGTCACCTTTTAACTCTATACATTTGTTCCACCTATGCTCAAGCTTCAATAAACCATCCAAAAAGTATGATTTTGGAAAGTCATTTAAATAGGCCTCTGTGGCGGCAATGACTTCGTAATTTGATCCAAATCGCTTACCACCGAGCCATTTTTTTAGGTTGGGAAACAAAAAGAAATCGCATGGGGCCAAATCTGGAGAATACGGGGGGTGAGGCAATAGTTCGTAGCGTAACTGTGCTAATTTAGCCGTCACAACTCTCGACGAATGAGCCGGGGCGTTGTCGTGATGAAACAGTACTTTTTTCTTTTTTAAATGGGGTCGTTTGTCCTTCAACACGGCGTCAAATTCATCCAATAAATTGGCATAGTACTGCCCTGTTATCGTTTTCCCCTTTTCCTCCGTGAGTAAACGCGGCACCCACCTCGCCGATACTTTCCTCATACCTAATTTTTCTTCTAATATGTGTTGTACCCTCTCGATTGAAACGTTTACAGCATCAACGATTTCTCGAAGTTTAATTCGGCGGTCGGCTAAAACGATATTTTCAATTTTCTTAACCATATCGTCTGTAATCACCTCAATTGGCCGGCCTGGGCGATTCTCATCAAAGACGGTTGTTCTCCCCCGTTTAAAATCGTTATACCAATATCTGACGGTTGTCATAGAAGAAGCACATTCATGGTAAACCGCTTGAATTCTTACTTTTATTTCATCACATGTTTTTCCTTCCAAAAACAAGAATCTAATTACAGACCGATACTGTTCTTTCTCCATTTTAACAATTTTAAGTTCACGCTTTCACTAAATCGCTGTCAAATGAGAAAAAAACAAAAGAATGCCATTTTTTTTTTAAATTTTCCCGCCTCTGAAAAATGGCTTAAAAAGGTGGTATACTTATTTTCGGCCAGTGATATTAATATATTTAGAAAACGGGTACTTATCAAACAGCCTAGGTATATGATTATTTCCGTACATCTTCAGACTTTCCCCTGAAATATAGATTTTTTTTATATATAAAATAAAATAATTGGCCAAGATGCGAGTACGACTCGCTGAGGGTTCCGTACCATTTTTTCGGTCAGAACTTTAAGACAGGATTTTCGTTTAGGTTTTCCTGTAAACTATAAGAAAGACCCTATATTCCCCATTTTTTACAAAATTTTTGACTTTGTAGTTTTGGAGATAAGGGTTGGGGGAGGGGAATGATCAATTTTTATATATTTTTTTAAATACAATTTAAACTATATATTTAAATTTACGCATTAATTTTTCCCCCAAAATCGAATCGAATTTACCGTGATGGGGTCATGAATCTCTATAGATGTACCAAGTTTCAATCTTCGCCTAGTAAAATCGGAGAAAATAAGCTGTGTCAGACAGACAGACGGCTAGACAGACACATGAGTGATTCTACAAGGGTTTCCGTTTTTTCATCGGAGATGTTCGGAACCCTAAAATGTAGAAAAAATACATTTTGCGCTATATTTCAGTGCAGAAATTATAACCGCACAAATATAATTTGTCTAAAGATAGCATAATATACCTATCTACACTATCTACCTAGTGTTCCCTGGGGTTCATTACCTAGTTAGATTAGATTACATTAGATTACCTACTGAAACAATTTTAACCCAAGAAAATTGGATCTGTACGTACATTTGGCGAAGAAGATTGCAAGAATTGAAAACCACCTAGAATTTAATTAAAAATTTATGGAACTTTAACTTTTTTATATGGTGTAGATACTAAAATCTCATGGGATTATAAACAATGACAAATTGTGAAATCCACTTTTAACGCATAAAAACAGACAGAGAGAAATAGAAAAATATTTGTAAAAAGCATGTATTAAATATTCTCTAAAGTTGTGATAACTCTATCCACTTTGCCAACAGTTTCATCTCAGAAGTCCCAACTATGAAATAATGTCAGAAGGAGCAAGCCACTGCAACTTTATCTTATAGTCCTCATTTTCATTTCTATTCCGTCTGAGAAAAGTTTCATATTGAATTGGAAATAAAAGACTTGAAGCGAGGACGAGTTTCAGAAAGATGAAACTGCAGACTTTTTATAGTTAGTTAGAAATATTTTAGCAACTCAAGGAAGGTTGCATGTGTTGCAGTGCTATTTTCATAGAAATGTAGATTATTTAAAACTAAAACTTTTTCAGTTCAGGCCGAATATCTATCTATAAAAATGTTTCTACCTATGTCCGTTATAGACTTTGAAACCATCCAACCGGTTTCATTTGAAAGGCAATAATACGAAAACCACTTTTCCCATACAAAAATTATCAACCTCTTCAAAAGGGTGGCGTTACTCACAAATAAATTAAAAACATTAGTGTGAAGTTTGTATATAATTGTTACCCCAGGCGAAGTCGGGGCAAGCCGCTAGTTTTCTGTATTTTCTGAATCATAATTCTCCTAAAATGAACTAATTGTGGTTTATAATGTGTTTGCTATTCAGCTGTCAGCTCCAATCGAAAGAAAGTCGAACTTCTTTATTATTAAACTTCTCTATATCTCCAATTTGTTCCCCCGTTGTTCTTATTAGAGAGAGAAACTAATTTATTTTGCTATGCTCATGACATACCTCCTTCGCATCTCTTATAATTATCACACCGTTTATTCTAACCAAATGGCAAAGACAGATTACTATATCACCACATGCAGACGTTTTTAGGGAACGTGAAGCGGAATCCATGTTGTTTCCCATGCTATTGCAATTACTAATCACTAGCTGTTCGCCCTGGTTTCATCTTTCATCCCTTAGGGGTTTAGGGGGGTAGTAGGGGTGAATTGTTTGAATATACATGTCTTAATATGCGAATAATTAATTTTCCAAGTGATAATAGAGTGTATGCAATAAATTATGTCCTTCCTTAGGGATTAAGCTTTCTCCGGTAATATCACTCTTCAATATTATTGCATATCTTTCAAAGCTTCGCAAATCGTCGTGAAGACATTTAATTTTGCGCCAAAACAAAACTAAGAGGAAGAACAATTAATTATCAATCTTTAGTCACGGTCTGTATAAATGAAATATACTCTATAGCAGAAAGCTAGCTTAATATTTCCTTTAAATTTACCTACCAACTGAACATCTTGAATTTATTAATGAACCTAACATAAACAATAAACACAGAGAAAGACGAGTACCTACATGAAAATTAACTAACAAACGTTAGACAGTTTCGGAAAAGTTCTAGCGTAAAGTTTCAACTCTGTCAACAAGAAGAAAGTTTGAGTTAAGATTTAAAGAGGTTGCTAAGTTTCACGTAGCAATCAATACATGTGTTATTTATACAGCTACCTTGGGGGTATCTTTGGGAAGACTTTGTATGGAACTAGCTTTCTGCGCGGCTTCGTTATGGAAATGGAACAAAAAGAAGAAATATATTTGGTGGTTGAAATATAGTTCAAGATAACTCGTTTTCAGGGATAAAAAGTAGCCTTTGTTCTAATTCAGTTTCATACAAATTCGTACAGCAAACGTACAAGCCTTTTCTATATTTGCACGCGGTTTTTAACAAATAATAACCCTTCTCTTTTTTGTATATATCATAAGATATCATAACAGTGAAATATTTTTTGTGATTTTATTTGCTAAATTTAATTTATCATTTTTTTTTCTGGAAAGTTATTTAATTAAATCCATGTTTCAAGCGACTAATTAATTTTCCAAATGATAATAGAGTGCATACCATAAATAAATTATGTATACAAAACTAAATAGGAAACATTTGCGCACAGCTGGTTTGGAAGTTGTTTCGATACTTGCAATACTCTGATCAACTAAATTTAATGGTCAAAGTTTAACGTACCGCCAACGCATTTATTAGAAACAAAACGTTTTGGGCTGCCTGAACTACCAACTTCCTACTGCATATTCTGTAAATACAAAACTAGCCACCCGTCCTAGCTTCGCACAGGAAAACAGGTTGAAAACAGAAAGTGTTTTTTTCTATGGGATTTTTGTATGAACTAAGTTAATATAGACAACACGGGCGAAGCCGGGGCAGAAATCTAGTAGTCAATAAAAGCACACGTATTGGAACAACATATCACGTTTATTTACATAGTAACAATTTTTACATCAAACGTATTTTTAACCGAACTTCAAAAGAAGGTTTTTTGGTTCCATGGTCAGGATCTGATGATGGGATCCTGGAGAAATCTTCTGGAGAAATGAAAGAGTTCTTCAAATTAAAGCACACTTAAAGCGATTTGGGTTTTTTTATAGTGACTTGTGCATTTGCTTTCGGAAAGCACACTTTTCAGTGCATATTTTTTGGAAGTCGGTACACTTTTTTTTAAAAGGCATTTATTAAATAATAAAATTCTGTCCAGTATATTGTTTTTTTTTTCACGGTTTGCCTTACAGCTCCATAAACAAAACAAGCCAAGTCCCCCCGTTTAGCCGATGGTATTTGTGAGGCTATACCTAACGAGTGGCCAGTTCTTTTGAGGTATATTTAGATGGTAAAGCCTCTAAGTGTGGTTTGTCGGAATATGTACATAAGCTTAAATTAAAAAAAAACCATTGGTACATGGCCGGGATCCGGGATCGAACTCGTGGTCTGCTTAGTTAATACCAGACGTCTAACCACTTGGCCACCGACGCAATATATCTGACATATTATTGGCACAGGTTACAAATTTGTCGGGTGATAAGTAGCCTATGCCATTCTCCGGCTCTCCAACTATTTCTGTGCAAAATATTAGTAGCTTACTCTTGACTTAGATTTCAAACTTAAATCCTAAAATCCTGAACTTAATTTCGTTGGGATGACGATAACAGTGATAAGTTTATTTAAATCGAGTAGCATATGAGACAACTTAATTAAACACAATTCAATTTCAATAAAATTTTCAGTACTGACGCCATTCTGTTGCTCCATTCTGACTTTATTGGCTTAGGCCTATATTATGCAATCCGTCCAAGACATGGCCTCTATTGGCCTCAAACAATGAAGACATGGCTGTATGGTTTTACATAGACCTTTGCCTTTTCATCGGAAATAAGACTACCAAAAAAAAATTAAAGACAGATTTATAAATGCATACCGAACGGTTTCAAAGAAAAAAATTGGCCATGTCATAGTTATTCTTCGAGCCCTCAAATATACAATTTCTATTTAAAATATTACTTCCTTCGATATCAGTTACTCCATTCTTATATGAATGAAAGACAAACAACCAATTTACATTCGCATTTATAATGTTAAAATTTCTATTTAATTATCTATGCCTCTGACCACTACAATGGAGGTCATATGCAAAGACGCCTTGTTGCTCCATACACTTAACATCAGAAGTGCATTCTCCAGCGTGCCATAAAGTGGGCACTAGGTATCTGGGATGGCCGTTGGAACTCAGCCAAACAGCCAAATGCGATGTCGTAGCGATTCTAAAGTGCCTTCGCTAAACACTTTGTTCTACTACGATGACGAGGCAAAACATTTCGACTCGATTTGCGATATCGACTGACTCTGTGTTTTACACTATTTGTTAAAGCTTTTCTAGCAAACTTTTAATGTATTCTATGGAAATGGAATCAAGAGTTTTAAATAAGAACAATGTATTAAAAGGTAAGGTTGGGTTAGACAATTTGATCCTAGAATAAGGAGTCGATAGCCTATAGAGCGTTGACTTGAAACCGGTCCCGGGTTCAATTCCCGCTCGTGGCAAAAATGCTAAGCACCAATTTTCTTTTCTCGTGCTTCTGACGGCACATTCTAAAATAACAGATATTTATATCTGTTAAAGAAGTAACACATCTAGGTCCATTAAATGCAGCAACGGGCTTGCCACCTGCTGTTCAATACCTATGGACAACTGGGAAAAAGTGAACACTGTTACTCTGGCCACACCGCAAGGTATAAAGGTAGTGAACTAACTTGTTGCTGTGCCGAATAAATGACGACTGATCACAAATTTCAAATCAAAAATTAAAAAAGGGCTCCTCAAATTTCCGCCCACCATACCAAAAAGAACTTTAGATAAGTATAAAAAGGCAGATGTAAACTTAAACTTTATCAGACTATATTAATGCACTGCAATAAAGGAGTTTTTTTAAGAATATATTTGTGTTATGGGAAATATTCGACGGACCCTTCTTCCCCTTTTCGTACCCGCACTGCTCGCACAGGATATTGGTTGCATCCGCACGTTCTGCATATGAACGAAAAAGTTCAGTGACTCGTTCCTGTGTAGCACAATTAAAAAGTGGTACGAACTTCCGGTGTCGGTCTTTCCTGCTTCCTACAACCTGGGGCCCTTCAAGCGAAGCGTGAAAAAGCATCTCTGTGGACGCGATTGGCGGACTTTTTTTCGCTCCAGAAATTGTATTACGGTTCCAGGGTACCCAGCGAAAGACCACGTGTCTCCCTCGTTTAGCCGATGGTATTTGTGAGGCTACACATACCTTACGAGTGGCCAGTTCTGTTGAGGTATATTTTTAGATGGAAAAGCCTCTAAGTGTGTTATTTTAATTTAATTATTTATTTTTAAAGTGAATATATAACTAAATATTCTGTGAATATTTCAAGCGTTGCCGTTATTAATATCGAGCAAAAACGAGCAAAAAATTCACGTTTATTGTATGGGAGCCTCCTTAAATATTTATTTTATTCTGTTTTTTAGTATTTGTTGTTATAGCGGCAATAGAAATACATCATTTGTGAAAATTTCAACTGTCAACTATCACGGTTCATGAGATACAGCCTGGTTACAGACGGACAGCGGAGTCTTAGTAATGGGCAAGTAGTGGGTACGGAATCCTAAAAACCCCATTGGTACATAGCCGCGATCCGGGATCGAACCTGTAGTTAATATTAGAAGTCTTATATAGACTCTATTTTGTTCAGCCAATGAACAAGCGGTGGCAAAGTCACATGTTGTCTTCTTTATAAAAAGATGTTTTTTCCAGTTTCGTTCCCCATATCGTTCATATACAAAAAAATATACGTATAATTTAGACTTTTAGTTTCTATAAATGGCCTCTCATGTGATAGCCTCAGAAAAAGGTATAAGAAAAATAACGAATAAATAACATAAGGTTAGATTTTCTAAGAATTTTTGTACAAAATATATTTCCATCAGACTATAAGACTCTTATCATCGGTAACAGTTTGCTGTGTACCTATAGAACCGAACTTTACTCGTGGATTATCAATTTCGTACTTGATTGGGCTCTCTGATGGCTTTTCGAACAAAGGAGGCTATTCGTGGAACAAAATGATGTTTCGCGTTACTGATGTACCAATTTAAGGTTCAAAGTTCCAAATTAACTTCATCAAATACTTTCAAAGCCGTTTTAGTATTGAGCTATTTATTATGGGGTAAGTAGAAACTCATTTGGTTTTACAATTTTGGTTCTTTTATTTTTAAATCGTTTGATATTGTTTTAGTATTGCATAACACCAGGCAGTGGTAATCCTTCCAACTTTTTTTAGGGTTCCGTACCCAAAGGGTAAAAACGGAAACCCTATTACTAAGACTCCGCTGTCCGTCCGTCTGTCTGTCTGTCTGTCCGTCTGTCACCAGGCTGTATCTCATGAACCGTGATAGTTAGACAGTTGAAATTTTCACTGATGATATTTATGTTGCCGCTATAACAACAAATACTAAATAACAGAATAAAATAAATATTTAAGGGGCCTCCCATACAACAAACGTGATTTTTTTGCCGTTTTTTATAGATAATGCACTTGCACTTGGCCGGTTTTTTTAAGGACCAAACAATAAACATCTCGTTTCTAACTGAAAATTGTGTTTAAATTAATTTTCAGTGAAAATATTCATTCAGTGCCTAGAAGTGATTTTTTTGAGTTACAAGATGGTTGGACCATGTTATTTTTCAAGATAGAATCCCCCATTGAATTTTACTGAATATTAATTCGACCACAATCAGTAAGTCATAATTTATACACACGATATGTTGATATTTTTTTTTTAATTTTGTTTTTATTTATTTTATAATTGTATATAGGAAATACCTGCCCGTGAAATTTTATCAGAATCAATAGAAAGTCTGTAAAATATTAAAAACACTTAAATTCAATGCTATATAAGTTAAATCCCAAAGAAAAACTAATATCCATTATCTAGACAAAAACGACAACACAAACTATTCCCAACAGATGGCTATTTCCGCTACAATATTGTGTGATCTAGGCTATGATACAAAGTCAAACAGATACCCTAGATATACACCAACTGACGCAAACTTCAGCCAACAATTCCACAGATTTCAATCAAACTTTACCTTGTACAACGCGGCAACAGTTCGCTTATCTACTAGGTATTGCCTTTATATGAAATGTAACTCTGAATGCAGTTGCTAGTTGCAACTTGCAACAGAATGAACTGAACACCTTAATGAGGTACTTGAAACTTGGATGATACTTAAAAGAGAAAGGAACGTGTGGCTTCGCTTTGAAAGAAAGTTTTTGAATGCTCTTACACAAAACGAGCTAATTACTCACTGATACGGTCGTGTTATTTTGGAATACCTAATTATCAGTATTATGCAAAGTACATTTTATTAATTTAATAAACTAAATATAGTGACTCCGCCTCCGGTTTCGCACGTGTACAATATGGTATGCTACAGGTATATACTACCGCGGACTTTTTTATCTATTATAATCTATGTGCTATTCTGGTTTATAAGATATATCATTGTAAAGTTTCATCAAAATCCGTCCAGTAGTTTCATCCTTACAAACTTTCGCGTTTATAATATTAGTAGGAAGTATGAAAACCTGAGATTAAAACAGTACTAATCCTATAGAAGAGGAAGGGGCTTGAAATTTGAACTAATACAAACACTGTATTTAAATTTTTTTGTTCAATTTCTACATTAGAACAAGAACCAAGTGTACAACAGGGAACAGGCCAAATGAAATAAAACTAAATTTACGAGATATTGTCACTGTTATAGATTCTTATAAATAGCTAATATTAGCTAAAATTATAGTTATCATATCGCATTCGTAAATTCACAGCAATGAATGAAGCAGCAACAATGACTGGTACAGAAAAACGTGATAGGTATTCTCGCATAAAAAGGGCATTACAAAAGGAAAAATTATATTTAATAGGCCACAGCCGCTATTTTCATATCTTTCTTGAGCTTCAAAAGGCGTTAAGAACTTCTTTGTGAATGCCTTCAGAATTTTTTTAATTTTTTACTTTGTCTTAGATCCTTCAGGAATGGAGGGTCTTCTCTCAAATAAAACATTCGACCCGTAAAATAATTGCCCCAGTAATTTTTAGCTCTCATTTAGAAACACGGTTTTTGTAGCAAGGGACACGAGGAAGAAAATTTTCCGCGATAATTCCTTTGATGGTAGATTTAAAAACAGACTTTTCTCGCCCTATTCAGAATTTTTTCTTTTCTCTCTTTGGAATGTATTTTATCTTTGTTAATGACTATGAAGTGTTAAATTGCTAATGTCACTATTTTACTTTTGACTATATCTATAATAATTGCATTTTTTTTTAAATGTACCGACTTCAAAGTGTGATTTCCGAAAGCAAATGCACAAGTCACTATAAAAAAAAATACCCAAATCGCTTCAAGTGTGCCTATATAATTTAAAAAGTTCTCGTTTTCTCCAGGATCCCATCATCAGATCCTGACCTGATGACCATGGGACCACCTGGAAAGTATACCCTTTCAAACAAATAAAAATTCCAAATTAATAAATGAAATTAACTAAAATAATGTGTTTGCATAGTTTGTTGTGTGCATATATGGGGCAGGACATCGCGATCAAATATGTGATACCTAATATCTGTACAATTACCTATGATTCACAAATAAAGATATTTGAATTTGATATATCTATCATTACGCCTTTTATCCAAAGAGGGGTAGGCAGACCAATCGAATGCCATTTGTTACGATCCTGACAAACCTCTTTCGCTTCTTTTATATTCATCATACATTTCATACATGCTCGGCGATTGTGTGTACTTTTAATATTTCCATCGATCAATACATTTTTATATGTTCATTAAAAGTACACCTAGCTAGGTCGTCCTCTGCCAGCATTTCCTTTCACTTCAGCCATATAAAAATTTTTAGTCAATCTTCATCCTTCATTCTGTCAACGTTAAATTTGAATTTGAAAGAAATTTTATTTGAACATAAAACTTACCTTTTGGTTGTTTTAAACGGATTTGAATAGTACTGCTTTCACTCCGGAAAAGGGAGGATTAAAGGAAATGTGAAATATATTACAGTCACGGACTTATCGGAGCATGTAACTGAAAGATCTTCAATTCGAATCCGGTGGCATTAGATTAAGTAAGTTTTTTTAGAGTTACAAAATTAGAAGACAAAAAAGTGTTTGCTAATTATACTTACCGGCCCCAGGGTACCCAACGGAAAACAACAAAGCCTTCCTCATTTAGGCCATGTAATTTTTAAGATTGAGAAAAAAAATCCGCGTTCACAGTACCTACTTTTTTTTTATTTAGAAAACCTATTGGTATACTTATGTGGATGCATCCTTTCATCGGTCATTCAGTAATTATAGAGGAAATTCAAATCATTGTTCCCTGTCTAACAAAAATCGTTATTTAGACAATTTCAATAAAGCTGCCATCTATTAACAATGAGTAGAACATAGGAAAGTATGGTTTTTCAGGAAAATTACAAGTCCTCTATCGTTCCTAATATTATAAACAGATGGAGCCAGTACTATATTTTCGTAACAATACAAAAGCTTCGAACCATTTGCAATTTTATTTCGAATATGTATATAAATTGAATCGAGTCATATAAATTATACTCTGCTATCGAGGAACTTACAAATTTTTACCATAAATTAAACTGAAACATAATACAGTCTTTGATTTCAAAATTAATGCCAATAAATATTTACAAAAACTCTGTTTAAAATTATTGTCCGTCTGTAAGTTTGTCCAAAATTGGCTACGAAATGGCTGAACGCTTTTTGAAGACACTTTCAGATAGAGTGTAGTGAAGATAAAATTTCGAAGATCACATGCAACGCATGACCTTCAGAGAGCATTGGATTTGAATTTCGGTATTATAATCTATATATATAAAAATGAAACCCGTTTTCCGTTGTCACGACATAACATGAAAACGGCTTGACCGATTTGGCTAATTCTTTTTTTGTTTTGTTCGTTACAACACAGGGGTGGTTTAGAAGAAAAAAAAATTGGAAAAACCTTAAAGTTCAGCTGAAAAATAAAAAGGGTAGGGGTAGGGGTAGGGGTAGGGGTAGGGGTAGGGGTAGGGGTAGGGGTAGGGGTAGGGGTAGGGGTAGGGGTAGGGGTAGGGGTAGAGGTAGGGGTAGGAGTAGTTGTTTTCCACGGACGAAGGAAAGTAAATAGCAGGCAAGCCAACGTTTGGGCAGGACAATGTCTGCCGAGTCCGCTAGTAATTATATAATTATTGACATCTCATCGAGACCAATCATTTTGGTAAAGACACGACAATTCTTGAGTCAGTGGTTTTCGAGATATAGCCCAAAATCTCTTTTTATTGGCTTTTTAACGACTTAAAAAAAAATACGTTACTCAATTCGACCGTATATATTTTTATTTTTTTTATGTGTGTTCGCGGATAACTTCGTCGTTTATGAACCGATTTTGATGATTTCTTTTTTAATCGACAGATAATTCTTCCGGATTGGTTCCATTTTTATGTGATAAAAATTGGTTCATTCGTTTTTCAGTAATTTTGAAAAAACTGACTTTTAAGTCAATTATCAGTATCTCGATGAAATATGTACCGATTTTGACGACTTATTTTTTAAGGATATAATAATTTCTCGACATTATCTCACAGACATATAACGAAAATCTGTTCAGTAGTTTTTCAGAAATTCAGTAATTTGTCTCTGTTTACGGCTGAAAATTATGTATCAGAGAAAAGCCTTAGCAACGGTTGCTATTGACACGAAGTTGTCAATTTTTGTATCGACGGTGGTCTAACGGCTAAAGGTATGGTATGGTATGGTGCAGCTCAGGATGCAAATGGTTCAAATCCCATCCACAGCAGTTTTTATTTTTATTTTTCCATATTTTTTTTTTATTTGCGTTATTATTTGTCTCTCAGGGCAGCAAAATCACTTAAAAGGGAAAAATAAATTAACTTTTAAAAAAAAGTGTACCGCCTTCAAAATTTGCACTGAAAAGTAAGAAATAATAAATATTTCGTGGTAGAATTTGAAGATGGTTGGTGCCAAATTAAAAACAACTTACTTCCCAAATTCACTAATCTAGACAATTCATTAGGAATTGAACAGATATTTATCTTCTAGATGTTTACTTAATTTTGTATCCTAATTTGGCACCAACCGTCTTCAAATTCTACGACGAAATATTTATTATTTCTTACTTTTCAGTGCAAATTTTGAAGGCGGTACACTTTTTTTTAAAAGTTAATTTATTAATTTATTCAAAAATACACGACTAATTAAAAAATTTGTTTTTGTATAATGTATGTTAAAATAATTTTAAATATTCTAAGGTAAAAATTACAAGCTGAAAGTTTCTGTAAATAAAAGCCAAAGATCAAAACAAAAATCATACCAAATGTACTACCAAATGCATATCTACTTTCAAAATAAAACGCCATAAAAACACTGAAGGTGTGACATGTGTTTGCACAAGCCAGGCGTATAGCGGACGAGAAGTTGAGTGTCGCCCTCGGTGGTTTTTAAAAAGACCACGATTTTTGTCAATCACCTCAGACAAAGGGAGGGTTAATGTTAAGGGGCCCACAGACACTTGAGTGAGTTTTTCATCAGTGGTGACGGTACTAGCTGCTTTCAGACGCGTCCTTTAAAGATCTCGCGGAAGATTAGGCACTAGTATCGAAGGGATGTTTATAGAAGCTTATTTAAATAGATTGTCGATAGAACATCTGAATTTCTTCTTCTTCTTTTATTATGGCTCCACCAATGTTAAACGATAATTTAATTAATCGGTAATTAAGATGATCCCTATTAATCACTGACTAATCACAACCATCACAGCGCGGACGTAATTAAACTGGATTCCCCATCATGTCACGGTGGGACGCGTCTGTTGGTCGCCATGACATGTCGTAGAATCCCACATCTAAATATATTAAACGAAACTATATACGTGGTAAAAATTTCATCTCTTTGTCACTTAATGATGATATACATATGTTTTGAACAAGAAATTTTGTTTAAAAACATGTTATCAATAGGTTTAAATTATAACTAAGAGATTTCTTTTAACTCTTAGTTATTCTTATCTATATAATGTATTTCTGTTATGACTAAGCATATCATTACATATTTAGATCCTCTTTATATCTTTTATTCCATTATCATCTCATTATTACACGCTTTATATTAGTTTCACCTGTCTATCTATGTAAACAAATCTTAAAAGTCTAATTTAACCAACTTCTAAATGTCGTATTGATTTGAGGTTTTCAAGTGTATGTAATTCGGATGAAAATATAATAATTTGGAGATGGATAGTGGAACTCTTTAACGAAACGATGTAACCCCAATCAAGTTTGGGCTCGTTTGATTTGTCTTCACAGATACTCTGGTTCTAGATTATGTTTAGGGTTCTGATGATGGAGCCGGAATGTATAAACATATACTTAGGTACCTACCTAGTAGTAAAAAAAATGCGGAGCACAATCTATAACGACGTGAATTCGTGTTACAATCTGCGATCTCAAACACCTTATATTACTTTAATTATTTCATATTGTATTATTATCTAATTCTCATAACTTCTACCAATGTAATAAAAAATTAAAAAATATCTCAATTTTAGACTAAACTTTAAAATAAAATAGTTTGAGAGAACAAAACTTCTTTTCCCATATTCTCCTCCTAGACTTCACTTTCAATTCACCAAAACGTAAAATGTACATATAGTGGAGTGTCTGGAGATTTTAACCTCGGAATCCAATTACTTTGAATGTATTAATGTAAAACCTTCTGAATTATGTTTTATACATAAAATACTAAAATGTTTACCAATTTTTTTGTTGCTTTTTAAATTTTTTCCAGTAATTTCAGTGAATTTTCATTTTATTTTATTTGAAATAAATATATTTTCCTCATATTTTTATAATATAACCATCATTTAACTAAGATAGACATTAGGAAACATCTTTTATAAATGGCAAGGACCCAAAAAGGGTCGTAGAAGCAAGGAGCGGGTAGCAAAAAGTAGCAAGATTTCTGCTCAAAATTAGTTTATGTATTAGATTATATGCATATATCTGTATTTATTTATTTATTTTATTATTAAATAAAAAGCAACGAATTTTAATGACTAAACTTTGTAAAATACCTTATTCCAACAGGTTTTATAATAATTCGTTCAAAGTAATTGGATTCCGAGATTTTTATATTTCAGAATACTTTTTAATTATCTATATTATAACAGAAATGACATCCCATCACTACTTTTTGAGAGTCAGATCCGACAAGTCTATGCTCAACATTACGTCGTGATTCAGCATTTTCAATACGAAACGTCGTTTTTTATTTTTACACTTTTACCGTTTCCGCCATTCAACGATTGCACTTTGGCTAAGTGCTAGTGATCCTAATCACGAAGCAGACAATCCCGGATTCGATGCCCAGGACGAATCAAATGCAATATATTTTCTTGGAATGTTATGTTTGTGTCTTAGATCTCTACTTAATCGTCGAAATCGAATTGACGTCGTTGAAAGATTCGTCAAATTTCATTCAATTTCGGAGTCTAGACAGAAGATATCTTATATCCCATCATTCAAAACTATCTATATAATAAAATCGAAAAACCAGAACGAGATAAAAATAATGAGAGAGAGCGGGATGGCGCTCTACGAAACTTTATTTGACACGTTTCCCCCAAACGGCGTACTCCTTCTCAGGAATTTGTATGTATTTCGATTCCTTGATCTCGGGAATCGCGGAAAACTTAAGAAAATATGATATTGGGTGTGTAATTTTTGTATAGTAAGCAAAATTAAATCGCAAGTTGGAATTTCGAGCCAAAAAAGAGCGAATCCATTGTCTATGCCAGTGCTGTCGTTTGAAAAAGTCTTGACATTTCTTTGGTTGTTTTCGAGATTTAAGGCCGATTTACACAATATATTCTTTAGTTGGTTTCGCGATTTAAGACGAGGAACGACTCAGAAATTTATAATCGTAAGCCACGCCCTAAACTCGTAGTTCGGGCGTATGATTGGTTCGGGCGCAACGATCACGTCATGCAAGACAACGACGGCGCTTTGTCCGTTCTTGCTGCAGAAGTGAGAAGGGCATAATGTATCGCCACTCGGATAAATGACGTAAGCGGCACATTACAAATAAATAATTTATTAAAAAACGATCACATGCAGGGAAATATCTTCTTAATCAATACTAGGTACTGAAATTACCTACAGATTCGTATAAAATTTAAACGTAAATCCCTTCAGAGTATGGTCGTATGACTAAAAAGGTGTTTTTGAAGAGGTGATTTCAAAAAATTAAGTTATCGTGGAAATTTTCACCAATCATGTTTTCATCCTACGCAATGCTAGATAAAATCCTCTAGTTTTCTATGCCCAAATTGTATGTTCATAGCATTCGTAAAATTCTGGAATTTCAGTTAAGTTAACTCAAGGCCGATTTACACAATACGAACTTATGCCAAACCTGTGCACAATAGCTTCTACGCGAGCAGAGCCGCGGACTGTCGCTAGTTTTGAATATAGTTTATTTTATATTCAGCTTAAATTAAACTTTTGACTAAGTTCACAACTCATTATTGTACTCAATTGCTTACAAATTTCAAGATACATTACAAGGGTTCCCCTTGAGAGGTCTACAATTTCGAAAGCTCTGCATATGCGAAACCCACTTCCATAAGCTATTTCCCTATACCTAGCCTATGTAAAGTCTGTTTAGTTTATTCGTGAAAAATGTTTTTTGTATTCACAGCTCTCGAAACCGTCTTATGAGTCAAAGGGTACCCAGCGGAAAACCAAGTCTCCCTCTTTTAGCAGATTGTATCTGTGAGGCTATACCTATTGTTTCTGCTCTTTCGTGCCATTATTCATGGTATCTCTAGTTATTGCCCGTGGCATCGCTGGAATGGTATGGTGTGTTTTTTTTAGAATGAGATATAATTAAAATAAATCAAAGACATATTCTAAGGTCATTAGAGAAGAATGCGGAGTGAAACATGATGTTGTGACTAAAATGAAGAAAACTAGTTTTCGATGTACGTGTCCAACGTTGAAATAATGAAGGATTAAAGATTGACTAAAAAAATTATATGGCTGAAGTGAAACGAAATACTGACAGAGGACGACCTAAGTGTACTTTTGTTAAACATATCAATAATGTATTGATCGATGGAAATATTAAAAGTACACACAATGGCCGAGCATATATGATAGGTATGATAAATATACCTACCTAAAATAAGCGAAAGAGGCATGTCAGGATCGTAACAAATAGCATTCGATTGTCTCTGCCTACCCCTCTTGGGATAAAAGGCGTGATGATAGATAGTGGAAACTTTGCTACGATCCTGACATACCAATTACACCTCCGATATTAATTACATATTTTTAAATTAGTTAAAATTACATGAGCTTTATTTTATTTGTGCACAAATTAACAATGTCTAACATTTTGGTATGCATTTCATAACCCACAAACTAATTAAACGTCCAAACACGTACTCTAAAATTATATGAGGAGCATTCAGTACGTACTGTTTTATGAGGTACACTCACAATGTAATTAAAAACTTCGACATAAGTTACTAACTTTGAAACACGACTGCCGTATATTCCGACACGCGTACGTGCCAACCTTAAGAGAAAAGGATATTTGAAGTTGAAAATTGTAATTCTTATTAATTTGTAGAATATGATAAATTAAAATTCTCCAAGATATAGATTTTTCATTTTTTGATACCGTTAAAACAAGCAGTTAGCAATAACTTTTAAGTGGTATTAAATTACCAGCTGGTATCACCTCTATAAAAGTTTTTCAGGAGAATCAAATTGTATGATGATTCAGTTTTATATTTGAGTCCTTCAAAATATGCTACGAAGACACGAAACTTTTTCCACTTCAAGCAGTCTTATCAACGCAGAGCCTAAATCACTGACTAAGAAGATTTTTCAAAAATCAACCCCTAAGGGTGTGGAATGGGTTGTAAACGTGTGTATGCAAAACCGTATTCCTTTCCGTATTTCCTTTTAATAAAACAAGGTGATTTTGAATTTTTCAAAACAACCCTTAAAAATGCTGTTTTGGTCGAATCTAATTGAAACTTAGCTAGAGGACATAAGGAGTTTGGAGCATTAGGAGGTGACTTAAAAAATCATATTTTTTTTAAAACAACCCTTAAGTTATGCAACAGGGTGTTAAATTAAAAAAAATCACGGAACAGGGGAATTTTCTGATTCTGACTCAAGTGGCAAAGGTGGAAAAACTGCGCATTTACATAAATTTCGTCGTATACCTAATACAATGCGTACGAGCCGCTTATATCGTGACAGGCCCAGACAAGTCTTCCTCTTTTAGCCGATGATATTTAGGCTGTCTAACGAGTGGATTTCTCTTATTTTTTGCTTGAGAAGAACTTTTTATTTTTTCCACTTTTATGCAACAATTACGCTATAAAATAAATAAATAATAATAAACATACAATTATGTATACAAATAATAGAAACTGAAATATTCTGCAGATACCACACGTAACATGTACGGGATTAATGCTACAAGTTTAATTGAAGACATTATTATTGTTTTACTGTTGAATTCTACTTTAGGTACTACAGAGACATACAAGTTACAATCAAGTTTTAAGTACTTATCTTCCGTTCTGTTTCTTACAATTGTTAACTAATTCTAGTCTTATTTCTCAGTCGATAGGCCATGGTTGAATTTTACGAACTCTTGATTTATGGACTGGCGTTGTAATAATCCTTAGGGACTTCTCATAGTACTTTTCCATTAATTCTTTTTCTTCTTTTTTTGTGTTATGACTCTATCAGGGTTTTGATGATTCCGCCAATGTCATCGACGTTATAGTATGCCTATTAATCGGTAGCTAAGATATTTCCGCTGATTGTGATATGTTTTTATCACAACTATCATATATGCTCCATAAGGTTGGTTAATTTAAATGTTATTGTTCGAAATTTTATAATTTATAGCAAGCAAGAGGAATATAGACGTTTATTTGAAGGATGGAAAAGTTTGGGACTAAATTGTTGAAAATATAATTTTTATTTAAGTATTTATTTTGGTTTGACGTTGATAAGCAAGCAATCCATGGTTTCTACATCAATAATTATTTGATTTGAAAAACTTGTTTGAAAGACTTCCTTTCTTCATACATCAGTTCATGACTTAACTAAGTATTTGTAGCTAGTGTGTAGTAATATTATTGTATAATTAAAATTTTTGTTAAATATATAAAAAAAGTGAAAAATATCACGTGAAACAAACAAACAAACACACTTTTGTATTCATATTATTAGTTAGTATTCCTACCTAAATGCATCCTTGTTATAACTGCATGTCCACTCCTCTGTTTATTGTTGCTGATTACATTATACATTCATCGACAGACCAGATTTACGTACGCAGCTTATTATGCGGTTGGCCGGGTCATGATGAAATAATAAACAGCTATTATGACTTTGAGCCCAATTTTAATACAATATAGTTATTAGTTAATAGGTCCAAAATTAAAGTGTTAATAGATTATTTTCAGGTGAAGTGCTACAACTTTTCGACTCATGTAAGTATTGATCCCGAACTTCAAAAAAAGGAGGAGGTTCACAATTCGTCGAAATCTTTTATTTTATTTTTTTATGTATGTTCCCCGATTACTTGAAGACGCCTGGACCGATTTGGATTTTTTTTGTTTGAAAGGGTATAGTTTCCAGGTGGTCCCATGGTCATCAGATCAGGATCTGATGATGGAATCCTGGAGAAATCGAGAACTTTTCAAATTTTTAGGCACACTTGAAACGATTTGGGTTTTTTAAAAGTGACTTGTGCATTTGCTTTTGGAAAGCACATTTTGGCTTTGAAGACGGTTTTTTTTCATCAAGTAGTTATATCTAAATATAAAACCTGACTGACTGACTGACAATCAACGCACAGCCTAAATCACTTTAAATATAAAAATTGAAAAGTATTTTCCTTAGACGTGTTGGGGAATCCAGTTTAATCCCGCCCGCGCTGTGATGGTTGTGATTAATCAGTGATTAATAAGACATATCACGGTCGGCAGGATTATCATACATACCGATTTATTAGCTATAATCACCGTAAACGGCTATACTACTTGACATTGGCTAAATCACCGATTGATATTGGTGGAAGAAGGGTGTGCAAAGATGCACTAAGAAAGGATTTTTCGAAAAACAACCCCTAAGGGGGTGAAATGGGGTATGTCTAATACAACGCGTACGAAGTCGCGGGCCACTTTGCTGGTTTTGGTATACAAATAAATAAAATTAAGTATTAGTCATGGTATTAGTCTGTGATCAATTAATTATTGTAATAAATAAATATCATCTCAGGGAAACAGTAATCAAAGCGGGAGCTCCAATAGAATATGATTTCATATAAAGTTAGATCAAGTTACCTTTGTATACTCGTAGAAGACCATCTTCAGGACCCAATACTGAAACACTCACTCACAATACACATTCACTTGATCACTTGTATTTTGAAGCTGAACATTTTTTTTTGCACGACCGGTATAGTACGTATGTAGGTAGATTAAAAATAAAATTAATATTGTGACAATTTTAAATTGAAATTGTTTTTTAGTTTAAAACAATAGACACCTTTTCAAGTATTTTCATAATATACGGAAATTTTATCAAATTTTTACACAAATTCTGTGTAAGTAATTTATAATAAATATTTTGCTATGGAGCTAGCCTAGCAATCCCACTATTTTTTATATTTGGCGTGGCACGGATCACTTGAGAGGTTTTTTGTTTCAGTGCAATGTTGCCAGTGCAGAAAATTTAATGATGCAGTGAGAAAAAAACAAATTGAAACAATTAAAAAAAAATATGATTACCGAGACGGGTAATAGTTAATAATAATTAAAACTAGAAACCCACCCCGACTTTGAACGGGTAAACAAACAGTCATTCTCCGTACCTCCAACTGGGCTAAAAATCGATTTGATATATCTCTAATAGATTCTACGTCATGGCGACCAACGCTCGCCAGGTAATCCAGTTTAATCTTGTCCGCGCTGTGATAGTTGTGATAGTTGTGATTAGTCAGTGATTAATAGGGCATATCACAGTCGGCGGGATCATCTTAGATACCGATTAATCGGCATAATACACTATAAAGGCTATAATAGTTGACATTGGCAAATCATCGATTAACATTGATGGAGCCACAATAAAAGAAGAAGAAGAAGAAGTATATCTCTAATAGTATAGTCAGGGAGCTGTGCCTGATTTTATCGAAAGGTAACGAATGCGTCTGCAGATCTTGTATAGTGTAGACCGCCGAACCCCCTTGATGTATGTACATGTAAGGTACAGTAGGTACATGAGCTAGCTGGGAAACATCTTTCCTCCACCTTTCTCTTCCCTACTTTCTCCTCCTATCTTCTTCTTGCAGCAGAGGACTAAAAATATTCTGTTACAATGGCGCCACCGGGTTTTCCCATCATTGTCAACATTACAAAATGGTTAAATTTGCTCAAATTCATTAGTTTGAAGTCTCACGAGGTCCCAAAGAAGTAAACAGATGGGTAGAATATGGTTAGAATTTTGAAAATAGCGTCAGTTACAATTTGTTTAATGTTTTTTACCTTCATATTTTTTTAAATAGTGGCAGTTATTTTTTTTATGTTTTACCTTCACAGATATTTTGAATTTTTGAACAGTAGTTATTTGTTTTGCCTTTTATTTTGAATTTTGTTGATCATATTCATAGTTTAGTATATTAGAATAGTCCTTTGAATTTATGTTGTGTATTATATTGTAGAATTAAAGTGTAATTTTTGATACACAGGAGCTGTGTCCTGTAAGTGTCCTGTGAGAGCTAAGGCGAGGCAGAAGTAGAAGGAACTGCGAGAAGTTCCAGAGGGTGAGTCGTTTTCCGCCTATCTCAACATCGAAGTCAAGTGAGTTATTTTAGTTATTTTTTTGTTTTGAGTTTCGGTTGCGTTCTGTTGGTCCACACCCATGAGAATAAGTAATATGTAATGGGCAAGTAAATGTTCCAAAGGGATAATCAAGGGATTTAATGGTAAACTGACAAGTTAATATCCAGATAATTATTCTACAAAATGGGAATTATATGAGAGATATTCTAGTTCCAAAGAAAGAAACTAGAATTTAAATAAATTCTTGGGGCACGAAGAGTAGAAGTCATCTTAAAATAGGGACAGTTAGAGAGGAAGCTAGACAAAATTCAGTTAGAAAAATTTGAAAATGTAACGGGGTAGTACGAGAAGAGAAAGAGTACAATGAGAAAATTGGGATATAGCACGAGGGTACTCACATCATCACATCCTGACCTGATGACCATTGGACCACCTGAAAAGTATACCTTTTCAAACAAAAGTAATCAGGGAACATGCATTTAAAAAAATTCCGACGAATTGAGAACCTCCTCCTTCTTTTGAAATTCGGTTAAAAAAGATTGGGAACCCTTTTTTTCTACTGACTGAACGTGTCCACATAAAAAATATAGACAGAATATTTTCATAATTTTGATACTTAGGTACCTAATTAAGTTCGTTAACTGTTTACAAACAAATTTAACATTTATATTAAGTTTACTATAATTTAATGTCACCATCAAACTCTATAAAACTCTTAATTACTTGTTAATAAAACATTATAATGTATTTATGAAGCCAGAGAGCTGGCTTGTGTCGTTTTAATTACTTTACAGCCTTTTTATTACATGATATTAATGGTTTAATACATTTATGGCAAAAGAGTCAGTGGCTACTTAATTATGAAATGTTGATACGAGAGCGTCGATAGCCTATAGGACAATGTAGAGGGTTGAATTTGAATCTGGAAGGCACGGGTTCAGCCCTCACTCGGGTTAAAAATCAAATGCTAATTGTCCTTGGGAATAAGTTCTTAAGGTCTCTTTCACAATCCAAAGTTTAATTTTCAGTTAGAGTAACTCAAAGTATTTAAACGTTAATTTTAAATTTTTTAAATTATAATTTCTTCATGGGTTGCCTTACAGCTCTCCAAACCGCTAGGTCCCAGGGTACACAGCGGAAGACCAAGTCTCCCTCTTTTAGTAATATACTTACATAAAAAACACATCGTACATAATTAAAGTTTTTGTTTATTTAATAAATTGTTTCAAATTTAATTACCAGACACCAACCGAATTTATATTTTTTTTCCCGGGTGGTTGATATCTATAAATATGAATCTATTTTATTACAATGTTTCAGTCATTAATGGGATTCGTCACACAAATATAGGGATAAATATTTAAATTTTGGCGTCAGTAGCTTGTTGCAGTATATTCGTAGCATCTCGTAGCGAAATATCATCGTAGCACTTCGTAGCAGTTGTGTTCGGTGTTCCATACAGTTCGCTCGTAGCATACAAGTAGTCTGCTAACTTTGAAATTTTGTAACTTTAATAACTTTAAAATAATATGTAAACATTATTAAGGTTGGAATTTTTTAACAAAAATTATGAACATAGTATTAATTTATGTGATTTTGTGTATTTTTGCGAAAGGTAGGTAATGTTTTGTTTATCATATAGTCGATGGTGTCAAAATATGATATCTCCAACTTTATTATTAGTATAGGGTTTTTTTTATCCACAGACAACAAACTATTTAGTTTTTATTTCTTATTTAAAATACAACAGTACATATAAATTTAATCTAAAATAGACTTTAAAAATTCAAAAGAAAAAGAAAAAAAGGGGTGGAAGAATCAATGGTAGAATACCTACTCCAACTCTGATTATATCATATTTAACTAGCTTTTAGCCCCCGGCGTTGCCCGTGAAAATTATTGAAATCAGCCTTTACAAATTCAATTTGAAACCTCTATTTTGGCCCGCTCAGTGGTTTTTCGCCAGTTTTAGGTATATATATTTATTAAGAAACGCTTAAAAATTAAATAAAACAGGCCATGTGTATTGTAGCATTTTTTTTTCAACTAAGTAGATCCAATCTTCCTACAAACAATTCACACAAACTCTTTATAATATACATATTATAATTTTTAAACACAACAATATAAAATAATTGCCTAAGTTGTGAGTACGACTCACGCGCTGAGGGTTCCGTACTACTTGTGTATTTTATTTAAATCAAGTAGCATAATAATTATATGAGACAACTTATTTAAACACAATTTCAATAAAATTGTCACTACTATCGCCATAGCAACGTAATTAAACTTTTACATCAAGAATTATACCAAAGTTCTTTTTTTCTATCTTCACGGGTTGCCTTACAGCTGCTACGGTTCCAGGGTACCCAGCGGAAGACAACGTCTCTCTCGCTTAGCCGATGGTATTTGTGAGGCTATACCTAACGAGTGACCAATTCTGTTGAGGTATATTTAGATGGAAAAGCCTTAAGTGTGGTTTGTCGGATTATGTACATAAGTTTTTAATTAAAAAACCCATTGATAATTTGGTACATGGCCGGGATCCGAGATCGAACCCGTGGTCTGCCTAGTTTATACCAGACGTTTTAACCACTCGGCTATCGACGCACCTTTTGTTTTGTTGAGGCATTTTTTAGAAGATAAATATGTGTTTTTTTCAGTTTCAATATGTTTACGAGTAGTTGGCCTCAAAGTCCCTGAAATGAAACAAAGAGGTGATTCTGCTATTCTGGATTGTGAATACCTATTGGAAGGCAGACGACTGTACTCGGTGAAGTGGTACAAGGATAATGAAGAATTCTACAGATTCGTACCATTATTGAGGCCGCCACAGCATGCACATATATTGGATGGAGTTAAAGTTGATGTTTGTATTCTTCAAATAATATAATTGTGAATTGTAATTAGTCACTAGCTGTGTCTATTTCACCACCCCTTTGGGTCATTATATAGCCTCTAACCGTCCTCAAGAATTATTCTATCAAATGCAAAAATATTTTTTCAAATCAGACTAGTAGTTTCAGAGATTGCGTTCAAACAAACAAACACTTTAGCTTTATTATTAGAGAAGAATATGTTTATTTATTTTTTTACTTTTATTATTAATTATAATAATAGTTAGAAGGTAGTATGTTTACAAAAAGTGGAAAGATAGACAAAGAAATTGAAAGGAAAGTGAAAGCGGGAAGAAAGGTATTTGGTGGACTAAAAATGTATGCAGAAATACACAACTTACAACTAAAAGTAAAATGAATATACATAATGCTGTTTTAGTTCCATCACTTACGTATGGAAGCGAGACTTGGGTATGGAATAAGAAGCATGAAAGTAAAACAAATGCAGCAGTGGAAATGCGGTCTTTATGTAGAATGTGTGATGTAAGGCATCAGGAACGATATCATTAGAGAAGAATACGGAATGAAAGATGATGTTGTCACACTTTGGGTACGGAACGAGTAAAAACAAACCAACACACTTTCGCAGATGTTTCGAGCATGTTTCTAGTCGTGATACAAATTAAACATCATGCGTGTCTGTAATGTCGTAATTTATTATAACAACAACCAAAGGACCGAATTTAATTTAAAAACAATAAATTGTACAAAAATTAAGTCCAATTTTCTATTTTTCTTATTTCAGTTGGAAAAATCAAACGAACGTCGTGTCTATCTACGTAACTTGACTCTCAGATCACGTGGGAACTATCGCTGTGAGGTTTCTGAAGAGGCACCCTCGTTCCACTCAGATCAAGCTGAATCTTATATGGAAGTGTATTGTATGTAGATATATCTATGAATGAACCTAGTTTTTACACGGTTTATATTAGTTTCACCAAAACACATAAATTTAACCTCAGATTTAACCTACTTCTAATAATTGTCATATCGATTTGGCACTTAGCAAGTGTAAGTAATTCGGATGACAATACAATAATTTGGTACCATCGATCTGATCTGATGATGGAGCCAGGAGGTCGATAGTGGAACTCTGTAACGAAACAACGTAACCTCTTCAAATTTAAGCTCATTTGGTTTGCGCTAGTTTGCGTTACTGACAAAAGCGTGTTTTTTAGTTTTTTTATAAAGTATTAATTTTAACAATATTAAGTTATAGTTTACGTACAAGTTTCTTTACTTCTGTGGTACAAGTGTTTATAAAGTGTGTATAACTTGTAACTAAGTACATATTTTCTTAGTAGCTTTTTGCCCCGGGTTCGCCCCTGGAATTTTTTGAAATGTGGCATAGAAATGTATGCCCAAGGATCTCTCTGGCCCTCAAATCACGTCGATCCGATGCTTTGTATTCTGTTAGAAGGACAAACAAACAGACACGCTTTCGCATTTACAATATTGATTCTTAAGTTATCTACCTATCTTAACGTAGGATTCAGGCGTGAACTAAAATTATAAGAAATATATTAATGAAATCCTTATTTTTAATCAGATTTCCCTCGAGATGGCCCTCATATAAATGGCCACAAACAATTATACACGGAAGGCGAACCACTGAATGTAAATTGTACATCAGCCAAGTCCTATCCCGCACCAGATCTTCAATGGAAAATTAATGGAGAAAAGGTTTGATATATTTTTTTTTTAATTTGTGATTCAAATGTTTTTTTTATTTTGATATTTATTTTAAATCGCATTTAAAACTGCTGAATTTTAAATACCTTGACCCTATCAATGGCGCTAATTTGTTATTTAACTTAGGTACCTATTACCTACCTACCTACTACCGATTCAAAAATAATTCATATCAATATACAGAACGATATTCTAAAAAGATCAAGATTTTTTTTTCGACATCTGGAACATAAAACATTCAAAAAAGCACTAGAAGCTTTTCCATCTAAATATACCTCAACAGAACTGGCCACTCGTCAGGTATAGCCTCACAAATACCATAGGCTAACCGAGAGAGACTTGGTCTTCCTCTGGGTAATAGGTTAGTTAAATTAAAAATATGGGGTGGGAAACTCCTCCTAGATATGGCCATGTTTACACTCTTATATTTTCTATAGATTACAATGAAAGCCATCCTTTCATTCTACGGAGCACGTCCTGCACCTCACGGACTTCTTACATCAACACTAGGTCTTCATGCGCCAGCTAGACATAACATGAAATTACACTGCATCGCTTCTATTGGTAACTTTAGAAGAGAGAAAACTGTTATTATTGGTGAGTTAATAATTTTGTAATCTGAGAGAGCCCGTAAACCAAATTACATGGCAATATATTGTAACGAGTAGGTACTTAAATTACACAAATAAATACCTAAACACATCAAGGTCGATAGACGTCTCTAGAAACATCCAGAGAGAATCAAGTACAAACGAAAATGGACCGTATGTGCCTAGCCATAGGTACCAAAATCGGGCGCGGTCTGTGTGTAGGTATTTGGCGCCGAGTCGCATCGAGCCGCGTCTACAACTCTGTACAACAATCTCGGCGTTTCTCGAATGTTCGGAGGGCAATATAAACAGAGGATCGTCGCCGGGAGGAGACAGTGCGAATCAGAGCGATCAAAGCGAAACAGTGAAGTGGAATTTAGTGCGAATAAGTGATATTCAAGTGTTTTCATTTATTTAACTGTATTTTTGTGGTGTTGAAGTAAAGTTTGTTTATTTAATCGGTATTTTAAATCTCTTCGAACCCTAGCTCGTAACAAATTGGTGTCAGGAGTGTGGGATTCAAAAATGCCGATTACACCACGTGACTCGTCGTCATCACGGCGACCCAAAACACGACAAACTACTGCTGGACATCACGGCGAGGAGGTCGACGAGGCTGCTGCTGCTGGAGCCGCTGCTGGTGCTGCTGGGAATGCTGCTGGTGGTGCCGGAGCTGCTGCTGGAGCCGCTGCTGGTGCTGCTGGGACTGCTGCTGTTGGTGCTGGAGCTGCTGCTGGAGTTGATACGGGTGCTGCGGGTGCTCCTCAGGCATTCGATATGGGGATGCTGTTTCGGCTGATGGAGGAGCAGGCCCGACGTCAGGAGGAGCAGGCCCGACGACAGGAGGAGCAGACCCGACGACAGGAGGAGCAGGCCAGACGACAAGAGGAGGAGGCCAGACTTCGGGAGGAGCAGACTCGGCAGCTATTGGAGGAGCAGGCCAGGCGTCAAGAGGAGCAGGCCCGGCGTCAGGAGGAGCAGGCCAGACGACAGGAGGAGGAGGCCAGACGTCAGGAGGAGCAGACTCGACACCTATTTGAGGAACAGGCCCGACGTCAGGAGGAGCAGGCCCGACGACAAGAGGAGGAGGCCAGACTTCGGGAGGAGCAGACTTGCCGGCTGTTAAAGGAGCAGTCTGCTAACCTTAAGGAGCTGCTTTCAGAGTCACTGGGAAAGGTGACTATGGAGGTGAAGCAGCTACAGAGGGTTACAGACATGCACGAGGAGAGAATCGAAGACCTCGACATTCGTTATGAAGACCTCCAACAGCATTGCAAGGAAATACAGACTAGGATGAGCAGAGAACTGGATGCAAGACTTGACGACCGCTACGGAGAGTTGGAGGCACGACTTGACAGCCAATGCAAGGGGCTCCAGAATGAAGTAAGGAAACTGAAGCTGACCGCTCCTGTTTCTGGAGGCGCCATCGTCTCCGGCCCCCGAGTCAAGGTGCCGCCGTACGACGGGACTACATCCTGGACAGCGTACAAATTGCAGTTCCAAACGGTCGCCTCTGCCAACGGCTGGACAGACGAGCAATCTCTGACCGCCTTGACAGTGGCTTTAAGGGGCCGTGCACTATCGGTTCTGGAGGCCTCTCCAGACAGCTGCACCACGTACGGGAACCTGATCGATGCAATGGACTCCAGGTACGGCGACAAACACCTGGAGCACGTCTACCGAGCGCAGCTGAGGGACAGGACGCAACATGCTGGTGAGAATCTGCAACAATGGGCTCTGGAGATCGAGAAGATCGTGAGGAAGGCGTACCCATCTGCCGGACAAGAGTTCATTGCTGCGAACCTCGTTCAAGCATTCATCGACGGCATCCGCAGCATGGAGGTCAGAGCTGCAGTTCGACTGGGCCACCACAGCGCCCTGAAAGATGCACTGGCCCATGCCCTAGAGGTGGAAGCCGTGAGACAGGAGCCTCGATCTCAGCGATTGCAACAAGTGGCGGAGGAGGCCACTCCAACAACGACACCTGTAGCAGAGAGGCGTAGCTACTTACCCCGCTGCTTCTACTGCCACAAGCTGGGGCACCTTAAAGCAAGCTGCCCGGCGCTTAAACGACAAGGCGCGGATCAACGAGTGCCGAAACGGGACGTCGAAGCTGATGTCCGTGCCGTAACTACGGAGCTTCCGGGAAACGAGTAACAGCCAGAGCCGCGGGGCGGGTACTGGCTGATCGTGACACAGCCCCAAAACTTACCATCCGACAAGTTTTCGACGGGAACAGTCTGGTGATCGCCGGCGAGGTCAACGGGACGCCATGTGAGATGACGATCGACACAGGAGCAACGCGTACGGTTGTGAGACCTCAGTTGTTGGGACGATCTACGAGAAGAACCAGAGGTCCATCTTCCCATCTGAAACTCTTCACGGCAACCGGTCAGCCAATACCCGCATACGACGAGCTGCCGGTGACACTCAAGGTGGGTGACGGGGAGTATTCACACACCGTCATCGTGGCCGACATTATAGACGACTGCATTCTCGGACTCGACTTTATGAAGCGGTTCCAGTTTGGCATCGACTTGCGCAACGGTGTACTGCAGTGCGGCCAGGAACAGGTATTTTTGAAAGGCGGTTATGCTGGCTATGTGCGTTGTGCCAAGGGCGTCAAGCTGAACCCATACTCGGAAACGCTTGTCGATGTGGAGTTACCAACTAATGGGGACCCCTCCAATACGAGGTGCTCCATCATCGACCACCTGGAACGTCCTAAACATAAAGGCTGGTTACTCACTCCAACTTTAGTAAACAGCCAGAGTCGACGAGCTGTAGTAAGGGTGACCAACTTCAATGGCGCTCCTGTCACTCTTAATAAGGATCAAGTCGTGGCGAAGTGCGACGAGGCGAATTGGATACGGAGCTGCACCCAAGGGAAGCTGTCGGCGATGAAAAATAACAGTACAAACCCCTTGGAACTCGTCGATATTTCGAAGAAGGACTTGTCAATCTCCGAGTACAAAAGAGCGAAGGAGATGCTCACTCGTTACATTGACATCTTCAGTGACAGAGATGGGCAGCTCGGCAGGACGTCATTGGTGAAACACACCATCAACACAGGCAACGAGTTACCTATACGTCAACGTGCTCGACGAATCCCAGTTGGAAGAGAAGCCGAAGTACAGTGCATGCTGGAAGACATGAAGAAGGCTAATGTCATCGAACCTTCTTTGAGCCCATGGTGTTCTCCGGTTGTGCTAGTTAAGAAGAAGGATGGCAGCACTCGCTTCTGTGTGGATTATCGTCGACTGAACGACGTAACCAGAAAGGACAGCTACCCTCTACCCCGGATTGACGACACCTTGGACAAGTTGAGTGGAAACCAGTGGTTCTCAACACTGGATTTGAAGAGTGGATACTGGCAAGTAGAGATCGATCCCAAGGACAAGGAAAAGACTGCTTTCTCGACCGGAAATGGACTGTGGCAGTTCAACGTCATGCCTTTCGGGTTATGCAATGCTCCCGCAACGTTCGAAAGGCTGATGGAAGTTGTGCTTGCGGATCTCGTTGGAAAAGCTTGCCTAGTCTACCTGGATGACGTCATCATCATGGGACGCGACTTCAACGAGCACCTGGGGAATTTAGAAAGAGTGTTTGCCAAGTTGAAGCTCGCGAACCTGAAATTGCATGCCAAGAAGTGTAGCTTCTTCAAGAAACGTGTGAATTACCTCGGGCATGTAATTACAAAGGATGGCGTAGAAACCGACCCTGTCAAGACAGTAGCTGTACGAGAATGGCCCACCCCGCGGAACAAAACAGATGTTCGGGCGTTTCTTGGTCTGTGCTCATACTACCGCCGCTTCGTATACGACTTCGCGGGAGTAGCCAAGCCCCTACATCGGCTGACGGAGGACAAGCGTTCGTTTCAATGGACTGAGGACTGTGAGAAGTCGTTCCAGGAACTGAAACAACGGCTGTGTGAAACACCTGTATTGGGCTACCCGGACCAAGTCGGCGAGTTTGTGGTGGACACAGACGCAAGCAACATCGCCATTGGAGGTGTCCTGTCACAACGGAAGGGGGACAAGGAAGTTGTGATAGCGTATTTCAGCAAGGCTCTGTCAAAACCAGAAAGGAACTACTGTGTAACCAGACGCGAACTTCTGGCCGTAGTGAAGACAGTACGACACTTCAACAAGTATCTCATCGGAAGGAAGTTCAAGCTACGGACAGACCATGCGGCGTTGAAATGGTTACTTCAATTCAAGGATCCCGAAGGACAAGTCGCTCGGTGGATCGAGCAGTTACAAGAATTCGATTTCACGATCGAACATCGACGAGGACGGACGCATGGCAACGCTGACGCACTGTCACGCAGGCCGTGCCCTGAAGATTGTAAACACTGCTCGAGGCGTGAAATCGGTGATTCTGTCATCAAAGTCATTACGACTAACAACCTTAGTGACGAATGGGCGAACGAGAGGACGAGAGACGAGCAACTCAAGGATAACAACTTGGCGCCGATAATGGAATGGAAGACGCAGAATGTTCCAAGGCCCGGCTGGAATGTTTTATCAGCCATGAGTTCCACCACGAAAAGCTACTGGGCTCAGTGGGAAAGTCTAGTGCTGCACAACGGGTTGCTGTACCGCAAGTGGGAGTCGCCAAGTGGACAGGAGACATTGATGCAGCTGGTCGTGCCTAGGTCAAAGGTGCGCGCAGTGCTTGAGTCCGTGCACGATGGATCCTCGGGAGGACATCTGGGCATGAATCGAACCCTGGCGAAAATCAGGAAACGATTTTATTGGGTTCATTGCCGGCAAGATGTCGAGGATTGGTGTCGCAAGTGCACAGTATGTGCGGCCGTGAAGGGACCTACGACACGTACGAGGGGACGTATGCAGCTGTACAATGTTGGCGCTCCATGGGAACGAATTGCGGTGGACGTTGCTGGACCGTTCCCGGTCACTGAAGATGGGAACAAGTACTTTATGGTCGTGATGGACTACTTCACGAAGTGGCCGGAGGTCTTCGCAATTCCCAACCAGGAAGCGACAACAGTGGCGACTAAGTTGGTCAACGAAGTATTCTGCAGGTTCGGGCTACCAATGGAGATACATTCTGATCAAGGGCGTAACTTTGAGTCGCAGTTGTTCCAGGAAGTATGCCGTCTCCTGGGAATAAATAAAACGAGGACTACGGCGTATCATCCACAGTCCGACGGAATGGTTGAAAGGTTCAACCGCACTTTGGAGACTCATTTGGCGAAACTGGTTGAGGATCACCAGAGGGACTGGGACCGATATATTCCCTTGTTCTTGCTCTCATATCGATCCGCAGAGCATGAAAGCATAAAGGTGACTCCTGCTTATGCCAACTTTGGGAGAGAACTCCGACTACCAGTTGATCTCCTGACCGGCGGACCTCCGGATGCGCCGCAACCTGTAAGTGACTACGTATCGAACCTGAAAAACAAGATGTGCGACATACATGACCAGATTCGTCAGAGCAGTCTTGTGGCCAGTACAAAGATGAAGACCAGGTACGATAGGAACTTCAATAGTAACGGTTTTGACGAGGGATCGTTGGTGTGGCTGCACAACCCGAAACGCCGAAAAGGCAAATCTCCCAAGCTGCAGAACCGCTGGGAAGGCCCGTATAAGGTCATCACGAGGATCAATGACGTGACCTATCGGATCCAACGATGCCCGCGTGGACAGTTAAAGGTTGTCCATATTGATCGACTGGCTCCTTACAAAGGCTCGAATATTGCTCGGGACGAGCAAGTCTAAGCGGGGGGCAGTGTAACGAGTAGGTACTTAAATTACACAAATAAATACCTAAACACATCAAGGTCGATAGACGTCTCTAGAAACATCCAGAGAGAATCAAGTACAAACGAAAATGGACCGTATGTGCCTAGCCATAGGTACCAAAATCGGGCGCGGTCTGTGTGTAGGTATTTGGCGCCGAGTCGCATCGAGCCGCGTCTACAACTCTGTACAACAATCTCGGCGTTTCTCGAATGTTCGGAGGGCAATATAAACAGAGGATCGTCGCCGGGAGGAGACAGTGCGAATCAGAGCGATCAAAGCGAAACAGTGAAGTGGAATTTAGTGCGAATAAGTGATATTCAAGTGTTTTCATTTATTTAACTGTATTTTTGTGGTGTTGAAGTAAAGTTTGTTTATTTAATCGGTATTTTAAATCTCTTCGAACCCTAGCTCGTAACAATATTTATCAACCGTACATGCAGTGTATTCAATGAGAGTTAGGTATAGTAAGGTGGATATATTCGGTAGCACTCTTCCTAAGTTTAAGAAAGCGCTGACTGTAACATTATGATAGCTAGTGTTTTTATTTTGTTTATTAAGGCTGGGTTTTTTGATCAGTAGTTAAGTTGACTAATAGTCAAATTTCGCTAGTTAAACTAACTATTAGTTTAAAATGACAGATATGAGTATTTTGATTGTTAGTTAGGCTAACTAAAAGTTTAAAACTTAACAATAGTTAGAAATATTTAACTACTCATCTCATGGCTAGTTATTCTTAACTATAGTTAAGTTTGGATCGACACACGTGTCTATTTTACGTCATATTTTGAATTTGGATATTGTGAGATACTTTGGTGATACCAAAACTTCATCAGATGAAGACGGTAAACCCGGCTTCGCTCGGGGTGTTCTTTAGGTTTTATATTTTTTTGACAAAACAAAACAACAAATTTAATAATGACACATGTTGTAGTAGGTAGGTATGCTAATCTACGGTCTATGTTTTTTTAATAGCAATTTTAATTTTACTGTATTATTTAGGTAACTATATAAATTGAATTTATTTATTATTCATTTTTTAGGATTCCGTACCCACAGGGTAAAAACGGATACCCTATTACTAAGACTCCGCTGTCCGTCTGTCAGTCTGTCACCAGACTGTATCTCATGAACCGTGATAGTTAGACAGTTGAAATTTTCACAAATGATGTATTTCTGTTGCTGCTATAACAATAAATACTAAAATACTGAATAAAATAAATATTTAAGGGGGCTCCTATACAACAAACATTATTTTTTTGCTTGTTTTTGCTCGATATTGATCACGGCAACAGGTAAACGCTTGAAATATTCACAGAATATTTAGTTATATATTCACTTTAAAAATAAATAATTAAATTAAAATAAAACAAATATTTAAGGGGGTCCCCATTCAAAAAATGTGATTTTTTTGCTCAATATTGATAACGGCAACAGGTAGACGCTTGAAATATTTACAGAATATTGAGTTATATTATTCACTTTAAAAATAAATAATTAAATTAAAATAATATTAATATTTAAGAAAGTATTTAAGGGGGCTCCCATACAACAAACGTGTTTTTTTTTCCGTTTTTATGGTACGAAACCCTTCGTGCGCGAGGCCGACTCGCACTTGGCCGGTTTTTTGCTTATAATATTTGGATAAAACAATTTTGATAGCGAATGTAGCGTAAATCATGTCATGCGCACGACGTTTCTGTTGCGACAGATGTCAGACTGACGCAAATATGACATTTAGGACACTGACAGTTATAAAAAAAAACAAATGTCAGTGAAGTGTTACCAATAGGAAAAACTATTCCCATGCAAAATTTAACTTCCCCACGTTCAATCCACTGGCAACATAATTAACTATTGTTAAATTTAACCATAGTTAAATTATTAATTGAAAAACATTATCGGTAGCTAACTACTAGTTTACGCCTTAACCTTAGTTAAGTAACTACTAGTTATTTTAACTTTTGTTAAATTTAACTCGCGATCAAAAAACCCAGCCTAAGTTTTGTTTTTATTTTTTAATTCTAATGTGTTTTATTATATATTTTGTTATGTGTTTAAGTAGTTAATGTGTGAAAACTTTGTTGGTAAATATGTATTATTAATGTTGTGTCTGAAATTTTGTTATTTTGTATAGTACCTACTGTTTGTTTCTCAAATATATAAATAAATAAATACCTACCTAAGTTTCAATAGAAATCATCACGTCCTTATGTCTTTCGGCGTGGCTTCTAGCTTCATTGCTCCCATATCAAAAGGACAGGTTGACGCGAGTGACTGTCGTTTGCTACATGCTGGCTAAATGTGGATCTTGTTACCCATGTTTCATTTTGCGATGGCTAAAGTAGGCTACACATTGGTCCGGCATCGCACCGAAAATTTCCAATTCCGGCCGCCATAAGATCTAGGCGGACCATTTGTTATAAGTATTGGACGAATCTGTGGTCAGTTTCGGTGGACCGTACGGCGGCGTGCCGGTAATTGGACCAATGGGTGGGCACCTTAAGCTAAAAGGAAAACCAAGTCATATACCTAATATATATATATATATATATTTCAAGCAACATTTTCTTAAATTGAAGTATGTACCTAAGTATCTATGATTTTCAGAAGTACGGACGCCACTTTGTGTGCCTTTCGAAGCACTATATAAATAAGTAGGTAAGTAGCAATAGGTATATATGGTACAAATAACTCTTTTTTTACTTTCAGAAACCAACCATTCAAGTACTTTCAAGACTGATTTCAACAAACTAATTCAAGCTACCATACTCCTATATTATTTATTTACTTTAATTAAATTTTTATTATTTAATTAATTTAGCATTAATAAAACTTAAACTTAAAACCACAGACTTGTTTCAATTAATAAAGCTTCGATAATATTAAAATTACATTAATTTTTTTTCAATGAAAACATCTCCATGCCTATAATGTTGTTTATAAATAATTAAAGAGTATATGAAGATAAATCTTTTGATAGGTCATTCGTTCCTGCTAATACCACTGAATCTGACCAGTACCATCGGTGGTTAATACCACTTTTACAATTATTGCGGTAGTAGTCTATTAACAAAGATTAAGTAGGTAATAATTACCTGATAGGTAGGTAGTTATTTTATTACAGGCTTGTGCTGCTAAACTAAGTTAGGTACAATAAATAAACAAAATAGTTCATAACTCAATATTTATTATAATATCTAAAATACACAAACAAAATTACAAGAAAATAGAGTAGGTAAGTAGAAGTGAGTAATGGAAATTGATAATAAAAAAATAACTTTAAGTTAAATTATGTATTATTATAAAAGTACGTTAAGATGAAATCCTTTTTAAACCAGTTTCCAAAATTGTTCTATCCAACTATTCACTAATAAGTAGGTACTACATGACCCGTGCGAAAACTTCGCAACGTTAGTTTAGGTGATCTCCAACAGATGGCGTCTTTTACAAAATACATAAATTAGTCTAATTTTAAAAGAAAAAAATAATTTTGATTCGTTTGATTATTATTCGTCATTAGAGGGGAAACTAATCTTCAAAATGACGTATCAAACATTACAAAAAAACACCCTTGAACTCCTAAACGGCAGGACCGATTTTGGGCAGGTAGATGCAATCGGGTTAAGTGTAATAAATCTAATATATCGCAGGGTAGGGGTAGGGTAGGGGTAGGGGTAGGGTAGGGGTAGGGGTGGGGTAGAGGTAGGGATAGGGTAGGGGGAAGGAGTAGTGCAGGCAAGCCAACGTTTGGGCAGGAGAACGTCTGCCGGGTCCATTAGTAATAAATATATAAAGCACGCACTAGAATAGTGCAATTTAAGGGGAGGAACGAATAATTACGGTTGATTTCTGAACTGAAATTCCCGAATTTTACGAATGCTATGAACATACAATTTGGGAATCGAAAACTAGAGGATTTTATCTAGTATTGTGTAGGATGAAAACATGATTGGTGAAAATTTTCTCGATAACTTAATTTTTTGAAATCACCTCTTCAAAAACACCTTTTTAGTCATACGACCATACTCTGAAGGGATTTACGTTTAAATTTTATACGAATCTGTAGGTAGTTTCAGTACTTAGTATTGATTAAGAAGATGTTTCCCTGCATGTGATCGTTTTTTAATAAATTATTTATTTGTAATGTGCCGCTTACGTCATTTATTCCGAGAGGCGATACATTATGCCCTTCTCACTTCTGCAGCAAGAACGGACAAAGCGCCGTCGTTGTCTTGCATGACGTGATCGTTGCGCCCGAACCAATCATGCGCCCAAACCACGAGTTTAGGGCGTGGCTTACGATTAGAAATTTCTGAATCGTTCCTCGTCTTAAATGGTTTCTTTTAATTTCACCCACTAAGATACAATATATTATTAGAGTGTTGTTTACCACGCAGTTACCGCTCCCGTGTCTGTATATACGGAGAAAACATTTTACTACCCCTAAAAATATTATCTAATTTAAACGAAATTTTAGCAAGTTATTGACATAATTTGTAATTTTGAAAAAAGGAAAACGCACGGACGCTTTTCACTATTTCAATAAATTACACGCGGTACACAATTCTCTTAAAATTATTCTCAACCATACTTGTGACAAAAATAATCTCCGCCAATCTTGATGCAAAACCTACCACAAGTAACAAAATGTTGTGTTATGTTTTGTTACTCCATAACAATTCTGGCCTTAAATATGATAGAGGGAGACAAAACATATTATAATTAATCAAACAATGTTCTATTTTATTAGCAAGGCCTTCAGTATATTGTCATTTTTATTTGTAGACATTTTTATATTTATTGAAGTGAAATAGGCACGGTAGAGACAAATTTTCATTACACGTAGGTGTTCCTTTTAAAAAACTACAGATGGCATGGCGTATTTATAACTTAATTATGTTATAAAAATAATTTAGTTCAAGCCAAAATAGTTTCAGTTTTTTATTTGAACAATTATTGTGATTAGTGAAATTAAAACCAGTAACACAATATAGATATCATTATTAATAGATAGTTTTTATGATCACAGACTTCATGTTTGCCTTTTCTTTCTTACTCCTAAAAGATTATTTTCTCACTCGTACGCATATCTAATACAAGTAGTTAAAAACTCTGTTTAACCCAAAAGTGACAAAGATTTTTCGTATAATTTAAAAATTATCATCAATTATTGACAACACTTCATGCAACCTGATACCAAAGAAAAAGTACTTTTATAACAAGAATCTATATAGATTGGACAGGTTTTTATATAAATTGCATGTATTATAATATTCAATAATATCAATATAAAATTCGTCTATTAAATTAAAAGAATGCATATTTTTTGATATATTAAAATTATGATAACTTGAAACTATTTCCAATATTACTACTATTTTATAAAATTAGAACCAACGAACAAAGCCTGCTAACTTTTAAAATCTAGAAAGGATCAGAATAATATTGTGTATTGACCCTGTTTGTACTATATAACACTTCCTATATTCTTTATGGAATATAAAAGAATAAATGGTGCAAAAAATTTAGAAGAAAAGAAATACTTAACATTGTTTTATTATATTTATTCATAGTGCAGTAATTAATATTAAAAAAAAAACTATGAAAAAAACTATGATCATTGTTTTAGATTATTGTGGAATAATTTTGAAGAATCCATTACATATATCACAGAGTATATTTTGCAAACATTATTTGTGTAACTTCATAACTTTCCTGGTAGGTACATGTGATTATCAAGCATTTTCTAATAAACAAATTCAATAATACAACATAGAACAAATTTTACTCAAATACTTAAGCAAAGGTATAGGCACTCATTATTACAAGTATTAAAAGTGACCTATGTTATCTGTACATCAACATTTTCAATAGAATCTTAACCTTCTTGCCCAAAGTCATCCATGAACTTCTTCAATTTAATCATGTCATCATCATTCACGGTCGGTTTAGAAGTGGCCAAAGAGCGAAGCATATCATTCATGGTAACAGGTGGTTCACCCAACTTGTCTCCAGGTACTTCCATCCAGGTCATCTCCAGAGCTCCAGGGTCCCCAGGCGAACATGGGGTGAGCAAGTCATTAACAATGACTTCGGGGTCTAAAGGACTTGGACCAGATACACGTTTGAAATGAGTGGCTGATTGCACTTTACGTACAGGCTGCATCAAAGCATCTCTGACTACAATGCTGATATCAGCACCGGAATACCCATCTGTCTTGGTAGCCAAAACTTTCATGTCATTTTCAGATAACTGATGCCGAGTGTTGCCTAAATGCAACTTGAACATATCCAGTCGAGCATGCTCTTCAGGTAATGCAATATAAATTCGTTTCTCAAATCTCCTTCTGATGGCAGCATCAAGTACCCAGGGTATATTAGTGGCACCGAGCACCAGAATCCCATCCATATCATTACCAACACCTTGCATCTGCACCAGAAACTCTGTCTTAATCCTCCTTGCAGATTCAGATTCGTTGTCAGATCGAGAGGAGCACAGAGAATCAATTTCATCAATAAATATAATACTCGGCTTGTGTTGACGAGCTAACTCAAACAAATTTTTCACCAGCTTCTCAGATTCACCCAACCATTTAGATACCAGATCTGATGATGACACAGAAAAGAAAGTAGAATTGTTAGCTTCAGTGGCTACAGCTTTAGCCAAGTAAGATTTACCTGTACCAGGAGGTCCAAAGAGAAGAATTCCCTTCCATGGTATTCTCTTTCCAGTGAATAAATGAGGAAACTTAATTGGCAATATGACAGCTTCCTTTAAAGCTTCCTTAGCAGCTTCAAGGCCGGCCACATCACTCCATTTCACATGAGGTTTTTCCACAACAATAGCTCCTTCTAATTTACCTTGTAGTTTCTTTTTCTCAGGATTGTCAGAATCGCTGTCACTGTCACTTTTCTTATCTTCACTTTTAGAATTTGATTCTCCATCTTTGACAGGTTTCTTCTTATGATCCTTCTTTAAATATTCCTTCAGTTTCTCAGCTCGGTCCAGATATTGCAAACACTTGGCTCTGATGCTTTCTTTAGCTCTTTCACCTTGAGCCTCATACTTCACAGAATGCAAGAAGTATTCAACTCCATGTTCATACAGTCGCAATGCCTCTTCATAATTTTTATTCCTATCTTCTTCAGTGGCCCTTGTCACCAAATCAATAGCTTTCTGTAGAGTATTGTTTGATGCCATATTTGAATGACTCTACCTGGAATTAAAATAATGAAAAATTAGATATGTAATAGATTTAGATTTGATAAAGAATGCAACTTCTTTATCCACGCAATAGCTAGTATAAGATGGTACCACCAACGGGCTTTAAGTGACCTCATGATACCCTTTTTAGAAGTATAGTCAGCCAAACACCTTTCAAGAGTAGAAATTAGCAGTTACAAGTGTGATTGAATAACATCAACAGTGTCAGTAGTTTAATTCTTTGATAATTATATAAACTCAAATTATTTTTATTTCTAAATATACCATAACAGAACTGGCCACTTGTTAGGTATAGCCTCACAAATACCATGGGCCAAAAGAGGGGGACTTCGTCTTCCGCTGGGTACCCTGGGTCTGATAACACGGTTCCGGGAGCCATAAGGCAGCCCATGAAGAAGAAAAAAATATTAATCTTACTTAATATTGTGGTCATGTGAACAGTTTGAAAAAAGTTCCAGTATGGCTTATACTTACACAAGACCTATGTTTTATATGTACTAAGGTATGTATGTATGTATAACATATATATAGGAAAAGGTCAAGGTAAACCAACTACATCATGAGAAATTTGATTATATTGAATTTCTATGTGAAGTAGTCTTAAATTATAACAAGATAATCAGGAACACCACAATTCACCACATTATTTTAGCAGATGACTCACAAAACGGGTGTATCAATCTGAACAAATTTGGTAAACTTCCTTACAACCCAATACTAATGTATATTTTTAATATGGTGAATTGGGGCAAGTTAATGTATAATCTTAATCTGTCTATGTTGTGATATTGTTACTGTTCGAATAATGACCTCACTGAGGTGCAGGAGCAAGAGAAAACAAAGTTACTGACTATGGCAATACTGCGGATCTGTGTAAAATGAAGCACTGATTAAATACATACCACGTTATTTAGATACAGATTGGTGGGTTATTTATTTCTAACTTCTTCATAAATTTAGTTTCGAATGAATTTCCTTATTATTCCAATGTTATTAGCCTCAAGCTCAACAAAACTTTGCAAATCGCGACCATTTACTTTTTTGACATCTGTCAAAAGAAGATAAACGTCAGTCTCAGTCATCTCTAGTTTGTCCGTGGTACTTTTGATATTTTAACGTTCCGTGTCACGCGTTGTCTACAATAATCAGATTCCAATTAAATAATATAAAATAAAATTAGACTCTTGAAAATATTTGAATATACTTCTTCACTTAAATGAATAGTTAAATACTTTATTTTATTGGAGCCCATATTAACATAATTATGGTCTTGGGTTCATACAAAATTCCATAGAAAAAAAGCACTTTCAGTTTTTCCCGAATTTTCCAATTTTCCGGGCAATTTTTATTTTTCTTTCCCTAAAAACCTGATTTGAACTGGACTATTACGAACGAATATATTTAAATAAAATTACCAAATCCTTAAATTAAACTTTGATAAGTCTAATAGGCATAATGTGGTTTTTATAAAATATTTAAAAAAATAGGTAAGTATTTAAATAAGGATAAGTTTGTAAATTGTAAGTGATTTCGACGTCTACTTTTCTTCTGAAAAGTATAATATCCTTTAGCTTTAGTATAAAGGATCTTTGGTAAGAACCTACCTAACTCAAAATAACCTAACTTAACCTACAGTTATTTTCCGAAGTACTCTGTGAAGTTGGTCGAGGTCAAAGTAACGTCACTACATGTCATATTGTACGTACAACTTTCCGAAGAGCTCAGTCTCTCAGTAGAGAGACTCTCTAAGAGAGTAGGTACTTATATTCCTTGGCTCAGTCGTTGACATGAAGTAGAGTAACTAAGATCGTTGGCAGGCTAGAGAATGGATGATGTGAAGTGACATCTTCAGTTTCTTTGTGCGCTCTTACTTATTACAACTATGTGCATCATCAGGCATAACACGATAAAAAAATAAAAAAACAGTAGATGGTGGATGTATTTTAAGTAGTTTAAATAAAGAAATAAACACAAATAAAAACAATGGGTGCGACATCAATAGCAAAATGCGAATAGTCATAGTGTAGTGAGACCAAGGAATATACTACATAACAGTGCTCTAACTTCGAGCCCTTTGACTCAGGCGAAAAAGACCGACAGCGAACTGAAGTCGTCCGAGGCGAGGTTGCACGAAGTAACTCACCACACACTCGTCCTCGCCCAACTTCGGGCAACTTCCCGAGTAATCCCACTATCCCACTTCCCACTAATATTATATGGATGTATGTATGTTTGTTACTCAATCACGCCAGAACGGCAGAACGAATCTGGATGAAATTTGGCACAGAGATAGATTATAGTCTGGAATAGGACATAGGCTACTTTTTATCCCAGAAAAATGTATGTTTCCTGTAGGATATATTTGTTTTTGTTTTTCACGGGATCGACATGATGTTTTGCATAGTGGTAGTTTAGGGGTCAGAGAATGACATTACACACTACTTTTTATACCGCTAAAGTGGGCGAGGGAGGGGCTACAGCGTTTAAACGTTTTAGTTGTTTGGGGGGAGGGGGGGTTGATTTGATTTGGAAGATCTACTCCTTTTGTATCTACACTTTTTGATTTTTTTGAACATTTCGGGGGGGGGGGGGTTTGAACTAATTAAACTTGATATAACTAATAATAATCTTCGACATTGATCTTTCTTTGGTACCTACCTAAGTAGACGTCGTCGACGCCAAAGGAGATGTTGGATGATATCAGTTCATCGTAATAGAACGTACATATTATAAAGCTAATTTTCCATCCGTATTCATTATCACACTGTTGAGGAAGCGAGCCGGCCTTTGACTTCCCGCACAAAAACCGCCAACGAGACGGAAGTACGGCAGCGACAATAGCAGGAGCAGCGGCAGCGGGAGTAACGTGTTTACATTCTCGTGCTGCCCATTTTATTGCCCACTTCCCTGCTCACGGCCACGGAATTGAGCTGAGTTTAAACGGGGTAGTGTCCATAGAGTAACTGGTAGTGTCTATTAACTCTTCCAGAAATCGGTTTATTATATTATTTTAAGCTATCGCCTGACAAATTTTACGTCGTGTATTATTAATTTTGATGTAGGTAAGTAGGTAATTATAAAATTTAATTTTTGACCTAGAAGAACTTTGATAACGAACACAATGATGCGACATTCAAAAGGTTGGTCCGAACACTGTCAAGATTAACCGTTAAACATTAAAGGCTAGGTAATAATTATGTCTGTGCCTAAGGTACCCAAGACCCAACAATAAGTAGTTCATTTAACTTATGACATTCTACTTACCTAACGAGGTAAAACTGTAAAACATATTTTATAACTTGCTTTAAAAACTTCTAATTGCTGAGACCAATTTACTTAATGTCCACCTAACCATTCGTGTCGAAATGCACTCAGAACTACATTAGGTCGCTGTTTATTATTGGCTCTCGAAAATGTATTACTTAACTATTGGTTTAGCCTTTCTACGCGATGACAGTTGTATAACGCTTAAAAAAATATTATGTGGGTCTCGGTGAAAGTTATTTTATTATTTTTTATTCCAACATTTGTACAATCTATTGATATTTTTGCAAAAAAATATTCTGAGATAGATATTTGTGCAGTGCGTTTAGCAAAACGTTTAAGTTCAGTTGATGTAACTTTGATAAACATGAAAAGAGACGAACGGTTCTCTGAGTTATTCTATAAATTAAGTGAAAACAGAATATTTAATAGAAAGTTCTCTGAAACTTTTGCAGCAAATAATTATATAAGAGAATCAGCTTATGTGATAGCAGCTGTAGATTTTAAAGAATTGATTGATACAATGGATCGTGCTAATCGTGATGCTTGTTGGAACCCTAAAGCACCTCATATTATTTTACTTGATGTTATAAACACAGACGAAGTTTTACGAAACGTGTTCCAATATCTGGCAAAACTATATGTATTTAAAATTATTCTCGTAATCTCAACGAAAGATCCTTATATTGTCATGTATGACTTTGATAAAGTTTTATATTGTAATACCATTAATAATAAACTATTGCATTTTAGATGTGATAACATAATTAATAATACAAATTTTAATGACAAATCACATAAAGTTATAAACAATAAGGAAGCTATTGTTAATTGCAATTCTACATTTATATTGCATTCCATATTTCCATTTGCTTTCCTAAAAACTGCTCCAATTTTAAATGAATTTAGTCACAGGGGCTACGAAGACGTATTTTTCAAATTTGCTATTGAATATCTTGATATACCTCATAATGAAAATGTAAACTATGATAAAGTTGGATTTGTTTTCGAAAATCATTCTTCAAGTGGTCTCCTAAATAAGATGCAAAATGGAATGCTGGATGGAATTACTGGAGGCATGCTACTAGTTGATGTACGTATGAGAGTACTTGATTACGTATATCCTCGATTTCCTGACACTTATATAATGGTTATTCCAAAAGCAGCTGTTATTGAAAAATGGAAAGCCATATTTCTGACGTTTAACGTAATTGTATGGTGTAGTATATTTTTTGGTTTTATTTTATTTTCTGTACTAAGTATAGCAGTAAATATATTTAATCTGAAAAATGATAGAGTTAGAACCGTGTTATCATTATATGGTTACCTTTTCGGCAATATCTGCGACAACGTTGACACAACCTTCATGAAAAGGTTCATGATTCTAATTTGGGTTGTGAACTCTTGGCTATTGAGTATTATTTTTCAAAGTAAGCTCTCTAGTATATTTACAAGTCCAGAATACTATCATCAAATAAACTCTATAGAAGAAATATCAAAGAATAACTTTGATTTTATCGTCAATGAACTCACTTTTACATTTATAAAGGACTCTTTGGGAAAGAATTTCACTGATATATTCAGCAGCGTGTCTTACTGTGGTACTGTATTACAGTGTTTAAAAAATGTGTCTCTTGGAGGAAAAAAGGCAACAGTAACTTCATACAGTTATTTAAAATATAATGAAGAACAATTTAGGAATGGAGTGGGTGAATCACTGTTGCATTATTTACCAAAACCGTTCAATCAAATGTGGCTATCAACATACGTTAGACGAGGTTTCCCAAAAACAACTAAGTTGCGAAGTTTAGAAATGAGTATTATAGAAAATGGTTTTCTAGAGAAGTCTATTAATGATGTTAAGGCCAGAACCATGAAATCGTCTAATTACAATGATTTCAAAGAAATTACCCTTCATGATTTAGGTGGTATTTATTATATTCTAATGTGTGGGTGGTTGCTATCTTTTATAGTGTTTATAACTGAAATAATGTTAATAAATAATAATAATGATACAGAATAAGATCACAAATAAAATAAATGGAAGTGTCTGTGATTAAATAATACTAGAGTAGGTACCTATAAATGTTTTCTAATATTATTTCGTCTTTTGATATTATAATTTCAATGACACTTTTATCCATTCATTGTGGGTAAACACTTACTCTTGTTTATGTAAAAATAAAAGGTACTAATTATATCTGCAGGGGTTCGAAGATAAAGGAAATTGTAATGAGAAATGATATAAAGATAAAGAGGAACTTACTATGCAGCATTTAAAGTATCACGAACGATATAGGTATAATTATATTATAATTATCTACAATATATAAATATATAAACATTTAGAACCGTTTAATTCAGTAATTGTAGTTTTTTGATATAAGGTAATTATTAAAACTAAAATCGCAATACCTCTGTAAAATATTTAATGTAAAAACCTGACAGATGGACATGCATAGGTATCTAATGCAGTTTATATACCATGGAACCCTAATGTTATTATTATATCATGCACGACACATCTCAATTAAATTGTCATTGTTTCTACCACTATGTAATTAATATTTGTTGTATATAAAGTTATGCTTGTTGATATTTCAATCATAATATTCTTAACAAAGTAACAATACATTATCAATCAAAGTTATATGTCTGAAATTCTTAGATAAAATGAAGAAATTAAATATTATAATACTATTTATAATTTTTCAAGTAAGTAGTCCTTACTTTCTCAACAAAACACAACAGTCACATTTGTACGAATGTGTTCAAAATGTTGTATTCAATTTGAATAGTGATACAATGATTATAGGAAATTGTGATGTTAAACGAGATTTACTATTCAAGATTGTTTATGAAACTTCTCGTTACAAAATAGCTAATAGAGATTTCTCTCAAGCAATAAAATTCATTCAAAGCGACATTTACATTATAGCCACTAACACTTACGATGGATTGAAAAATAAGCTGCAAAATCTTACCTTTGATATATATTTCAACCCTAGTGCACTTACTATTGTTGTTCTAGAATCAAGTGTGTTAAATGACATTTCAGTTGTGTTCAAGGAATTATATAGCTTCAACATTTTTAATGTATCTGTAATTACGCAGTTTCCTGAAAGTGATGTTTCCAGTATTGTCTTTTTCGACCATACAAAATGTAAGTTTTGTGATATAACCAAGGAAGAGTTAATAGTCATTAACTGTAATGAAATTAATAATAATGTTGAAGTTTTTAATAGCAAAATAAAATGTGCGTCGAATGATATTTCATTACATAGTTACAACACTACTATAATGATAGATGAAAATGCTCCCTTTTCATTTTTTAAGGTCAAAGATTCTATGGATACTGAAGTAGGTTACGAAAGAGTTTTTTTTAATGTAATTAAAAATCGTTACAATGTGAAATATGTTGAGAATATTCATAAAGAAATAATTGGATCAAATATACATAATGTATCTTCAGTTTTGTTGAGACGTGTATTTTATGGAGAATATGATGGTGTTGCTGGAGGACTCATATTATCAGCGGAAAGAATACAAGCGCTTGATTTTGTATATCCTCATTTATTTGATTATTTTGTTGTGATAATACCAAGATCTCCTATCATAGAGCGCTGGAAGTCAACACTTTACAGTTTCAATATCACAGTCTGGATTTTAATATTAATTGTTACTTTATTATTTTCTATTTTTGCATTAATTTTAAATATATTTAACAAACAAAAAGATAAATGTGGTGTTTTCGTATCAGTATTAGGATATTTCTTCGGTAACAGTCATCAAATTCGGAGTAATTCAAACACCAGAATCGCGTTGATTTCTTGGTCCATCTTTACTTGGTTATTGTGCTCTTATTTCCAAAGCAAACTATCTAGTGTATTCACACGTCCAGCACACCAATCGCAAATAGGTACTTTAGACGATATTTCAGAACAACACTATACATTGTATATAAACCGAGCCTCTTATTGGTTTATAGAAAATACATTTGGCAAGAAACCATCAGAAGTATTTAAAAATATTAAAAAGTGCAATAATATGCTAGAGTGTCTTCAAGATGTAAGTATGGGCGGAAAACGAGTAACGATATCATCAAATCTTCATTTCTTATATTATGAATCTTCATTTCGTGATGAATACGGAGAACAAAAGTTATATAAATTACCAAAACCATATTTTAGCTTTTGGTTGCCAATTTACATGAGACGGGGTCATCCATTAGTGAAAAGCATGCGCTCTCTCGAAATGAGTGTTATAGAGTCGGGGCTTCTTAGAAAATCATTTCGTGATCTTAATTTTAACATTTCTGTAAAGAATCATTTTTATAAAGATAACAAAATCAATTCTATATCATACAAAGATATGGAAGGAATATACGATATTTTACTTATTGGTTGGTTATTGAGCGCAACCATTTTCATTTTGGAACTTATCAATCATAAACTTAAAAAGTATCATGTTTATAGATGAATCGTGTGTGTGTGTGTATCTTAAATCTTATTATAATACAAGCTTATACATTTTGTTTTATTTTCTTAAGGGCGAGCGAAGGACTTGTACCTAAATTAGTAACAGTGTCCACTTTTTGCCAGTTTTGTCCATATTAAACAGAACAGGTGGCAAGCCTGTTGCTGCACTTAATGGTCCTAAATGTGTCACTTCTTTAACAGACTTAAATATCTGTTTATTTTTAGAAGAAGGCCGGCTTTACGTACGAAGCACGGGGTAGTCGATTAAAGCACATATTCTGATAGAAAGTTGGTGTTTAGCATTTTTTTTAAATCTATCATCACGTCCTAAGATATCCTATATTCATAAAGTAGGTATGTAGGTACCTATATTATAGATAGTGATCATTGATAATAAGTATTAAAATACTTATTATTTATTATCCTACAAGGTCCAATTCAAATTAGAACTATATCGACTAATAAATAACAAAGTAAAAGCTTGGTAAGTTTTCAAATGCATTATCAAAAATCATTAATCATTGCAAACAGTATAATTTAGGCGGTCGTGGTCGTGTGATATGTAATCTTGTTTAGAAAATTACTTCAAAGTTAGTAAATAAGAAATATAGTTTAGGTAGGTACCTATGTATATTATGATTTATTGTATTTTTAATGTCGCAATATTTGATATTCAAAACTTTGATTTGTTGTCAGTTGGCCTATCGCCCAGTGTTTTGGCTGTGGTTTGGGTGTAACACAGGGGTGTAATGTAACTAAGTCCACGTTTAGGTAGGTAGGTCATAATCAACAACATATAGGCATAAAAAGTTTTATTAAGTAAAGCTAACAAAGAAGAAACAAAGAATTAGTCTACGGGACAATAAAATTTGGGAACTTCTGGTTGGTCCAAAGGATAAATGACCATTGCTGAAGGTCGTGTCTATCATGACACATTTCATTCATGAGTTCATCACTTTCTGGACAATACGCCTCCATGTGTCCCGGTCCTGGGCAGTCATCATGGCATCAAACAGCGTCAGACCGATCAACGAATTTACTTGGTCTGCCCATCGTGTAGGCGATCGAAAGGGTTGTCTTTTCCGGTCACTTTTCCTAGCACGATTAGCTTTTGTTGTCAGAGTTTCTGCGAGCGAGTAGCTGAGGATGCGTTGGAAGCTAAGAGATGACAGCCTTGTCGTTACTGCGTTTAGTTGGTCCTTTTTACTTAGGGTGATAGGTAGGTATCTAGTATTTTATTATACATGGAGCTATCGATTACAGTAGGTATGTATGAGCTGGAGTATTTTTATTTCTTGATAAACTGCAGGACCTCTTTTTAAAAAATATCATCACCCGTATGATAAACCCGATACCCATAGGAAGACAATAAAGTGATCCTCACATTAAACCCGTTAGGTATTTTGAATTTTGAGAATGGAGGGTCTAAAGAAGAAATGCTTACTTACTAATAATATGTCACTTGCAAATGAACGATATGTATAACGATATAAATAGGTATGTATTTATATATAGGTATGTAAATGAACGATATCATATCAAGTACTACATCAAGGAAATAGCAATTTTCAGGGTATGATTGTATATTTAGCAGCTCATTGGATCGAGTCCAAAATTTTAAATAAAAATCCATATATCCCACCAAAATTTAATATATTGAAAATATAATTACCTATATATTTATTATAATTTCATACTTAGGACCGCGACATCTTTCGTTTTGACTCGGAAGGCAAAAAACGACGGATCTGCACCAATGGCCAGCTAAGGAATGCCGAACAAATAGCCGGGTCGGGTAAAGACAGTAGGTACACGTATTTGCCCGGACATTCTAGGGTTGGACATTCTCCGGCCCGGCATTCCTTGGCTGGCCGTTGGTGTGGACCGTTCTTTGGCCTTCGAGTCAAAACGAAAGATGTCTCGGTCCTAAGTATGCTAGCTAACCCCACCGGAACCGTGTCTCAGACCTCAGACAGCTGAAGACCAAGTCTGGCTCTTTTAGCCAATGGTATTTGTGAGATGATACCAGCTATCGAGTGGAGTTCTTGAGGTTCTATTAATCTTTCAGCAATTCATAGCGAATCCCATTTTTATCTAATGTTTGAATAATTGATGTTCCGTAAAATGCCGACGCTGGGGTTAACACGCCACCACTGAAAAGAATGATTAATGATTATAAAATTTTATAACAAATCTAGAGTAGGTACCTAATACCTATACCTGGCCGGTTCGAGCTGAAGGTGGGACCGGCCGTGCGGGCTTCCGTTTCGAGAAGGGGTGTGGGGTCAGTCGTGCTGCTCACCCAAGCGGCACGGCCGACTCTAGAACAAAGGTATGCCGCTGCGTTGGACTCTGGGTGTTCCAGCAGAGTCCATTGCGGATGCGACTGTACACGGGGTCGGCTGATCGTCGCGGTGCAGCCGACCCGTGGAATGGGAATTGCTTTTGAGCACGGCCTTTACCGAGCTGGAACCGGTGGCGTTTGCACTGCCGATTGGAGGTGGGACGTCTGGGGTTGGTCGTGCTGTCTGTTGTAAGGTGTTGAAGGTATGACCGGCCGTACGTGCCTTTTCGGGAGATGGGGTTGGCTAACGATGCGTGCTTTCAGGTGTAGCCTTTTACGGGGCGGAACCGTGCGGTGGGGTCTGGGATCGGTCGTGCTGTCCAGCGTTCGGTACGGCCGATCTGAGACCAAAGGTGGTCGAAGCTGTGACCGGCAGTGCATGCCTTATCGTGCGGTCGGCCGGGAGATGAAGTCGGCTCTGCCTCGCGGTGCAGGCGACTTGAAGTGGCGGGATCGGTCGGGCTTTCGGGTGCGGCCTTTCCGAGGTGGACGCCGGTGGCGCTTGCGCTGCCAGTCGAATCATGACCCGACTGCACTTTTCAGTGAGGACGGGTCGCCATGGTCTCCGGTGGCGGTTCAGGTGGATATCAGTAGCTGCTCAACGGATACCAAGGTGGAAGGCGCAGTACGCTGGATCGCTCCTCAGCAAGGTAGGGCCTTACGGCCACCCGGCGACGGGTCGCGGAAGAATGCTAAGTCGGTTGGTGTCCGACATAACCCATTCCTAGGGGTCGGGTATCCATGACTAAGATTTCCCCCCGTAAAAAAGGTACCTAATACATATTTCTAAAAATTACCTTGGCATAATAGAATATTCATTTAGTAATGTGAGGCCACATGATACAAATATTGCCATTGTTGCTTCATATGCTGGATCTACACCACTCACCTAAAAACGGTCAAAGATTTAAATAGATATGCCTTAACAATAATGAGCGCAAGGAAAGAAATGTTCTCGTCGAAAGCTGTGCATGCACTCATTACGGTGAGATAGAAACAAAACGTAAATGCGTCGAGTAAGAGAGATAATAATGTTTCTATTTTTTCAGCACATGTTTTGTTTAGCGAGGCCTTATCTACCGATTTAAATAATTGGTTATCTACATATTTGCAAGGTTTAAATTAAAAAGCATTTTAAAGTGTAGGTATATGCAGTAAAATTTAATCAATTATTTTTCATAAATCATTGTAGGTACCTACACTGAGGTTCTTATACCAGATTTCCGCCCTACCTAATGCAGTTTTAGTTGGAAATATTGCATGGTATCGTAATTTTCATCAAATAATAACAGCCTGTGAATGGTTTATAACAGAATAAAACTCTAACCTTGACTCTAATGTTTGTCTTCTCTTCATCTTTTCCTTCGCCCTCGATATTAAAAATAAACTTCGACTTTCTCCGAGTGTCAGGTGTTGGACCCACATCACTTATATACCCTAAAGTGAATATCTTCATATAATTTACTAGCATACGTTTTATAAATTTGACTTGTGTTAAATAATAAAACAAATAAAATATAGGGATCAACAATAGAAAAATATATCTCGGGACAATAAGATAATTTCTACAAGGCACTGGGTTTAATCCTTTCTTCTCAGCTAAATATAGTTGGCTCTTTTCATTGAAGAAATTTTCTGGACCAGGATAGTGAATAAATACTCTACCATTTTCTCTTCTTATGAAAGGTCTGGAAACAAAATAATGGATTAATGCCGTGCCGTGGAAAAATATAGGTAGGTAGGTATATTAGAATACATAAAATTCAATTTAAAAAAATAGGTAGGTACCCATTATCATCTTCTGATGGCAACTTCTGCCGATACCTTTCTGGATATTTGTAATGGTCTTCTAACACATGAAGAAACGATTTCCAAGTTCCGTCGTGTAACAAACAGTTAAAAGGAGTCAATATTTCATATTTGTAAAGAGACGATGATGGATTGAATAAAATTAACGTCTTTACTAATTACTGTCTTTAATTTCCACTTTGGACACAATTAAACAATTAAACAGAATTAAAATATTACACAGTTAAAACAAAGCGACCATTTCATTTGCTGGCCAACGCACCTCTCTTTCTGCCACCTGGCGGGCAAAAGACGTAACTACTAATCAATTGACTGTCTTCTTACATACTCCCCCTTTTGACCAAATATAGGACCACCAGTTTGGTCAAACAAACACAAAAGTAACACAAAGAGAAAGTCAGTAAGAACAATTAACAATAACAAAAAACAATTAGAACAAGGAACTTAAACATAATCTAATAGTTTAAGAGGTCGACCGCGTTTCCGTTTTGGGTTGACGGGTCGTGGCTTGGACTGATCACCCTCACACTCACGTGCATGGTAGCGAGTAAGATCGGACACGTGATACTTACCGATCGATTCATCAGGAGCTTCACGATGCGAAATTAAGTAAGTGGTGGGACTCACCTTCATTTTTATACAGTAGGGCCCATCTCTTCTTGGGACGAGTTTCGAGGTTATACCCTTACCGGCATTACTCAAAACATGGCTACGTAGAAGGATTAGGTCACCAGGTGAATAGTCTTCCCCCACACGACGGGTCTCGTCTTTAGTAGTCTTAGGAAAATGGTTACCTGTATCGATGGTATGCTCGGCGAAAGGTGTCGCTCCTCCCCCTTCACCAAAGATGTCCTCGTACTCGTGAACTAAGGTTGACAATGCAGTTCGCTCCATTGACGTCAGCATCGCCCCCTCATCAGGTCGAATCACGTCTGCAGCTGCACAACTCACCTTGACGCTTGACTTCTCGCCTTGCAAAGGATACACAGCCTGCGGGTGATCAGTCATAAACCATGAGTTCGCGTGTAAGTTAAGAACAATACGAGCACTACATAAAAAATCGATACCAAAAAGTGTTTCATTATTTACGGCGTTAGGTAAAACTATGAAGGTAGTTGGTACAACCTTACCCTCAAGTTTAACGTCGACGTCAACAAGTTTGACATTCATATCGCGCACAATCCCGTCTGCAAATTTTACACGAAAATTACTTTTACGAAACGGGTGACCTTGATCGCGTAGCAACGTATACAAACTATAACCAGCTATACATCGTTTGGCCGCTGTGTCCACTAAACCGGTACCACGAACCCCATTAATCTCGACATTGAGAATAGGTCGGTTACTGGTACCGTTACTGTTGGAGTCAGACGCAAAGGCAACCTTCATTAATGGTAGCTTGTTAAAATTTTGAATAGGCGACTTGCCTCTGAGAGGCAAACTCCCATTAGGTACAAAAGTGTTAGTACACAACTCGGTGATCTTTGACAGATGACCTTGCTTAATCTTTGACAAATTTGTATTAAACGAAAACGGACTCTTCTTTGGGCTACGATTGCTACGATTTACAGACATATTGTTACAACATGTACAACTACGATCGTTACTACGATTTATAACATTAGGTTCATGACTAAGATCTGTAAATGGGTAGGTATCATCGCTCAAAGACTTGTCCAAAGAATGAAAATTACAAGAATAAAATGTATTACTAGTGTCTTTAGGTTTACTGTCCCCAGCATTACAATTAGCACACTTAGAACGAATGATGCCCTTAGCACCACAACCATAACACTTGATTTCACTATCCCTTTTACTTTTAAGTCGCGGACACTCAGAGCGAGCGTGACCACTTTTACGACAATAAACACAATAACTTTTGTTACCTTGAAGAGGTTGAATTACTTGGTTACACTGTGTCGCCCGAGGAACTTCACACGTCGAAGACCGAAGCGGAGTCTCGACCGAGTTACGAGCAGTCGTTGACCCGTGAAACACAGGTGACCGGAGTGAGGTGCTCGGCGCAGGCGCCGCCGTAGAGCGCGGCTCATGCCGGCCGGCACGAAGCTCCCGTTGTCCCTGAACAGGCACCGACGCTGCTTCGTCGAACTCGTCCTCCACCTGTCTGGCGCGCTCGATGAGCTCGTCGACACTATTAACCAGGTCTCGAGGTATTCGCTTTCGAATATTGATGTTTAGCAAGCCGTAAAGAAGGTCTAATATAATTCGTTCATCAAGAACATACGGTAGACTCGCGAGTTCCGCGCGTTGACGGCTGATATAAATATCGGCGCGCTCGTGTCCTTGATCTGCACTGAACACGCCACGAAATATTTTGTAGGGAGGTTTCGGCGCACCATACATGGATCGCAAGCGTTGTATTGCCTCTGTCCACGAAGAAATGGAGCCCTTTACTCCCTTGTACCAAACAGCAGCATCTGCCTCTAGTAATATTGGCAGGCCGCGGAGCGCATGCTCGTCACTTATATTTGTACACTCTTTGTATACTATGATTGTATCAATAAAAGCATCCACGACACGTGGATCTTGATGAGCTCTCCCGCTGAAACGCGCTGTACAGTTAGCGAAGTTTCCCATAAGCGCGGAGGGCGGTGCGATGTGTGATGTCGGAGACAGGCTTGGAGCGCCGCTGTCACTGTTGGAATCCTTGGAAGCTAGGATAGCTGATATTAACTCTCTGTTAGACTCAGCTTGAGCCCTAGCAAAGGACGCGAACATCGCTGACATGCGCGACTCCACCTCGAAGTCCGCCTCGTGGCTACTTTGCGCACTTTTTCTTCTTGGCATTTTCACTTTCACTTAACACCTCGAAGATTGAGACAGTCACACATAAAACCAGCAAAATGCTTGTTGAAAACTGAATATATTTTAGAAACAAAATTTAAGAGTTCGTAAAAATTCGTTATTTTGGTTCGAAACTTTTATTGGCCACTAGTTGGGCTGCCACTTGTAAAGAGACGATGATGGATTGAATAAAATTAACGTCTTTACTAATTACTGTCTTTAATTTCCACTTTGGACACAATTAAACAATTAAACAGAATTAAAATATTACACAGTTAAAACAAAGCGACCATTTCATTTGCTGGCCAACGCACCTCTCTTTCTGCCACCTGGCGGGCAAAAGACGTAACTACTAATCAATTGACTGTCTTCTTACATATTTAAATATAAACTCGTTGTAACTTCTTATCATCTTCAGTTCTCCTGGGCAAAAGTAATTTGATAGTATGTTATGAAAGTTTGGATATAAAGGACGAAACGATTTGTATGAAATGCATAGGTACAGATATGAGCCTATTCTGGACTATCTGCACGTAGGGATAATCTCGGAAAGACGGGGCCGGTAAGGTTAGGCTAGGTGAAGCTAGGTGAACCACGGGTCCAAAAAAAAATCGTGAAACACTTGTAACCTAGGTGAACAACATCCATACTAATATTATAAATGCTAAAGCAGATCTGTCTGTCTGTTACGCTTTAACGGCTAAACCACTGAACCGATATTTATGAAATTTTGATCTTTATAGTATGGGCTCCATGGGAGCAGCAAAAATTATTCGATTATTTTATTTTGAAATAATTTTTTTGATACATTATACTCGATCGCTTTACAAACGAAAGGAATAATCCCTCGCTTTAAAAGTTATGTCGATAAATATAGAAAAAAGTATTTAATACTGTTTTGCTTAGGTATTCTTACTTTTAGTTTATGTAGGTATACCTTTGTAATGCTGCTGCATATACATTATTCCAATATCACTAGGAACGCAGCCAAATCCACATCCACTGATCACCAAAACTTTAGCTTTTTCTGCTTCTTCATGATATTTCTTCGATATCTCGTCAAAGTACTGTAAATTAAATAAAATAAAATTTTATAATGCGAAAGTCTGAATGTTGCAGAAACAAATTAGCGCGAGTCCGACTCACACTTGGCCGGTTTTTATTATCTGTTGTTTTACAGGTAGGTACTAGTTAGACGTCTGTATACATTTGTAGCAAAAAACGTCGAATAAAACATGTTTCTTTATTCATATCTTTATTTTATTTTTATAAGCGGCCATAAATATATCTGAACAGAACTAGCCACTCGTTAGATATAGCCTCACAAATATCATCGGCTAAACGATGGAGACTTGGTCTTCCACTGGGTACCCTGGAACCGTAACACGGTTTCGGGAGCTGTAAGGCAACCCGTGAAAAAAAAAAAAAAAAAAAAAAAAAAAAAAGCGGCCATAGTAATGTCTGTAGTCTGTAAATAGTCTGTGGAAATTTCAAGTGTCTAAATATTACAGTTCAAAAGATACATCCCTGTAACAGGCGGACGGACGGACAGCGGAGCATTAGTAATAGGGTTCCCGTTGTCAGCCTTTGGGTACGAAACCCTAAAAAAGTGCGAACAATAGTCGCCAATAAAATGATCTGTGACATCAAAACAACCTCAAAACTTCGATTAGAATTGGAAATTGGAATATCTTTACTTTCGTTCCATTTGACATTACACATTTCCGTCCCATTTCGCGAAATTACTCCCTACAAGTATTTAAGTATAAAAACTGGCACTTACATTAATTTCAGCTGTTATATCCAATAAATGGGTGCCAGTTTGTATGCAAGCTTTTACAACACTTTCACCGTATTCCGTATAAGGTCCCACACTATTCAACAATATTTTAGTTTGTCTGGTCATTTCAATTAAAGATACCTCATCTTCAACGTCACAAATTATAATGGGTACATTTGTTACGTCGTAACCTGAAATTAATTTTACATAAATTTATTTTACAGGTAGGGCTCAGAATACATCATCTTCGCGTCTGTCTGTCTGTCTGTGCCTTTTTCACACAACTACTGAACGGATTTTGATACGGTTTTCACAAGTAGATAGGTTAATTAACGAGGAAGGTTATGGACCTACCACTTTTAGGAGCTGATCATTAACAATATAAGTGAATCAAGTCGGAAAAAGTTAGCCCCAGCGAGTTTTCATGGCATATGCTGTCGAATTTGAATCCGTCAGAGAATAAGTAGATATAAGCGTATTTATGTAGGTATTCAAATTATTATAAATCCATGTTGTACATGTGCGAAGCCGGGGGCGGGGTCGCTAGTATCTACGGATTAAAAAAAATTGCAAACGAGTAGGTATAGAATATGTTTTTTATATAATTATGTAAGTACCTACTATAGTTCTAAGATTTATAGCAAAAACAATTAAAGAAAACTCACTCTCAGGTCCTCCAATGATCTCTGTGCAAAATTAATCACGTCAATCCGTTGCTATGTTGTGGCGTGAAAGGAGGACAGACAAACAAAACAAACAAAAAGTTAAGATTACTTATAAATACCTATGTAAGTTAATTGTAGGTAACTTAACTAATTGTTTTTAGAGTTTTTGTCTGCCTCTGTCTGTACCAGTCTGTGTCCAGAATAGGCTTCGAAACGACTAAATGAATTTGATTGAAACTTTCAACGATCAAATACAAGAATATATTAGATGTACCTAACTTTAATGAACAATTTTTTTTAGTTCTGAATGCAATCCTAAGAGTTCTAGAGTTCTCCATTAATTTCAAAAAAAGTTTGAAAAATCGATTCGTAAATTTTGGGGTGCTAACTTCACAAAATGACATGTGTAAATCAACGATATTTTTCATATTGAAATAACAAATTTTGTAGGGGGTAAACTCTCAAACTACTGAAGCGATTCAAAAAAATAATTCACATTATAATAATAACATTATCCATGAGTGCTATAGGTTGCATTTTATTTTATTCGAATATGTCCACGGGCGGAAAGTAAAATAAGGTTAAATATTCAGGGTCAAAAATATTGTAAAACATTAAAAAATGATTGATTTAAACAAATCGTGCTTGTAACGTTTGTCCTTGAAGTTGTCTACCTAATGGGTAGAAACTTTTTTCGACATTTTGCAGATTTTGTTGGAGTTCTATAAGAAATCCTAATGACAAAGTCTATTATTCATAAACGTATTTTAGCAACGTTTTTGTTAAAATGTGTTTTGTTTCTTTCTATTATTAGTAAAGACAGGTTTTTTAGAGAGTGACAAAACATATTTTAACTAAAACGCTTCTAAAATGTGTTTATGAATATGGCCAAAAATTTGTAATTTAAAATAATTATGAAAATATTGTTGATACACATGTGATTTTGTGAAGTTAGCACTATTTGCTAGAACTTTTTTTAAATTAATGGAGAACTCTAGAACTCTTAGGGGTGCTTCAGAACTCACAAAAATTTTATTTTGAAAGATGGGGTGCCAACTTCACAGACTTGAGACAATGCGCTCACAGACAGGCCCCGTAAAGTGCCTGGACTATTGCAGTCGAAATAAAATAAAAATTGGGCTGATTCCATGTCACGCCTTGGTGAACAGCGCACGCTCCCGCCGAGACGTGATGGGGAATCCAGTTTGTGATTAGTCGACGACTAATAAGACATTATCACGGGCGGCGGGATTATCTTAAATACCGATTAATCGGCTATAAAATTGGCAAATCGCCGATAAACATTGGTGGAGCCATAATAAAAGAAGAAGAAAAATTGGGCTATTGGTTTGGGGTTTTAAATGGATTGATTTATAAAGTGGGTATATAGGTATATGGTTGAGACAATGGCCACCTACCGTTATGATTCATCTCATGTTTATAATTTATTTATCGAAGTTAGTTCATCGCGCGTACTTCGCGGGTTATAAACGTAGACCCCATCTGATTCTAAGCATTATAATCACGAAGCACTTAATAACATATCTACCTTGAATTTTCAATTCTTGTATGACATTGTTTAACTTCGTCTTGGATCTGCCGGAAATAGCTCATTTTAATGAAAAGCCTTCCGTTTTAACATATTCCGAAAGTTTTGCTACAGCAAATTTTCCCGTAAAACCAGTAGCTCCAAAAATTATCAAATCATAGTTCTTCATAGTAGCAGTGTTAAATTACCTAAGAGAATAAACAGTTTAATTAGCTTTGAAAAAATAAGAACGTCTTATCTCCACTGTAGGTAGGTAGGTATCTATTCTATTTTACTATTCTTTTATGTAGATATGTTCCGCGATATCTCAGCTCTGACAATATTGCAATTTGATAAAGTCGAGCACTTCTATAGATTACGAATGTCAAAGAGTTCAAAACTTTTTAAAATTTGTTATTTTTATACTTACCTACCTAAATTTTTAATTGTCTATTATCTCCCAATAGAGAAGTCCCACGTAAAAGTTTCTTCCCTACATATACCTAAGGCTTTTTCCTTTCAGGGGCCTGAACACAAAGAAAGGGTTTACCTATATGGAGTTGGTATCATCATGCTGCCTCAGATGATTTAAATGAGATTTGATAGACCTCATCATAAGGATCAATTTTTACTATGGAATAAAAATATTTTATTCAGGGAAAAAAATTACACGTATGTAAGCACTAAGTCCAAACTAAAGGCTCCCTGTGAAGAAAAAAAATCCAGGATTTCTTTACATAAAAATAACAGATATGATAATTATATGTAGGGAAACTTTGAACGTGCAACTTCTCTATCGGGAGATAAAGGCCATTTATAAGTTTAGGTATTCGAAAAAAGTTTTGGATTCTTTGACATTCGTAAATTTCGTAATCTACATGCTAGACACTATCGAATTGCAAATGTCAGTGACGGGCGAATTATTGTCAGGGTCTCTTATAAGAAATCTCCCTAAGAAATCTAGTCACTGTGATTTGCTATGAGCAAAGAAATAATTTGTGGGCATCCTGCAAGTCGATTCTAGCGATATTTGGATTTAAAATATTATTCCAAAAACTGAAAGTAGATTTGTAGAACTAGCCATAACACGCTACGACGTAGGGAGGTAAGCGTAAACGTCAACCAATCAAAAATTCTGTCTGTTATATTTAAAAATAGAAAGCTTTACTTATTGCAGTTTCTTAGCTACCCAGACTCACATTTGAAACTATAATATAGGTATTACAAAACAATAAAAATATATTCCTAGCAATTGTTTAGTTTCTTTTTGCTCTCTTCACGGGTAACCTTGCGCTGCCGAAACCGTGTTATCGGTCCCATGGTACCCAGCGAAAGACCAGGCTCCTCTTTTAGCCGATGGTAGGTATTTATGAGGCTATATCTAAGAGTGGCCAGTTCTTTTGAGGTATATTTAGATTGAAACACCTCTTTTTTAATAATAATAAAAACAACATTCGCGCGACGCCGACGACCGGTAAATATCTTAACCACTCGGCCACCGACGCACCTAGTTTTTTTGAGTAGGTACACATAGAAGAAGACAAATAGGTCCTACCTAAACATAAATAATTGAATCACAATTACTTACTTTTCATGTATTTCTAATTTATTTATTTGTAGATGTATTTTATTCTTCAATTAAATCGAAATGTCTGCCTTAGACACGGGCAGATCGATAAATAAAACACGTCTTGTTGCACAAATATCGCGCCCCTCCAATAGATATGGTGATACCATAGGAATACTAAGTAGGTAGTCACTTACCTATTTCTCAATACATACTAATTTATCAGTGGATTTAATCAATTTATATAGGTATCTAACCTTCGTCTATAAATATTTTAATACAAATATTTTGTACTTATATTTAATGACGCGGTTTGTGTAGGCTTCCATCGTGTGACGCTTACAATTTTTTTCACCATATTTGCAGGATTTTCATTTTAGGAATAAGTAGGTAGGTAGGTATACTGAATAAAATACGCTTTAATCATTTATATTTTCTTTAATATAATTTGAAGTAGGTATGCATTTTAAAATTATAAAAAATATTGTATTTTTTAACGAGGCCTTTCATTTGATGTCACATGCTGCATTTGAAAGAAATTTTTCTTTTATTTTTTAAAATTTCCCCCAAAATTGAAATTCTATTACTTACTTATTTAAACTGTGCCTACGTCCGTTATTGGGTCATGAAACTCAAGTATATACCTACTTATGTACCCAGTTTCAACATTTTTCGTCCAGTAAATTCGAAGAAAGTATGCTGTGACAGACGGACAGACAAAAAGACAGACAAACAGACCATGTGTGATCCTAGAACCCTAAAATCAATTAATAATAGGTATTTCTTAATTATATTTTTTTTTATCTATACCTACACAATAAAGTAGGTAGGTATTAAAAAAATAGAGCATAACAGCTAAGAACAGCTCAAGTTGTGCAGCAATTGGAATTTGACAGCACCATCATCTGTTGTCATCAATTTAAGTAGGTAGGTACAAAATTTTGAAAGCTCTTTGTAAGCATAGAAAAATGCTTGATTTAAGACAATAGGACCTTTGAAAAAAAAAAATATAGACACGTTACGTCCTAACATTTCATCAAAAAATCCCGTTCGTCGCAGCTAGACCACACTAATTTAGTTTTTGTTCTTGAGTGATTTGTGCATCCGCGAAACACATAAGATGGCATCTGACCAGGGGGGTTAGCATATATTTTGACAGCGACACTTTCGTTTCGGTCGAATGGCCTTGAACAGGCCAAAACAGGTAAAGCGAGGAGTGATAACGGAATCTGAGAGTACACAACTCACAGATTCTGTAAAACTTGATTCACTCTCTGAAAACGAAACCTACAAGTATTTGGGTATGTCACAGGCAATAGCAATCAATGAGACAGACATGAAACAATCTTTGAAGGAACGCTTCTATGGCCGCCTGAAAAAAGTACTGAAGAGTCTTTTATCAGGCGGAAATAAAGTACGTGCCTTTAATGGTTGGGTCATGCCTGTCTTATTGTATTCCTTTGGCATACTCAAGTGGACTCAAACTGAACTGGACGCCCTGGACAGACGAGTTCGGACACTATTGACCGCATATCGTATGCATCACCCACGCTCATCTGTAATGAGACTGTACATCCCACGGAAATGTGGAGGTCGTGGCTTTCTTAACGCTAAGACTCTCCACAATCGTGAGGTATACAGTCTCAGAGAATATTTTCTCAACAATGAGGGAGTGATGCATGGAGATGTGGTCAAGGTAGACAAGGGCTTTACCCCGTTATCCTTGGCTAAAGAGAACTGGCACAAACCTGTAATACTGAGTACCAATGACCGCAAGGAGGTATGGCAGAGCAAGGAGTTACACGGAAGGTTCTACAAGGCTCTTCATGGTTCTGATGTAGACCTTTTGACTTCCGTGTCCTGGCTACGCTTCGGTGATCTCTTTGGAGAAACCGAAGGTTTTACCTGTGCAATTATGGACGAAGTTGTCAAGACGAATAACTACCGGAAATACATCATTAAGGACGGCACGGCTGACATCTGTCGAGCATGCCATCGTCCCGGAGAATCAATCAGACATGTTATTTCCGGTTGTTCTAGTCTTGCCAACGGCGAGTACTTGCACAGGCACAACCAAGTAGCCAGGATTATACACCAACAACTTGCTTTACGATACAACCTTGTAGTCACGGAAGTACCGTACTACATGTATGTGCCTGAACCAGTTCTTGAAAATGGTCATGCCACGCTCTACTGGGATCGATCTATCATCACAGACAGAACTATTGTTGCCAATAAACCTGATATTGTGTTGGTAGATCGATCAGCGCGCCTTGCAATGATAATCGATGTCACTATCCCACATGACGACAATCTTGTGAAAGCTGAGAAAGATAAACAATCAAAATATCTTGACTTGGCTCACGAGATTGTCGACATGTGGAATGTGAAATCGGCGATCATTGTACCGATAGTTGTGACGGTCAATGGTCTTTTTGCTAAGAGTTTTGACCGTCACCTTAGGAGACTTGAGATTGGCAGTTGGGTCAAGGGTCAGATCCAGAAGGCAGTACTCCTCAGTACGGCCCGTATTGTGAGGAGGTTCCTCTCTCTGCAGCCCTAACCACCGGTAGTTTGGGTATTAACCTCGCTTCCGGGGGGATAAATCCTTTTTTTTTAAATATTTTTATATATTTTTGTTTTTTTTTTATACCTAAATATGTAAAAATATAATTTAAAGAAATATGTGAAATAAAGAGAATAATAATAACAAAATCTCGACCCTGGCTTGCCTTAATTGGTTGTCCAGGGTGGAGTCGTTAGAGTATAATATTATGTATTATGCTCGGGGGTGGAAGTGTCTAAAGGCGTAATAACGGGGAAGCTATATGTGAAACCGGTGTCACACCTCTCGACACCCCCAGCCGCTTACACCAATGTTGCCTGTCTTACTGCCGGCAGAAATGCTTAAAAATGGTGGTTGTTTTAGGAGGCCCATTTAGTAAACGGCGAGTCACCACCTGCCAAGTTTACGTTTCATGAGATGAATGATATATATGATCTGCAGGTGACCGTAGTCTCAACCAATAAACTTGATAAACCAATCCATTTAACATCTCAAAACAATAGCCCGAATTTAATTTAATTTTATCTCAGCAATAGTCCAGGCACCTGACGGGGCCTGTCTGTGAGCGCATTGTATTTGATGCAATCAGAGATAGGTCCCGACGGGTGCTAGTCACAACACATTAGATTAAACACTCTAAAAGGGCCTCTACGTGTTGGACCTATGTCCCCATGCAAGCCTTACAAAGGACCGGGTATTATGCCTGTGAATTTAGAGTTACATAAAAATAATAATAATATAGCCTTTTATTTCTGAGCTTTACAAAATAAAACTAAATATAATGTTTGACTAAATTAAATCCCTAATCTCAGTGTGCCTTTTGGCATAGGCCTCCTCCAACTCCTTCCAGTGACCCCTGTCTCTTGCCACCCGTGTCCAGTATGGTCCAGCAGTGAGTTTCAAGTCATCCTCCCATCTCGTCAAAGGCCGTCCTCTGGCCCTCTTTCTGTCCCTCGGGTGCCAAAGGGTGACCATATGGCTCCATTTGTTTACTTTGCACCGCACAGCATGTCCAGCCCATCTCCACTTTCTAGAGTCTATGCTGGCAAGAATGTCTGTGATTCTGGTCCTTGATCTAATTACTGAGCTACTGATTTTATCTATTAGCTTCAGCCCTAGCATGCTCCTTTCCATGGCTCGTTGGCATCTTGCCAGTTTTTCCCTTTGGTCTGTAGTTAACGCCCATGTTTCACATCCGTAGGTTATACATGGGATGACACATGTATTAAAAGTTTTACTTTTTATATTTATGGCCAGGTCTTTGCTTTTCATAATCTCCTTTAGTGCCCAGTATTTTCTCCAGCCATAGGTTATCCTTTTATCGATTTCTTTGCTCATCTGATCTTTGGGGGAAATTATTTGACCCAAGTAAACATATTCCCTTACATATTCGAGTTTCAGTCCATCCACAACCATTTCTACCTCTCTTGAGTTTGTCATCAGTTTGGTTTTATTTGGGTTCAGTATCAGTCCTACTTCTTTACTTTTTCCTGCTAGGTCTCTTAACATATGCTCCAGCGCTATTGGATCTTCTTCAAGCAATACTATGTCATCAGCAAATCTTAGATGGTTAAGGCGTAATCCGTTTATGTTTAGACCCAAGTGTTCCCAGTCCATTTTTCTAAAGATTTGTTCGAGCACTGCTGAGAACAACTTCGGTGATAGTGGGTCTCCTTGTCTAACTCCTCTTTTGATTGGAAAATTTTGGCCAGTCTTTTCTAGTTTTATGCTACTTTTACTTTTTCCGTAAACGTTTCTGATGAAGTTGATATAGACTTCATTGACTCCTTGTTGCCTCAAACTTGACCATATGTATGTGTGATTTATACTGTCAAATGCTTTGGAATAATCAATGAAGGCAAGATATAGCGGTTTCTGGAACTCTTTATACTTCTGTACCAGTTGTTTCACTGTGTGGATATGATCAATTGTGTTAAAGTTTTTTCTGAATCCAGCCTGTTCTATGGGCTGGTTATCATCGAGTATTCTTGTTATTCTTTCCAGTATCACCTTTGCAAAAATCTTGTACACATTTGACATTAGGCTTATTGGTCTGTAGTTGCCGATATCGTCTTTGTCGCCTTTTTTGTGCAGCAAGATGATAAAAGATTCTCCCCATTGGTTTGGAATAATTTCTGTGCATAATATTTCATTAAAAATTGCTGTTAGAATTGGGCTAATCTCTTCCACCGTTCCTCTTAACAATTCGTTTGGGATCCTGTCTGGCCCGGGTGCTTTGTCTAGTTTTTGAGAGTTGATTGCCTTCTCTACCTCTGCTGTGAGTATATGGGGTACAGGGTCATTTTGTTCTGATGGCACTGATTGGTTTTTGTCAGTGTCAATCTCTAGCATTGTGTTAGAATCAGAGTACAGGTTTCGATAGTAAGTTGTGGCTAAACTTTGGATTTGTTTTCGTTTTGTTATATTGGTTTGTTCGTTCTTTAATTTAGGAATCCATTCTTTTCCTTTCTCTCTTAATTCTTTTAGAGCTTTCTTTGTGCCCCCAGTTCTTATTATGTGTTTTTCCAGTGTTTGTAGTCTTCTTATTTTCCTGTCATTTCTCATGTTTTCTCTTATTTTTTTGCTGAGATTCGAGATTTTGTTTTGGTTTTCCTTTTTCTTTTCTGATATTAGCATTTTTCTTTCTTCTAGTAGTTGTAGTGTTTTTTCGCTTAGTTAGCTTGTATTGTTGCCCTTTGTGTTTATTTTCACTTCGGTAAGTTTATTTTCTATTATTTTGTACTTTTCTAAGACAGGAATGTTCGAGTTGATAATTTCAATTAGTGGTTTGATACAGGATGTGTCCGTTGCTTTGAAGTTTTCTTCTGAGAGTATTTTGCTGCATTCTATGGCTTTTCTTGATTGTTTAGTTGGAAATAGTAGGTACTTATTTAATTGTTTTTAATTATATTTAATGCTTATAATTTATGTTTCTTTCATAATGGCAATTTAACTAAACGTTACAAGCTGATGTGTCACAAACCCCTTCATATAATGAATAGAGTAAGCTATTCTTAATTGCCAGAAAAAGATTTAAATCGGTAGATATGCATTCGCTAAACAAAAGATGTGCCGAAATTGATTAAAAAGTTGAAAGCAGAGAAACATTGTTGTCTCTATTACTCACGCGCATTTTACACTGTTTCTATATCACCGTAATGAGTGCACGCACAGCTTTCGGCGACAACACTTTTTTCGTGCGTTTATTAATTATTATTAGGGCATATATCTACTGATTTATATATTTGTTTCCAGATACTAGACTTATACCTATAAGTGTGTAAACTTGAAAAAATCAGTCAGAAAGAGTTGCTTTGTAAAGTTTAAATTTTCCCACATATTTCTTAACTTCCTCTTTTGGATAAGGTTTCATTGCTAAACATGTTGGAATGTTTTCAGGTTGCTCTATCCATAATTTGTGGGCAATAGAATTTTCTTTTAACTTGTTTGCTACTTTATTTAATGCATCTTCATTTGGCACCTAAAATAATATTAAAATTAAATAGGTATGATACTTTTGTACTATAAAGTGCAGGATTGGAAGGACACCTTAAATTCCCTTGTATGTGAAAATTTGTGATAGTACCTAAGTATATAAAATTATACAAACATCCTAATGACATGCATCTAATATTAGATTATTTAATTGGAAAAATAGTATAAAGTAAATTAAATATTTACATATAATTATCACCTCCTCACCATATTTGATTTTAGTAAGTAAGTAGTTAGTTTAGGTAATGTCGTAATGGATAAAATATGCTTAGGTTCAATGTTTAGGTGAACCTGTGTGTGGAGTTTTAATTAGTAGGTAATCCACAAATTTATCTTAGACCATTTTTACAATGTCTATCTGTGAGAATTGAGGATTGGTACTGATTTTTAGTTTCCCTTTCTACATTTAGACTAAAAATAGTAAAAATGGATCCTTTGCAGCTCCAAAGAACAAAGCAAATTCCAGGGTACCACAGCAGAACATTTGAATGACACTTAACCCCTCTCTGATTTTAAAAATGGGTATTGTATGTTCAGAGTTCAGATACTGAAGTTATTGCATTGTGTCATCATACAAAACAATAACAGTTGCCTAACAAGACAAAAATTGCCTAATCGAGGGCAACCAAAGCAGCAGGCAGGAGTGTGTAGAACACACAGCATATAATCCACCTATGACATTTATATAAACCAATATTGACCATATTAAGGTCAGCATAGTTTATAAATACCTATAGGTTTCAAACAGAGATTGTACCTATTATTAAAGGAATCATTAGACTAAATATTTCTGATGGACTACAATGCAAGAAGTCCAACTTATTAACTTACTTACTTCTAAAATAACTTTGTGCATATTTTCTAAGTCCGATAAGTATTGTAAAGTTTGTTCATCATCTTTGTACAAGTGCACAACAGCTGTAGACGCGTGGCAGGCTTGGGCTACCAAAGCTCCTATGCTCCAACCCATTTCTTTAAGTAAATCACTACGTAACAAAATGTATTGTACTATAGGACTAGACATTCTTTATAATATTTCTTAATAAATTTCGTATGAAGTTTTAATTTCTTTAAATTTTAGGTTATAATTTTGTTTGTTTACAACTCAGTTTACAAAATCAATCAATCCTTTACTTAATGATCAGTCGATTTGATTCAGCATTCGATTGAATTCAGCCATGATCCTTCAGTCGACCGCTTTAAGCCCAGTTCGGACATGGAACACTAACAATAAAATGTCATAGAGTACTAAGCCTATGGAGGGGCCATAGACGGGCTTCCCCTTTCGCCAATTTTTCCCCCTTTGACCAGTTAAACTGACCAGGTGCGCAGTAATAAGTAACCTTAGATTTTGTTGGTATCGTTTAGTGTCGCAAGACAGAGCTTTAGGAAAATAGTTAATTGTGATGTTTTAAATGGGAAAGGAGATCTAGGACGTCAAACTTGCTGAAACATAGTGTTTCCAATCATTAATTATAATTATTATGTTTGTATTTTAACATAATCATCATATAACGTAAAATCCGTTGCGACAATAAAACGACAGAAAAATACAGTGGTACAGGGGCTAGTACTAGACGTTTACCTCCCCTCCCGCCAAAAATGGCAGAAAAATTTGTTCGGTTATTTAGCTCTTCCCGTCTCCAGTCTTAAATACTCAAAGTAAAATGTAGACGAAACAGAAAATAATTCAATAAATCTATCTACGCGCATTCAAATAAATTGGGGCACATATTTTAGAACTCAGACGCACGAAACACGAAATTTTGTAGCCAGAGTCTTAGCATGGCAAACTAGCTTCATGTGTTAAAAAACTATTCTTTTTCACTTTTTTCTTACTCTTAAAATAAATATTTTTCAACCATGAGATGTTTTGAGCGGGCAAATATATTTTCTTTTTTTATTATCTGTATAGCAATGTTTAAATTATACCCTCCTCAGTTTAAGTGAGATTTTACTGGACCCCTCTCCCCCCCTTTTTGAGCTCACGTAATTAATGGATGCCCCCTCGATAGAGTCAAGGTAGTCTCATTTTCTTTATACAATTTTTTTATAGAGGTACCTATGTAAGTTTGGATGTAGGGGGTAATCTTTTAAACTACTGAACAGATTCTAAAAATTATTTCACGAAAGAAAGATATTCCTGAGCGATATCCACGGGCGAAGCCGGGGGCGGAAAGCTAGTGATAAATGTTGTGCGAACGCGGCCGACAGTTCTACCTGACATACGAACGAAATTTAAAAATCTAACTGTCAGCCAGCTGTCATCCCGTATTAGTTATCGCAAAGCGGCAGTTTGGTTTTGCAATTTCTGCATTGCTTTACTATTTTAAATAGATTTTCTATTTAATGAGTCTGCAATAGCAGCTAATTTATTTACTGTAGTGTCAAGTGTATATCATATACGTACTTATTACTATGGCGTCTGGACTCGAGAATTACGTAAATCAAACTGTGTCGATAATAACGTCTGACGGACGAAACTTTATTGGCACCCTAAAGGGTTTTGACCAAACAATTAATATTATCCTGGATGAATCTCATGAACGAGTGTTTTCATCATCATCTGGCGTTACCCAAGTTGTATTGGGTCTTCATATAATCCGAGGAGACAATGTGGCGATAGTTGGTCAAATAGACGAAGCAATTGATAGCCGGCTTGATCTAATGAATATTAAAGCAGAACCATTAACGCCAATAGTTCACTGACAATACAATAATGTAATATATTATGTAAGTTACCTATAAATATTAAATAAGTCTATTTTTACATTATATTTCGTTTTATTTTACAACTTATTAAAAACTAACCTATATTAGAGACAGTTTATGACCACATAAATTTGGGGTACCTGAGGAATCATTGGGTTGATTCCCTTCTCTCTAACAGTGCCACAACCTCTTAAAGATGCTTATTTTTTTCAATGTAGGTTAAGATTCTTTTTCTCCAATACATTTCATTCTTGCTGTCATAATTGATTAATGCTTTTTATTCATAGAAGTATTTTCTGTTACTTAAATAGGTATACAAAGAATATAACAGCTTTCATTTCAACAATTTATTACTAAATTCTATTAAATTTCAAGTATGTACAATCATGTAAATATTTACAACACAGTGAGTCCATATTTGTACAATTAGCCTTTGATTAATATAAAGTAACTAGATAGAGCAACACTACCACTCAGCAAGACTCGTAGGTCATGCCCCTTTTGATCCTCTCCCACGCTTGAATCTTGCATGTCTTCAGTGTTAATACCTACAGCAAAACACTGAAATGCTTCATCTAATTCTTTTACATTGATTGGAGACAATAATTAATTATTAACAATACTACTAACTAAAGCTAAATAGAATAATTATCTCCATATAGATATTCGAAACAATAAAACTACAAAACTAGTTTCTATAAGAATTTTGCAAGTTAGATTGTCAATTTGCAAAGACCTAGAATACAACAAACAATCAGGGTACCTAACTTTGTTCTATACTATTTTTGTACTAATGGCCTCCCTTAATTCTAGGAAACTCTTTGTTTTAAGAGTCGGTAGAGAAAAGGAAGTTTAAATGAGCTGTGAATGGTTAGAATTTTTTTGGTCATTTTAATGTACTTAATATCTAACAAATCTGCATCTTTTGTACATAAATATAATGCTCACATGAAGAATTTGGGTTTATGTATATACAGTGTAAACTCTTTATAACGTCGTTCGTTATAACGAAAAACTCTCTATAACGTAGAAATTAGTTCAATTTGGTTGGTTTACCACAAAACCCATACATTGATTCACTCTTTATAACGCAACAGCCATTCTCTATTACGAAGAAATATTTTCCTATTTAGACATCAACAACATACATATTTAACAGTGTAATTGTTTTTCTTACAAAACTAATCTTTTGAGGTGCCTAAATTTCTAAGAAAGATACCTGAGGTCATAAACAACTGTCTCGCTTTTGTTATTGTTGATTGCCTTAACATGTGTGCTTTATTCTTAGATTACATTGTCTGTAGGAAATTTTGGTCTCACTACTAAACGCACAATCGTCACCAAATCCCAAGACATGCACAAATAACTTTAAAAAAATACAAAACAAATATTGGCATAGCAAAACACGTCAGGCAAAGTTAACAGAATATATGTGTTTAGAATTGATAGTAATAAAATTAGAAATTAATGTAATTGGTTATTTTCTCTTCCCTCCGTATAACAAAAACTCTTTATAACGAAAAAAAATACTTGGTCCCTTGAAATTCGTTATAAAGAGTTTACACTGTATGTTATCATATGCTTACTACCACAATTTCATTGTAAAACACTATGGCTGTTTTATGTCAGCAGTCTGATTTTATTGTCTTTTAGTAAAAAATAGAAGTAAGTTACCAAACCTACAGATGTATGTAACATAGAATTTCAAGAATAGCCAAGAACCACCAAGCGCAGATAAGCTTTATATTTATATAGACAAAAATAGTTTGTCAGTTACCACAATTGATAGTAAGTACAAAATGTGTGCAGTACTCGACCAAAAATAAAACACTTTCTTTTCTAAGGACAGAGACAACCCTATTAATCTTTAGTTGTAGTCTGTCATTCTTTTGTCCCTCTCTTTGAATGACAGATTTGTTAATGTGAGACAAAACTTTGTAGGTACAACTTTTATTAGTAAGGGGGAAAGTGTATTGCTTTAATCAAAGTAGGTACTGTAAATTCTATTGCAGGTATATTTTTTATAACAATAGTTTGGAATGTAAAAAATATTACAGTATTTAGACCACTGAAGCCTAATAATTTGTACCACTGTACAGGTATAAGAAACAGAAATTAATTTAAAATTTGTGAATAAATTGTTCATTAATTTTATTATTCCTCTTTGGTTATTATAAAAGTTCTGGTGCATGCAATGAGTTATTTATTAACTATCAGGTTTATGTACACAACATCATGTACTTTATTTTATACAATAATATCACATGGTAATGCTATAACTGCCTAATATTATTGCGTCAAATGCCTACTTATTCCTAATTTTTTATAAAATGTGTAAAATAATTCATTAAAGAATTTACAAATTCCTTGGGTGCAAACAACAAAAGCAGTAAATGTATGTATTACTATTATAGTTTAATAACTATGTAGAATACAATAAACATATAGTACCCGGACGATTTAGACAGGATCTATCGGCTAGCTTCGGTTCTTGTCGCATCATGGCCGATATTCTTTCGGCCAGGTACTGTATTCTACTTGCACAGTCCTATAAACTCGAATAATTGAAATAATATATAATACAAATTGATGGAAAACTAAAAATAAAATGTTACACCAGGAACACTCCCACCAATACTGTCTTGCCCGCAAACCATCAACTATGTTTCAAGAGTAATCGTTGCTATTACTGCTTATTACAATCATATCTTGGTGTCTGTAATGGAAAGAGTTAAATATTATCAAATACAAGAAATTATATCAGCCTTATAATCAATAAACAGGTTGCCGCCTAAGTTTAGGCTGGTCGCACACAAACAGTTCCTGATTTATCCGAATTCGTTTTATAATATTTTTTAATAAAAAAGACGACATGACCTCTTGTTGACTATCCTCCAGTGGCGCCCACTATCCCGGGGACACGTTCATATATTTTCTGTATTCAAATGCAAAAAACTAATGTATGTGCTAGGCTAAAATTGTATGAGTAAACCATACACTGGCCAGCCTTATCACAATATTCTATTATATAATTACTGAAGAACAATTCTTATGTCCTTACACTCAATATTATTATTTGATAACATACAAAACAAAATGATATGATTCTATTTTATCTAGTAACGTCATTTTAATATACCTCTATATTATAATAACAACTTGTGCCAATTAATACTAACTAATCACTAATGAAAGTGTCAAAATATCTATGCTATGTGAAATATTCAACATTTAATACCTTTGATCAAAAATTATTCACTTTTATATATTCTAATTTTTATTCCTTCTCTGAAATTAATTATTGAAACACTGATTTAAATTTTATTTATTATCATATTTTATTACTCCAATAATGAGCAAAATAATTTTACTAAGGGGCCTTCTAAATACATCAGTGGAGCTGATCCCTCCTTGATCCTGAGACCTGCGATAGCCTTACCCCGGGGCCGGTATTAAGCTTAGATATGTTATTTTTTTAAGGTCAAACACGTTCCAATGTTCGTTTCATTACAAAATCAGAAATCTGAGGCAGCAATTTTAGGCCACAAGCTTCTGTCCGCGGTTTCACCCGCGTGGAAATAGATCCAAAAAGAAATAATCCCTTTCGCGGTATAAAAAGTAGTCATGTCATTCTCTTACCACTATGCAAAAAATCATGTCGATCCCGTGAAAAACAAATCTATCCCACGGGAACCATACATTTTTCCGGGATAAAAAGTAGCCTATGTGCTATTCTAGACCAGACTATAATCTATCTCTGTGCCAAATTTCATCCAGATCCGTTCTGGCGTGATTGAGTAACAAACACACATACATCCATACAAATATTCGCGTTTATAATATTAGTGGGATTATGAGTGAAATCAAAATACATATTTGGTACCAATATTAAACAAAATTAATATTGAAAAAGAATGTCGCGTGAATTGTAATAATCATATGACCATAATCGCCGTGTCAAATCCAATCTCCAATGTATACCCACCTTAAGTATTAAAAATAGTAATTACCTCTGCATCATTTCTTTATATTGCTGTGTATTATATTGTTGGAAGAATTGTTTGCCATATTCAAAAGTTGATATCATAATAGCACACGCTGGGGCCACCTTGAAAATCCTGGGTAAAAGACCAGTAAATAAACCTTTAAAGCCATGATTTCTGTATATATTTTTTGCAATATCTTGCATATTTGCAGCTCTCTGTTTTGAGGTTCCATCTGTGAAGGAATCAAATTAGTATTTATTAGCTTCGTGAACAAATGACAGAGATAATGATCTACAAAACATCCTTCTCTGTCATTCGAGTGGGGTCAGGTATTTTTAACCGACTTCAAAAAAAAAAGAGGAGGTTCTCAATTCGTCGAAATCTTTTTTTTATGTCTGTTCCCCGATTACTTGAAGACGCGTGGACCGATTTGTATTTTTTTTTGTTTGAAAGGGTATACCTACTTTCCAGGTGGTCCCATGGTCATCAGGTCAGGATCTGAAGATGGGATTCTGGAGAAATCGAGAACTATTCAAATTTTATAGGCACTATTGAAGCGATTTGGGTTTTTTTTTATAGTGACTTGTGCATTTGCTTTCGGAAAGAACACTTTTCAGTGCATATTTGAAGTCTGTATACTTTTTTTATACATCACATGAAACTCTTGATAGTGGTCATGAGGATCAAAATTTATACTGCTAGTTTTGACATGTACATTCTGGTGCTACAGCTGTATAACTTACATGACTGTATTATTTAATTAATTATATTCCAAAATGGCGACGTTAGTTCCAGCTATGGCCACCAAATTGACATAAGTGTGGCGCTATAGTATGTAGTGGCAATAAATATTAGCAGCTGTGCGAGCATGACGGTGAAGAAAGAAACTCTCTACGTAGACAAAAAATCAGTTAGAAAGAGAAAGATATAATTTCCCGTAGTGGCAAAGCAGGGCAAAAATTAGCGTCGCGAAAACCGGTTTTGTATTGCTTTATATCTATGTGACTTTGGGGTTCTTTTTTTATAATTTGAGAAGCTAGAGTCAACTGCTAGACCATAGACTGAAAATCCTTCCTTACATATTATAAAATGCAACGTCTCTCTGTCTGTTTGTTAGCATGCTTATAACCGGAGAACTACTATTCTTCTTTTTTTTTAATCATAGATATGTTTACTGGCCAGGTTATAAAATTAAAATGTATTTATTTGTTTGCTTGTCAAATATAACTTTCAACAATCAATGATTAATAAAATTACCAACCTGAGTAAATTTCCTTTTCTCCCAATTCTATTTGTTGATGGGTCTTTATAACGTCAAAAGGCAACGTCACTAATGCTGAAATCTGAAAACAAACACAAATAATAATCATTACTTTGCAGTACAATCCGTAATAAGAGACTTATGATGTCAAACTGTGTTTTTTGTGTTTTCATACCTTAATTTTTTTTTTCTTCACGGGTTGCTTTACAGCTCCCGAAACCGTGAAACCGTGTTACAGTTCCAGGGTACCCAACGGAAGACCTAGTCTCCCTCGTTTAGCCGATGGTATTTGTGAGGCTATATCTATCGAGTGGCTAGTTCTGTTGAGATATATTTAGATGGAAAAGCCTCTAAGTGTGGTTTGTCGGATTATGTACATAAGTTCATACCTTAAATTGGTATATATTCGTTTTCGAGACCCTTTATCTATTTAAATAAAAATTGCATGCTGTTCGTTGGTAAAGCGCATCACACAATAAGGTTTTTAGAAAAAAAATTGGAAGTGCTTTTTTCTATGGGTTTTTTGTATTAGGGGATTAAATAGGGGCTCCGCGGACGAAGCCGGAGCGGAACGCTAGTAAGGAACAATTAAGACTGGGATATTTTTCAAAGCTTTAAAATTATTCATACAAAAACATAACATCTTAATTTATCAAATAAATACAATTACGACACTTACACTACCAGCTATTGAACCACAAAGGAAATTGAATGCAAACTTTTTCTTTTCCGCTTCCTCGTTGGCTAGAGCAGATTTCACGGTTTCTAAAGTTGTCCAGTAAATACCTTTAAAAAGCATGTAAATATTATGCACCAAAGTTTTTAGGTGAGAATAGGCATGACCTTTCACCATATTGTAATGTTCATACTTCAAACTGATTAGGTAGAAGTGCAAGTATAAGAGAAATTATCAAAAATAATCTTCATACATACATATTATATACCGTCACGCCTGTTTCCCAAAGGGGTAGGTAGAGAGTATGGAGTGTCACTTCTCTCGATCTTTGAATACTTCTCTTGCTTCATCTACATCCATTGTTTCAAACATGCACATCTATTTTTAGTACTACATAATATATATGACCTCAGAATCATCAGATTCCTTGTTATTAAAATAATATATTAACAATAATTAATTATTTATATTTAACAAAATAAATAACAACAATTATTATTATTTATTAAAAATTAAAAAAAAAAATTATGTAATTAATAATAATTACAAAGGTTAGTTATAACAGTTAGTCCAATCTGGTTGCCGTCAAGGTCACGCCTATATTTATTTTAAAAACAGTACATAGGCTTTTTTCTTTCTTCATGGGTTGCCTCTTGCCTTACAGCTCTTGGAGACTTTGTCTTCCACTGAGTACATACATATCTCATTCACTTCCAACTATATCCATACATTTTCTCAACATACAGATTCTTTGTGCTGCATAGTTGATCTTCTTTAAGCACATCATTAAGTCACTGGCTCAGATTATCAGATTCAGATAAGAGAATGTGTGGGTTGCACAAGATGTATTTATTTAACACACTTTTCTTGCATATTTATCGTTGAGATGAACATTTGTTTAGATTAATTATAGACAACTAGCTCTCCGCCGATATTTTTGGACAAAATAAAACATAGCCTTAGGGATAATGAATATATTAGTGAAATAATTTTCAGAATCGGATCAGTAATTTCAGAGTTTACCCCTACATCCAAACTTCCAAACTTTACCTCTTTATAATAGTAGTACAAATAAGAATTCTGTAATAATATGTAACTGACCTGAGAAAGGCACATCTCTAAGAAGAGTAGATCCCAATCCTCTAAACAATCCTCTATAACCTTCGAGCTGCACAACGCGACGTAAAGCTATTTGAATTTCTGCAAAGGAGCAAGTTTAAAAAAAATGACCATAATATGCATTGTAAATAATGTTACAGTAAATACACGGCAGAAAATAAGTGTGTATATGAGCAATAATTATGTGTATGAACCAGTAAAAAAATTTTTTTTCAGAAACCATAATATGGTCTTATATTGTAGGTCTCTTATATTATCCTTCTTTCATCTTTATCATTTACTAGCAGTTGCCCGCGACTTCGTACGCGTTGTATTAGGTGTACACCCCACTTCACATTAGGGTAGGTGGCCTATAACCTTCCTTAAGAATTCGGTATGTAAAGTAAAAGCTAAGGTACGATTTTTATATTTTTATTTTAAAGATTAAGCTATTTTAAGAAACTAATTTGAATATTTTTGATTTCTATACAGTAGTTTTTTTATAATAAATTATCAAAGTTTTGGCACTGATGACATCATTATGTCGGCTGAATACTTCAATACCTTTGATATGTTGGTACAGAAAAAAGAACATCTGTGTTCTTTGAGTTTGACATTTAACAAACAATAGTGTTGCCGTCTCTAAATCCTACAAAATCTACCAAAACCCACCACTTCTACATAAAACATATTAAAACAACAACAAAGAAACACATATTTACGGCTTTTATACCATAGTCTGCACAGTTGTTGTGATACAAAATATATACAAAGGTCAAAGAATATCCTACCATAAAAAATGCTTAAACATTCTTCCTAAATAATAAACTAGATTAGTTATAAAAACTACTGAAACAGTAGTATATCTAGTAACAGGGTAACATTGGTTGACAAGTTGACAAGTAAATATTTTGCTTTTATTTAGCCGATATAATGTTAACTGAACATCTAATAAAAAACCGTCTTGAGTGGATTTGTGAAAATAGAGGTATTCTGTCTCCCTCGCAATTTGGCTTCAGAAAAGGGTTTGGTTCCATGGATGGCCTTAGTATTATCACAACCGATATTCGCTTAGCCTTTTCTAGGAGAGAATATCTGGTTGGCATATTCTTGGATGTTGCATCTGCTTATGATAGTGTCCTTCTTCCACTTCTCAGACATAAAATGTACCAGCTGAGAATCCCTGTGAGGATGTCTCACTTCATACTGAATCTGCTTATGGCCAGAACTATTCGCATTCATATTCATGGATCCACCCTTCCTGACAGATTTGTCTGGAGAGGCCTTCCCTAGGGCTCTGTCTTAAGCCCTCTCCTGTACAGCATATACACACATGATTTGGACAAATCAGTGTCCTCTTTCTGCCAAATTCTTCAGTTCGCGGATGACTTAGCTATCTATTGTTCCTCTCCATCTGTTCCCGAAATTAATTGCCGTCTGAACTCAGCTCTACATTATTTGAGTGTCTGGCTGGACGAGCATGGATTGTCCCTCTCTATCCCCAAGTGCCACACAGTTATCTTCACAAGAAAAAAATCAATTCCTGATTTGAATGTTAACGTCAATAACCACCCTATCCCAGTCTCTGATAGGGTCAAATTTCTGGGGGTCATTCTGGACTCCAGACTGACGGGTACTGCTCATCTGGAACATATCTCTCAAAGATGTGAAGGTGGCCTGAATGTTCTTAGAGCCCTGTCAGGCGTCTGGTGGGGCTCACATCCTTTTTCTCAAAAGATCCTGTATAATGCTATCATACGATGTCACTTTGACTATGGCTCATTTGTACTGGAACCCTGTAATAAAGTCCCTCTTGACAGGATCAACAGAATACAATCAAAAAGTCTTAGGATTATTATAGGAGCCATGAAGTCCACTCCAATTAACGCTCTTCAGGTGGAATGTTCTGACCCTCCATTACACATCCGCAGACAGTTTCTCTGTGATAGATACCTTTGTAAAGCCCTACAATTTTCTTGCCACCCTCTCCTACCTAAACTACAAAATCTCCTTGAAACTGTGCATCCTGACCAGGAAAGAACATGTTTGCTGAAAAGCTATATAAAATTCTGTAATATTCCCCTCCAAAAATCTATACAATTCCCTCTCTATTTATCGTCCTTCAAGTCTCTAACTTTCCACCCTCCTGTTATAAACAATTTTAACATTGAAAAAAACTCTCCCTCTGCTAACTCCCAATTCAATAAAGTGCTTGATAGACATTGGCAGGGATGGCTCACAATGTACACTGATGCATCCAAAGTGTGTGAGAATGGGAATCTTGGTGCGGCAGTGTGGATCCCCAAATACCATATCCTATTATCATATAAATGCCCCTCCCAGATGTCAATCTTCACAGGGGAAGCAATAGCTATCCTGGAAGCTATAAGTTACGCCCTCTCCCACAATTTAAATAAGTCATTAATCCTCTCTGACTCCTTAAGCTGCCTCCAGGCTATCATCAGCAACCCTTTCCGTGCTAAGTTGAAACACCCCATTATCCTTAAAATTAGAGAATCACTACTGCTTTGTCATGAAAAGCAGTTAAATGTTTGTCTGTCCTGGATCCCGAGCCACTCGGGTATAACTGGTAACGAAATAGTTGATTCATTTGCTAAAGGGGCTATTCAGACTGGATGCTCTGACTTTGGCTTGAATTATTGTTCTGATCTCTGCTCTATGGCTCATTCGGATCTTATGACTTCCTGGCAAAAACTTTGGGACCTTACCAAGACCTCTAAAGGAAGGTACTACTCATCTATAGTGGACAGTATTCCTGTTAGACCGTGGTTCTTTAGATTCAAGACATTGGAGCGTCAGGTTATATATCTACTATATGCCGTCTACGTTTGGGTCACGCATGTACCCCAGTTCACCTTAATAAAATGAGGATCAGGGATCACTCTATATGTGAGTGCGGACTGGATGAGGGACATGTAGACCACATTTTCCTCAATTGCTCTAAATTTCAACCATCCCTGTATGACATTATCCCTCCCACAGTCCCTCGCCCCATTAACTTTAAATTTGTATTATCATCTGTACATAGCCTCATATTTATGAAACTAATCTACTTTATTAGAATAAATAGAATAAAACTTTAATTAATTGTTATTAATCTTTTTTTTTTTTTTTTTTGTTTATTTGTCTTATGGTCTTACTAATGTATTAATAGGTGTGTGTTTTAATTTGTGTGGTTTTGGGTGTTTGCATTGTGCTGTCTTTTGTCCAGGTCAAACTAACAGTATCTCAGACTGGTGGCCTTTGATGTGAATCTACATTATCTACCTACTGATTATGGAGCTCTAAGTGTATTCCTCGAAATCACGGATATTTGCAGAGAAACAGTTGTCCCGTATGCTAACAGGGATTGTAAATAGAAACAGTTGTCCCGTATGCTAACAGGGTCTGTAAATGTGAAAAGAGATACATTTTTGCCCACTGATCAGCTGCCACAACTTGACATTGGCAAATCACCGATGAATATTGGTGGAGCCACATTAAAAAAAAGAAGAAGAAGACGTCATTCATAGGTGAAATGTAGGTTCGGGATTTCACATCCGGTCATGGCGACATACGCACGCGTTTTCGTCGTGGCGTGATGTGGAATCCAGTTTAATCCTGTTCGCGCTGTGATGGTTATGATTAATCAGTGATTAATAAGACATATCACGGTCGGCGGGATTATCTTAAATACCGATTTATCGGCTATAAACACTATAAAGGCTATAATACTTGACATTGGCAAATCACCGATGAACATTGGTGGAGCCATAATAAAAAAGAAGAAGAAGAAGAAATGTAGGTTAAGTAAATTATTTGTTTTTGAAAAAATAAGGACAATCTCACGATTTTAAGAGTTATAAATTGAAAAATACGGATTATTAAACCAATGTCTCGAAACGGTTTTGGATTCAGCATACCTTAACTTTTACTTTACCTACCGAATTGGGCTATCAAATGCAAATAAATAAATCTGAGTGGTTGTTTTTAGAGGTCTCTTTTTAGAGATTTTTATAATCTGTATATTATTACATAGCTACAAAACAAGATATGCAATTTTGCAGGTGCATTGATTCTCGATTCTCGTGGAATCAGGCACTACAAGAAAAAAATAAAATATATATGTATGTATATATAGATCATCATATTTCGGAAACTATAAATCCTATCAAGATGAGCTAAGTACCATATTCTAGACAACTTATTGGTGATAATTTTTCTCATTGACAGTTTTCTTGGGGAGAATACAAAAAAACCGTCATCAGGGAAACATTTAAGAGTGGAGGGGGTAAGCTGGCACTCTAGTGGTGGGGACTTTAGATGAAATACTTCTAGGGTCCTAAGGAACATGTGTGTCAAAAATCAGAACTACATTATTATTTTGTGAGGTTGGGCCTAAAATATGCAGATATTGCTTGGAGTAATATGGAATAGTGCAAGTCATACAATTTTCAATGCCATATCCCCAGCAGAGAATAAATACAAACAAACTCCATATTATCAGATTACTTATCATATATTATGCAACTTCATTGACTTATTACATATTGTGAAATTAATATAGGTTACTTATTGATGTGACACATCAAATATTTTGAATAATTTATTATTCAAATATTTTTTAATACAGTTGCTCGAAAAGTATTACTTTAGGTATAGTAGCTGTATTGAGTTGCTTTTTTTTTAAATTTTGTATACTTTGATTCCAATTCCTAGACAAGGGTATCCCAATGTATAAATATACTTACCAAAGAGTATTTATAGTATGTATATATTTGTATAATGTAGATGGTGGCGCCACAGTGCGGGGTAGCGGTTCTATTATAACATCAGAAATATTGGAACTCTGGACCCGTGAAATAATGATTTACTTTCTGCACTCATATCAAAATGTACTGTTGTTAAACCAAGGATCAAAACCTGGGACTTTGTATGCAATGGGTAGGATTACTAACCACAAGGCTAAACAAGAATTCAAATGTTAATAAGGAGGAATACATGGGTATTGTATCTATTTCATTACTAAATAAATTAATAAGTCTGCTTTGTCTTGTGTTTTACTATTGTAACATAGAGGATTTTGTTCATATTTTTACCCAGATACCTATAGGATAGGTTAGAGGGTTTTTTATAACCTCACAGAAACCTAATATAGCACACTATAGTATAAGATAGGATTACTTTTTTATGTCCACACAGAAAAATAATATAGGATAGGGTTATTTTTTATATCCACAGAGAAACCTATAGGATACGGTTATTTTTTTATATCCGCACAGTAACCTTAGTAATTTTAGTTATTATTATTAGTATATATATAATTATTAGTTAGGTTAGGTAAGGTAAAGATATTTGGGCTGATGATATACAGTATACACCCAATTTTTACCCCTAACTATGTAAAGTTGTTTTCTCATGAATTTCTCATTTCTTGAGTTGTAGGCTCGTAGTATAGTGATTTTAGTACAAAAAATTAGACATTATTGTTTTACAACTACTAGAACTGTGTAAGGTTACGAAACAGATGACAAGTCTTCCTCGCGAATAAATTTTTTTGAGGATGGTATTCTATGTGAAATGATGTAAAATAAACTGTAAATATCAACTTACCTACAAAAGTTAATTTTTTAGACTGCATTTTAGTTCTTATGAGTTCTAGTGGACTCACTAATGTAACTGCTGTTGCCCTGGCAGTCCCTCCTGCTATTAAGGGTATCCATATTGGTAGATTTGCTAAAATGTAAAAAAATTTTTTACATTGAGATTGAGAGTAGTATAGTATCTATCCATCTATCATCACACCTTTCATCATAAGAGGGGTAGGCAGAGACAATTGAATGTCATTTGTTACGATCCTGACATACCACTTTCTCGTCTTTTATATTCATCACACCTTTCATACATGCTCGGCGATTGTGTGTACTTTTAATATTTCTATCGATCAATACATTTTTTATATGTTCAATAAAAGTACACCTAGGTCTTCCTCTGTCTAGGTCGTCATTTTTGTATGAAAAATTACAGTAAGTAAAAAGACATGCAAAGATTGTTTTAATAAGACAAGTACAGAAAAAACCTATGTACCTTATCTATTAAATTTATTTATTATAACCATAAAATAGTTTATCAATATTTGATGGAAACAAATATTTCCTGTTATACACAAGTTACATCACATAACCTTGAGCATTATTTTTATGTCTATCTACTTAGTTACATTAAGTAGGTAACTAAAATAAACATTCTAAGATGCAGTCAAAACTAAAATTAACTGCAATACAAGTTTTTTATTTGAAACAATTATAATTGTATCTAATTAATGCTATATTTTCCATTAGGCACTTATCTTTATCATAAAAGAAGAAAAAAATGCCTATATAAAAGGTTTAAAGTTAAATAATATGAACAAAAATAGTACTTATAAGCTCATAAACATATGTACTTACATGTTCCAGTGAAATCATTATAAAAGGACTTCATGTTAAACCGTAGTTGTTCATATGATACAAAATATATTACTGTACAAGGGACAGCTAACACTAGAGTAGGGCTTAGACCAGACCATAAAGCAGGCACTCCTTCTAATTTCGTTATTTTATAAAATGCATCCTGTTCATATAAAATACATATTAGATATCACGAAAAATATATGTACAGTGTAAACTCTTTATAACCACTCCTTTATAACGAAAAAGTCTATAGTTAACATAGATATTGCTCGTGATTGGTTGCTTTACATTATTACCCATACATTATAACACTCTCTTTAATGAAACAATACATCTTAGTTTAGACTTCTGTGTTCTTTTTGTTTGCTTAAGACATTAATATACATTTTTAACAGCAACAGCTTACATTTTCTATGAGAAAGCGGTTCCTATACTAGTTATTAAAATAAAAAGTGTATTTGTACCCTTACACTGTATTTTTGTCAATTCTCCACATAATAACACTCAGTCCCTTGAGTTTCTTATAGAGAGTTTACACTGTAATATTATCAAGGTTTCAATGCAAATAAGTTCATACCATGGTTCCATGAAAATGTGTTCTTCTAGGTATCCATCCAGTTTCACCACAAGGACATAAGTGCTCCATTAAACCATTGCAATACAAATAACATTTATTTGAGAGCAGTGCCTTTTGTTGTGCCTGTAGTCTTATTTTAACCACATCCAAAGGGGTCACTAGAACAAACAAAATGCAGTTTGGACTTAGCTACTTTTTAAACTTTAGCGTTTAAGATTTTAATGACAAGAATAGGACTTATACTCACTAAATAACGAGGTTATTATCGCACCGGTGCATGCAGATGCCATTTGTTGAAAAGGTGTTATCCTAAATCGAGGATCGTCCTCTCGAATCATTGTGCTATGAAAAAATGTATCACTTCAACTATAATAGTGTAAAATATTGCTTGCACCACACTAAAAGAATAAACAAAGACGACAACGAAAAACAATAAATTAAATTACAAAATTATGAAATAATTTTACTGTCAAAGTGTCAATGCTGTCCACAGAGCAAGCAAAGAGACACAGATAACTATATTATGCAAAGAGAATATAATCACTAAGAGCAAGTACTCAGCGGGACTTAGCCAAACCAAACTCAGCTGTCAATATATTTATCGCTATCAACCTCAACGTCAAGAAAAAACGAGAAAATAATTTATTTTGTATGGGTATCAGTCACTTGTGTATATTTATTTATTGGCAACATTATTCATTTTGTTTTCTGATATTTATTGTGTGTTACAACCACAACTTTTCGATTTTGTCTAACCAAAATCGATGGTGCGAACTGCGACCCATGCGAATAACCCGTTTAAAAAAAGCAAAAATTTTTTTTCCATTACACCTACAATATAATAAGACGTAATAGTGGAATAGTGGTACTGGCTGCATTTCCCCGCTAAATCGTAATGCTGATACGTTGAACGAGGAAATATTATATTATTTATATGGTATAGATGACAGTTTTGACAAAAAATGAAGAAACCGTCAAAGTCGCCTAAAGCCCTCTGTGGAGATAAAAATTGCCGTTTTCTACCCCCATTGTGCACTTCCTGTTGGATTTCTTTGATTTCTCAGACAATAGTCTGGCTGGCAACACTCAGTGTCATCACTGCCAAGCGCATGTATGGAGGGCGTATTGGCATTAATTTTGAAAATAATTTTGAAAATATATTTTTAAACATACAATAATATTGTATTTCGTGTTTTGAATTTTTGTAAATGCTAATTATATTTTGAAATGTTTTCGAATATACCAAGGACATTCTTGTGAGTATTACTTTTTGATTAAGTACACTTTCGTTTACATAACGTCAATTTTGTATTATTTTCCTTTTTTATTGTTTTCAAAATATTATCACATGTGATTGCTACAATATTTTATTTATTGTAAATTTTATATATATTCGTAGTCCCAATCATACATTACGTGAATTACCTTGCATATACTTAGCCTGTATGAGATATAATATCTAGTACCTATATCTTGAAGTATTTTTAATTTTGCCATAATTAATTTTAGTCTTGTTTGTATACTAAATATATTGTTGATGTGATAAAGGGTACACTTTAAAAATAACAAACAATGTACTTTCATTCATTTCTTGCTAGTAAAATAAGGTTTCAGCTACAAAATTCATGGTCATGGACTATTGACTTTATGTATGTGCTAATTAGAACTAACATTCTGTTGGTTGTTATTTTACATATTTCTTGTCATATAGGCTGTACTTATATTATTAAAAGAAAACATTTCCTACTTCTTCTGAATCCATTATCCATAATATATCTATTGTTTCTTGTAGGATTTGTTACTTAATTTATTTAGAGGTCCATGGTTTGACCACCATTACTAAAATATGTTCAAATATTTATGTCCTTCCCTAAGGTTAAAACTTTCTCCATACCAAATTTCATCAAAATTAGATCAGTGGTTTAGCTGTGAAAGTGCTTTCACATTTATATTATTGGTATATTGATTATATTGATGAATACCTATATGATAATATGATGAAATTAAACCTACACTTAAATTATCCTTATAATTATTTAGGAGTTACATAATGTTAAAGTTAGTATGATTTATTGACTCAAATAATTTTGCATTTTTGATATTTCTGCAATAAAAGTGAAACAGCATTTCTTACTCAATGCAATTGACATGAAACGGTAAATCTATTTAATCAAAAGTTTCAAACAATACAAGTTGTATAATCTAATCAAAACTCTGCAATATCTGCATGGAAACACACAAACTGAAATACATAGAAACATATCAATGAATTCACTGTATACAATTCTGTTATCACAAGATGTGATAAGTGATAATGGATCCTTTGAAGTACCTACTGTATTTGCATATGACAGCACATAATTTAGCATAAGTACCTACCTACATTCTGTAAGATTTGCTTAAGTATTTTAGACCCTAGCTTTTTTTAAAATAAAACATAGCCTTCTAGAATTTCTAGAATAATGTAATGAAAGATTTTTTAAATTTGTTCCAATAGGTTCAGAGTTTAGTTCTTACAAACAAACAAACTTTCACTCTCTGTTTATAATATTAGTACCTTATATCATGGTTCCTTTCATCATCATTCATTTAGCTGTTACCTACTGTATGTACCTAAAATGTTATTGAATACAGAGATGCATATTTACAGTACAGTTCTTAGGGTGATAAAAAGAACAAATTTAGAAGTGCAATCCTCCAATAAATTTAAATATGCCATTGTTTGAAATGTAGGTACCTACAGACTTTGTAGTAATGCTCTTGCCTCCTACTAATAAACACTGTACAAAGTTATACAATGTTTTGTCTTCCTCTGTTGACGATTTGTGTAAGACAATTTTGGACAGAAAAAAAAAGAATTTAAGTTTAAGATACATTAAGATTCCCCTCCTATAATAAATGAACATCCCCTTTGAGCCATATTGTATAATTATTAATAAGGGGGTAGGTAGATGCTTCAAGCTTCATTTAGGAATAACAGAGACTTGGTTTTTGAGTATCATTTTTGTTATAGATAAATCTCATCATAAATATAAAATGATGTCATGCACATTAGTACAGTCTAACAATAAAAGATTTGCTAGATTTTTTTCTGATTAAAATGAACCCACTTTTGATTAAATTTCTATAATATGTGCACTTGTTTAGCATAATATTGAATTTGATTAATCACTTTGTCTCCTTTTTTTCCATTTCTTTTATGTCAAGGGTCCATGGGACCTTCTTTTGAATTGTCTACATTTTCTGCATTTACAGTAACAGTTACTTACACAGTAAACGCAGAAAATAAATATACATACAAACTTTATAATAGGTACTAGTTTAGACTAGAAATAATTACATTGAAAATCATTTTAGCTCTTACATTGTTTCCTATGATGGAAAATTTAGTAGTAACAGAGCTTTATACTATTTATAGATGTCACATTCTGACTTGGCAACGTTGCATTGCATGAGCCTCAAAATATGTATTGGCTTACAGAAATAGCTAACACTATTATATTTTAAGGTCTAGGTGAAACACTAATTTTCAATGTTTATAAAATAGTAGCTGTGCACTGCGGTTGCACCTGCATTACTAGCTACTGCTCCACCCCTTTGGATTGTAGCGTAATGTTATATAAGGCTATATAGCCTATAACCTTCCTCAAGAATTGTGCTATCAAATGCAAAAATGTTTTTTCGAATCTGACTGGTATTTCAGAGATTAGTATTATTAGTATAGATTATGTAATCTATCTAATAAATTTAATGAAAGTGTCTGTCTGTGATTTCAAAATTAATACCAATGTCAAGTGGGATATTATTATGTTTTTATACTACACCTGCTCGCAAATTATTTATTTACTTCATCAAAAACAGCGCCGAAAGTACGAAAGGGTGGTAAAAGTTATATGCGGCAAGAGAGTTCATATTAACCGGGATGTAATAGGTTTCTTTTGTTTGTTCTGTAAATTCCGTTCGGAGAAGGCATTCTATATTTTGATGTTTCCAAGGCCAAAGCCAAGTCCTGCCGCACATTCTCTTTACCTTGGCAGTGTGGCCGGAGTCAATTCTTTAACAGACGTAAATATCTGTATTTTTAGAAGAAGTTGCTGACTTTACGTGCCATCTGAAGCACGAGGAGTCAATTAAATATAATATTAACTAATTGAATATCTTATAAAAAAATTGGTGTTAGTTTAGTATTTTTGCCACCAGTGGGATTTGAGAACCGGACCTCCCGGTTTCAAGTCAACGCTCTAGCAATTAGAAATGAATTTCGACTCCTTACTAAATTCATTCTAAAAATGCAAAGGTAATCTACCACCTAGTCAAGTCACGTCAGCTTTTCAATATAAGTTAAAATGGCACGCGTTTTCCTTTATTGAAGCTGTTAATTTCTTGTATTTTCCTCGTAGATGTATAAAATCGTATGTATCACGTGCGATATCATCACGTGTGCTCGTTGGTTATCGGCCTCTTTCATCCCTTAATGAACAATCTACTATTTTTCATTGTAAGGCAAGCAAATGACTCTATCACCACCTGCTATTGAGCAAAAGTCGCAATTGTTTTGTAGGAAGGACCCTCCTAGCTTGTAAGAACCTTAGATAATAACTGTTTTTAGATTTTTTGTCTGTCTGTTCCACCCAATGTTTATCCAGAATAGGCTCTGAAACTGCTAAAGTAATTTTAAAATGGGATCGGGTGAACAGTGATATCAAAATGATCCGAGTGAAGCCATGGGCAGCATCTTTATAACATTTCGTAATATTATAAAATGTAAAAATATTGTAAAGACCCATTGTTTGTTTTGGAATGTAGTAGGTATCTATTTTCAAATGGTTTGGTACTTTAGGCATCAACTTGTTAGGAATTGCAAACTGCTATGTTAAAATTAGAGTATAAAATAAACATCGGTTGCTACCAGCGATCTTAGAGTTGCTACTAACTACTTTCCAGAAATACTGGTTTATTAGTCACATGCAGTCATGGATTTTTCAAAATCCCTCCAAGAGTCTAACTGATAATTTCGGATATTGTACCTATCACTAGATCACTACATATGCTAATATTATTAAAAAAGTCTCCCACCGCGTTTGTCTGTGTCCTATTCCCTACGAAACTACTGAACGGATTTTGCGGTGGTTTCACGATTATATAGATTGATTCAAGAGGAAGGCTACGAGTATTAAATCACAGTTCACAATAACAACTGAGGAAATAAAATGCATATTGTGTTTACGTTTCAAAAATTTCCACGGGGGAAGCCGGGGCGGTGACCTAATAGTACGTAAATAGGTCATTACTAACAGCCACGCCTCGCGCCATGAGTGGACTTTTCCAGGGAAACGGTCGGCCAGCTGTTTACTTTCATACAAATTAATTGAGATATTAAATAAATTAATATATAATCTTCCGTCGACATTGAGCGCCTGATGTTTATATTGTGGCCTATTAATATTACGGCTAAACGAACTGGTATAGAGGTAACGCAGACAGAGAAATAGAACTTTGTCTGTACCTAGTTACTATACAAAATCTTATGGCGGTATCACAGACTGTCTGGTCTGTGTTTCATCAGATAGAAAATTGAGAAGATTGGTATAAATAACCGACCTATACCTATTGTAAATTGTAATTTGAATGGACATGGCGAAGTAGGGTTCCGTACCAAAGCCACGCAGGCGAAACCGCGATCAAAATCTTATACTAGTTGCATATTGTAATTTTGAGCAAAGTAGGTACTGCATATTTTAAGTATTTTACATCTTGAATCGTATCTCACGTTTGTTTTCGTAACAGTTAATCGCCTTTCAAGTTGATAAGAACATAAGAACAATGAACCTTAGTTCTTACGTTTTCAAGTTTGCTATTAACTAAATTTAACTAATTTATATTGCAATTTTTAACACATCATCATCATGATCATTGAATTGCATAAGTTGGTAAACTACAGAAAACGATATACACCCATACATCAAACAACTAACGTAAGGCCTATCCATATTTTTTTCTGCTATAAACTATTCCTAATTTCTCTGTAAATAATCCACCTGTGTCACTGTTATTTTGAATTTTCAATAAGCTACAAAAAACGCGATATAATTGAAGGGTAATGGTATAACAGCGTTTTAAAATAAATTAAGAGCTTTGTGATAGATTATGAAAGAGAAAACGGGGGCAAAGTTTAACCACCCATATTTCCTATTCAATAAAACCAATTTAAAAAATAACGGCTATACTGAATCACTTAGATATATTGAATAAGTAACTATGTAGGTATATATGCTAAATTACAGTGGGTTATTTACTGAGAAATCGGGAATAGTTTATGCCCATACAAATTATGGATATAGGACTCTTAAAGGGGTCATACCAACTTCAAATTGGTTCTGTATAGCGGTGTTTATTTCAGATTAAGATCCCGAACACAAATTAAAAAAAAAAACTTCTAGCTTGCTTCAGTTCAATTTGTAGTTCAGCTGTTCATATTAGATCTTTTATATTATTTTGTACTCGTTCAAAGTCGGGGCGGATCGCTAGTCAATACTAATAATTAACTAAATAGTTAGCAATTAGTTACCGAACTTTTTCAGTTAAGTATAGGTATAAAACGTGACGATGATTTTGTAAAGCGGGCATCACGTTTCGTATGTCCTTGGCAACAGAATATTTTATTACCGTGCTCGACTCGATACTTGCAAGACGGACGTTCGAATTGAATAATCATTTCTTACAGTATTTTTGGAACAGCCTCGACTTTTGTCAATAGATTTGTTAAAGGATGTTTTTTTTCTCTGAGCTAGATACATATTTACATAATTGTTACTATTATTTCTAAAATAAAGAGGCTGAGAGCGAATTTTATGTAAAAGTACAGTTTTAGATAGTCTTTTTCGCGTGACAGCTATTAGAGCACGTACACAAATTGAAAATGTTGGTGAAGTTAGAATAATGTGCCATAGAGCACAACTTTTATTTTTCTAATATGAATTAAAAGCCGACTCGCTGACAGAAAACCGTCTGCCTCTTTGTACGTGCCCGTAAGTCCCTTAAAGTGTAGCTGGCTACAGTTAAAAAGCAGTCCTACTATGTTGTTGCTTTCCTCTTCATTATTGAGCTTACATTTCCGTTTCAACTCGCAGAATTGGTATTGTGATTTACGAGTTATTTTAAGATATTACAATGGAGCGCTAATTATAAGTTCCTTATGATTTCATTTTACCATATTTGTAGTTTGACGACACACATTGACAAAACCGGCCAAGTGCGAGTACAATATTTAACACTACAAGTGTTAGGTGTTTTTATAATTTTTTGTTTTTATTATTTGTTGTTTTACTTAAAGAATTTTACTAGTTAGACGTTTGTATGTGTACATATTGCCATACGCAATTACTGAACGGATTTTGTTGCGGGTTTCACTGGTTGATTCACCGGGAGGGTTTACGAGTAGGTATTAAGTTTAGGAGCTGAGAATTTACAGTTTAAGTGAATCAAGTCAGGGAAAAAATGATGTAGGAAAGAATTGTGTATATAACATTTTATTCTACACAATCTGCGGTAATATACATATATCTCTCTCCAATATATATGTATTTCTGTAGGTAATCAAATTGTTGTAAACCCAATTTGTACCCGTGCGAAGGGTCACTTCGTCGCCTTTTATCCCAAGAGGGGTAGGCAGAGACAATCTAATGCCATTTGTTACGATCCTAACGTACCTCTTTCGTTTCTTATTCATCATACATTTCATACATGCTCGGCGATTGTGTGTACTTTTAATGTTTCCATCGATCAATACCTACATTTTTTAGGTCATTCTGCCAACATTTCCTTTCACTTCAGCCATATAAACCTTTTTAGTCAATCTTTCATCCTTTATTCTTTCAACGTGTCCAAATAAGCGTATATAAACTACTTTTCTTCATTTTAGTCACATCATCTTTCACTCCGCATTCTTCTCTAATGACATCGTTCCGGATGCGGTCAATACGCGTTATATCACACATTCTATATATATAAAATACTCATAACTCAATATTCCACAGATGCACGAACAGCAGCATAGTGGGTCCGAATCGGGCGGCCTTAGCGTACGTGCTGACGAAATGTCCAGGACTTGTGGAGCCGGGCGTGGTGCCGTGTCGGGAGTACCACGAGGTGACTGGCAGCGTCATTTGTCCCAATACGGTCCGGGGTATAGACCACATGCGCGATCCTCGACTTAATAAGGTAAGGACAAGGGTATGTTAATAGGCAATGATGATAGACTTTCTAAATGATGTACGTCTTCCGATTAGTATCAACCCTGGGACCCTGATTAATGGTAAGCAGATATTGCCAGAAATAATTTAGTTTTAATACAAAGAAGTTGAGAAATGGAGCAGAATGGCTACTTTACCTAAATGATGACGTCATTTTGGCGTCTGTCAACAAAACTTAGAAAATTTATTTAAAAAAAACTACTTGCTTAAAATAACTTAATCTTTGAAATAAAAATACAAAAAACATACCTTTGGGGTAAACAGAAAGGATTGAAGCAACACTTCGATTCATGCACAAATATTAAAACTGTATATTTCAGGGTCTGGCGTTTACACTGGAAGAGCGTCAAGCCCTCGGCCTCCATGGCCTACTGGCGGCTAAGTTTAAGACGCAAGAAGAACAACTTGAGATCTGCACAATATCCATCGACAGATACACGGAAAATCTCAATAAGTACCTCTACCTCGTCGAGTTACAGGTGACTAAACATAATAAAGGTACATATAATTTAATTTAAAACCTGAATCGGGTAGAGGTGTAATTAGCTACTGTCTATATGTAGTTTTCAGGTGAAGGTTTTTGTTGGGAATGTTAGAACAATTTATTATAGTGTCCGGCAGCTAAGATCCTGTCTCGTCCTATTTTTTTATGAGAGCCATACAACATCACGTTATTTCATATCAATCGATGTCGGCGCTGTTAAATTTCTATTGAAATTAGCTTGACAATAGTGATACGATGACACAAGAAACTGCCCACTGTGACGCTATGGAGAACTGGGTATGCTGGTTAGCCCCTCACACCACCTCAGGGTATCGTCGGGTTCAAGGATTTAGTCAAACACGAAGAAATATGAATAATGTTTCTTTATTGTATCATTGGTAGGTATACATTACACAAGGAAAGGAACTATCACGTCCAAAAGGAAGGAATAGGGCACGAATGTATTCAAACAAACCAAGAAGTTTTATTATATTTTAGTCAGACAAATGAACAAGTGGTTTTGCCACATTGTTACATCACTAGCCTCTCAGAGTTGTTCCTAGCTGTCAGACACTAAACTAAAACGCAAATACGTAAATAATATAGATATAAATCCGACGAGGCAGTCTATTGCATGTGTGTGGGCTAATCATGTAAGACAAATAGATGATTGTTATTGCACTAAGAGCACTAAGTATACAATGAAAATATTTTGCCTTGTTTTTCCCTGTATTCAATCTGACGCAACGAACATATCACTGCATATTATAAAACAATGTCCCCCGCCGCGTCTGTCTGTATGTGCCCTTTTCACGCAAAAACTACTGAACGGATTTTATTGCGGTCACTATCAGATTTACGAGGAAGGTTTACGATTATTAACCTATCATGTCTAGGAGCTGAGCATTAACGGTATAAATGAATCAAGTCTGAGCAAAAGTTAGCTCCAGCATGGCGTAATTATGCTGTCTAATCCGTCAGGGATATAACAAAATAATGTAAGAAAGAATTGTGTAGAATAAAATGCATATTTTTTAATTTTTTTTTTCACGAGTTTCCTAACAGCTCCCGAAACTGCGTTACGGTCCCAGGGTACCCAGCGGAAGACCAAGTCTCCCTCTTTTAGTCGATGGTATTTTTAACAGTAGCATAATATCTATTTCTAATCCGTGTGAAAATTGGAAATGAAAAAGATTATACACTGGATTCAAGGATTCAAGGCCCTCCCCTTTGCGTTAAATGTACCTACCGCATGCAATATGCGGTAGGTACATTTAACGCAAAGGGGAGGGCCTTGATTTCAGCAGGGGATCCAGGTGGATGAAGGGTTATTTCCTTGTTACTTACATATCCACAATTAGGTATATGCTATGGATCATGCACAGATTGTATAGCTTATTATTTTAATATTTTTTATTGAAATTATTTTAACATGGGTTTTGACTTGTATTTATTTGTTATTCACTTTGTATCTTTGGATGGCGCTGATTAAGGGTTACTAAAGTTAGATTTACAGAGTTTGGTTACAATGTTCAAGTAATGTGTTTGTATCCGTTTATAATTTTGATGACGGGTTGTCAGAGTGACTAAGGATATATTTATTGGCAATGCGTAAGTACCTACCAAACCTAAACGATTTTTAAGACGAGACTTTAAATTACAATATGCCGCAAATATGGGCATTAGAAAGAGACTTGGTAAAACCGGTCGTAGGTCGTACCTACTCATATTTTTTAATCTTGATAAGCAAGCACAGTAAAAATAATTTAAATGTAACAACAAAGTTTTATCAATTGAGAACCGTAAAAACCTGACAGACGGATTGAGAAAATAAATTTAAAATATTAAAATTTTCCCTAAGTATATTATAGTTGATCGTCTGTAATAGTACCAAGAGTGTAGTGTACCGCGTCCATGTCCATACAAATGGAGAAAACGTTTTACTACCCCTAAATATCATTTAATTTTAACGATTTTGTAATATGTTACTGACATAATGAAAAACTACGTACGTATTTTTTCCTTTTTTCTAAATTCGTAATAGGTCAAAAGTCTCTCAAATCTCGGTTTTTTTGGTTATAACTTGCTCGTAATAAACCGTCTGTATTTGAGAAACAAAGCAAAATTTCAAAAAAAGCAAAACGTACGTACGTAGATTATAATCTGCTAAAACGTTTGACACCAACATTATAAGGTTTCGTTATAGTTTAGTAGGTGTAAATCGTTTTCCCCCAAAACGCAATTTTCAACGAAGAACATACCTACGAACACTCACGAGCTGCAGTGTTCTCTGTCGCACTGATGCCCGTGGGAAGAGCGCGCTTGAGACAGAATATGATTTTCTAAATACCTATTTCGCTGCGTACGCTGAGCTACACGATCCTCTTAAAAGAGACAAACAGTTATTTTCATTCCTGCATTTAGCAAGGAACGCAGCGATATTTGCCCCTGTGCGTTTCTATTGTATTTTTATTTATTTATGTGCTTCCTTTCATCATTATTTCAAGAATCGCTCACATAATTGATTACATAACTAATCAATATTAATTATAGTTCTGAGGAAAACAATAGACTCTGCGTCACAGGTCTGAAGTAACTTAGATGTGAAATCCTGCTGCACACTGAGTTTATTTCGAATGACGGTTTACGCAAGTTACACCCGCGCCGCGCCGCATTTAATGGACAACATTTCATTTTTTTAATCACCCATTTTTATTACTTTAATCAAAAATATATTAAAAAATAAGTTACACGTATTTTTGTATTTTATTTTTGGTTGAGTTTTTATATTTTTAATTTAATTATGATTTTTTATAAATTCTGAGGACTTATAAACTAAAAACCTTAGCTAGGACTAAAATTAAGAAATATAAACTGGCACCCAAAGAAAGTGACTGATAGTGTCAGTCAAGCCACAGAGTAAACGTTATAGAAATGCAAAGAGTATAATATACCGTGTTCCAAATAGGTGTTGCCGTAGCCGGAACTCAAATCGCCTACAACATTATTCATAATGTATATAATAATACTAGCTTTTGTACGCGGTTTCACTCGTAAATATATTTCCTGTGATAGCCCATTCGAAACTAGCAAAACTTCCAAAAAATATTATATAAAAGAAGTATTTTTATAATATTATTTAAAGAATAATTATTAATTTAGCTTCAAATGGAATAAAAATGGGTAAAATTAATAGAAGGCAACACCTGAGTTCAATAACTAACAACTCTGCCAACAGACATTAGTATTTTTAAATTAGAGGGTTAGCACAGATTAGGGCACCTATTAATCCTCATTTTTCAATATTTCAGTATTTTTAAAATAACTCGAAAATTAAAGGATATAAAAATAAAAAAAAATGAAAAATAAGCTTTCTAGCATGTAATCTCCAAACGGTTTTCGAATTTTGGTACCTTACGAAAAATGAAATGTTGTCCATTTTAGCGATTGCGCAGCTTTCGTGACAAACTTCACAGCGGCAAAGATCGGTTCGTTTGTTGAAAATATATATTACACTGTATTTATCTATTTATCATAATACAGAGATTAATCGAATGCCATGTGCTACAATCCTGGCATATCTCTTTCGCCTCCTATATTCATTACACCTCTCTGCCCTCAATAATCAAGATAGTTCATTTAATACTTACAATTTTTTCGAATAATTGCAGGACAGAAATGAAAAGCTGTTTTTCCGACTGCTATCGGAAAATGTCGAGAAGTATCTGCCGATAGTTTACACTCCGACTGTGGGCCTCGCCTGTCAGAAGTTTGGTCTCATATACCGGCGGCCGCGCGGTCTCTTCATTACCATCAACGATAAGGGGCACATCTACAATATTCTGAAGAATTGGTAAGTATCTTGTTTGTTTGACTAAGAAGTAAACTTGACCAGAAAAAACCTTGTTTTCACACTTAATTATTTCTACGGGCGAAGCTGGGGCCGAAACTTAGTACTATATAATTAACTAGCTTTTTGTCCCGGATTCGCGCGTGGATGTTTTCTCCGGCCCTCTATTTATCTCTCTTCCCTTATTGCCCGCTACTTCGTACGCGTTGTATTAGGAATACAATTACCCCCTTGGGTAGGTAGCGTAATTTTATAAAATAGGTCCAGTACTTAGTTTTGAGTTTATAGAATATGAACAAACAAACAAATATAGCCTATGTTGTTACTCAGTGATAATATAGCATTCTACTGGTAAAATATTTTTTAAATTGGTCCAGTAGTTTTTGAGTTTATAATCTCTTTATAATATTAGTATACATTATATGAAGACTTATTGCAAATTAGGTCTTGTTGCCGATGTTGCCATTGTTAGACTTATTGACATCCCCTTCCTACTCTGGTCTGAACATATTGGTGATTTTTTTTAAATAATTTACACTTACTGGGGATGTTCTACAATCCATCCAAAATTAAGGCAGTTTAGTAACAGCCTTGCTGAATATAAAACAAGTTGAGCAATCGATGTTTTTTGACAAATCAGAACTTCAGACTCAGTTGAATCGTTTTCTTATGATATCAATTTGAATGACTATTCGATGGTGAACAGATTCAAATAACATTACATTTCTTGGAGATCGTGGTAAGCCCCCATGTATAAACCTTGTATTTCTTATAGGCCCGAGCCCGACGTACGAGCAATTGTAGTCACAGACGGCGAAAGGATTCTGGGTCTGGGTGACTTGGGCGCCTATGGCATGGGAATACCTGTGGGTAAACTCTCGTTGTACACCGCGTTGGCTGGCATCAAACCGCACCAATGCTTACCCATTACCCTCGATGTGGGTACTAATAATCAGGTTTGTAATTTTTTAATTTCTCATATTTTTAATTGCTTTGATCTGACATCTGACTAAGGAAACAAATATCTGCATTTTTTGACACAAATAATTTTACTCTACTTTGGATATCCAGCTTTGCGTGGTCAGGAGGAATTTCGTACATTGACCTCAGTGACGAACTAAGGTTTTGTAGACGAGGCATGTGTTAAAAATATTTGTTATCTCTGTCGAACTCCGTCATTCTCAGTCACTCGTTTCACTTGTATCACATTTTTTTTATGGCGATGACAGTTGGGATGACTTATCCTATGATCCTTTTAGCCATGGCGCTTGCTACGAGTATTACCACTAGGCTAAACATAGCGTCATGCTATGAATAATTATTGCCTGATTTCTTTGACGATACCGCTTGTAAAATACAGCGAATCCTTATCATGCATACATAAGTGATTTAAAATCTATATCTAAGTGAGATATTATGCAATTTACTGAAGCATACGTGACGATAGTTTTTTTAGAATTTTTACGTCCCTATTAAAATAGTCTAAATGGAATTTGATGAAACGATTAAGGTTCTACATGTAGACATAAAATCTGCTAAAGGGTGTCGTAGATAAATAAAAAACGTATTGCTCACATGGCTGTGATAAGCATCTTGTTATGTAATTATGTTATGTTTCATAGTATAGAAATGGCAATACATACAACAATCCAACGACTATGAGTAAAAGGAATACTCCCCTACGCGTGTCGCTGGAAAGTTGTATATATGCCAATGTATTAAATATTTTCAATAGCGCGATACAGGTTTCAATTTCAATATTGTGAGACAGTAACGATGCGACATCTATCGACGCGAGCACTTACTAAAACGAGAATGGACAATTCGTTTCAGGAATTGCTGGAAGATCCTCTGTACATTGGTTTACGTCAAAAGAGAACAAGAGGGCCGGAGTACGACGCATTCCTCGATGAGTTTATGGAGGCCTGCGTTAACAGATACGGCCAGAATACTCTGATACAGGTAATTATAGAGAGCACGACGTGTGACTCGCCATCCACATGATGGAAAGTGGCTATGTTTGTCCATGAATGGAAGTGACAAACAATAGTAGTTACCTCCATTGTGCCGGCTTTTTGAAAACGCAATGGTTGTGCACGAGGCAAGGCAATTGGTGAGTACATAATAATATGTACTCGACTTCATACTTCGGAGGGCACGTAAAGCCGTCGTCCGGTCACCAACCCGCCTGCCAAGCGTGGTGACTGGCAATACCTCTCAATTAGCACCACTAAATTGGCACGCTAGAGGGTGACCATGATCCAGCAGTGGATCTTAAAAGGTTGATGATGATGATGATGATGAATAATATGTTCGACTCGGGGTATGTGAATGTCGGTTATATACTGGACTAGATGACCCATGCGAAAACTTCGCACAGTTCAACTAATCTCCAACAGATGGCGTCTTTTGCAAAATACATAAATTAATCTAATTTTAAAAGAAACATTTAATTTTGATTGGTTTGATTATTTTTCGTAATTAGAGGGGAAAATAATCTTCATAAAAAACAAATCATAAAAATTCCATTCATAAAGTTATCAGTGATTTTTTTTTCATATGTAGGTAATACTTAATATATGATGTGCACTTATTTATCACCTGATTGTACATTATGGAGTAAATATCATCATTACGTAAATATGATTTGAAGTGGTTATCAATATTGACATTATCTACAAGAATTTAATAAAAAAGGCAAATGTTAAGGTTATAAGAGATCAATATCAATTAGTGTATCTGTGACAGCAGGACCGTTAACATAGGTTAAACGGCACCCAACAGATATAATAAGGATAGGTGATCGATTTGTAAGTTTGTACTAAGATGCATTTTGATTTTAAAATGACCTATTGGTCAGATAATGGTTTTTATTTCTTCTTAGGAATCCGGGGCGTTTCACAATTACCTATGAGTATTTATCTCTTATTTCATACTTGCTGTTTGAAATTAAAGATAAAATTCATGGCTTAGCCCGTGGAGCCCATAATAACTTTCATCCCCGATTATGGTCTTGAGTTCATACAAAAAACCCATAGAAAAAAGCACGTTCAGTTTTTCCTGATTTTTTTCATTTCCCGGGGAATTTTTCTAATATTTCTTTCACTAAAAACCTGATTCGAACTATTACGAACATTAAACCAAATCGGCCCAGCCGTTCCCAAGTGATGAAGCTTACCAACGAACATCATTTTATTTTTATTTATAATATTGAGTCACACATTTAAAATAATCTCAATTTTGCAAACAAACATGTTTGAAACGAGTTAAATTTCTGACTAAAAGACTGTGACATCTCGACTTATGGAGACAATAGGCTGAATCCGGAAATCTTTTGGGATAATTTCTTGTCACTATTAAAAAATTCCAACAGGCGAAGCTGGGGGCGTAAAACTAGTCTTATAATATATTTTATTACTTTGCAGTTTGAAGATTTCGCGCTTGTCAACGCAATGCGCCTACTGGATAAATACAGGAATAAGTATTGTACGTTCAACGACGACATCCAGGGGACGGCTAGTGTGGCTGTGGCTGGTCTCATGGCTTCGACAAGAATCACTAAACGGAAGCTTAGCGAGAATATCTACATGTTTTTGGGTGCTGGATCGGTTAGTACACTTAGTAGATTGTTCAGTGTTAATAACTTTGCTCAAACCTTGGCTCAAAAATGGCTTGGCAAGGTTAAACCTCATTATTCTTATCTTCCGCATTTTTTCAAAAACCTCTAAAATTAATGGATAAAATATGTTTTTTATAAGCTTTATAAGGTTTTCCAATTTTGGTATATAGGAGTATGTTACGCCTATATTTATAGTATTGAAACTACACGTACATTCACACGGTGTATTTAAATAAACATAATATTTTGTTGAACTAAAATAAATCTATCTTTACACCATCGTACATCTCTGTGAGAATGTCTCCTGACATTTCTCTTCTTAAAGTGTCGTGTCACCACACAGTGTCGCCACATATATCTTATCAAAAATTAAATGTTGTCCATTTAATATATTAAAAATACAGGCTGCCAACGGTATCGCCAACCTGACCGTAGCCGCGATGGTCCAAGAGGGTCTGACCGAGCAACAAGGCAGGGAGCGCGTGTTCATGTTCGACATTGACGGTCTAATTACCAAGAAGCGGCAGGGTGGTGTCCCTGAGCATGCGGCGAACTTTGGCAAGGACGTCGAGCCAGAGAAAAACTTTGAGACCGCTATTGCTAAGATCAAACCTAGCATTCTTATTGGTGAGTGTTTTATTTAGTTTTGTGTGAAAAGAAAACACAATTGCATGTAACAGGCCTGATTGACTTTGTTTGTCCCGAGTTTGAATCCTATATTTGTATTGAAAATGAGTGAGTCGGTACTAAACTGTATTAAATTAACCAGCGACATCTACTGGACCTTTACTAAATTTTAAAGAGTAAGTGAGTGATTAAAGTCTCTTCAGTCTCGTGACGGTCAGTTTTTCTATGTTGACTCCCCTATCCAAAGTCTGCGTAAAAGAACCACTGTGTTCCTTTAACCAGACAGTGATGTTGATCGTTAACATTTTTGTTGCAGGGTGTTCCACAGTCGGCGGCGCTTTTAACGAGACGGTACTCAAACAGATGGCACAGAACACTGAACGTCCTGTCATCTTTGCTCTGTCGAACCCGACCAGCAGAGCTGAGTGTACCGCGGATGATGCTTTTAAACATACTGGGGTATTACGTTAAATGTGCATGCTAAAATAAATTGAACCCAAACGCATCAGTTCTTCCTCGTAGTCAAATTATTTTGTCAAACTGATTTGACCTACAGGAAAAAAAATCCTGTTAGTCAAACTTCTTAGATAGATAACTAACCTAACCTAAGCTAACAATTTTAACGAAAAGAACAATTCCTTGTGGTCAAATCAGTTTGACAAAATAATTTGACTACGAGGAAGAAATAGGCTTGGTAGTGTCGTTTATTGTAAACGATACTACTAGTAGTGTGGCTGGTAGTGTCGTTGCCAAAAAACGAACCTAAACGCATGACGTGGTTAGGGTTGTGCTCCAGATGTTTGTATAAATGTGAACCAGGTAGTCTTAAATATAAATAAGCTTTGAGTTCGTGGACATTTTTACAATATTAAAACAACAACATATTTTACCTCGCCGTTTCTATCCAGTTTTAGTTGCAAATCACTACATATTATAAAACAAAGTTCTCAGCTGTCTGTGCCCTTTTTACATTAAAATTATAAAAAAAACTGTTGACTTGTACGTTGATTTGTGTATGTGACAAACAATGGAATAAATAATAATAATGTAATTTAATATTTTAAGTACTTAATTATTTTTTTTACTTGATTTAAAAATGTACTTACTGTGTGTTTATTTCTAAAATTGCAGGGTAAATGCGTATTTGCATCCGGCTCGCCCTTCCCACCGGTGAATTATGGCGGTAAGGTGTACCAAACGGGGCAGGGTAACAACTCTTACATCTTCCCGGGGGTTGCGCTCGGTGTGATCGCTACTGCTACCCATCATATTCCGGAGACCATGTTCTTGAGGGCAGCTCAGGTAATTAGTATAATAACTATAGTACTTCTTCTTTTTCTTTTATTTTGGCTCCACCATTGTTAATTGATGATTTACCAATGTCAAGTATTATAGCCTTTATAGTACATTATGCCGATTAATCGGTATCCTAGATGATTCCGCCGACTGTGATATGCCTTATTAATCACAGACTAATCACAATTATCATAGCGCGGACGGGATTAAACTGGATTTCCCATCATGTCACGATGAGATGCGTGCGTTGGTCGCCATGACATGACGTAGAATCAACTATAGTACTTAAAATATAGCACGATACCTGTGACAGATGTCAAAGTCTTTATTTTACTCGTTTAATTATAATTTATTGTCATTGCAAGAAAATTTTGTGATTTTTGGTATTGCACAATAAGTTATTTGTTCGACGCTTGTATAAAGTAATATCATTGACTTTGTTGACAGCTGTCATAGGTATCGAGCTATATTTTAAGTACGATAATGAAACGACAGTAATAAAACAAAGTTTTTAAGTCTATTTACCGGATATCCACTGTGATAACTAAAAAACATCAAAATTAGGAAATCATTTGGACATACACATCGACTTAGCTTGATACCGTGAGGATATCTTAATTAGATTATTTTACAAGTTGCCTTACGGCTCCCGAAACTGTGTTATAGGGTACCCAAGAATTTACGGTTTTTGTACCTATCATTTCAGACTCTGGCAAACTACGTCGCTGAGTCCGATTTGGATGTTGGTCGTATCTACCCACCTCTCGGTGATGTTAAAAATATTTCACTGCACATTGCAGTTGAAGTAGCAAAGATGGCTTACCAAGAAGGTATGTTATATTGATATTATCTTAATTTAAAAACGCCCGTTATTTGTTTTAATTAAATCCCACTAATATTATAAACGCGAAAGTTTGTATGGGTGTATGTTTGTTACTCAATCACACCAGAACGGATGGACGGATCGGGATGAAATTTGGCACAGAGATAGATTATATAGTCTGGAATAGCACATAGGCTACTTTTTATCCCGGAAAAATGTATGGTTGCCGTGGGATAGATTTGTTTTTGTTTTTCACGGGATCGACATGATTTTTTGCATAGTGGTAGTTTAGGGTTCAGATAATTAATACTACTTTTTATACTTTATATATATTTTTTGGATCTATTTCCACGCGGGTGAAGCTTGTAAAAAATTAATACGAAAAAAAACACCAAATTTTTTATTAAATTAGGCTTTAGAAAAATAATAGATTTATATGTATGCTCGAATTGATTTTTTACATACAAATATTTTTAATTGTTTCTTTTTTATTTTGTTACTTTTTCAGAAGTGAATGCGTTTTATATGAGCTAATGTGCTTATTTTTTTCGAATCCCTTGAACACAAAGTAATTTTTATTTTTTTTATTTTCCACCATGAATACTTTGTAGTTACAATTTTATATCCATTTATTTAATTCATTATTATTAAAAAAAAACTTTATTTGTAGTAGTAGGTACTTTTGGAGACATTTTTTTTTTTCATATTTTGATGAGTAGTATTAAATCATTGAATTTGTATTGAACTTTAAATTACTAAACCATGTCAACATTTATTTCAGGCTTGGCGTCTGTATATCCTGAACCAAAAGATTTAGAGCAGCACGTGCGGGATCAACTCTATAGCCATAACTACGAAAGTGCGATGCCTGTCACCTGGGCATGGAAACCGGAAGAACCGTACAACGTAAAACCTATAGAACCGGTCCCCAAAAATATTTAAATTCATATTTCTTTCTCTCCTTATTTACAATGTTTCGTTGGTTTTTTTTAACAATAATTTATGTGAAGTATTAATCATTTTAAAAATACTAGAATAAAATTATAAGACGATCTCTGGTAGTATTCGTTAAGTTGCGATACATTAACTGTTATAGTGGAACAAAATTTACGCGCATTCTTGCCATAGTTTGTGCGTCTACTTCATCTCGCCGTCGTCACTAAAATGTGCTAAATTTAACTATTTTAAAAATGAATATTTAAATGTTTAGAAAAAGCTTGTCATGTATTTTATTTTATCCTATTTATTTTAGATTAGAACAATCGTTTTAAATGACTTTAATGATTTAAATTAAAAAGATACCTACTTAGTAAATTTTTAATCATTTGTCTTTTGTAGCAGGCACATTTAATATAATTTTCCATAATTTTGACTTGCAGAGAATTTTAATTTGTGTGTGTATGATTTAAAGTTTATGGCTTTAGTTAACAAGAATGTTCCTTAGGGTCACTAGATTATAAAGTATTCAGTGATAATATTACTTAACCAGTGATCTATGTTTTAATACAGTATTTATTTATGTCCGTATGTCTGCATATAAGAATATTAAAATAAACTTAAGAAGGAATATAATTCTCTAAGAAACAGTATTTTACCAATGTGAAACAATTTCTAGTCCCACCACATTTATCACACTCGTAACATCTTGCAGGTTTAAGTTTAGCATTTTATTTAATTGCATTGCTAATGTTAAGGTCCTTAAATGTAACATTAAAAAATAAAGACAAGTAAAATTAGAGGTTGTTGTAGAGTAATTGTTATCGTAGAGTGGATTATCACGAAATTAGAACTATGTAATCGCATTGTATGAAAAATTATTAAACTATTTATTAAAATTCGTCATGTTCGCAATGTTTTAAAAGTAGAAATAGCATTCGGGCTTTATAGTGTAACTAGATTATTAAATACTTCGTTATGTTTACAGTTAAGCCATATAAACTAAACTGCAGGATAATACTAGAAAATGTCATTAAATTAATGTTTGTGTAAACTTTTAAAATATGTTTTAAAAAATAAATATTGCCTACTTAAAAAAACACACAGCCATAAAGTATTTAAAGTAATTAGTTTGTCTAAAACTCATTTAAATACCTTTTGTATATTTTGTTCAATGATTGTAAAATATCAAATTATTATATAATCAGTTTTGATCAGTATTTTTTTAGTATTTTGTTGTTTATTATAAAACATAATTCAAGTAATTTTTTTTTTAAAACATGTTGTATGACAGTACAAAGGTATGGGTTGTATTATTTTGTCGGTTTATGTACAAAATTAGATTAACTAAAATGTATTATGTCTTTTAGTATTTTATTTATCAATATTTATTTATTTTGAAGTTATGATTATGTGATATAAAGTGATTTATTTTGCTGTGACATTACTAATTGTACAAAGTATAAATTGACACGTACCAATGACATGGGAGCTCCTTTTGTGTAGTCGGTTGTCCTTTTTAAGTAACTTACAACTTTTTTTTGTTTATTATATTACCCGTGTATCTTTTGATATACTTTATGATATGACAATAATTTTTTCTTAACATCTATTTATATAATTTTTAAGCCGTAATTTAGTTAAAATGAGTTTTTTCTCTCGCTATTATTTTGAATGACAGATTTCTTATTATGAGATTAATAAGGGGTAGAACCACTGTCACTTCTATGATTTAATTTATGTATAGACGAACACGCATCATAATCGATGTTTTTCGATTTGAGATTTATTTTTTCCTAAAAGTGTACCGAGAATGCTATTCACAATCGGTTACTTGAAATTAAGAGGATCGTGTAGCTCAGCGTACGCAGCGAAATAGGTATTTAGAAAATCATATTCTATCTCAAGCGCGCTCTTCCCCCGGGCATCAGTGCGACAGAGAGCACTGCAGCTCGTGAGTGTTCGTAGGTATGTTCTTCGTTGAAAATTGCGTTTTGGGGGAAAACGATTTACACCTACTAAACTATAACGAAACCTTATAATTTTGGTGTCAAACGTTTTAGCAGATTATAATCTACGTACGTACGTTTTGCTTTTTTTGAAATTTTGCTTTGTTTCTCAAATACAGACGGTTTATTACGAGCAAGTTATGAACCAAAAAAACCGAGATTTGAGGGGCTTATAACTTTTGACCTATTACGAATTTTGAAAAAAGGAAAAAATACGTACGTAGTTTTTCACTATGTCAGTAACATATTACAAAATCGTTAAAATTAAATAATATTTAGGGGTAGTAAAACGTTTTCTCCGTTTGTATGGACATGGACGCGGTACACTACACTCTTAACTCAAACGCTTTGTCTATAATATACAATGTATTATTTTAATTTTAAATTGTTAAATTTATTATCCCATTAATATTCACTAAAAGTGTAGCTTTATTGAAAATCAATGTCGGTGTGTATTTGTCAATTAACTATGTTTTGTGTTAATATTTTTTGCCTGTCCTATTATTTAATAATGTAAGAATAAAAGATAATTATTCTATGTGTAGTTGTTTCAACTGTTGCATTAATAATGTATGTTATGGAATTAAACATGTTTAAATTGAATCTTGAATTTTTTTAATTTTTAATTTTTGAAGTGATTGTTGAATCAGCTTTTGTGTTTACATTAATCTTCTATATTTAATACATAAAATAGTGTTTACCATTTCAATGTGCTAAAACATACCTAAAATTTTCTGTTTTCTTTTAAGACTCTTTTTATTGTGTGTACAAATTGATAGAAAATGTCTATATAATCCCTCAGTTTAGAGCAGTGTTTCTCAGCCTTTTTTGTGACGCGATCAAGCATAGTATAGATCTGGCATAGCAAGAAATAAAAGTTACTTTTGGTTTCGTTGGTATCGTTTTGTGTCGCGAGACAGAGCTCTAGAAACATAGTTAAATGTGTTGTTTTTAAATGTGAAAGGTGATCGATCTGAGATGTTTAATTTGCAGGAAATAGGTGTCCCCTATCATTAAGTATATATAATTATTATGTTAGTATTTTGGCATAATATCCCTATAAAGTAAAAGCCGTTGCGACAGAAAAATACAATGGTACGGGGGTTAGTACTAGCCGTCTACCTCCCAGCCCCCTCCCTCATTTATGCCGTAGGGGTCGCGAGGCTCAGGTTGAGAAATGATGGTCTAGCTAGAGGGATCTATAGCGCCCTGTAGTCGTACGAAGACTGGCTGGGTCCCTACTATAACAGAACTTTTTGTTTGTACAGATTATGCTTCCATCCGGGAACCAAAAGAATTGAAGAAATATATAGAGGATTTTCGGTTTAACTACATGTACGAAAAAGTGACTCCAGAATTTTATCCATTCCAGGCGCCTAGTTCAGAGTTCAAAGTTAAATCTTTTAAGGATGTCTACAAAGAGTATATGTTAGTATTATTTAATTTCTTAGAACTTTGATAGCTAACAAATTTATCTTCTTTGGCTTTAGCGGCCCAACCATGAAATATAATTCCGAAAACACGTTCATAAGAATTTTATAGCTATGAGAGCAAAACAAAATCCGTTTAGTAGTTTCAAAGAAAATCGCACAAAGACGGACAGAAAGGTTGTATTTACCTAAACTACCACAATACAGGCGGCCGACAACATAGAGTTTACAATGTTATTCTTAATCATAATATCTTTGCTGTCGGCTATGCTATGCTATATACATACCTAGGTATATATATGGCGGATTGTTATTTTCATAAATGTAGCGGAAATAGGTTGTCGATTTCAGAATTAATAATTTGTGATAGATTTCAACGAAGAACAAAATTATAAATATAATGTGCTTCAGTTTTGATAACGCCATCTTGTTTTATAAGATTAGGTATATTATGTACGTGTTATTTAAAAAGGTCTTAATTTGTTACGTACATTATATATAAACAAATAAAAGACCTTGCATCTTTCCGATCGTTCTCTATGGTTCTGTTGGAAACATTTATTTACGAAGTAAGTTCATGATGGCTTTTTACTCAATATTACGGGCGAGTGACAGACGGATTGGAAATTACGTAATTTTTTTTCATGGTTGGGTCCCAGAACTGATTGTTAGTTTCGTGAAATCAGTAACCGACATTTATTGCTATAACTCATGTAAACATCGCGCGAGTCCCTGCGCTAAGTATTCAAATTTGTCATTAGTAGGCCTGGCTCACCCCGCACTTTAAGTACGAAGCACAAGTACATCTGCGGGCAGTCTGAACGGGCTCATACAGTAGGTTATCGCGGGTCGTCCGGAATGCACGTATGCCTACTATTCACGCACGGCGTTCGCCTAGAAGTTCTAAACACCTACCACTTCTATTCAGTTGCGTAGACAGGATACATACTAAGGGCCGTTCCCAATAGTAGCACATCATTAGGCCATCCATAAATTACGTCACACGAATGTCATGATTTTGGACCCCCCACCCTGTCCTTGTCACAGGTAATACAGGTGTGGACCAGTAGTGTAACATCACATGTCGCACTTTGTTGACCCCCTCCCTCCCCTAGACATGATGTAGCGACGGTTGACTCATACCTGGACCACCCAGGGGCGGCAGACGGTGACGTGGTAGTCAATATTGGAACCGTGCGCAACGAGATGCATTCCATACCTTATAAGTGTAGTGATTCATGAGACGCGATCGACCTCCCACCTCGCCGCTGCCACCCCAGTTGTCCCGCACCCTTTGTACAGTACACACGTAACTTAAGTAGTAATTCTGGTAATATATCATTTGTGTTCCAAGTAGTATCTTTCATTGACTCCGATAGGGACAATTCCCCTGAACCGCTGAGCAACGCTAAAATGTTACGTAATTTATGGATGGCCCCTAAGTAAATATTTAGATTAATTATTCGTCACAAGAAGACAACCCTAACGCGCGTCAGAAGTGATAGAGTTACGCGATAGAAAGACATGCACCTTGTAGGTGAATATAATTTTAGGCAAACAGCACTTTGCGAGCTGAATTGCACTTTATTGCGTCGAAGCAAGAGTCGCTATTTATTTTAATATCATTAAGTCTTTTGTGGCATAAGTGAACCGTTGCAATGATCACTTGTGGATATATTCACAACGGCACAGTTGATTGGCGCACCTTATATAAATAATAAATAAATAAATATGTAATTTGAATCCACCTAGCGTCTGCCATTTTAAGGTCCTTGATAGTGAATAGATGAGGACCGCCAGATAACATAAATACACCTAAAGGGAGATTTGGTCTTCCGCTGGGTACCCTGGGACCGTAACACGGTTTCGGGAGCTGTAAGGCAACCCCTGAAGTTATAATAATTAATTAGAGTTTCAATTCCATGGCTTCATAAATAAACTCAAATCTCATTTCCCAAAAATTTGAATGAACCATCTTTAAATCATAAATTTTATTATAATTTACAGCAAACAATTTCCGTCGAGCTAAATGTATATTGGAATAAATTTTATGACTGGCATGAAGTGATGTACTTTTACCCGAAAATAAAAAGCTTGAACTCCTATCAAATCCTAGGATATATACGTTTCTAAATATATTTACCTATTGCTATTTTAAAATGGATTGTTAGCTTTAAAACAAACAGTATTTTAATCATGTTCTAATAAAATATTGTTTCTTGATGTAAGTACTTTTTATTAGTCGCTTTGTATTTTGTAGTAAATTTATAATCTGCGGCTGTGAGATCGACAATAGAAGGTAAGCAGCGTTGGATGATCGCCGGTATAAATATTTGGTCTGGTAAACCATTTTAAGCTCCTACCTGATAACTTTTATAGATAGAGATAGATAGATAATATATATTGAATCCTAACGACTATTATAAATGTGAAAGTGAGTTTGTTTGTTGGCCCTTCTTTAACCCAAAACAGAGGAACGGATCGAATAGGGAAGATGACAGGGTAAACAAAATATTATTCTATTTAGTCCGACATTTAGATTATCAAAAAATATTGGACACGTATTTTTTCTTTTGTCAATCAAACAAAAAATTACAGAGATAAAGCCTGTCAAAGTTTGGGAGTGGAGGCCGGTGACGTCCCTTCTAGGTCAAAAGTGTACTCAAATGTGACGTCACGCGGAATTTTAGCCGGCTATATCTTCATAATTTTTTGTTTAATTGACAAAAGAAAAAACACGTGTCCAATATTTTCTGATAATCTAACTGACGGCATAATTAGAATTTTTTAGTCATCATGCCTATTGATTTTTTTGTACAGAGGTAGTTGGAGGGCCGGAGAGTGACATATGTTACTTTTTATCCCGGAAACTCTTCGGAATAAAATCTTGTCACAATTCAAAAATTTCCACGGGCGAAATCTGGGCGGAAAACATATTATTTTTTGTTATAATATATGTGTTAGCGATCCCGCCCCCGGCATCGCACGGGTACAATATGGGTTTACTACAATTTGAATACACAAATACGCTTATAACTACTTATCTATTAGAGAGATATATATATGCTACCACAGACTTTTTTGTAGTTCATTTTATTCTACACAATTATTTCCTACATCATTTCGTTATATCTCCAACGGATTAGACAGCATGCGCCCTAAAAACTCGCTGGGGCTAACTTTTCCCCGACTTAATTCACTTATACTGTTAATGCTCAGCTTCTATACATGATAGGTCCATGTTTAATACTCGTAAACCTTTCCGGTGAATCAACCTTTCTAATAGTTAAAACTGCAACAGAATCGGTTCAGTAGTTTTTGCGTAAAAAGGTCACAGACAAACAGACGCGGCGGGGGACTGTTTTATAATGTTTATAAATAGTGATTACTTATTATTGTCTCTTACACCATAGCCATACACCAAGCCTTTTGGACGCCTAATTTATGTAGGTATATAGTTTGTGTGTATGTATGTATGTATGTGTTAATGTGTTAATTTGCAAGTTGTCGCTAAGATATAGGGCGGTATAGACGGACGGAGGTAATTATTGAACAGCTGCCACAAATGCATAATTGCTTTCGGACATTGAACCTCCTGGGTAACATTCTAGTGGATAAGGTAATCGATACGCCTGTCGCCTGACTATATAGTCCGATCAATAAGGTTTGTTTTTGTATGGGATAATGATCCCTGATATTTTTACTGTATTCTATAGATATATTATCACGTATTTTATCCCAAGAGTGGTAGGCAGAGACAATCGAATGCCATTTGCCGTAGCCGTTAGATCGTAATCCTGACATACCTCTTTCGCTTGCTTTATGTTCATCATACCTTTCATACATGCTCGGCGATTGTTTGTTTTTTAACATTGCCTTCAATCAATAATTTTATTATATGTTCAATGAAAGTACACCTAGCTCGTCCTGTGCAAGCATTCCCTAGTTCACTTCAGCCATATAAACCTTTTTAGTCAATCTTTCATCCTTTACTCTTTCAATATGTCCAAACCAGCGTAAACTACAATGTGGCAGTGTTTTCTTAGTCAACGCCGTGACGTAGTTTTTTTAGTTAATTAATTATTTATTATTTAATTTCTATTAGTTTGGATCGAGATATAACTTCAAAAGTAACCCAGTTTCTGCAAAAACGTCTTAACTAAAAATATTCATTTACTATAGGAAATTTTGGCTTCGCAGGTCTGGTTCTTTCATTCTTATTCAGTGGAGCCCTCAAATTATCGCTTTGATACATCGTACAAACCACGCAACCGGAAGGCATCTATTTCATATTGAACTTAATAGTCCAAACAGTCCTTGATTTAAATTTCAACTTCGAATCCTAAACTCCTGAGTTTATTTCGTTGCAATGACGATACAGTAAGAATTTTATTTAAATCGAGTAGAATATTAGCATTTAAGCATAATTCGATTTAAATACATATATCGCTATTGTCGCCATCGCATCGAAATTAAACTCAGGGTTTTCGGATTAGAAATGAAATTTCCGTCGAGAGTTACCATTCAAAAAGGCGTAATGTTTTTTTTTATAAATAGCTTTGCCTAGAAAGGCATGCCTGGCCATCAATGCATGTTTTGCAAATCTGTTCAAATGATAAAGTTTTTGAATGCTTTTTTCATCACCATAAAAGAACTTAACCGATTTAAAAACGTCTAAATTTTGAGCGAATTTCATACGAAAGTTAGGCGTAGAGTTACTATTAGTTCAGTTTTCTCTCATTTTTGGAAATTTACTTTCGAGAATTCTTGTAACAAGGTGAATACGAACTGAGGATTTATGCTAATACCTACTGCATTCCCGTTTGAATAACAGAATCTTGGCACAGCATTCTGTACGTTACTGAAAATATTGTTTAATTCTCTTTATGCACGAACAAAGACTTTAGTGACAAGTTGCTCGTTAGAAGTTTCGTCTGCAGTATTTCTTGCTCTCTACAATCTATGGGCCAACGGAACTGTTATGTGACTTTGAGACGAATAACAGAGGTTCAGCAAACTACAAAAAGGTTTGGTGACTGCTTTTACTTACACCGGGTACCAAGTGGCCTCTGGATCGAAAATACTTCAACGGAGCTGGTCAGTGTATTGGCCTTCGTTCATCGAAATTGCACCTCTATGTTTGTTTTCATAGTTTACTAATTGAACACAGGCTTGGAAGAGAAATTAACGATACCTGCCGATTTTGAGGCTGTTGCGGCTGCTGTTTTTGCCGTTTCCATATTTATTATTTAATTATTTGCTACAACTGGCTACACTACACTATTTGCACGTCGGGGTCACCAATGTAAGAGTCACTGCGTGGAGTGTAGGTATAGGATAATATCGGTAATTAAAGACGTGCTATATTGATGCGTGTTTATTAGTGACTACTGTACAATGTAAGCGTGGATGTTCTCCACGCTTGTTGGGAGAGGGGGGTAGTGACGGCGGCTGCAAAGTTATTTACTGTGTGTGTATGGTTCCGTACACGTAAGTCATATATATATTTCTTCGGGCTTAGAGCTTGTTTACGTCCTTATTCTAAGTTTGCAAGTTAGAGTTTTTAACTAATTAAAATTGTTTTACGATTACGTTTTTCAGAAAGGCTTGGTCTGGCCCTTTTGGGGCCCTAAGTATATCTAGCATCTTAGTAGTTATGCCACTGGTAGCTAAGTTAGATTACATAGTCTATAGTAGTTATGCTACTTTTCCAACCGAACTCCAGTTTAAATCGTACAGTAAATCTTGTTGGGCAAGTGAACTAATAGTAGGGCGTTTGGAACTTGCGATTACTGGCTGCACGGAACAAATAAAGGTTAACGTCTACTAAAATGTAAAAAAGTCACTTTAATTTGATAGAAAAATGAATTTTTGCTAAATTACTTAATAATATTTGTTCATCAATTATGGAAGTGGATGGAATTTGCAAAAGGAAGTTAATTGTAGAGTGTTGACTTGGAACCGAGAGGTCCCGGGTTCAATTCCGACTCGTAACAAAAATCCTAAGCACCAATTTTCTTTAAGAATGAGTGCTTTAATCGACTACTCGTTCTTCGAAGGGCACGAAAAGCCCGCAGTTATTGTAAAAATAATATAGCCTGCTGCTATATTATTTTTCTGTCTTTATAGCCTGCGTTCTGTTAAATATGGACCACACCGCAAGGTATAAAGGCCGTGAAGATGTGTTTGTTTGTTTGTTTGTTTGTTTGTTTGATTTATACCTACCTAATATTTTTTTTTAATCCTTATGTTATTCTTACTTGGCCCCCAGGGTTCCATTCCATCATTCAGCAACTTTATTGAGGCTACTTAAGCTCAAATTGAGTTCAAAATTTGTACAAGCTTAATATTTGAACAGAACTGTTTCTTTGCGAAAACTTTGCCACTATCCAAATCTACACTAAAATGAAAGGTCTAGTAATTATAGTACAAAAACTCCTTAAATAACTCCAGCAAAACTGAAACAAGCTTTCCATGACTACAGTATACTCATAGTAATTATTTCGCACTAATTCCCCCTCTCACGCTAGATATTATACCGAAACTAACGTAGACTTGTTAATGCAACCTGCCTTCGTTACGTGGAGTACCTTTGTAATTATTACAATGCAGGCAACGGGAACCACCATTTTATTATACTTAGCGGGGAATACTTGTACTTCGTCTGGGTTCTGTTGGCAAGTGTTAAGGTTATATGAGCCGAAATGCTTGTTTTTAGGTAGTACTTGAAATGCTTCTTCAAATGCTGTGAACTAAAAAAAAATGCGATAATCTTTATACTTACCAAGTATTTAGAAAAAACTTAAAACTAACGTATAATAACGCCATCTAGAAAGAGTCTTAAGAAGTTTTCAATAAAAAAAAAATCTCGCTCGGGCAGGACAATCCATGGTCTTGTTGCTAAAACATATTGCGAATCCATAAGATTTCTTCCTACTAAAAATCAGTTCGCCCCCGAGTTCTGGATTTTTGAGCGATAATGTTAGATTTGAATGAGTCACTTTATTAAATTACAATTTATTTGCCTGCAAGATAACTTGGAAGACCTATTGGTGCGGAAATCTAGAATACCGCGAACCAAAAAGTAGTTATTCAATGTATATTCGCACCATAAATCTCAGACAGCCTTCTATGATAGCACCATTTATGTGATGTGTACCAGGCTGTATAACCACTTGCCCGATGACTTAAAAACAATTCCTAGAGGCTTATTTAAAACCAAACTTAGGAAAATATTGGTCAACATGGTAAATAATATAGTGTTGTGGCGGCACACTGCATCGATAGATGTCGCACCGTTACTAACTCATTGAAACCTGTATCGCGCCATTGAAAATATTTAATAGATTGGCATATATATGCAACTTTCCAACGATGTGCGTTGGGGAGTATTCCTTTTACTCATGATCGTTGGATTGTTGTATGTATTGCCATTTCTATATTGGTGACCCCGTATGAACACGCCTGTATTCCTGACCCCGCAATGCACCGCATCCTACTTCCACTTCCCACTGACCAGACCGCCGGCCCGACATGACGACAGGTCATACATCATGACAGGTGATTCAGCCGCGATACAGTCAACCAGTGGCGCAGTCCATTGTCACATTGCAGTTTTTGTGACATTTGGATTATTAAAATAAAGTAAATTCAGTTATTGATGATTATAATTATATTAGAAAAAAAAGCAATTTTGATGTTTAAAGGTTACCATTGCCTAAAAGGAAAGTTAGAAAAAAGGGACTTAGGAGATTTATAATTTATACTACACAGTACACAGTATAGTATACGGTAATATCTCCATTGGCAACACTGGACATATTGAAATACTGGCTGTTTGTTATCTTGTTTGAATTTGACGTTTTAAAATAATATTCTTGGTTATGACATGAAAAACACGTGACGCCTTTGTGGTATACGCACGCGTCCACCAGGACGTCATGGGGAATCCAGTTTAATCCCGCCCGCGCTGTAATAGTTGTGATTAGTCAGTGATTAATAGGACATATTACGGCCGGCGGGAGCATTCTACCTACCGATCAATCGGCTTATTGTTACTGTGACGTCTATATTACTTGACATTGGCGGAATCATCAAAACCCTGATGGAGCCATTTTGAAAAAAATAGAATAGAAAAACAGAATAATTTGATTTGCCGATGATTGAAAGCATCTGAGATAATTTTCTCAAAATACATACATTATAAAAATAAACTAAACTAATTGAGTTGATTATTTGAGTGTAGAAAGTGAAATATACCTAAATATTGGTTTATTTATTATTATATAAAATATTGTCACAAGAAAACCACAATAAATAGTTGTCAGTTGGTTCAACTAATAAGACAAAAGTCTAGAATAATTGATAGCCAAGAAAATTTGGAAATTCCTGATCCGGTCTCCTGTCTGATGACAGCTCAGGAATAATAAAATAAATACTACTTAGATAAAATGGTAAAGTAACAATTTATTTTCATAATATACACCGGTGAAAAGTGGTTAAGGACATTAAGGACTTAAGTTAAGGACTATTTAAGAAATTTAAATTAACTAAATTAGAATATAAGGTAAAAGCTTGTAAAGAACCCACACTTTAATTTAATAAATAATGACTACTATAATTTGGTTTCATTGGTTTCCAAACTTTTATTATTTATATGAATTTTTTTTATACTGTTGAGTCTTAAAAACTTAAAAAAGAGGCTCACACCATCACAGCTGGCAAAGCACATGGATGTTGGTTTTCATACTGTATCGACCTCTGGTCTGGGAAGGGAGTCATGTGGCGGCACACTGCGTTACTAACTCATTGAAACCTGTATCGCGCCATTGAAATATTTAATAGATTGGCATATATATGCAACTTTCCAACGATGTGCGTTGGCCTTACGGCTAGCGTTAATATAACGCAGCCACGAGACCGATTGCGTCGTATGGCCCCGCCCCAACGACTAAGTCAAAAAAAAAAAAAAAATGTGCGTTGGGGAGTATTCCTTTTACTCATGATCGTTGGATTGTTGTATGTATTGCCATTTCTATAGTGTTAATGACTTTCTAAATGAAAGCACAAGGGAATGTTGTTGACATATTTATTGTATTTCATTTTGATTCATTATATGGATGGATTGTGTATTGTTGTGTGCTCTATACTATATCTATTATTATATTATATAAATTATATTATAAGATTGCAATATTTGTATGCCCTACTAGGGTAAGCATAAAATAGTGTGCTCATAAATTAATTTGATTACCAGCTATAATCGTTTGAAAATTCGTTCAAGGGATACATAGTATCGCGTTTCGGTTCAGATGATCTATATCTAGTATAAAAACGACGTTTACACTGAATCGAACATACATATACAGGTACAGACCCACCAGTACCCACCAAACACAGTTCACTTGCTGTGTTATTAATTGGAGGTGACAAACACCGTGTGCGTCGGTGGCTGAGTGGTTAAGATGTCTGGTATTAACTAGGCAGACCACGGGTTCAATCCCCGGCCATGTACCAATGGGATTTTTAATTAAAAACTTATGTACATAATCCGACAAACCACACTTAAAGGCTTTTCTATCTAAATATACCTCAACAGAACTAGCCACTAGTTAGGTATAGCCTCACAAATACCATCGGCTAAACGAGGGAGACTTGGTGTTCCGCTGGGTACCCTGGGACTGTAACCGAAAAAAAAGAACTATATTATTGACTTGATTGTCACCTCCCATAACCACTTTCCAGCAAGTATATGGCGAGTCACACACTATCTATAAAAAAGATACTTACCTACGCTTACAAGGAATGGTTTTTTGCTAGTAAGAGAACTTGACTTTCCTTTTGACCAGTTTTTATTTTGTTCGCTGGTGATTTAAAGACATAATTAGAGAAACGCGAGCAACTTCCTTTCGAAAGGACTTGTCTCTAATGATATCCAGCACGAAAAGTGCTAGAAAAAAACAGCAAATTTTGAAGTGTGTAGCTTGACAAACAAATGACAAAGATAAAGTTTTACTTTAAGGAATTTTTACTATTATAAAAAGCATACTTTCTACAAAACTATACAAAAAATAATTAAATTAAACGGCAGGTACCCATTACCTAAAATGTTATTAATGGATAATCCAAAATCAATTTATTCGTAATTATAAGACGACTGTGAAACAAGATTATTTGACAGTTAAGATGCAGTTATCCTACCTAACTGAATGTATCTAAAATTGTAAAACATCCCATAAGAATTTAATATAAGATTCCTAAAAATTAAGCTAAAGACTTTGTATAAAAAGCTTGCTGAAAAAAATTGCTTAGAGAATATTTTTTATTTAGCAAAGAAATGATAAATTCATATTCTCCTCCATTAGAGTGTGAAATGAGAGTGGGGTTGTGGAGATGTAAATTGTTTCATTTTTACTAATCTTACTTACTCTTTGTTGTGTTTGGAAATAATGGTGATTCTTGATTGTTGGCATTACGTTATATTGCTATCATGGAATTATTGTCCTTTTATTTATTATATTAGAAGAACTTTCGTTTGGTAAATCTATATAAATAAATAAAATCTCTTTCTAAAATAAACTTTCTGGGAATTTGCTCTTTGTTTTTTCGTATTTGGATAATAAATATACCTAATGTAGTATAAAATAACACAAACTAGACGAACAGACCGCTAATAAATAAATTAGTCTACTTTTGAAAGAAACATATTTAATTTTGATTTGTTTGTTTATTTTTCGTCATTAGACATTAACATTAACTTTGATACAGTATTAAGGGAGATTATTTGATACCGACCAAAAAAATTATTGAGAGAAATGATATATAGAGATACCAAAAAGGATTGTCTGTTTGTTTAGATATTGAAAATTAATTTTGTTGAAACTTTTTAGCGATAACAATTTAAAAACCTACTATAAGTTTACCTTTGCTTAAAAGCTAGGAGTCATAGATCACTTTAATTTATATTGCATTTTTTATAACGAAAAAGTTTTTTTATTATGTCGTTACTTTTCAATACACATTTCATTAGAGTTTGCCTGAAAACCATTTACGCAATGTAAAATTGAATTAGGTGAAGGCAACAATATATATCAACCAAAACCATTGCATGACTTTTGTTATGTTTTAATTAAACACGCAATCCACACATAGTTTCGTTACCTAGTGAAATGTAATAACGTTACAGCAATGTACATTTTTTTCAGGTCAAGTATATGATGTTTGTACAAGTAAATAAAATTATCTTTAAATATATTTAAATACGTATTAAAAGAGTATGAAAAATTTGTGGAAAGTTTTTGAAGAATTCAGTCACACGAACTTTTTATATTAAACTGAAAACATACTCAGAGTTCAGAACAAACCAGAATAGTATATAGTGTAAAATAAATAAATATTAAATAGTAGGTATAACATTTTTCGTCATAATTATGTCTGTAATAATGTTGAGAAATTATTATATCATTAAAAAAATAAGTCGTCAAAATAGGTACATATTTCATCGAGATATAAAAAAAAAGACTTATATGGTCAATTATTTCAAAACGCTATTATCATCGCCATCATATTTCTCGCCACGATTTACTAATTTTGAATAGGATAATTCGATGTTCTTATTAATTTTTCATATATTGTCTCTTTATCTTCATAAAATCTCTATGTGTAGATAGATTTTATGAAATTATCAACAAATGTAACAAATGTAATGACCATTCATTACTTACAACAATGCAAAACTTTCCAAAAACTCCTTAATTTATTTACATTTGAAATAAGACAGTAACAAATTAATGAAGCTTAGAATGTAAACAATAAATCCTTAGAAGCCAATAAGAATCAATTATACTTCGCGCCTCGCATCACATAAAATATTTCCCGCTTGACTACGGTCGTAGCGGTTAGTCTGGCTTGAGAGCTACGAACGTCCGGTCGAGCGCGTAGCCCGTGCTACGAATTGCTACGAAAATCGTTTCTGCTACGGAAACTTTGGCACCTCGTAGAAAAAAACTTTTAATTGACTCGTGTTTTATAGTATGACATGACAATGTAGTTTGTGAAAATGTGTTTTGTACAAAATTTTATGATGAAAGTGTAATGTGAACATTATAACCTAGTTGCGAATTGTTATAGCTCGGAGGTAAGTAATTATTGTGCTACATTTTCTAAAACACTTTTCCCCATTATAAGTCTAATTAATGTTCTTTTGTGTTACTTTTGTGAAATAACTCAATTTAAGTATAAAACGTTATGTATGATTACGATTTGGAACATGTAATTTTCGTGATTTGGATAAATCATTAGAATTTGGTTTAATTTACTACTCAAAAATATAAAAAACTTATGATTAGTTGATCAATAATTTCACTAATAACGTGAACGTTACTGTTTTCGTAGGGGTAGGCAGTAACAATGGAACATCACTAATTTTGACATTTTAAATCCAGGATTTATTCTGAAATTCATGAAAAAAAAACTGAGTCATAAATTGTCAATAATACCGAGCTACCATTACTACAAATTGTATTTTATAATACGTTTATTTAAGTTTTTAATTTAAATTATAATCGAAATATTGGATTAGGACATTGGAATAAAATCCAAAGGTAAACGGATTTGGTGCTTGGATTAGAGTGTCTTCCAATAATAGTTTTTATATTTAATTTAGAAAATTACAAAAAAGCTTTTGACAATTTTTAAAAGAATTTGTAGAAACCAGACCTAGTTTTGTTGGCAGCTCATTGTCTGACCCGGAACGCAATTCTCATAATTTAGTTTTAAGCATTATGTGCAGTTTCAGTATTGTTAGCAAATGTTGATACAGAATTCGTTCCATCCTTTGTATTCTCTTGTAACATAATAGGTTGGAGTAGTGCCTGGGTCTTTCATGCGAGACGTAAAAAAGCTACAGTAGTTTTTGTGCATTTTACATGCTTTAGTCGATTTCTTGTGCTTCGGAGGACACGTTACTTCTTCGTCTAAAAATATATATATTTAGACGATTCTGACATGAAGGTTAATAAAAATATTAATCCTCTTTTTTCCTCCCGAAACCGTGTTACGGTCCCTCTTTTAGCCGATGGTATTGTGAGACTTATACCTAACGAGCGGCAAGTTCTGTTGAGATATATTTAGATGGAAAAGCCTCTAAGTGTGGTTTGTCGTAATCCGACAAATCCGATTGTACATAAGTTTTTAATTATAAAAACCCATTGGTACATGGCAGGGATCCGGGATCGAACCTGTGGTCTGCCTAGTTACTACAAGATGTCTTAATCACTCGGCCACCGACGCATCTATTATATTAATCATATCGCTGGAAACTCTACGAGTTGTATTTTGTGTCACTTTTATTCAAGGAATACAGCATGGAGGCACAAATAATATACATGTCAAGTACCTAACAATTCATCTATCTATCTATCTATCTATCATCATGTCTTTGTTCCCAAGAGGGGTAGGCAGATAGAATCGAATGCCAACTGTTACGATCCTGACATACTTCTTTCGTTTCTTTTATGATGAATAATACCTTTCAAATACGCTTGGTGTTTGTGTGTACTTTTAATACTGTCTTCGATCAATTTTTTTCTTTCAACGTGTCCAAACCAGCGTGAACTACTTTTTATCATTTTCGTCACAACATCTTTCAATCCGCATACTTCACTAATGACATCGTTCCGGAAGGTCAGGTCAAGCCGGAAAATTCTTCTGTAAATAATATAGTTAAACAGTAGTCTCCTTAAGTGTAGTGACAAGTATGCCACCTGTCTTGTTTAATATAGATATATAAGTACATTATACAACTCACTGATTGTGGACTTTGTTATCAGTCTCTCTGGTCATGTCGTAAAACGTAAATGTGATAATGGTACGTTTTTATTCTGCCTCGCTATTTGTAAGACAGATATGCTATAAAAGTTAGACCAAGAAACCATTAGAACTTAGCTCAATTTTGAAGAAAAATAGGTATTTATAGATTTTTTCTATGTCATGGTTTCACGCCAACAGTGAATTAAGTAAAAGAAATTATGTTTTTATTTTTAGGTGAAAGCAACTCTTTCTAGGTTAATAAAATATTAAAATAAGGTTTTTCATTAATAATCCTTTCTAACGATACACACAGTAGATGTAGATAGATAAATATTATAAATCAAAAGATACGTACTGTATATTTTGAAAAATTAATGACAAATTAATTGGTCAAACATTTAGCCGTTTATTCAGTTCATTACGTAGTTTATTTCAGCGCTAATTATGGATGTAGCCAGGATTTGGTTCAGGATGGGGCAAAATTTGGTTCGGGATCTTCAGGAAGGACAAAAGCAAGGAAAGTCTTGATTTTCTAGTGATTTATATATATTTTACGCTTACTTACATGATCCATTGGTCACTATACGAAATGACATATTATCTGTCTGAAGTTATACGTTTGCTATTTGCTACAATTAATTTCCAAAATACTTGACGCATTAGGCCTGCATGCCACTTGGCTAGTTGATTTATTCTAGATAGATTACATTTTATCCTACCACGCCTTTTATCTTAATAGGGAAAGGAAACTGCCCAGCACTGGTGACACCACCTATATATATATATTGTTTTATTGTTATTTTCTCGCAAATGTATTGAAAAACGTCGTTTGATACACGTACAGAACTGACATTTTCAAGTAAAGTCATACTTTCCGCACTTATATTATATGTTCATTAAATTATTGGAACAAAGACTGTAATATATTCTCTGTTCTGTTTCATAGAATCAAATGGACCCCATGCGTGTAAATATTTTTTTCATTACCTGCGGATTTCATAAAAATATTCGCGTTTCTATTGAATTGAAGGAAAGTAATAAGAGCTAATTTCTAATTTAATAAAAAATATTTTTCTAAATTTCGAATTTTACTTAAATTAAATTGTACGAAACTGATTTCTAGAAAATGTTTAGAATTTCATTTGCAAGTGCATATGTAAATCGATTCCAATAAATACTTAATAACTTTCGATTTCAAGGAAACCTAGTGGTTTGTTGAATAAAATATTCGTGACAGCAAGGTATTTACAACTAGCAAAAAAGACCCTGACTTCAAGAAAATAAATATAAATATAATTAGATTAAAAAAGACAAGGCCATCGGTGGTTAAGTGGGTAAAACGTCGGCTCACAACTGCGAAGTCGCGGGTTCGATCCCCACATCCGCCTATGTACCAATGGGTTTTTTTATAATAAAAAATCTATGTACATTATCCGACAAACCGTACAAAGAGGCTTTTCTATCTACATACCTCAACAGAGCTGGCCACTCATTAGGTATAGCCTCAAACAAATCTTCGGCTAAGTGAGGAAGACTTTGTCTTCAGCTGGGTACCCTGGGGCCGCAACGGTTCCCGGGACCTGTAAGGCAACCCGTGAAGATTTAAAACAAAGACAAGATTGCTGAAACTTTCATCATAATACATTTAACTGTTTTGGACCCTTCTCAGGACCATACATTTAGACAGATACAGATTCTTTGTATGTTTTCGATTGTATGTGGGTAGATTCTCTTATATTTTGAGTACCCAAAGTGACCCAAAGGTAGAAGAAGCTAAATTATTATGAGTAAATAAATTTGAAGTGTTTGAATGTCCTATTTATTAGCTGTTAAAGAATATTTAAATCTGTCTGAATGTAAGTCCTGAAAAGGCTGATGATGCCTTACCACAATTTTTATCACTCTCTTACAAATCTGTCAATAAATATGAAAGACTACGACAGAACTATGTTTAAACTGAACACTGGTATATGTGTTGTTTCAATGTAACTATTTAAAATCCAAAAAATATATTATCTGCATTATTTCAGTATTAAAGCGTAACTTAAATACCGTGTTATATTTTTACGATCAAAATTTTAATGAAAATAAAACCTTAAATACTTGTAAAATAAAGCTCAATATTAATTTTCTTTATAACACTGAAGTCTGTCGAAGCGGGCTGTGTTTAGAAAGCTCCTAAAGTTTATAAAAGTGCTCCAGCGTCAGTTCTCTGCCAATTACCGCTGCTTCATAGACAGTGGCGAACAGAAAAGATTGTACTATACTATTTTTTAGTCGTGGCTTCGCTCCAGGTGATAATGATGTAGCTATGTTACAAATTTAAAAAAATCCAATGGATTTCAGCAAAGAGAATATAATATATAAAACTTATTTAATTCTCTAGTGAACTAGGTTGAACAAAATTATTTTAAATTGCCCTGGTTTTCCTTGCTTTTGTTAAAATTGAGAAAAAATACTTCAATTAAACATAGCCTAGCCTACATAAATAATAAAAGTACCTACACACAATCGTCAAGCATGTATGAAAGGTATGATGAATATAAAAGAAGCAAAAGAGGTATGCCATGATAGGAATACTATTCATAACAGTGAAATATTTTTTGAAATCGGTCCAGTAGTTTTTAAGTTAACTTATTACAAACAAATATTAAAAATATTTTCTCGTCATCTTTTTGGAATTCACAGGAGAAGATACATTTGAACGTACTGTTTTTGAAAATGTTTATATTCTGTAAGTATTTTACATTAGCTACCGCTAGTAAAAATCACAATGTGTAAAACCTTATGTGTAAAAACATATATAGAGAACAAGTGAAGTGAAAATCCTGCGATAAGATGATATATCGGAACGGGAACGCCTTCAAACTTGCTTTGATCTGATACGTCCTACTCTATGCACAAAATGTACAAGGCTTTTAAATTACGGAATAAAAACTCGACTTTGACAACAAAAGCTTAATTCCTGATCTATCTATGATCACGCCTTTTATCCCAATAGGGGTAGGCAATGAAGAATGTAAAAGAAGTGAAAGAGGTATGTGATGATCGTTACAATTATGGATAAACCTTTTTAGTAAATCTTTCATCCTTCATTCTTTCAACGTGTCCAAACCAGCGTTAATCTCCTTTCTTCATTTTAGTCACAACATCATCTTTCACTCTGCGTTCTTCTCTAATGACATCGTTCCGGATGATAAAAAGCTTAAATCCAGTTTTATACCAAAAATGCAGGTATTTGTCTCCTCGGGTTATTATGTTGCGACAAAAGAAAAAATAAACCAAGTGCGTGTCAGGCCCCGTATAGATAATAGGTTCCGTCCGTAGCAAAGACAACGCAGGATGTTGTACTACTGTATATTTTTTATTTCAAACCACTTTGAAGCTAAAAAAAAATAATATCAAAAAATGGTTAATGAAACCTCATAATTATTTCAAAATAACTTTTCACTCAATGGGATTAAAAATATTTAATCTCAATCTCAAACCTTCCTTCTTTTTTGAAGTCGGTTAAAAATAGAATGAATAGGCACTGTACATTTTTCAGTTGTGATATGAAATCGATCGTTGTGTTGACGAAACGAATGGTGAGTTACTGCGTGACGCGAAATATTATTAATGGATTCCGAATTGCTTTTTAAGCGTACTTCTGCATATGAGAGCGGTTTTACTACAATGAATGCAAAGGAAATACACGGTAAGTAAATTTGTTGAGTTTCACCCGCGTGGAAATAGATCCAAAAAGAAATAATCCTGTGGCTGTAATTTGCCCCTCCCCCGCCCGCTTTCGCGGTATAAAAAGTAGTATATGTCATTCTCTGACCCCTAAACTACCACTATGCAAAAAATCATGTCGATCCTGTGAAAAACAAAAACAAATCTATCCCACGGGAACCATACATTTTTCCGGGATAAAAAGTAGCCTATGTGCTATTCCAGACTATAATCTATCTCTGTGCCAAATTTCGTCCAGATCCGTTCAGGCGTTTCGGAAGTCATTCTGAACAATCAACTAATCTTTTACTTGCGAAAGCGTATTTGTTTGTTTGTCTTTTTTATCGTCAAAACAGAGCATAGCATCGACGTGATTTTTAGCACAAATATAAGTAGTTGGAGGGCGGGAATCCTTCCGTATAAATTTTTGACACAATTCAAAAACGTATTGGTCGATGCAAATCGCCGAGCATGCAAGTTTCCGACTCATGACATAGGGTCCTTAAGACATAGGGTTATTAGTCCCACTAATATCTCGTCTCTGAAAACTTATATATAAGTTAAAAATAGGTTAGCGACGAGCGTGGTTCAGATAGTGTGATAACTAAGTAATATGGGACCACGAGCACTGGTGGGTGATAATGGGTAGGACCACGAGTCGGACATCGAAAGGTATAGTGAATATAAAAAAAGCGAAAGAGGTATGTCAGGATCGTAATAATTGGCATTCGATTGTATCTGCCTACTCCTCTTGGGATAAAAGGCGTGATGATAGATAAATAGATAAAAAAAAAAAAAATTATTTAAAAAAGTAAGTTAAAAAGTTACACTCCATATAATTATCACTTAGTGAATATGGGTTGTAGAAGGACGTACGAATCCTTCAAAATGCTTCGTGATATTAGATTTATTATCATAAGTTATGACACTTCGGGGATGTCTCAGACCTTGTCGGAATTTTGACTTGTGGGTTTTGATACTTTAGGGTAAATTTAACAGCAATTATTTTGTACTTGTGATGCCGAGAATACATACTAGCAACCCGCCCTTACTTCTCAAGGGTAGAAAAGTATTTTCATAAAGGAATAAGAACATATCCGGCTCTCTAACTATCTCTGTACAAAAAAATCAAGTCCACTTCTTTTTCTTCTTTTATTGTGGTTCCACGTTCCATCCAATGTTAATGGATGATTTGCCAATGTCAGTAGACGTATAGTAGTAATATGCCGATTAATCGGTAGCTAATATGATCCCGCTGACTGTGATATTATGTCTTATTAATCACAGACTAATCACAACTATCACAGCGCAGCCGGTATTAAACCGGATTCCCCATCATGTCACGGCGAAACGCGTGCGTCGTCGGTCGTCATGACATGACGTAGAATCAAAAATCCTAAAAAACAAACAAACGAACACTTTCGCATTTATAATATCAGTAAGTCTAGTAAATCTGCTTGAGACCTCAAGTTGTAAGGGGCACACAATCAAAATAGTGATTTGCGGCGTGGCCAGAGAGTACTATTTTCAAAATAGGTTCTGGCTTTGCATGCTATGCATTCGTGCTTAGCTGTTTTACATCGAGAGAAATGCAGTTCGAGTCATAGATATTACAATTATTATTTGTCTGTGATTACTTGCTTACAATTTGATGTATCACAGAATTAGCAACTGCGATGGATTTCATATTACTTCATTACTACATAATACTGTCAATTGCAATTGCAATTAAACTCACTAAGAACAATTAAGAATAAAAATTTTTTTTTTGATGACATTGACTTTATTCATATTATAAACTAGCTGTGCACAGCGGTTTCATCCGCGTTAATAGTTACTGCTCCGCCCCTTTGCAATATAGCCTATAACGTTCCTCAAGAATTGGGCTATCAAATGGAAAAAGAACTTTTCAAATCCAACTGGCAGTTCCAGAAAACTCTTCATCTTTATTATTAGTATAATATATCATTTACTTTATTGGGCGCACAAGGAAATATTAAAGGGAAATTACAATTTAAATATGAAAAAGACTGTCATGGACACTTGCATTCTACCCTGCTTGACCTACGGCTCCCAGACTTGGACATATACAAATAAGATAAAAAATAAAATTACAACTTGTCAGCGAGCAATGGAAAGGAGCATCCTAAACCTAAGAAAAATTCATAAAATAACGAGTCAAGAAATAAGAGAAAAGACGAAACTCATAGATGCACTTCACCAAACAATGAGACTAAAATGGCAATGGGCAGGCCATGTAGCGAGATACACAGACCAACGCTGGACTCTAAAAAGTACTAAATGGACCGGCCCATATGGAAAAAGAAACGTGGGACGACCACAAAAGCGTTGGGTAGACGACATAAAATCGGTGGCGGGAAACAGTTGGACGGAAGCAGCACAAGATAAGAAGGAATGGAAGAAAATGGAGGAGGCCTATACCCTATCAAAGGGGTTCCTATAATATATGTGTATAATGTAATATAATAAAATAAGTTTAAATGTAATAGGTTATAGGAAATTAAAAGGCTTTTTTATTTTTTATTTTTATTTATTTATCATTTACTTGCGAGCAACTAGAAATTTGCGACCGGTTACTATAGCAACCAAATTGCCATCGCGCGACTGGTTGTTAGTTGCCATGTTTTAACTGATAAGCTTACCGAAAGTATTAGGTATTGACTATGATATATTATTTGAACCCATACAATCAAGAAAACAATTTATTTTAATCGTTTTACCCGACCGAACAAACTTTCGTGTTAGAAATTTTAGTCCAAATTAATTTCTATCATATCGGACCGCGGACTTTTGATTTGATTTGACACTTTCCGTTTAACGTGAATTGTGAAGATAAAATTTAATTAAACTTTTCCACTAGAATTCCACTTGAAACCAGAAATAAATCTATTGTTTTAATATACCTATCTATCCTGCCCGGTTTGAAATAATATTTACAAATGAAGTTTGGAGGAACAATCATATTATATTTGCCGACCCACGTAGGTATTTTTCCAAAGATTTCAATAAGGAGTACTTATTTTCCATTCCGGCCGCCGGATGATCTAGGCGGACCGTTCGGACGAGCTTGGACGAGTCTATCGTCGGTTTCGTACGACGACGCTGTGGAGATTGGACGAATGTGTGGCCACCTTTAAGCGACACTATCTGGCAGAACAAAATATAGTCCACCAGTCGCGCCCACTAGAGATGCTTTTTCACGCTTCGCTTGAAAGACCCCAGATTGTAGAAAGCAGGAAAGACCGACGCCGGAAGTTCGTTCCACTTTTTAATTGTACGACACTGGAACGAGTCACTGAACTTTTTCGTTATGCAGAACATGTCCACTGTGTGGGGATGCAACCTATATCCTGTGCGAGCAGTGGGGGTGTGAAAAGGGGATGGAGGGACGATGTCATGGAGTTATTCAGAACATTCCCCATAATACAGTCAATAGAAGACGCTAAGAAGACTTTTTCTTGCAAACCGTTAATTTATTGATTTGATTTTTTTATTTGAATGTTTCAAGGTTAAACTTTGGAGAAGTATACCGCGCTCTTTATATCTTACGCCGTGGCCAAACAACACAATGTAACAGTGTTTACATTTGCCTTTAATACAGAAAAAGTGGCAAGCATATTACATCCCTGTTTGTGGGCACCAGGTAAAAATTGGAAACAATAATTTTGCAAATGTAGTACTAGTCTATAAATAAATACCTCGATATGATCTACGGGTGGTTATAAAAGTTTTCCCAGATAATTTATTCGTATTCGATAAGCGAATGAAAAATTTGTTTACGATGGCCTCTGTCGAAATAATATTTAAGTAACAGATTACCTACAGCAGTTTTATCACAGATTTATTTTTAATAATGTAAATAATAATATTGTACTAGTTAGTTCATATTCAATTCTACATATGTGGGGGTTTTCATATTGAAGAAAAGTTTAGTTTAAACGCGTTATTAGTGAAAACTAGTGTTTTCTGAACGTACAGTATTTCCTAGGAATAACTAGAATAAAGTTATTTTTGGTTAGAACCAGGTTTTAAACCCGTTTAACTAACAATTTTTTTGGTTTATCAGTAAATTTTGTTTGTGCTTATCCTTTTGCTAAATGCGTGGAGTTGACTGTATTTTTAATAATGGTCGAAATTAACCATTTAACCGACTTTAAAAAAAGGAGGTTCTTAATTCGACTGTATTTTTTTATGAACTTTCGACTGGGTGAAATGATTTTGATGATTTTTTTTATTTGAAAGCTGGTGCTTCCCGTGTGGTCCCATTTTTTTTGTGAAAATTGATTCAGTAGTTTTGAATAAAAACTGATTTCTAATTAAATTTTTGTCATAACTCGATGAAATGCCAAGCCGATTTCGATTATTTATATTTGCAATGATACTTGTAATCACTTAAAAGGGAAAAATAAATTAACTTTAAAAAAAAGTGTACCGGCTTTAAAAATTTGCACTGAAAAGTAAGAAATAATAAATATTTCGTCGTAGAATTTGAAGACGGTTGGTGCCAAATTAGAAACAACTTAGTTCCCAAATTCACTAAATCTAGATAATTCATTAGGAACCTACGATCATCAGTACAAACATAGATAATATTGAACAGATCTTTATCTTCTTAGATGTTTACTTAATTTTATATCCTAATTTTGCAACAACCGTTTTCAAATTCCACGACGAAATCTTTATTATTTCTTACTTTTTAGTGCAAATTTTTGAAGTCGGTACACTTTTTTTATAGTTAATTTATTCTATATTTTCTTCAATGACAACTAAAATCTTTCTTGACGCTTAACATGACAAAAAATAAAAAATAAATAGAAAATCCATAAAAGGAGTTCCTATTCAGTAAAAACTAGTTTTCGCTAGGAAAAATGTGTTTAAACTAAAAACGGATTATTACTGTAACGTAGAGTTATATACATATTTTGGTCTTCCTCCCCTAAGTTTTATAAACAGAATTACAAGGGTAAAACATTAGTGAGATCACGTAACAATCTAATATAATCTCGTTTTCTTGTGTCAGAAAATGTTTCCTCCTAATTGATGTTACGCGTGATGGTTATAATTAGGTATAGCATTGTGGCCACATTTTACCTTATTGGAAGGTAACTTGGTAAGTGAATTTTTCATCTTACTAATGTGATATATTTGATAGCGTAATTGGAACGCAAGTGAAACAGGAGGATCCGGGTTCATTCATCACACGTGTCAAAAATGCTAAGCATCAAGACATCTTGTGATTCGGAGGACAGACAATTTCCTCTTCTTAGTCGTGGTGCTATTGACGAGCAGTCGTGGTCATCCACATCATGGCGGTCCACAGCGCGACTCGCAATGGTTACATTTCTTGGGAAGAATAGTGCAGTGGTTTCCCCTTGCCTTCTGCACCAGTTATTTTGATACTATTTAGGTCTTCAGGCTCACTGTAGTCTTCCAGCCAGTAGCCTAGCTAGGTGTATGGTTATACCGCCATTGCTCGGTCGCCAGAGCCTCGTTTGTTATCTAGCAGCAGGTACCAAGCGTGCAGATGAGGATGACATTTCGAGTCTGATTCCGTTCTCCACCTTACCCTCCCACACAGATAATTACCATCTGAAAAATGCACCTACTTAATTAAGTACAGCAACAGACTTGCCACCTGTTCTGTTTAATATAGATAACGTGCTAAAAAATATCTAAAATATCTGGCAACACCACAAGATAATAAGCTGAATTGAGTTTTATCGTTACCTAAATAGAAAAAAACAGTCAAGGGATCGGTAAAATTAACAGATTATTCCCTGTGGCCATTTGGATTTATGTTCTTCGGAAACTTACTGCCTTACTTACTAATAAAGGGAATTCAACAACTGTTTAGTTATAACAACAACCTTAGAGTTACAATGTGTCTTACCTCCCTCTACACCACATTGAATGACAGATTTGTTAAAAATTGACAAAATAATATGATAGGTTATATATGTTATAAAGGGTTATTTTTAATTGCAGATCAGAAAATACGTATTGCATATCAAATAAAGTATTGAAAGTGCGACCCTATTGGCACGTAGAGGTAGTTTAGGTTTTTTTTATAACCGCACATAAACCCACCCTGGACAGAACCCGTACGACCTTTCACGTAGGGGTAGTGCAATACGATAATAATATTTTGAAATAAGTAGGTATTTTGCTGTACAATCAGTATTTTTAATATACAAATAGTAGTTTTTTTGATTTGCAGTTAAGTTTTACCCTTATATAAATGACATTCGATTGTCTCTGCCTACCCCTCTTGTTCAAAGCGTGATGATAGATAGATAGAATATATTATGTAAACAGTTTTTCGAAAAGCGGTAAACAAAGATTTAAATATTTGGCGGTAAAAGTTCCTGTAACATACTCGTGAATCAGATCTCCTGTCTATGATTTAATAAACCTTTTAAAAAAAAGTGCACCGACTTCAAAAATTTGCACTGAAAAGTAAGAAATAATAAATATTTCGTCGTAGAATTTGAAGACGGTTGGTGCCAAATTAGGATACAAAACTAAGTAAATATCTAAGAAGATAAAGATCTGTTAAATATTATCTATGTTTGTATGTACCTACTAATGATCGTAGGTTCCTAATGAATTGTCTATATTAGTGAATTTGGGAACTAAGTTGTTTCTAATTTGGCACCAACCGTCTTCAAATTCTACGACGAAATATTTATTATTTCTTACTTTTCAGTGCAAATTTTTGAAGTCGGTGCACTTTTTTTTAAAAGGTTTATTTTACCCTTTTAAGTGATTTTGCTGCCTTGAGAGACAAATAATGTGTGTGTGTGTGTGTGTGTGTGTGTGTGTGTGTGTGTGGGTGTGTGTGTGTGTGTGTGTGTGTGTGTGTGTGTGTGTGTGTGTGTGTGTGTGTGGTGTGTGTGTGTGTGTGTGTGTGTGTGTGTGTGTGTGTGTGTGTGTGTGTGTGTGTGTGTGTGTGTGTGTGTGTGTGTGTGTGTGTGTGTGTGTGTGTGTGTGTGTGTGTGTGTGTGTGTGTGTGTGTGGTGTGATTGTGTGTGAGTGTGTGTGTGTGTATGAGTGTGTGAGATTGTGTTCATGTGCGTGTGATTTTGTGCCTATTTTCAGATCAGTTCGATGGTACCAAATTATTGTATTGTCATCTGAATTATAAGTACATACACTTGCAAAGTGCTAAATCGATACGACAATTAGAAGTTGGTTAAATTCGACTTCCAAGATTTGTTTACATACATCTCGTAGTTACAGTTTATATAAAGCGTGTAAAAATTGATACAAGACTGCTATGTTCGTCATTATGTACGAGGCGGTATTATCAGCGCGAGCCACTAGGCGAGCGCGATAAGAAATCTAAGTATGTAATGACCAATGCACAGGCGTTTCATACGACGTTTTCAACACACTTGCGAGGAAAAAACAAACTTCATAGAGTCAAATTTACGTATTCTTCGCCACTTGAAGTCGACATTTTTAATAATTAACCACAACACGGCGAAAATGTTAACAAATATTTATGGAAAATGGCGCACATGTTTTGTTTATTCCCGCGTCGCGCTAAATAAAGCACGGGTAACTTCGCCAAACAGCCAACAAAGTCGTGGTTAAAAAATAAAAACTATATTATGCGGTTAAATTAAGAATGCTTTGTGGACACATATACAATTTGCAATCTTGTACGAATTTAACTTCATTGGGTTATATTATAACACTTGTGCTGTAATGTAAAGAGAAAAGCACGCGTGTTTAATATATGGTATTATGGGTCTAAAAGTGAGGTAATAAGACTCACGTTACGAGCAAGTGTGTCTGTACTAACGACATATGTGTTGTATACAAAGATATTTTATAAAAGTCATAAATCTATTTATTTAAAAAAGCATTCCATTACCAAAAAAATTTCACTATTTTTGGTGTAGTAATGACATGGGATTCGAACTCAAGCAATACGAAATGTTCATAGCTATAAGTCAAACGTAAAATGTTATTATATATAATTGAGAAATTGGGTCAATAGTATTATTTCTGGTTATCAACACAGCTCAACAAAAACATCACGAATTGGCATGATGTTTAATTTTCGTTCTAGAATAAAATTATTTTTGTATCTGGAGGCTTTTTCAGTGGCACTTCAGTGATAGAATTTGATATTGTAATATCGAAACGAAAGGCGCTTCAACAAACAAGATTAGGTAGTACGTGTCGACAATGCTCTCGGAGAAATACTATAACCACGATTTTGAAATATTTACAATTGCAATGCGTTCAGCTCTGTAATTGCCATTATTCGTGACGACCTATCTATTTATCATCACGCTTTTTATCCCTAAAGGGGTAGGCAGAGACAATCGAATGCCATTTGCTACTATCCTGACATACCTCTTTCGCTTCTTTTATATTCATCATACATTTCATACATGCTTGGCGATTGTGTGTAATTTTAACATTGCCTTCATTTATTTTTTATATATTCAACAAAAGTACATATTGGTCGTCCTCTGCCAGCAATTCCTTTCACTTCTGCCACATAAACATTTGTAGTCAATCTTTCATCCTTCATTCTTTCAACGAGTCCAAACCAGTGTAAACTACTTTTTTTTCATTTTAGTCACAACATCATCTTTCAATCGCGTTTTTCTCTATTGACATCGTGACGAATCCACTCAGATCGAAGATTACAAGTCCTTCATCACTAAGCTGAGACCACTGTATTCACTCACGTTTTTTTGACCTACAAACACTTTCCATAAACGAATGAAATTTATGGACACCATAGCTATCAAAGTTATGCAAGCTAGTGTTATGGATATGTGTAGCGGTTTAAAAAAAGAAAAGTTTCATAAAGTTCAGTGACAGGCTTATCACCTTATCAAATTAAATAGAAGTTGCGTGTGATCCTTGGTGACCATTGGTGACCCCGAAGTGATTTCAAATGTACATTTTTTACATTTACATTGATTGTAAAGATGGTCACCCTATTTCTAAATCTAATTGTCTGTCTCCGTATACTGGGCTAGGTTGTTCGATGCCGCGGCGTGTTACGAAATCGACATGCCAAGAATACTTACATATTTGAATTTCATTCATGCTGACTGTACCAACACGAATAAGCTTTACTGTGAAACGAAAAGCATAAAGGAAAAATACAATAATCTAGTTTAGATACGGTTATCTTATTACTTATAATAATGTTTTGAGATTTATAGCTTGTCTATTATCCTTATAAGTACTATAGTATTATATTTGATTTTATATACTCCCATATCTTAAAATTCGAATTATAAACTTCAAAACGAATGTATATTGACATACTTTATAAACACAATACTGAAATAAAATTAAAAAATCAATTTATAACACTATTTCTCTAACAAAGTAATGTTATAAAGTAATTTTTTTACATTACGATACAGGTTTATCCAAAAAGTTTATATCACCAACGAGGTTTCATCAATTATTTTTATTTTTATAGCATTACAAAAAAGTTTTCATTCCAATTTTTACTTGTCTATGACAGCGCTAGCTTTGACGCATGCGCGGTGATGTGCTAGGTTTTGGCACCATTTATTGAATATGTTTTGTTGTAGTTACTGAATTTCGTGGATATTTTATTTAGTAGCTTACTATTATTTGTTTTATGAGTAAATATATAATACCTACTTATGGCATGATGAACTGGCTTCGAAGTATTTTTAAGTTACTCCACTGCACACTGGTTGAAAGGGGAGAGTTTCAAAGTCACAGGTTAAAAATAAATTAACATGGTTCGTGTTGAAAAACGGACATGGTTAAGCTACAATTAAATGTTTTTAAAACATAAGCATATATTGCTTTGGTGTAAAAATGAAAACCACTGTCCTGAAATAAAGTAATACTGAATGACCCATGCGACCACTTCACACCGTTAGTTGTATAGTTCAACTAATCTCCAATAGATGGCGTCTTTTACAAAATAAATAAATTAGTTTAATTTGAAAAAAAATAATAATTTTTTTTTCGTCATTAGAGGGAAAAATAATCTTTAAAATGTCGTGTAAAACATTAAATTTGATACTGACAAAAAACACATTTGAGATATTAATGATATTATGATATTATTACCACTGGATTTATATATCAATATATACATATATATTTCTATTATCTTGAAGGGAGCAGCAAAATGCTCACTCTATCCTAATTTTGGTAATACCTTTTTTTTCTCTAGTTAGAGTCGGAGTTAGACATCCATTGGGCTGTTTATGGACAAATTTTAGGACAGATAGACAGATATACAAAAATACTGAAAACCGTCAATCTTTACTATTGTGTAAATGGCATTATCCCCCTTACATATTAGAGACTTCTCTGGTTTCTTATAAATTCAGTCGGTGGTCGAGGGGGTAAAACGTCGGCTCACAACTGGGAAGTCGCGGGTTCGATCCCAACATCTGACCATGTACTAATGGGTTTTTTATAATTAAAAATCTATGTACAGTATCCGACAAAAGAGGCTTTTCCACCTACATACCTCAACAGAGCTGGCCACTCGTTAGGCCTCAAAAAAAATCTTCGGCTACATGAGAAAACTCTGCTTTCAGCTGTTTTTTTTAAATAGTAGGTATAGGTGTACTTTTTAAAAATCCAAAAGGTCTATTTAGCTCATTTACATTGCATTTAGCTCACCTGAGTTCATCATTATACTTCATACCACAATTGTTTGACAAGCATTCAATCAATTTCTACAGGGGTATTGGCCTAGATCGTACAATGGACACGCCACGGAAGCGGTATTTACGAAGCAATATGTGTCAACCAAGTACGCGATAACTCTGCACTGAACTGTTTACACTAGGCAGTTCACTGTTGTTAATCTTCTTAATGAATTTTCATAGACAATTCTGCTTCATACTCACACACAATCCATCCGCCCCGTTTTCAACGCCACTGAATAATGAGGCCGCGTGTATCAACTTTTGTTATGGCAAAATGCTGCATCGTTATTATTAAATCAAAACTTTGTCTTATGTATATGGTGTGAACATCAGTTCATCGCTTAATTTTTATGGAATCTTACGTAGATAGACTATGTACATTATATAAATAGAAAATAGAAAGAAATCATCCAGAAATAAACCTGAAGGAAACTTCTTTTCATACGTAAATCAAAAATTGGTGCCAATAAGTTAATAATTTACGTAAAAAATATTCTACGAAATCGCTAGTAAGGACAGTATTTGCATTATAAACTGTGAAATGTGTGATTCATAATGAGTGGAATTAAAAAACATTTTAAAACTAATAGAGGTGTTAATCCTGAAGGCGTACTAACCCCTGTACCTCTGTAATTTTCTGTCATTTTATTATCGCAACGGCTTTTACGTTATATGAAGATTATGCTAAAATACAAACATAATTATTATAAAAAATTGGATAAATAAAAAACATGTTCCCGCAAATTAGACGTCCTAGATCGCTTTTCCCAATTAAAACATCCCAATAAACTATTACCAACTAAACCTAAGGTACCTTATTACTTCCCTAATGGTCAGTTTTATTATTGGACAAAGAGCAGAAAATTGGCGAAAGGGGAAGCTTAGGCTTAGTACTCTATGTACCTACACTATTGCAAAACAATTTTATTCTTCAGACCTTATAATACTTCTTTGGTTCTGAGCAGCAATATTCTATCTAATAAAAATCAAAAACCACTTAGTAGAAATTAATTTTGCCATCTAACCGCACCTCACCCATATTTATGTAGACAAGCTATACAGAGCAAGCTCCATAATGACAGCAGGATTTGCTTATATTGAATCCCATTTGATTTCGACGTGTATTAATTTGTAACTGAAAATGGGTAACGCAGCCTTAAGCGATGTAGCTAATGAATTTGCCGAGACTGTTGTAAACAGTACCATTTGATTAAATTGAAATTGACACGTAATTTACTTGAGCTTGAATCAACAAGAATTAACAAAGGAGACATGTACTAAATTAAATTAACTATGATTATGTAAAATTTCAATGTATGCTCCAAATTAAATGGCTGCTAAAAGCTTAATGTTGTATCAAAGTAATTTGTCATTAGGGGAGGTGTGCCGTTTTCTATTACCTTGACGTTCAATATGAAGATAATTTAAGTATTGGCAAAATAGTCAAGGTAGCTGTTGGGTTAATACATTTAATTAAGTTTGGAAAAAATCAGGAAAACCTTATTACTAAACTAACTCTCATCCCCTATTATACCCCCTTAGGGATGTATTAAAAAAAGTAGCCGATGTCTATTCCTAGGTACAAGCTTTCTCCGCATCAAACATATCAAAATCAGTTCAGTGGTTTAGCCGCGAAAGCGTAACAGAGTTACTTTCGCATTTATATCTAAAGGTCCACCGAAACCGACCATAGACTCTTCCAATTCTTTTAACGAACGGTCCGCCTAGATTATCCGGCGGCCGGAATGGGCGTTTTTCCATTTTATCTTTTAGGCTCTAATTAATATTTGTTTGTTTGTTCGTATTTTATAGACTCAAAAACTACTGGACCGATTTAAAAAATATTTTGCATTTGATAGTCCAATTATTGGGGAAGGTTATAGACTATTTAACATCACGCTACCTAGCCAAGAGGGTGAATTGTATTCCTAATACAACGCGTACGAAGTAGCGGGCAATCAGCTAGTATAGATAAATATAATGTTAATTTAACATTGGTAACGCTACACAATTTAACATTGGCAACATCGAAAAACTGAAATTAAAAAAAGAAAATCCATCTACCCTCTTTATTAGCTTTAGCATGGATTCCACGACACGCCTTGGTGGAAAGCGCACGCGCCGCGAAGACGTGTTGGGGAATCCAGTTTAATCCCGTCCGTGCTGTGATGGTTGTGATTAGTCAGTGATTAATAGGACATATCGCGGCCGGCGGGAGCATTCTACCTACCGATTATCGGCTTATTGTTACTGTGACGTCTATAATACTTGACATTGGCGGAATCATCAAAACCCTGATGGAGCCATTTTGAAAAAAAAAAGTAGTAGTAGTAGCTTTAGCATGACGTGCTTTGTCTAAATCGATTAAAAGTAAAATCTTTGTGAAAAAAGTGATAGTGATTTGTATAGAACATTTGTATCCATTCAAACAACACTATTTATAAGCATTATTACTGGTGTAAAAGTGTCCCGAGTTGAACTTGTCTTCTTTGAGTTCGAGCGGAGAGAACTGCGTAAGTAAATAAAGGATTCCACTTCTCTTTGAAGCGCGTCAATGGAATCTTTTCATTATAAAAAATACGGAACAACGGCTCGCGGTTTAGGCTGAAAAAGAAGATCCCGATTATATTGTAGGCGTCCTTCGGGAAATATCTTCTAACATTTTAACTTAATTGTATTTTTAAAATTTCGGTATTCCCTAAATTACCGCTCTGAGGGTCTGAAGGAAACGCTAATGATTGTGTACCACTCTACTGGAGTAGCTTACTTCACTTGATCATTATTCTTGGTTTATGCCATTTTCAGGACATGACGGGATAGTTTTTTTATTGTGAGTCGAGCATATGACTTTACCACCTGTTATTGATTTAAAGTGGCGAGTCTATGTAAGTGGCGACTACTGCATAGAGATATATATCTTTTTCATGTTTCTTGAAGCTGGGACATGGATGATGGCACACCGTTCCACTGACTATGAACTTTTGGTAAAGGTTTACATTATGACATCCTGAGTTTTTCATGTTTTGTTGACTTTATTAAATTGCTGCACTGTTTTATTACATACTTTCTATTTTGAAGTCTCGGTAAGGTACCACTTTTCGCCGGTGTTCACAAGTTTATAAGAAAATTTACATTGAAAAACTTAACCTGAAAATCTGAAATTGAGATTCAGTCAGAAATCTAGAACTACAATAATATAATATATTAACGTTTCAAGCGCTTCGGCGGCCGCCGCTTGTTTTAAAGATTCTGCTACATCTATAATACTAATATTATAAAGAGGAAAGATGGGTAGGGGTAGGGGTAGGGGTAGGGGTAAGGGTAGGAGTAGGGGTAGTGCAGGCAAGCCATTATCTATGAGTGCTGTAGGGTATTATATAAAAATTGTTAGTTTTATATCTGATACAACGATATAGTGTTTTGTTCATTGTAAACCATTTCGGTATGTTCTATTTTTTGCAATCCAATCATAGTTCAAACAAAATCAAAAAGATCGATACTTTTGTGGAAAATGTAGTTTGATTCATGCGATATTACATAACTATTATCTATTTATCACGCCTTTTATCCTAAGAGAGGCTGGCAGAGACAATCGACTGCCATTTGCTACGATCCTGACATACTTCTTTCGCTTCTTCTATATTCATCATACCTTTCATACATGTTCGGCGATTGTGTGTACTTTTAATATTGCCGTAAATATTATTCATAATTGTGAAAAATGATTTTATACTAACCTGAAAAGACAGTTTATTTGTCGAGGTTTTAAAATTGTACCGGACTTAAACTTATATACGGGGAACAAGTAACTTTTTATCGCTCAAAAAAAGTATCATATATTATTTTTGTCGGTATTAAGGTACTGTATCAAAGTTAATGTTTGATACCTATGTCATTTTGAACATTATTTTTCCCTCATATGACAAAAAATAAACAAACAAATCAAAATTAAATGTTTCTATTAAAATTAGCCTATTTATTTATTTAGTAAAAGACGCCATCTATTTGAAATCAGTTGAACTATGACACCACTAACGGGTTATCTAGTAAGTATTTAATTTTTTAGAAAATCATCAAATTATAAAATATACTTTCGATCTGTGTATGGTATAAATGAATAGAGCTGGTTATATATTACAAAACATAAAAAAGTGTAAGTACTGACATTAAAAATTATGCACTGAAAAGTGTGCTTTCCGAAACAAATGCACAAGTCACTATAAAATAAACCTTCGGTTTTAAATCGTAGAATTTGAAGACGGTTGGTGCCAAATTAGGATACAAAATTAAGTAAACATCTAGGGACATAAAGATCTGTTCAATATTATCAGTGTTTGTACTGATGATCGTAGGTTCCTAATGAATTATCTAGATAATTGAATTTGGGTACTAAATTATTTCTAATTTGGCACCAACCGTCTTCAAATTCTACGACGAAATTTTTATTATTTCTTACTTTTCAGTGCAAATTTTTGAAGTCGGTACACTTTTTTTTAAAAGGTTTATTTTTTCCTTTTAAGTGATTTTGTTGCCCTGAGAAATAAATAATAACGCAACTAAAAAAAAATTATGGAAAATTAAAAAAAAATACTGCGGTGGATGGGATTTGAACCTCGAGCAATGTGCATCCTGCGCTGCATCCCATACCTTTAGCCGCTAGACCACCGTCGATACGAAAATTGACAACTTCGTGTCAATAGCAACCGTTGCTAAAGCTTTTCTCTGATATAATTTTAAGCAGTAAACAGAGACAAATTACTGAATTTCTGAAAAATTACTGAACCGATTTTCGTCATATGACTGTGAGATAATGTCAAGAAATTATTATATCCTTAAAAAAATAAGTCGTCAAAATCGGTACATATTTCATCGAGTTATTACGAAAAATTGACTTATAAAATCAGTTTTTTCAAAATTTCTGAAAAACTAAGAAAACAATTTTTATGAGATAAAAATGGGACCAATCCGGAAGAATTATCTGTCGATTAAAAAAGAAACCATCAAAATCGGTTCACAACTGGCGGAGTAATCGATGTACATACATACAAAAAAACAATAAAAAAATAAAATAAAAAAAATACGGTCCGAATTGAGAACCTTCTCCTTCTTTTTTTTCGAAGTCGGTTAAAAATATACCCAAATCGCTTCAAGTGTGCCTATAAAATTTGAAGAGTTCTCGATTTCTCCAGGATCCCATCATCACATCCTGACCCAATGACCATGGGACCACCTGGAAAATATACCCTTTCAAACATAAAAAAAAATCCAAATCGGTCCAGGCGTCTTCAAGTAATCGGGGAACATATTGTACATAAAAAAAGATTCCGACGGATTGAGAACCTCCTCCTTTATTTGAAGTCGGTTAAAAAGCAAAAGAACACACCTTCACGTCCTTAATACCTTGTGGTGTGGCCAGATGTACCGGAAACAATATCCACTTTTTGTCAGTTGTCCATATTCAACGGAACAGGTGGCAAGCCTGTTGCTGCACTTAATTTAATATATATTCTTCCACAGGGCACCCTAGCCCCCGTAAAAGTTATTATTATTTAGAAAATAACAGAGAAAATCCAATATTTTAATTGATTTAGACTTTAGCTCAGTCTGAAATGCAAGTCCTTGGCGTACATCCGCATTACACTTAAGACATAGGTAGGTACCATGTACTTATTCTCTGTATTATTCAGCTCGAGTCGTGTTGTCAAGTGAGTTAGGAGTGTCACAGTTCTGCATCTCAATGAGAAGTGAGAACGGAACTAAAATGCATTAATAGTTCTCAGACTTGAATTGTAAGGCACTAAATACTGCCTTGATATCTTAAGTGACTCAGAAATGTATTATAATTTTGAGACGAACTACCTAATAATAAGCTAACGACTCGCCCCGGATTCGCACGGGTAGAAAAGTAGATTTGACAGCTGTCATCCTAAATAAAGATCTCATCGAGGCCTATCGTTTTGGTAAAGACTATACCAGTCTAGGGTCAGTGGTTTTCGAGATATGGCTAGATATTTTGATCTTAAAATATAAGGACAAAAAAAAGTTTTTTTTTTGCAAATTTGAACACGTACATGTAGAAAAAAAAATTTATCATAAATAAGACTAGAAATAGGGTATATAAAATCCCCCAAAAAAATACCACGGCGGAGCCTTTTTTTTCAAAAAATACACTGTACTTATTCAAAATTTTGTATATTATATCTTTCTATCTATCATCACGCCTTTTATTCCAAGAGGGGTAGACCTCGTCAATACAAATACTTTGATATCTCTATCATCTATAGTGACCTAGAACTTCAGGAGATATCACGGCGAGATATATAGCATGTCGCCTTTTGACCCTTGAGAAGTTTGTCAAAAAATCCATACCAAACTCTTTATATTAAATGACAAATTTTTAAATTGTAACCAGCACATTATTAATTCGGCCCTAATTCGTGATTATGGATAAAGACATTCTGTCATGTCAGATAGTTGGAAGGCCGGTGAGAGGCTACCCTTTATTTCGGGAAACTTTATTGGGATTTTTGATAAAACATGTCTAACATGTGCGAGGCTAGGGCGGGCCGCCAGTTGAGCATAGATTAAATATTTAATCGCTAATTGACAGACCATTTAAGATAAGTAAATATCAGTATATCTTTCAAAGAAAAATGCAAGACTTATATGGCTGAAGTGAAAAGAAATGCTGGCAGGAGACGACCTAGGTGTACTTTTATTGAACATATAACAAAATGTATTGATTGATGGAAATATTAAATCGTCGAGCATGATGAGTATAAAATAAGCGAAAGTGGTATATCAGAATCGTAACAAATGGCATTAGATTGTCTCTGCCTACCCCTCTTGGGATGACAGGCGTGATGATAGATAGATAGATGCAAGACTTTGTAAAAGTCCCAAAATGATCACAGCACATAATCTTGTTATTTGAAAGCGAAGAGATATTGTCGTTAAGATGGAACACTATAATAAAAACACAACCATCGTACTAAACATTCCTTTTGTCGCTACAATAGAAAGTCCTTCGTAAATTCGCGAGGCAATTTTATCTTCACGGTTCGATAAATCTCGAAAGATTTGTTGAAGGCGATAAAAATTCCTTACAAAACTGTCTTGGTATATCTTGACCATTTTGACGAGAGATTACCTAATTAATTTACATTTTTATTTGAAACAGATTTTTGAAGCGAAAAGTATAATCTTACTTATATATACTTACTATTGCTAATGTAAATAAACCTTCACTGAAATAAAAAAAATCTGTAAAAACAAGTGCTTTAACTTTTTACGAAAATAAAAGAGCGATCGAGTTACCTCCTGTTATGATTAATATAGAGAATTTCCTAAATGTGGACACTTAATTACCAATGTTTATAGCTACGTCGCAAGGTACCAATCTAAAAAAATATTAAATGCTGTTCGTTGGTAAGCGCATCACTTGAGAACGGCTGGACCGATTTAGCTATTATTTTCAAATGTTCGTAATAGTATAAAAATAAGGTTTTTAGGGGGAAAGAAATATTGGATTAGTTGCCCGGAAAATTGTAAAATTCGGGAAAAACTGAAAGTGATTTTTTTCTATTGGATTTTTGTAGGAAATCAAGACCATCGGAGTTAGCACAGATTTTGACAGCGACACTTTCGTTTTCGTTTTCGGTCGAACGAAAGTTTGTCAGCGTTGCCAGTTTACGTGTTTTTGCTTAGATCTTAGATTTTACCGTTAACTTTAAAATCTTAAAGTAAATAAAGTTAAAATAAAAAATACGTTGATATGAAAATAACTTTTCATATGCAATTTATACAATTTCTACGTTTATTTTAATAATATAAACTTATATAATTTTCTAGACTATCCTACGTCTTTTTCAAAATCCGAGTTGGCAACTCTGCACGGCGTACACTCTGCGGCAGCCGCGAAGCAAAGAACTGTGAACGCTATGCTTTTAGCAATAAGTTCAAAATTCTACCAAAACCATTTCCGCTAAGAAACTGGTTTGGTGTTCACTGTTCTCTTAAAATGAACCATAATGCTATATACATTAAATTGATATTGTACTGACTGACATAATAAGGTGTGACGTGTGACGTCAGAGTCGATCGGAAGTTGCTTGTGTCAATGTATGCTACGGATTTGTCTTCAAAACGAAACGTTCATGTCCAACAAGGACCGGCCAGAGAAAGCCCGGGCCGAGAGGTCCGGCCCAAGAATGTGCGGGCAAATTCCGTGTACTTGTCTTTGTCCGGCCAAGCAAATTACTCGGCATTCTTGTGCAGGACATACCCGGTCCGAGAATGTCCGGCCCAACAATGTGCGGGCAAATTCTGTGTACTTGTTTTTGCCCGGCATAGCAAATTTGCACGCACATTGTTGGGCCGGACCTCTCGGCCCAGGCTTTCTCTGGCCGGTCCTTGTTGGACATAAAACGTTTTGGCCTTTTCAAGGCCATTCGGCCGAAACGAAAGAAGTCACGTCAAAACTATAACCTAGCATAATAGGGTATGAAATTTAATATGGGCACCACATACCTACAGTAGTTGGAGGGCCGGAGAGTGACATTAGCTTCTTTTTACTCATGTCACATTTCAAAAATTTACACGGGCAAAGACGGGGCGGAAATCCAGTCTCTTATAAGTATTAGCGCCTTCAGTATTTCACGTAGGGGTAGGTAGGGTCTTGAAAAAATTAAAAAGCCTTGAAAATCCTTTTTTTAAACCAGAATTCAAATGCCCACTTATTATCTCTACAATATTTTGATTTTTTATATTTTTGTTTGTAACTAATAAACTCTAAAACTACAGAACCGATTCTAAAAATTATTTCACTAATAGAAAGCTACGATATCCCTAAGTGACATAGGCTATATTTTATATGTTCGAATTTATCCACGGGCGGAGCCTAATAATATTTTAAACATTGTCTCAATTCACCACAATATTAATATGAAAGATTGGAAAAACTCCTCAAATAAAGGCAACTTTATGACATTTCGATACGTAAATTTCGAATAGTGGCTACGGCTACGCAATAAAATGCAAATAGCACCGGAAGTGTTAAGGGGCGCCTTCGTAAAAGTTTCTTTACACGCGAACTTAGCACTTTGTGTAAACGTTCTCTAGAGCGTAATCGGTTTCCTTCAATTTCGGGGAAAAGATTCTGAATAACATTTTCATAACTTCTACATTATTATGTTATATTCGTAGGTTGTTATTACTTAACATGTCAAAACAGCTCATCGGATTTGCATAATATTTGGAACTGAAATAAACTGTATCCACCGGCGGAGCCGGATGCGGAAAGTCTAGTAATATATATAATAATATATATAAAGAGAGATTGAGTGAGATCGATTTCAAAAATCCTTTCACTGTAGAAATAACCGATTATTGTTTGGTGTTTTAGCAAGTGTTTTTCGGTCCCAAATTTAAATAGTTTGACGAGGATATTATGTTGCATCAAGATAGCCTAAAACATAATTTAAAGTGAAAAGTTGAACATTGGCCTCGACTATAACCTCTCAGATTTTATTCAAATAGGTTTTCATTTAAAAAAGTTCGTTCCACTGCAAAACACATACAAAAATGCTGCGTGGAATTTTTAACTCTGAATATAATACTTTTTCTTTTTTAAACGTAGCTTTTACGTCGTTTTAGTATCATTTAGAAAAAGTCTGAATGTTGTACTTTTATTTTAGCTATATGCTTGCTTTACACTCTTTGAAATAGTTTCAAGCAATGCTATTTCATTGTGTATGCAGCTGGTCTAAAAATAAAGTCAGAATTGTCGGCATATAATGCCCGACCCAGGCATACGTGGAAGCCAGTATACGAAATCCTGCCCGGACATTCTCGGGTCGGGCAATCCATGGTCTTGTGCCGAAAACATGTCACGGACACAGGTCGCGATCCATAAGATTTTCCCCTACCAAAATCGCTCAACACTACATGATACATGATGAGATGTTAATATGGCGTCAATAATGATATTGAGTTGAAATCTAAATGCGAATGGGATAAGCAACTAAATGATATGAACGTATACATGTATGAATGCAAGAGAAGATTGTATCATGTATTGGACTGGTATAGAATACATTCATTATGTAAATAAAGTCACCATATCAAAAACCCTAACAAAACAAACATAAGGTATAGGTAACGACATCAAGTAACAGTAGATATCCACTTTTAGCCAATTATCGTGCAATTTCTATTAATATCGAATCCTCTAAACGATTATCCATAGATAAAGGGACTAAAATAAAGAAAACGTTGAAAGAATGAAGGATGAAAGATTAACTAAAATTGTTTATATGGAAGAAACGAAAGGAAATGCTGGCAGAGGACGACCTAGGTGTACTTTTATTGAACACTAGCGGACCCGGCAGACGTTGTCCTGCCCAAACGTTGGCTTGCCTGCACTACCCCTACCCCTACCACTAACTTTGGCTATATTATTTCTCGTAAAAAGTAAAGGATAAAAAATGGTTATTGTGGGTTATTCCTAAGAGATAGACATAATACCATTGCTGACTTTGGTGTACAATACTGTAGTATATTATTTTGATCTATCTCGTAGGGTTCAGCGCAAAAAATGTGTTTATTTACGACATCACATTAGAAACCTCTAAAATTATCAGTGTTTCTCTACTATATTATGCATGTTATATACATATAAACCTTCCTCTTGAATCACTCTATCTATTAAAACCGCATCAAAATCCGTTGCGTAGTTTTAAAGATTTAAGCATACATAGGGATATAGGGACAGAGAAAGCGACTTGTTTTATACTATGTAGTGATTTAAAAAAACATATTGATCGAAAATATATCATGAAAAGTATGATGAATATAAAAGAAAAAGAGGTATGCTAATTAGCAAATGGCATTCAATTGTCTCTGCCTACACCTATTGGGATAAAAGGCGTGATGATAAATAGAATAGAAAATTGAATTGGGAAATAAAACTGTATATAAGCTGTTCATTAAATTATAAATGGTTCTCTGGCAGAAATTTATGTTTCAAAATGTCGTTTGATATTTTGAGTAGAATATTATACAACCCATTAGTAAGTAACAAAAATGTTTAATTTTGAAGATAATATTCTGTATCTCTAAATAGGTTTGTCTTATTTAAGGAATTTATTAAAATCGTAATTTTTGGTGAGTTTTTTTTCTGTCGCTATGTTTGTCCGACTTTGAAGCGGCATAATTAATTTTGATGACACATTTTATTTATATTTATATATAAATCTGCCCTTTATTTCATCCCGATATAACAGTTTTGAAGCTAGTAATAACTACCAATGAAATATTCCACGGAGGCGGTAGCTAGAATCTTATCCACAAAGTAATTTCCCGCATTAAAACTATGAGTTAGGAAATCGAATATAACAGGAAAAAATTGTCACAAATCGCAAACCTTTCTCTAAAGTTTAGACATAACAGTTCATTAAATACTAAAAGATATTGTTCTCTCAAAGATAGAATAGATATTTTGAGGTTATTTGAGCGGAAAACCGTTGGACTGACATCACTGGCTTCACAATCGGAAAGTCGCAATTATTACCACTTTTTGCGGTCTGTTGGAATGAATAGAACACTCCGTGTAACGCTTCAATGGACATTAACACCCTTTGATCTGAGCTTTACTAGATAGATATTTTTTATTTCAACTTTATTTATAACTAACTCTGCCTTTTATAGTTCCTTAATCAATTACGAGTGCCCAGGGTACCCCGAAAGACAAGTTTTTCTAGTTAAATTAATTGTATTAAATATAAAAATATATTTTGTTAAAATAAACTTAAGTTAAGCTTATATATTTAAACATTCAAAATAACAAAATAAACTGGTTTATATACCTGGGTCCGCGTGGAATAGTGGTAAGAATACTGGCTGCATTTCCCTGCTGAATCGCGATTCGTTGAGTAAGGAAGGAGCCAGCCCTCTTGTCATTAAAGAGATGATCAGTCGAGGAGATATATCTTTAATAAACTTTTTGGCATTTGAACCCCACGGACCTAGAGTTTCTACACCAAACGGCACAAATTTGTAGTTTTCAATAATTGAACTATATTTGATTGCTTACTTAGCCTACATTTAAATATAGTATAACAGTTGTTATCTGGTTTTAATTATAAATATTGCTTACGGAGTCCTAGAAAAAAAAACATAGCCTCCTCAGTTTCTGAAACGTTGACCAAGAGTTAATCTACATGATAAAAGTTGTCACATGCTTAAAAATATATGATTTTTACAGTTGTTTTTAACTAATGTCTGAATAACTTTGACTAACCTTTCAGAAATTGGGCGTACCGTCTGAAATATTGTAGCTTTGTAGTAGTGAAATACTTTTTTAATTCAATCCCATAATATTCGAGTTTACTTTTGAGCAACAAACAAACAAAATGATTACACGCTATAGTTATAATAGTATCTATTACCACGACTTTTATACCCAGAGGAGTAAACAGAGACAATCGAATGCAATTTGCTACGATCCTGACATACATCTTTCGCTTCAATCATATTCATCAAACCTTTGTGTGTATTCTGAACATTGTCTTTAACCGATAGTTTTTATATGTGCAATAACAAGAACAGCTAGGTCGTCCTTATAAATAATAGGTAGTTTGTGAAAATCTGTGAGTGAAGTTCGACGAAAAAACACGATTTTGTTAAATTCACTTACAGACCGACGCTTGTCCGCCCGCCGCTCAACATCCATTTATCACTCACAGTTTGGACCTTTTTGTTGTGTTTCTATTTGCAAATTAAAATAACTATAAACTAAAAGTCGTGACACCGTTAACAACGGGTAAGCAGTAACAGGGTAACGGTGACAGCTTTTTGGTTATTGAAACTCAGTTTTAAAAGTTTTTCACTCGTTAGAATAAAATATCTGTAGTACTGATATTATAAAAAGATAGGGTGATTTTATTTGTTTTTATGGAGTACACTTAAAATATTAGCCAAGAACGAGAAGAACTCGCGTAAAAGGTTTGGGTTTTCTGGTAAACAATGAGGCCCTATATTTCCTATTCTTTTTTTAAATTTTAGACTCAGTAGTTAGCAGTTAATAGGAAGATCTCAGTCGGAGATAATGCAATGGGGGATGAGAAAGGCTTTTGTACTATGCGTTTTAAAATTATTAAAAAAGTATTTGAAATGTCACATGATGAACATTTTTTTTTTTACATTTTATAATTTTTCCCAAAAAATTAACCCCCAATCGAAATTCTATTATTTACGTTATTCGTCCGTGATTGGGTCATCAAACTCTATATATGTACCAAATCTCAAACTTATTCGTCCAGTAGATTCGCAGAAAACAAGCTGTGACAGACGGATAGACAGACACAAGAGTGATCCTATACCTAAGGGTTTCGTTTTTTCATCGGATGTACAGAACCCTAAAAATAGTACACCGATTTAAAAATATATTTTATAAAGCTAAAACCTGTAAAAAACAACCAAAATGAAAAAAAAAACAAAAAACGCCAAATAAAATTATATACCTACATTAACTTAATTAACTTTTAAAATACGATACTCTACGCCTAAATATAATTATTTTATTTACGTGTACCGTTCCAGGAGAATAAATATCTCTAAGTTTACAATCAGATTCGTTTTATATGTTAATTGAAATCACTTTAAAGCGGGAGAAGAACATAAAATTGGTAATAAAGCGTTTGTTTGCACGGGGGTTTCTTTTAGTAATTTGAGGTTACCTTCAGCATTTAAAGATTGTGTGCTATTTGACGCCAATATAAATCATACCTTTTTTTTCTTTCTTCACGAGTTGCCTTACAGCTCCCGAAACTGTGCTACGGTTCCAAGGTACCTACCCAGCGGAAGGTCAAGTTTCCCTCATTTAGCCGATGGTATTTGTAAGGCGAGTGGCTAGTTCTGTTGAGGTATATTTAGATGGAAAAGTCTCTAAGTGTGAATTGTCGGATTATGTACATAAGTTTTTTATTAAAAAACCCATTGGTACATGGCCGAGATCCGGGATCAAACCCGTATGTCTTAACCACTCGGCCATCGGATGCACCATCCTTACCCTTCGCCCCGCATACTCCCTTCCGATGGCGGCTTACAACTTCATAATGTATAACGCTATCTCAATTTGTAATTCTTAACTTTATGACAGAGACACTGACAACAATGTCTACATTTAGTAAGTTTAATCATTTCGGAGAAAGGTAGAAAATAGTTGTATTCGCACTTCATTATTTCTGCTTAGGGCAAACTTTGTTATGTAGTTCATGTCATTAATGGATTTCTTTTGCTCATTAACTGGATATGAAGTCATTACGATGGACAATAAAATATGAAATCTTTGAACTTATTTTGTTGGAATAGTAGGGGAGAATAGGGGAGACTTGGGGGAAACACTTGTGTAAGTGCGTGAGGAAATGGGTGCGGAAAACTGAATGAAATTTCACATATTGTGATAATGAATACACGCACGCGATATGCTTACAAAATCTGATTCTTTTATTACTAAATCGCCATTATGGTTTTCATTATTTTTTATCTTCTATCACCATGGGTACCTTGTTACCTTGAGTGGGAAAACGTAAGTTATTTTCAAATTAATTTTATTTGTCTTATTGGCTGTAGTTATGCAGAAATATCCATTCCACATTGAAGAGAAACTGAGATATCTGTGTTAGCAGTTCAGAACTTACTTAGAAGATTATAATTGTATGTATATTCTATTCTATTTTCTTGATTGGTTCTCTTCCTAACCGAACTTCAAAACAGAAGGAGGAGGTTCTCAATTCGTCGGAATCTTTATTTTTTTATGTATGTTCCCCGATTACTTGAAGACGCCTGGACCGATTTGTATTTTTTTTTGTTTGAAAGGGTATACTTTACAGGTGGTGGTTTAGTGAAAATTGGTTCAGTAGTTTTTTAGAAATTTTGAAAAAACTGACTTTATAAGTACATTTTTCTTAATATCTCGATGAAATATGTACCCATTTTGACGACTTATTTTTTAAGGATATAGTAATCTTTCGACATTATCTTACAGACATAATGACGAAAATCGGTTAAGTAGTTTTTCAGAAATTCAGTAATTTGTCTCTATTTACGGCTGAAAATAATGTATCAGAGAAAAGCCTTAGCAACGGTTGCTATTGACACGAAGTTGTCAATTTTTGTATCGATGGTGGTCTAACGGCTAAAGGTATAGTATGGTATGGTGCAGCTCAGGATGCAAATGGTTCAAATCCCATCCACAGCAGTATTTTTATTTTATTTTTCCATTAATTTTGGCACCAACCGTCTTCAAATTCTACGACGAAATATTTATTATTCCTTACTTTTCAGTGCAAATTTTTGAAGTCGGTAAACTTTTTTTTAAAAGTTAATTTATTAAAGTATAAATTATTTGAAAGTTATGTGGGATTCTGTTAGTATTAACTCATTCTTGGACATTTTATGGACTGTCTCTTTCTGCATAACTATGGTTAATTTTAATGGAGAAGACAAGAATTTTTATAAAGAATGGAATAAAGTACAAACTGTACAAAAAATAACGTCGATCCGTTGTTCCGTTTTTCCATAAAATAAGGACAAATAAACTTCTGCATTGATAATAATAGATTGATACAAAGTAATGAGTTATATTGAAGTATTTAGAGATCTAAAGACCTGACTAACTATTGTTAACTGCCTTGCATTCATAAAGCAACTAGATCACAACCGATTTTATTTTATTTATTACCTATACATACATACATTAGTGTTGTAACTTGTTCTCGGCTTTGTCTTAACCACAGAATCCAACGACCTACTAACCGATGTGACGCCTAATGTAAGGCAAACATTTTCTGTCAATACATCACTCAAATAACTTTCCTCAGTTTCGATATATTACATTTCCTGACACTTGCTAACGAATATTATAAACGCGAAAGTGAGTTTGTTTGTCTTTCTTTCAATTCAAAACAAAGCAATGGATAGAAGTAATTTTATTGCACAGAGATAGTTGAAAGGAAATCTTGGGTCAAATTTAAAAAAAATCCAAGTGAGATTCCTGACAATATGTTGGTTACTAGTTCGTGGCTGATTTATGCAGATCACTAACCTTAAAGATCAAACATCTTCATTGTACTAGAGTCGATTTCTGCGCAAGACCTAATTGAAAACTTATACATATCCGACAAACCACACTTAGAGACTGAGATAGACATGGTCTTGTGCTGGGTATCGATAATACGGTTTCGGGAGCCGTGAGGCAACCCGTGAAAAAAAAAACCTAACGCAAACCTAAATTTTATAAACCCCTAATTACGCTTTTCTCACTACCTCTAAAGGCGTTTTTGAATGGATGAACGTAGCTAAATATTTAATTAAAAATAACTTCGACCTTGTACTAATTCTGGCATATACTGAACGGAGAGTGAATGGAAGGGAATAGGCAACACTAATTGGGTGCTAAGTAAATATTTAAAAAGGCGAATGAAAAAGTGGTGTTTAAACTTTTCAATTACTTCAATTAGGACTGTTTCGTGAGCGCAGCAGAGCGGGAAAAATATTTTATTTTTATAATAACGAAAATGTTGTGTTTCGCTTATTGTGCTGTCGTGGGTAGGGTAGCCAGGATGGGTAGGTAGGTATAGCAGGAAAACTCGTAGTAAACTTTCACCATTCGTTTATTGGTCGAATTAACAAGGAAGGAACAAGCAGGAGCAGCAAAAGAACAACCAGTAAAAGGATCCGTAAGGAGCCAAGGAGAAGTCAAAGGAGCGCACTGTAATAAAAATGAACTACACATTACTACAGGGCGTTAAGCTATTGAAGTAACACAATACAAAGTATGATAAAAATACTTACAATACTTATTTGCGCTCCTTTTATATTAACATAGATATTAGTTCTTGAATATTGATTCAATACATTTTATATTACTTAGTTGATAAAATAGAAATATAATAAATTTTACAATTGGCAGAGTGACTACCTAAGTCAACAGTTTGTGAAGGAATGAGTAACATTTTAATTTAGGTTCCACACATCGAATATTTGAAAATAACATACAATGTTCTATTGAATTAAAATAAACCTTTTAAAAAAAAGTGCACCGACTTCAAAAATTTGCACTGAAAAGTAAGAAATAATAAATATTTCGTCGTAGAATTTGAAGACGGTTGGTGCCAAATTAGGATACAAAACTAAGTAAATATCTAAGAAGATCTGTTCAATATTATCTATGTTTGTATGTACTGATGATCGTAGGTTCCTAATGAATTGTCTAGATTAGTGAATTTGGGAACTAAGTTGTTTCTAATTTGGCACCAACCGTCTTCAAATTCTACGACGAAATATTTATTATTTCTTACTTTTCAGTGCAAATTTTTGAAGTCGGTGCACTTTTTTTTAAAAGGTTTATTTTACCCTTTTAAGTGATTTTGCTGCCTTGAGAGACAAATAATAACGCAACTAAAAAAATATTGATGGAAAATTAAAAAAAAATACCGCTGTGGATGTGATTTGAACCATGTGATTGTGCATCCTATGCACCCCAATATATTTAACCGCTACACCATCGTCAAGAAAATTGACAACTTCGTGTCAATAGCAACCGTTGCTAAGGCTTTTTCTGATACATAATTTTCAGCCGTAAACAGAAATTAATTACTGAATTTCTGAAAAACTACTGAACCGATTGTCGTCATATGTCTGTGAGATAATGTCGAGAAATTATGATGTCTTAAAAAAAATAAGTCGTCAAAATCGGTACATATTTTATCGAGATATCAAGAAAAATGTACTTATAAAGTCAGTTTTTTCAAAATTTCTGAAAAACTAATGAACCAATTTTTATGAGATAAAAATGGGACCAATCCGGAAGAGTTATCTGTCGATTAAAAAAGAAACCATCAAAATCGGTTCACAATTCGCGGAGTTATCGACGTACATACATACATAAAAATACGGTCCGAATTGAGAACCTTCTCCTTCTTTTTTTGGAAGTCGGTTAATGAACAATATCGTGTTCTAAAATTAAAATAAATGCTAAATGCTGCCAGGAAAATAAGGTCGTATCATCACAGTGCATAGAATTTTGACTATTTCTTTATTGTATGAAAGCGTCGATAGGTCAATTAGAGCTTTGGTCTTGAAACCGAAGGTCTCTGGTTCAAAACTAAGCAGATAGATGGTTAGATTTGGTTTCATACGATATAGAATATATTTCAAAGATTGTTAAATGCCATATGTTCTGTTCAATATGGACAACTGGCAAAAAGTGGACATTGTTTCCGATTTCTCTGGTCACACCACAATGTTGTATAAATATACTCACCTTTCCAGGATTAACGGAGATTTGCCATATTTTTGACAGTTATAAGATGACCTTGACCAACGGCTCTTAAGTATAGTATAGTTTTAATTTTTAATTAATTGTTGTCGTTATAATCATATGCATCGCGTCTGTCATAGAAAATGCAATAGCCAGAAAAATAATTCAATGCACCACTTAAAACAGTATGGAATTAAATTATCAGCGAAAAATATAAAAATTATATATTTTAATTTATGCGCTATAATTTTCGACAAAAATGAAAAGCGCGTGAAACGGACGATATGGGTATGCAAATGAAAGCATGTCAACGGTCTATTTTGGAATAATCTCGCTGTTAAAGCTACTAAATGCCTGCATTAACTAAAGTGGTTAAATATTTAGGGGCGTAAAGATTTTTAAAAATTTACTTTTGCATATAAGGGAAAATAATTTTAATAATAGTACTTATTTAAATTGATTTCATTAAATACGTTTAAAAATATAGTGAGTACACTTATTTTATCAATCCATTAGAGCAAATGATATTATAGAATAATAAATTTAAAGAAAATGAATTTATATATTTAGAAAATTATAATAACTGCAATTATAGAAAAGTAGCCATTAGTGCAATTGAAATTAGAGATTATAAAAATTATTAGACTTGAGATTATATATTTTCAAAATTATAGTAACAGAAATTATAGAAAAGTAGCCATTAGTGCAATTGAAAATAGACATTATTTATTATAATAATTAAAATTATAGGACTTGAAATTATAGATTTTGAAAATTATGGGATCTAAATTTATAGAAAATGAATATTTATAGCAACTAAAATTATAGCTTCTGAAATTATATATATTTTTTTAGAGCATTTGAGAGGATACCAAGGGAAAATACATGAGTTTTTTATAACATTAAAAATCTCAGTCTAATTGTAAAAATATGTGATTAAAGCCTCGTAGCAGGAAAAACAGAAAATAAATTATTTTAGTATCAGGAATTTTTAAATTAAATCGTTTGACAACGTACAAATGTATTTGTGTGAAGTAAACAAACAACATATAGGGGTAGACTGATATGAGTTGTAATTCCGATTTTGGCAAGAGGTAGGTAGTATTAAATGACACAACCTTAACTTTTTTTTATATGGAAGACGACATGTAACCTTTCCACCGCCTGTTTATTAAGCATAGGTGGTTGGTCCATAATGCGCGCGACTGGCAGAGCATAATACAGTCCGCCAGTCGCGCCCACCATGCGAGATACTTTTTCAGGCTTCGCTTGAAGGACCCCAGGTTGTAGGAAGCAGGAAAGACCGACACCGGAAGTTCGTTCCACTTGTTGACAGTGCGTCACTGAATTTTTTCGTTTATATGCAGAACGTGTCCACTGTGTGAGGATGAAATCTATATCCTTTGCGAGTATCTTACGAAGTCTAGCATTAATCATCTTATAGTTTAGCTTCGAAAAATTAACAATTCTTTTTGTTAGAATTTTCTTAGGTATATCTTACAGAACCCTTTTAATAAAACTTAATATGAATCCCGACCCGTCCACCCACTGGACTTTCCCACTGGTGGGTGGACAATGTCCAATTGTCCATCTGAAATTATATAGAGAAGTAATATTTCTAAATTTTTTTATTATATTATTATTTATTATTATGTCATACAAATTATTAATTAGCCCGACAAAACTTAGGTACCTACTAATAATATAAAATATGTAATTTTCTAGATATGTTTTTATTTGTCTATCTATCTATCTATCTATCATCACGTCTTTCATCTCAAGAGGGGTAGGCAGAGACAATCGAATACCATTTGTTACGATCCTGACATACCTCTTTCGCTTCTTTTATATTCGTCATACCTTTCATACAATACATGCTCGATGATTGTGTGTATTTTTAATATTTCCATCGACCAATACATTTTTTATATGTTCAATAAAAGTACACCTAGGTCGTTCTCTGCCAGCATTTCCTTTCACTTCAGCCATATAAAACTTTTTAGTCAATCTTTCATCTTTCATTATTTCAACGTGTCCAATACAAGTCTTACCTTTCATAAGTATTTATTTGTCTCTCTTCTTATAATATGTTCGCGCAAAATAGGTACAGTAGTTTTCGAGTTCAATATTTGTTTAATACTACACAATATTGTACCTCATAGCTGAATATCACTTTGAGTAAATTCTATACGTTACTCTATTTGCCAACTTGACAAATTAAAGTAAATTTACTAAATTTATTTTGTACGCGCCATTACTTAGTCAACAGCTGTAATCAAACCAAAGAGCTCTCTATGCAAATTAATGAAAATCAATTCGTTTTCAGCGCCCTTTATGGAGATTGGAAAAATATAGACAATGGTAATATCGTGGTTTGAAATTTGATTACATTTAGATGTAGGTGATAAACGAGTTGGCAGGAGTTAATTATACTTTTTATGGAAAAGATATGAATGAAGATTTTGATAGGTACGCCGAAATAAAGCATTGTTGGAATCAGGTTAGAATCGGTGTTACTTAAACTTAAACTTACAAAAGTATATGTTTCGTAGATCTATCTATCTATCTATCTATCTATCATTACGCCTTTCATCCCAAGAGGGGTAGGCAGAGACAATCGAATGCCATTTGTTACGATCCTGACATATCTCTTTCGCTTCTTTTATATTCATCATACCTTTCATACCTACATGCTCGTCGATTGTGTGTAGGTACTTTTAATATTTCCATCGATCAATATATTTTTTATATGTTGAATAAAAGTACATCTAGGTTGTCCTCTGCCAGCATTTCCTTTCACTTCAGCCATATAAAGTCAATCTTTCTAGACATGTTTTTTTGCACATAGATAGTTGGAATTAGATTTTGTCATAAACAATTGATCTACCCGATTTCAAGGCATATGTTTAAAACTAGATGACCCGTGCGAATATATCGCACTGTTAGTTCAACTGATCTCCAACAGATGGCGTCTTTTACAAAATAAATAAATAAATAAGTCTAATTTTAAAAGAAACATTAATTTTTTATTTGCTTGTTTATTTTTCGTCATTAGAGGGAACAATAATCTTTAAAATAGCTTATTTATCAAACATTAACTTTGATACAGTATGTTACCGACAAAAACAAATTTGAGAAATAATATATATTTTTTAGTCACATGGTCGGAACTCTATACTAGGCTGGTTATGTTAACGATTTTAAAAGCGATATATTCAACTGCTTCTAATTTTATTCTACACAATTATTTCCTACATCATTTTGTTATATCTCTGACGGATTACGCCATGATAATTCGCTGGGGCTAACTTTTCCCCTGACTTTATTCACTTATACTGTTAACGCTCAGCTCCTAAACATGATAGGTACATGTTTAGTACTCGTAAACCTTATATTTTATGTTTTAATTGTTAAAGGCGGTTTTTATTCTTCATCAGAAGTGGTTATTATAATAATTATGTAGTACTACGTACCTATGATATTACAAAACGTTATAACTGCGCATGCGAGTCTCTTTGCCTCCAATAAAACAGGGAAAATAATATTCCCGAATAGAATTGGTGAAAACGTAACAGATTTCCTATAGGTCCTACATTTCTATTGAAAATCTGTCTAAATGTTATGTTATAGCTATGGGTGATAATATTGCCTGGCGTTTGTGTCGATTTTGTTTGCTCTTACATTTTGTTTCATTCTTTTTACAACTTGTAGTGTAACGAATCCAATTTCACGAAGTTTGTCATCTGTTTGATATGTGTAATAACTATCTAAATGTGAACATTGTTTCCTACTGGACTGTACTAGATGTAATATCTAGCTAGTCACGCCAAAATGTTTTTAATTTCATATGTATATTAAATATCCCTGATTACAAGTTTTCATGGCTCAGTTAATATAGTACAGAACTTGCCTACGATCACGCAATAGCCCTAACTAATGTCATTATGTTGTCAGATCATAACCTATGATAGCTTTCCTAATGCCCAACTAACTCAAGGTCTTTTAGCTTAATTCAAATATTTATGTACTATACTCCGCCTTGACTTTGCATGGGTACAATTAAATGTTCTATTGTTTAATAATGTAATTACGTAAGCATGCCAAAAATATAAGTATCTGGACGCTTACACAATGTACAATAGAATCATAGAGTACTAAGCCTATGGAGGGGCCATAGACGGGCTCCCCCTTTCGCCAATTTTTTCCCCTTTGACCAGTTATACTGACCAGGTGCGCTTATTACAGTTACCTTAGATTTCGTTGGTATCGTTTTGTGTCGCGAGACAGAGCTCTAGGAAAATAGTTAATTGTTATGTTTTAAACGGGAAAGGCGATCTAGGGCGTCAAACTTAGTGTTTCCAATCATTAATTACAATTATTATGTTTGTATTTTAACATAATCATCGTATAACGTAAAATCCGTTGCGACAATAAAACGACAGAAAAATACAGTGGTACAGGGGCTAGTACTAGGCGTTTACCTCCCCTCCCGCCAAAAGTGGCAGAAAAAATTGTTCGGTCATTTACACCCTTCACGTCTCCTTTGGTAAATACTCAAAGAATAGAATAGATAACTTTAAATGTGTGGGACTGAAATACAACCACGTGACCTAACGAAACTGTGGTTTACTCTGACAAAACCAAGGAGTTTATATACTTATTGTATACAAACTCCTTGAAGTATAAACTCATTGTAGAAAACGAAGCGTAAATTATGTAATTTTGTCTTCAATTAGCGTCTTTCGTGAACACAAAGTTAGCGTCTGCCCATACCCTGTATATAACGTTGAAAAAAAATGGCGAACAAATTTTTTTAGGTTATGCCCGGTTGTTGTTTTATGGATTTTTCATTATTTATGAGTTATAATGCATACTTTTCTTATAATTATTATAATTTGGTTATAAGTTTCTGCATACAACATTAGAATTTAGCGTTCCGAGGGAACAGAATACTAGCGTTCGTACATTGTCTAAGGGGGATGGATTATTGGATTATTTTGCTTGTATTCATCATGAAAACAAACTTTTTCTCTTGCCTATGTTGACATAATTGGGTATATTTTCTTAAATTACAACATATTTCTTACATATTATATAGGATAAGGCAATCTGGAAAACGCTTACAGAAACTGGTAAAATGTTCTTAAATGTTATTAATACCTAAAGATATCTTCATACATATATAGAATGTGTTAAACGTATTTTTAAAATATATAATTGGCATGCAATAAACTGATATTTCCTTCCTCTTATCTCCAAGGTGGAGTTTCGGTACAAATATCTCTATAACTACATAACTTTCATCAATGGTAAAAATAACATGATACAGTAAATATATTCAATATTTTATGTTCTTGATAAAATACTCAAAATAATTTCAACAAGTCTCGGAATTTCAATAATTTTGTACCATTTTCGTAAAACAAATAAGGTTTTAAAATTATTTTTATCTACTCTCATATAGTATAATTCGAATTTTAAACTCCAAAACGAATTTATATTGACATACTTTATAAACACAATACCGAAATTAAAAAAAAACACTTTAAAACACTCTTTCTCTAACAAAATAATGTTATAAAGTAATTTTTCTACCATTACGATACAGGTAATTCCAAAAAGTTTATATCACCAATCAATTATTTTTTTCTAATGGAACGCATAATACCCCTCATTATACAACACTTTCATAAACTACTATTATAATTTGTGTCTGTGAGCTTTGTTCTTTTAGTATTTGCCTCATTATCTAGTATTAGTGGCATTTCGTAAACTTGTCCTTAATATCGAAAAATCTGCATCTAAGCTTGCCAAACGGTCAGCTACATAATGGCCTTTAGTAAAATCAGTTACCCATTCCTACAAAACTTTACAAAACCACTGTAGATTACCACTAAATATTTTTTATTTATTTTTCAGATATTGCGACAATGGAGGGGGTGATGTTACAATATGGCTTATTCTGATAGGAGGAGTGCTATGGGGGTAAGTTTGAAAATAAAACTGTACCATTTTAAGCATACTTTGCAATAAGATCTTATCTTCTAAGTATAAAATAAAAATCTGTCTATTTATACCACCATATTTAAAAATATCTTCTTCTTTATTCTTTCTCCGGCCTTATACCATGTTTAATTGGGGTCGGCTCTCCTACATGTAGTTGTTGTGTCTGCTGTTTTTGAGTGGCCAACATTCGGCACCATATACCATTGTGGGTCGTACTGACTTGTACTACGGTCTTATATTTAAAAATATCAATAATTTCAATTTAAAATGGTATTATTCCTAAATTTATTCTTCATTTTAGAAGCTTTAATAATTTTAGGTAACTACATACTTTTCTATAATCTTTCCGTTTAATGACGTAGAGGATATTTCGAAAAGAAGATATAAAAAAAATACTTGAATCTTAGCATCAATTTCGTGTTTCTAAGTTGCTAAAAAGTACTAAAAGATAAAAATGGACGTATACTAAACTTAAATCTTTGGTTTGCGGTCATTGCAAAAAGCTATAAATAAATAGATTGGTGTTATATGGAAGCGTTTAATGTCGAAAATAAGAAGTGTTTATTTAATGTACTGACGAAAATAATATGCACTTAATTGGCAATATTATGAAAGTAAGATTATATTAAAATGTTAAAAACATACAAAGATCTAAAGAAATGGCGCTCCATCCTTTCTGCCTGCTCCTTTGCTAAACGCGAACTCTATTCAAACAATACTTTATTTGGTTCAGAAATATACTTTATTTGTAGCACATAACTTTTAATTCCAAGTAAACGAACAGGCAAAAGCAAATAAATATATGGGGATTTTATAATTTTTTTGTACTAGTAATTAAAGTATACAAAAGTCTTTAAAGAAGTCGGTATGGTGCATTTACAAGTCATATATGTAAAACTTAGAAATCCGTGGCTCTCAGCATCTTGTATCTGTCAAAAATATTGCAAATTAGTTTATTTATACAACATTTCCTCACCATACATTGATAGTTATTATTTGAAATTGGATTGAGCCATATTTTTATTATTTAGTGTTCTAAAGAGCCGTAGTTTTCGATACGAACAGTGCCTTTGCGTTTTGGAAATTATGGCTATTTAGAACTCTTAATAATGAAAATATGGGTCAATCAAATTTAAAATAATAACTATCAACTGTGTGCTGAGGAAATGTTGTATAAATAAACCCACGTTCCCAGGATTAACTGAGATATGCCATATTTTTGACAGATACAAGATGACCTTGACCACCGCCCCTTAACAATAGAAATATTTTTTTTACCACAGACAATTTTGTTCAATTGCAACTTTCGACAGGAACAAAGAACAAAAAACAAAAAAAGTTCTCTAGAAAATAATGGTACGAAATAAATGTCATTGAAATTAAAGGATGCGAGTCCACAGTCGACGGTTCTCCCACCTCACATTAATATCACTTAGAAAAACTGTCCAGTGAGTTTTATGTCTTTTATTTTTACTTTGTTACTTTCAATTCTCTCATCTAGGTTCTCCGCAAACACTTTGGGCCTTAATAAACTATGTTAAACAACTGTTTATTTTAATACTAGTAAAACGCCCCGGCATCGCCCGTAGATTTTTTTAAATGTGACATATGATTTTTTCCAGAAGGATTTCAAACAAAGTAACACTCTTTCGCAGTTTTAATATGAGTTAGGATGTTTTCTCTCACCCTTTTGTATGACAGATTTGTTAGAATAAGAAAATATAATTTATGTACGTAACTGTGGAACGAACTTCCGGCGTCGGTCTTTCCTGCTTCCTACAACCTGGGGTCCTTTAAGCGAAGCGTGAAAAAGCTGTATTATGATCTGCCAGTCGCCAGTCATGGACCAAACCACCTATGCTTAATAAACAGGCGGTGGCAAGGTCACATGTCGATGTAGTTTATTTTTTCCCGAAGGAATGATATATTTTCCGGTTATAAAAGTTTGTCAGTCTCTGTGCAAAAAAAACACGTTTTGACGTGAATGAAAGATAAAAAAAGTGTATATAAAATATTAAGCTTCACAATAGCATAGATTCAATAATAATTACTACGACAATAGTGAAATAAATCCAGTTGTTTACAAGTCTGCCCCGCAAGCATGACCACTAAAAATTAATCTCACTGTGAAGATAAAATATTAGTAAGAAAGAGATAAAGTTCCATAGAGATAAAGCAAGATAAAAAGGAGCGGTTTCCGCTACGCTACTTTTTGTCTCGCTTTATCTCTATTGAACTTTATACCTATCTCTTTCTAACTGACACTTATGACTGTGCTCGGAGATCCGTAGTTTATTTCTATGTAGGTACTTTTAGTATAAAAGGCTATAGTAGGTGATATTTTGTAGCTTGGTCTAAAAGTCATCAGTTCTGCATTTAAACTAGTTGCCCATAAACTGGCACCACTCCAAGGAAACATTCAGGAGTCTTGCATGGAAGAGTTGTTTCATATAAAGCTTTTTTATTGTTTCAATTCCAGTAATCGTATATAAGCCGGAATTCCACTTGAAAAGATAATGTTTAGCTATGTTTCTGTGATATAGTTTTACTATAGTATACGCAAAATATTTACGCCAAATTCGTAGAGCGTTAATTTGAAACCGGTCCTGGGTTCAATTCTTGTATAGTAGCAAAAATTCTAAGCACCAATTTTCTTTGAGAACTTTAGTATTAATCGACTTCTCATGCTTCGGATTGCAGATATTTACGTCTATTAATATGTGACACATTTAGGTTCACCTGCAAGTTATAAGGCCGTGAATATGTATTTGTTTGTTTGTATGCAATACAATGTTTAGTCCATATAAAATTCGGTATGTAAAGTAAAAGTTAAGGTATGCTGAATCCAAAACCGTTTCGAGATATTGGTTTAATAATCCGTATTTTTCAATTTATAGTTCTTAAAATCGTGAGATTGTCTTTATCTTTTCAAAAACAAATAATTAACTTAACCTACATTTCACCTATGAATGACGTCATTATATCGGCTAAATAAAAGCAAAATGTTATATTGTCATCTTGTCAACCAATGTTACCCTGTTACTAGATATACTACTATTTCAGTAATTTTTATAACTAATTTAGTTTATTATTTAGGAAGAATGTTTAAGCATTTTTTATGGTAGGATATTCTTTGACCTTTGTATAATATTTTGTATCACAACAACTATGCAGACTACGGTATAAAAGCCTTAAATATGTGTTTCTTTGTTGTTGTTTTAATATGTTTTATGTAGAAGTGGTAGGTTTTGGTAGATTTTGTAGGATTTAGAGACGGCAACACTATTGTTTGTTAAATGTCAAAGTCAAAGAACACAGATGTTCTTTTTTCTGTACCAACATATCAAAGGTATTGAAGTATTCAGCCGACAAAATGACGTCATCAGTGCTAAAACTTTGATAATTTATTATAAAAAAACTACTATACAGAAATCAAAAATATTCAAATTAGTTTCTTAAAATAGCTTAATCTTTAAAATAAAAATATAAAAATCGTACCTTAGCTTTTACTTTACATACCGAATTCCTGAAAAGTATAAGTAAAGTAATTGTTTTCCTTAATTTTTTAGTAATCCGACAAACCACACTGGCCACTATCTAATAACTGGTCTAATAAACAAAATATAATTACTGAGATCTTTTCGAATCACCTTTTCAATGACACCCAGAATGCCATTTCCACCCCAAAAAATTATCTCAAATTTACATTAAATGTAAATGTTAAATGATCTTTTAAAGGTTCCTTATTTTTACTAAGGGCCACTAAATTTCAATAGTCCAAAAAGTAGATTTGATCTAGAGCAGCAAATAAGAAGTACCAATATTTAGAAGCATACCTTTTATGTTTTATTTTTTTAAGATTGGGTTTTTATTTTGAAGTATAAGCGAATTTCTTACAATTAAATACAAATAAATTGGTACTTTAATTAAAAATAAGAGAAGCTATAAGTATTTCTTTAAGTACTTGCATATAAGTCTCTTTATACAGTCGAAGAAAACTTTTATTTGGGGAACATTTCAAAGGAAAGTTTTATCCATAAAGCGGGGTACTGATGGCGGTTTATTAAAAAAGACTCAATTATGTAGATTTCTTCACTTTCAGTGCTATACTTGAAATTTTCCCTGACAGATGCTTCTTCTGAGAACAGAAAAAGTTAAATTGACTGAAATACCAGGGACAATTGTTGAGTAAAACAATCTGTGGGAAATTCAGAGTCACTCGAGTCTTTTTACTTTGCTTTTTTACTTTATGTGCTTGGAGACATTTTTAATATAATCTGAATATTTAGTTACATTTTTACCAAATAGTATTAAAATTTCAAAAATCTTGATAAGAAAATGAACAAATAACTTTTCCACCCTTAATGTACTTACACGAATTCCGGGAGCTTTTAGGCGTCAAACAACTGTATGTATGTATAGTATGAATAACTAGCTAAATGTGGCTGTTGCTACCTGGGTATCTGGCCTCACCGCAATGTATATAATTTAACTTTTTTTAAAGTAGGTATACCGACTTCAAACATTGTTTACTGAAAAGCAAAAAATAATTAAATATTTCGTTTTTCCGTTGAATTTGGTGCCAAATTAAAATAGATTCTAAAAAAGCTAAGTTTGTAGTTAATATATTTTTAAGGAGTTTCACTTCTATCTATGATGTGTACGGTGCTGTATGCGCATTTTTTTATTGTAGGTAATTTTGTTCAGCACAATTATTTCCTAAATAATTTTGTTATTATCAAAGACGAATTAGACAGCATACGCCAAGTTGGAGCAAAACTTGTTTTTTCACGACTTGATTCACTAAAACTGTTAATACTCAGCTCCTCTTGAATCAACCAATCTATAGTCGTTCCAACGAGAGAATACCATTTTGACGTTTAACATGCGAAGTAACTTTGTAATGGCGTTCAAATTACGGTAATTTTTTTCGGCGTAAAAAGCTCTAACAATAGAAATGTTATTTGCAAATAATACGTTTCGGAACTATACATTAAATGTTATAATTAATCTTTTTAATGCTCTTAAGGAATAAAGAAAAAAACATTCTTCATTTCGGGCCGCGATTTTACAAGGTTACATCGTATGGACATCGTAAGACACTTTTTGTTTTTTAAATTTTAGTGATGTAGCACGAAATACTAGGAGTACGATTTTACTGGCGATTCTGAATAAAATACTATACGTGTATAAATTTAATTGAATCTTTTTTTATTTTACTATTATTTTTGACATGAAACATGGAATTACCTATACAGAAACACGTAAAAAGGTGAAATGACCGCACACCGAACGTGCTTATCCAGTCAGAGTAATTATTTTGTATAAAAAACAAACCAATTACGGCAGGGAAAAACAATTACCTTGGTAGGTATAAACAATATTGTTAATAACTTACTGTTGTTACATGCATTGTATTAGTTATTTCAGGGATCACAGTCAAAAATACCAGGTAATAATTACAAAAGTATTTAGGTATTAGGAAGTATGCAATAACTGTCTATGGTGACATCACTAATTATGTCAAAATAACAAACGTCAAAGTGGTATTCTCTCGTTGGAACAACTATAATCCTGAAAACTGCATCAAAATTCGTTTAGTAGCTTTGGCTTAAAAAGGGCACAGACAGACGCGGCAGATCACAGTGGGCTGACATTTGACAGATTTTGGATTCCATGTCACGCCTTGGTGAACAACGCATGCGCCCGCCGAGACGTGATGGGGAATCCTTAATCTGTCTGTGCTGTGATGGTTGTGATTAGTCGACGACTAATAAGACATATCACGGTCGGCGGGATTATCTTAAATACTGATTTATCGGCTATATACACTATAAAGCCTATAATACTTGACATTGGCAAATCACCTGTGAACATTGGTGAAGCCATAATATTCACATACCGTATCTTAAATACATACATGTCATCATACACGTTTTCTTGTGTTGATACTATATTATTAGAATTAACTTCCCTGTTATCAAGTTCCTTTATACATTAGTGCTCAAAGGAAGGAATTTTCTTATTAATTAGAACCCAGCGGGTTTCGGAAATTATGATTTCAGTTATAATTCATAGAAAATTGAAATCTTTGATTACACTTTATTTTCCTAATTAATCTTAAGGTTTAATTTAAAAATGTAATTGCAATTGAAAGATAAGAAACAAATACCTTATTTTTCTTAAGCTCGACTTAAAAGGTTTTAAATTTGAGAATGAGGCCAAAGGCAACAATCAATGGTACAAATTAAATTCAAACGGTGTAAATATGGATCCTTAGGACAAGGATATATGTTTGTGGTATTTGGAGTTGAGACAATGGATCTTCTCTGATCTCATGAAAGCATCGGTTGATCGAAGATACTACCAGTACCTAGTAGCTCGGACAACGTATCAACTGGGCGATACAAAATGGGAAGGGTTAGCCATAGATAATACTATATATACCGGGGTTAGCCTAGCCATCCAATTGAGTGACTGTTTTAACCATTTGGCGGCGACACATACATAACACGAAATTTGTAATAAGGTGTATTTAAGGATATTCATTTTAAGGGTAAATATCATTATTGGCTAAACGAGGAAGATTATAAAATAAATATTATGAGGAAAAGAAGCGAACTTTGGTTCCAGGTATTTTTCTAAGTTCATTAAATATTTTTTAATATACTTAGTCTGTGCAAGTAACAGCAAGTGGATACACATCTGTCAAGCTACAGCGACGCCACAAGACCTGCAAGTTCTTCCACAAATATGCGCACCGCATTGCAATTTGAAAATTCGCGAGACGATCTCAGAATTTGAAATTTTATGAGTGAAATATGAAATATTCTTTATGAAGTCTTTTTGTGTAAATATAGAATTTCACGGAATAATATAGTTGTTCACATAATTCAGTTCATCCGTATTAAATTTAAAGACATTGACCTAAATTCATGAAATTATTGTGTTAATGTTTCTTTTTCTTTCTTCAGGGGTTGCCTTACAGCTCCCGTTCCAGTTACGTTTTACGTTTTAGTTACGGTTCCAGGGTACCCAGCGGAAGACCAAGTCTCCCTCGTTTAGCCGATGGCATTTGTGAGGCTATACCTAACAAGTGGCTAGTTCTGTTGATGTATGTTTAATTAAAAATGTTAATTCATTATTTATCACTACATAGTATAAAACAAAGTCGCTTGCCGTCTGTCTGTCCCTATGTATGCTTAGATCTTTAAAACTACGCAACGGATTTTGATGCGGATTCTTTTAATACATAGAGTGATTCAAGAGGAAGGTTTATATGTATATAACATGCATAATATAGTAGAGAAACACTGATCATTTTAGAGGTTTCTAATGTGATGTCGTAAATAAACTCATTTTTGCGCTTACATTGCAAACGCTGGCTGAACCCTACGAGATAGATCAAAATAATGTACTACAGTATTGTACACCTTAAAGTCTACAAAATGTTCGCGATTGTATATGTCTATCTCTTAGGGATAGCCCACAATAACCATTTTTTATCCTTTACTTTTTACGAGAAATAATGGCTTATTTACAAAGCGATTTTAAGCAATACACCATTAATCCTTATCCAATTAAGTACCTTAAATACATTGTGCATTTAATATAGGTCAATATGGACCTTTACAGCATGTAATTTAAATGAATATTTTCGAAGATATTACAGATTTAAAATGCAGGGACAGAGCGGTTGCGGCGGTATGACAAAAAAGCTGTGATCGTTGTATGCTTTGCACCCGTGCGGAGCCGGGGCGGGTCGCTATTCATTAATATTTTGTATAAACTGATTGAAATATGACGATGATTGTTGAAGTCTGATGTTGGAAAAAGTCAAGGCGACTGGGAGCAAGGTAGGCATAATTAGCTCTGCTACCCGTACGAAACCGGGGCGGGTCGCTAGTTAATAATATTAAATGAACATTAATTTATTATTATTCTATATTAATTTTATTAAATATTAAATTGTATCTAAATAAATTAGTCTCAGTAAGCATACATTGCTAAATTAACTTTCAGAAATACCATCTGCCTTTTTTTAGAGCGTCGATACCATAATAAAGTTGTGAGTACGTTTGAATTTAAACCAGAGGTCCCGGGCTCAAACTGTACTGTTATCGACTTCTAGAGCTTCTGAGGGCACGCACTTCTATTAAAAAATGACAGATAGTTCCACCCCTGTTTTGTTAATACACTGTCTAAAAGTAGACACTGATACTGATGTCTCTAGCGACACTGTGTTTTGTTTGTTTTGTTTCTTCTCGGACTCCAGTTAAATTATAATAATGTGTTAATACATTTTTTTCATTTAAGTATATTATTACAACCTCTATAAAATATACTGGACTTGTAAAGTGGCTCATTTAATTAACCTTCTCTTTATCTGATTCCAACAAGCCAACTTCTCGAGTTTAAGCCTTATTTTTAAAGGACAGATCCCACTTATCTCTGCAATAGGAAGGTTTCAGGAAATTGCGGAAAGTTAAATGAGGAAGAAAATCTATGGGTGTTTAGTTTATCTCGTCTCAACGATATTCAAAGCTCCTAATTCACAAACTATTTAATCTCTTCGGCATTTCCATCAGCGTTCCTAAGAGTGTCTGTAAATAGTCCAGTGAATTTAGATTTTATTCTACGATTCTTTCTTATAGCTAATCTATGTGATGAAATAATAATGATATTTTTAGCTCAGTGGGGAAAAAGAGGAAATCACTACCTACAAAATATTAAAAAACAAAGTCCCCCGCGTCTGTTTGTGGCCTTTTCACGCCAAAATTTGTGAACCGATTTTGTTGCGATTTTCAATATAATATAAGATGGACCTATAATGTTTAGGAGCTGAGCATTAACAGTATTAGTGAATCAAGTCGGGGGAAAGAGTTAGCTCCAGTGCGTTTTCGTGGCGTAGGTATATCCGTCAAAGATATAACAAAATGATATAGGACATAATTGTGTTGAATAAAATGCTCTACAAGAAAGTCCGCTGTAGTAATATCTACCTCTAACAGCGTATTTTCGTAGGTATTCAAATTGTTGTAAAGGCTCGTGTAAACGGTCGTGCTAACTTGATTTACTTATATTGTGTTACTACTCAGCTTCTAAACATGATTCATCCATTTAATATCTAATAGTGAAAACCGCAACAATAATATCCGTACAGTAGTTTTTGCGTGGAAAAGGCATCAGACAGACAGACGCGATGGGTTCCAACACTTGAAACGTCACTGGACTATGCCAATTTACATCGTTATCAAATCGGTTACCGAAATTGGTTAAGGTACGAGCTAAATCTAGATAAGGCGGATAATAAAAAGTCTCAAGTGCCCAGCAATTTTAGGTAGATCTCTTAGGCTGCGTTTAAGAAGTTTTCGTGCAAATTGCTATAGTCTGCGTTCAACAAACTCTTCTCATTACTATTTAACAAATAATCCTCAAGAAATCTTCTCATAGAAGTAAATAGATCATACATTCGTGTCCAGAAAATGTACTGACTAGCAATATAAAAAAGCCACTTGCAAAGTGCCTAAAAAAGCAATATAATATATTTTTACATTGTTTAACACATTTAGTTTTGTTTCCATTGGGTGTTTTTCAACCATAGAGTACTAAGCCTATGGAGGGGCCACAGACGGGCTCCCCCTTTCGCCAATTTTTTGCTCTTTGACCAGTTAAACTGACCAGGTACGCAGTAATAAGTTACCTTAGGTTTTATTATGTTTGTATTTTAGCATAATCATCATATAACGTAAAAGCCGATGCGACAAACGACAGAAAAATACAGTGATACAGGGGCTAGTACTAAGCGTTTACCCCCCCCCCCCCCCCGCGCCAAAAGTGGCAGAAAATTTTTTTCGGTGATTTACACGCTACACGTCTCCTTTGGTTTATACTCAAAGGTTTCAACCGTTATTAAATACAGTTGAATGTTGCTTTTTACTTCAAAAACCTATCTAGCGTGGTATCGGAAATATTTAATTATAAGTTAGTGCTTTTTTTTATTGCTCGTCAGTGTATATCTACTAATTTGAGTTGTCTGCTAATCTATATAAATAAAAATTAAATGCTGTTCGTTGGTAAGCGCCTCACTTTAGAACGGCTGGACCGATTTGGCTTTTTAATGTTCGTAATAGTCGGAATAAGGTTTTTAGAGAAAGAAAAATTGGAAAAGTTAGAAAATTCCAGAAAAACTGAAAGTGCTTTCTGCTAAGGGATTTTAGTAAGAACACAAGACCATAATAGGCGATGAAAGTTAATATGGACTCCACGGTATATTCCGTAGAGGTTGTAAAGGTGCAGTAAGAAAAGTTTTGGAAATTAATCCCTAAGGGGTTGAAATGGGGTGTAAACGTTGTATCCCTAATACAATGCGTAAGAAGTCGCGGGCAATGTTCTGTAACAAAATGTAGACAAAACTAAATTGAAGATTTGCAATCGAGGCTTGTTTACTAAAATTTTGTTTTTATACTGACGGTACACACACTCAATCTAAAAAACCCCAACACTAAAAATATGTTACAGAATATTAATAGCTCTCAACATGATTTAATGCCCTCCGTAATATTTCTAACGTCCAACAGTACATAATATATAACGCTGGAAGATGGAAAAGATCGTACAGTTTCATAATATACGTCCCATATTTCAATAGCTGTAAAGTTTTAGTGTTCCAAAGTGGCTGTAAATCCGCTCATACTCTTAAAGCCGACATGTATCATCTCAGACATTAGTTTAAGACTGCAAGGTCGTTATCTGCTTGTAAACTCTGTCCTCTAGTGAGAAAGGGTATAACTCGAATTGTAAACTGACGAGCAATATAAAAATTAACTTTTAAAAAAAGTGTACCGACTTCAAAAATTTGCACTGAAAAGTAAGTAAAATTTGAAGACGGTTGGTGCCAAATTAGGATACAAAATTAAGTAAACATCTAAGAAAATAAATATCTGTTCAATATTATATATGTTTGTACTGATGATCGTAGGTTCCTAATGAATTGACTAAGTGAATTTGGGAAGTCAGTTGTTTTTAACTAGGCAACCGTTGTTGCTAAGGCTTTTCTCTGATACATAATTTTCAGCCGTATACAGAGACAAATTACTGAATTTCTGAAAAACTACAGAACCGATATTCGTCATATGTCTGTGAGATAATGTCGAGAAATTATTATATCCTTAAAAAAATAAGTCGTCAAAATCGGTAGATATTCGAGATACTGATAATTGACTTATAAAGTCAGTTTTTTCAAAATTACTGAAAAACTAATGAACCAATTTTTATGACATAAAAATGGGAGCAATCCGGAAGAATTATCTGTCGATTAAAAAATAAATCATCAAAATCGATTCATAAACGACGAAGTTATCCGCGAACACCATAAATATATATATATATACGGTCGAATTGAGTAACGTCTTTTTTTTAAGTCGTTAAAAAAGCCACTAACTTATCATGAAATATTTCTGAAACCACGCCAGATAGTTTTTGAAGTATAAAGCAACATTCAAGTGTATTTAATAACGGTTAAAACACCTAATGGAAACAAAACAAATTTAATTAAATGTGTTAAACAATGTAAAAACAAAATAACGCCATTTGGGCAAATTTGCTTTTTTATATTGCTCGTCTATATACCTACCCTTTTTCGATTTTATGCTATTACAATAAACAAAAAAAAATCTTTCAAATGGTCTAAGCAACGTAGAGATATTGTTTAAAATGACGGAGATACGAAACGTGTTAAAAGGTATACTTAATTCATATAAATGTTTTATTTACAAAAGTGGTACAAAAAGTACAAATAGCCGTAGGTACATATAGATTTCGGACGCTTTTTTGGTGAAAAGTTGTTCAACTTGTAGTCTTTTTTACGAAATTTATGTTTGTAATTATTTTTACACTTAGATCACAGAAAAATGACTATTTTCAGATGACTATTTAAGCAATCTATTGCTTAGTTATTATTTCAATTGTTTAAAAAAATTAAGAACATCCAAAAAATCTGTTAAATTATTTGAAGAAAGCGCAAAAAGTTACAGTAAATACAACCATTTCCAATTATAATTAATACTAAACAAATGTATAAAAAATAATCTTGACTCTCCTAAAAAGCAGCTATTTTGAATTGTACCCTTTTTCACTAGAGATACAGAACTGGAGATACGAGCATTTATATGTTGCTTATATTAATTTAAATCTTATTAAAAATGTGAGACACTTTGTTAGGAATAATGACGGTTAATAAAAGATTGTGCACCACGGGAAAAAAGTGGTCGGTTATCAACGAGTGTACAGATTGCAGCCCGAGACGCAGGTTTTAAACTACACAAGTTGGGAATAGTACTTTCTCCCGGGTGAAACATAGTACTTTATACTATCTTCGAGTATATAATTATATATAGTGTGATGTTGGGGTTATAATGACACAACCATTGGAGTCGACATCCGTTTATTAACTGTCTTACATTTACCTTCTTATGATACTAGTACACCACCACCCTTATATAAAAAAAATAGAGAAAAAAAAAGGTTATAATTACAATTTATACTACAAAAATTGGTCTGGAAATGAAGAAAGAAAACAATCCCGCTCCACATAATGTTCCTGTAGAGCTGCCGGGTGTTGTTCGAGTTCCGTAGAGCTGCCGGGTGTGGTCGAGTCTTGTAGAGCTGCCGGGAGCGATCCAGTCATAGGTAGGTAGGTTAGTTTAGTTCAGTTGTTTACAAAGTAGGGCTAATATCAACCTGGCTAATATTACTATAACTAAAGAATGAAAATAACAAAAAAATCATAATTTTAGCGCTAGTTACGCGTTTCTCTGCGGGACTGGAATATAGTAGTCTATGACTGGATCGCTCCCGGCAGCTCTACAAGACTCGACCACACCCGGCAGCTCTACGGAACTCGAACAACACCCGGCAGCTCTACGGAACTCGAACAACACCCGGCAGCTCTACAGGAACATTATGTGGAGCGGGATTGTTTTCTTTCTTCATTTCCAGACCAATTTTTGTAGTATATATAGTAACATATTTATTATTATTTTTTTTATTTTTTTTTTTTTTATTTTTCACTGATTGTTCATTACGGTTGGTGAATCGGCTTAGGTATTATTCCCATTTTATTTTTATAAATTATTCACTTATTTATATATTATTTATTTCACTTATTTATTATTTATTTTAATAGTCCATTTTATATCGGTCGACGAACGACGCGGCTAGCGTTGCGTGCGCGTCCATTTGTTCGCGAGTTGGCAGGGTCGCCATGTGATGTTGGGGTTATAATGACACAACCATTGGAGTCGACATCCGTTTATTAACTGTCTTACATTTACCTTCTTATGATACTAGTACAATAGTATCTACGAGAAATTCTAATGTCTGACATACGATGTCTTAAAAACAGCACGTTGGACATGACGTATTTTCTGTCCCGTTTTTAAAGAAGTAAATAGACATTTTACAAGCAGGTGTACATAATTCATTAAACATCTAAAATATACATTAAATTAAAACTTATATAATTTTAATATCTACACAAAAAATAAATAAATTAAAACCGGTTACCTACCTACAACCCACACGCACTAAAATTATAAATAACATATTTATTCTAGGAACTCCGACGACTGGCCTAGAGTGCCGAGAACACTAATTGCGTTACCTCTTTGAATTTCTAGCGCAACGCGGCTTATAAAGAAGGCCTTAGATCTGCGATAACCAGATGCATTGATTAAAAGTTTTCCAATCTTTACGGCAAATATCTTTGCGTCCGGTGACCACACACCCATAGTCTCAACAGCAGAGGCCATGAACTCAAATTGGTCGAGTAGTCCTGAATATTTACTTTTTTAAGATTCTCAGCACTCAGTGCGGCAGCACCGGCGACCCGAGAACATGCTGAGAGATGACACTGTGCGAAGGTGTAGCAACATGTAGCATCCCAAGCGAGTGCTTTTCCGCGACTCCATGGTAGCATTGTAATGCCATCCGGCCTGATGCCATCATCTTTCATGCCACTTTTTCATATTTAAATTTCGGAGGCAGGTCTATCATTTTATTAGAGCCGATGATAAGAACGGACAGCCGGACATGACGATATTATAAGAGATTTTGCCTACCCTATGACGAAACCCTAAAAAGCAAAATACAAGTTGTTGAAAGAAATCGCATCATTATTTTTGTTATTCTGAAAATAATTGCCAACGCTCTACATACATTCCAAGTATTCCAACACTTTATTTGCAGCAGATTTTTTCACACAATGTTAGCGAGCCCAGCTATTACCCCCTCGAAATGTGACTCGGGTCTTCATAGAGTATTGTCAAGAATAGAAACGTCCGCGAAAGAGCCTAGGGTGGGCCCCTAGTGCTCATTAACTCTGGCTTAATGACGCACTGGGCTACCTCTATATATTTTTATACTCTGTAAATTATGCCATGTTTCAAAAACCTCGTAATATGAAGCTTGATAAGTTTCAGCAAACGTGAAAGGTGAACAATAGGCCGCCTTGAAGCGTTCTTGATTAACTATACTAGACTATAAGAAAAAACTTTATTTTGTAAAATGTTTTTAAGGTCTACCTAAGGAAAAATAAAAACGAGCTAGCCTTACAGTAGTCGTATATGATGTGTAACATCTGACATCTCACCTTGGTAATAAGCAACATTAACATTATATCCTGAAAACATTAACACTTTATACACAACACAGTAGGTTAATTAAGCGCACAGCTGATGCGTTATCCTCCTCTATTTCCTTTTCTCTTTCTCGTTACATACACCAAACACTGTTGGCTGACAGTACTTACCAACCTCTCGGAAAATGGGTTGTTACCATCAGACGGCTAACTCTACCACCGCGCGCGCTCATTGGTCATACCAAATAGAGCGCGCTTCCCCAGTTTCCTGTTACACACTTCCGTCCCTTTTCACGAAATCCCTCCCACATATTTCAGGAAAGCGAATGGAAAGATGTTACACATCAAAAATAATGAAATATACGCACGCGACTGATACAATATGAATAGCGGGCATGTCACATTCGACTATTTTTATTATAAAACCCACAACCCTCGGTGGTCTAGTGGGAATGACGTCGGCTCACAACTGAGAAGTCACGGGTTCGATCCCCACATCCGACCATAATTATATCTCTAGATAGAGCAATAGTGCTGTTGAGCGTCCTGAACTGGCCTCGCAGCAGTAAAAGACATGACTTTGAATTTAAGAATTTATTTCTTTATCATATTTATTTAATAAAACTTTCCGCCCCCGGCTTGGCCGGTACAACATAAACAATTGATAAGTCAACCTAAATTGGTTTAGTAGCTTTTGCGTGAAACCAGAATCCAATGTAACTTGGTAACTTCATAATACAGAAATATGATCTCCGAGGTTTATTTATACAGAGTCCGCAAACAGTGTAACGTGTTTATTACGTGTAAAACTTGACGTCTCTGTAAAGTCATTTTATAACTTGTTAGAGCACTTGAGACATAGTTGAAGCACTTTTCAACACAATTATGTACTTTGATGCTCTTTCTATTTTACATATCTTAGAATAGTTAAAATACTTGTCTGTTATTACAAACTTTATATTAGTTTCACCTATAACTAACTTTGAAGAAATCTTGGAAGTCGAATTTAACCAACTACTAATTGTCGTGTCGTTTTAAGGCTTTGCAATCGTGTATGTATTTTAAATGACAATACATACAATAATTTGATACCATCGATCTTATCTGATCATGGATCTAGATGGTGGATAGTGGAACTCTGTAACGAAACGACATAACCCCATCGAGTTTGGGCTCGTTTGATTTGTCTTCACAAGTACTCTCCTCCTAGCTAGATGATGTCCAGAGTCTGTGATGAAGCCGGAAGGTGACCACAGGTGCAACGAAACGTCTATGACAAGACAAAACACGTTTCTTGTATGGAGATCCTTTTAATTGCGGCCATAGCAATACACACTGTGTGAAAATTTCAAGCGTCTATCTATTCCGGTTCAAAAGATACAACCCAACAGACAGACGGACGAACGGACAACGGAGCCTTATTACAGTAATAGGGTTTCCGTTTGCACCCTTTGGGTATGGAATCCTTAAAAACCCAGCAAACATTAAAAGTTTGCTTTCAAACATTGAGAGCAGAAAATTTTACTTGTATAAAAACCTTACTCTCTAGACACTTGAAATACTGGGTTTGTCATAACGAGTTTTAACTTTTTGACATGTTCACAATTAAAACAAATTGTTCCACAGACCAACTTTAATTACAGACTTAGATTCTGGGTATTTTCTTTGAAGTATATTTACAAAGAAATATACCTACTCGTATGATAAGTCTCGACAAAGGCAAATAAATTAGCAAAGAATATTATTGTAATAAATGAATAAATAATTATAATAAATTGTAATAAATTAGCCAAAAATGATCAGTTTTTTATTCACCTTACAGCTCCCGTAACCGTGTATGGTCCCAGGCCACCCAGCGGAATACCAGAGTCTCAATCTTTTAGCCGATGGTATTTGTGAGGCTATACCTAACGAGTGTCCAGTACTTTGAGGTTTATTTAGATGGAAAAGCCTTTGGATGTCTTAACCACTCGACCACCGATGTACGTAATAAATGAATAATTAAATATAAAAAATTAGGCTAAATTGATTAGTAGATATATTTTTTTCTGTAAAATTTTTATTCTATTAAAAATCGTAAAAAAATATTTAGGTAGGTATTTACTAATTGTGTTCATTGAGAAAATAATGCTACTGAAAATCCCGCGCACGAAACTAGCGACGTGTTGCTCCATGGGTAGCGCGGATTCTAATTTAAAATAATCGCCATAGATTAGGTAGGTACCTAGGTCTTATATTGCTTAAATACAAGTTTTGATTGATGTAGACTTTAGTAAATTAGTTTAGCCGGGTATTTTCTGCATACAACTTTTTCTTCTGTCAAGTAAAAAACAAAAATTGAAATCCACATAAATAGAGAAAAAAGGCATAGGCAGTCATGGGGCCTGCTGACAGAAGTGAAAACTTAAAACTTTGAATAACAGTGGTTTTTAGTTTCTAAGTATATAATGTTTCCGCCCCCGGCTCCGCCCATGGATATATTCGAACAATATAAAATATAGCCTCACTCAGGGATATCGTAGATTTCTATTACCTACTGAAAGAATTTCTAGAATCGTTTTCGTAGTTTTAGAGTTTATTCATTATAAACAAAAATAATATTTTACCTCTTTATAATATTGGTATAGAAGTATAGATAATAATGCCATCTTTTCAATAGAAAAAAATTTCGGTTCGTACTATTTTTTCGAAACTCCGAAGGTTTTCGGGTTGAGCATACTCGGGCCGGCCAATCCATTGTCGGCATTTGTGCCATGGTGCCGAGAGCATGTCGCGAATCCATAATATTTCCCCCACACAAAAATCGCTCAACGCGCCAAAATAAGTTTTCACTTCCAAAATTATTTGAAATAGAAAAAAAATCACCATTTCCAAAGGAGCGGAGCCGTGAGTAACTGTAAGTGCTAGCTAATGTATTTTACAAACTGCCCTTGTGTCAGCCATTGCCCTGAGGAGGTGCATTAAGTCGTTAAGCAGCGGAAAGCTCCGAGATCTAGCCCCGTCGACTCATTGTTGCAGCCTTTTGTGTCTAGCCGTCCTGTCACACCTCCCTTTGTAGATGGACTAATGCCGGTTAATGCGCTCAGTAAATCTACTCTATCGCCGGAAATGGATGCTGGCGTTTGTGATATTTGTAAACGATTTTATTTGTGAGTAATGAAATGAATACGTAAGGTTTACGACAGGTTGAATCAAAATTTAATTGACATTGAATAACGGACTTCAATTGAGGATTCCTTGAAATAAAATGAGTAGGTACATAGTATGTAGACATATATTTGACCTTGCTTGTCGATATCTCTTTAAAAAGTTGTTAGAGAGATACACTGCAAAAATAATCGATAAAATAACCAAGGATAAGATAAGATAGGTCAAAATTCACGTACCAGAAACATAAGAAGGAACGATTTCACAAAAATCGGTCTTGCGAAAATATACAAAACGGACATATACTCTTCCAGTATTATACAAAAACTAGAAATAGCAATTTGTAGTTAATGTTCTTATAAAGTATGTGAAAATATAATAGGATAAATACGAGAAAAAGGTACATCAGTAAATATATTAAGAGAAATCGAGTCGCAAAATTGGTTTAAAATACACGTGAAATTTATGACTTTCAGGGCTTCGTAAAACTTAGGTGTAACTGATTTTCATATTTTTATATTTTCAATTATAAAGCTATTTAAATTTCGAAACTAAGACATATAGTTATCGCGTAATTTAAGAAAACGTGAAGCATCTAATTTATATGGAACAAAATTTATAAGGCATGACAACTTTAGCAGCAACAGGTTTGTCACGTTCTGTTTAATATGGACAACTTGCTAAATATGAACACTGTTCCCACTGTCTTTGGCCAGGCCTCGAGGTTCTGATGATGTGTCAGGTTCGCTCCCAAGATTTCTGAGGTCAGCAGAATTTCCCAAGTAATTTATCTTTAATTAGTTTCGTCACCTTGCGTGGTAATATGAAGTTACAAAGACATCATGTTTCTTGTACGAACAATAAGAGATGTCAAGTAAAACTTTAGAGTTAAGTTGCTTTAATCCAACATGAACAATTCTCAGCTTCTCGTCTCGGTAAACTTAGTAATTGTGTCTTGAATCTCGTGTACCTACCTCAATTGTTATGTGTCGTAGGTACGAAGGCCGAATTGAAAATTAACTACTAAGTGATTTTTAAAGGTGACTTCAAATTAAATATTGTTTATGATAAATTTCATTTTCACTGATGAATGAGATATTTTTTCGGGATAAAAAGTAGCTGATGTCATTCCGGTACTTAAGGTGCCCGCCCACCCATTCGTCTTATCACCGGTGCGCCGCCATACGGTCCACCGAAATTGACCACAGATTCGTCCAATTCCTATAACCATGGGCCTAGATCTTATGGCGGCCGCAATGGGAAATTCTCGGTGCGATGCCGGACCAATGTGTGGCCTACTTTACAACTGTCTTCTAAAAAACGTGGATACGTTACGCCGTTCTGGCGTGAAAGCAGGACAAAATACATTATATTATTAGTTAGAAAGTGTTTATATTTATCTTTTCCCTAAATGTACTCTTTCGGAATGAATAATAAAAAATATTATTATAATAAAATTAATAATTAATTAATGAAACCGCCATTAATTATTTGTTTTGTTATTAATATTTATTAGTTATTGAATGTCTTTGATAAAATTCAATGTTTCACAATATTTTGTAGACAAAGCTCACATTTTTTTATCCAACACATAAAATAGCTGTAAGTAGCCATTTTTATAACGTTATACGACGATTATGAATCGAAATGATATGGGTTATTTAAGAGTTTACTTGCAGTTAGGTTAACTAGAAAATTACCTACACATGAAACGTTCGGTTTTGATAATCAAGCATTTAACCACAGATCTTGTAGCGGTAATGATTCCTGGTAAGGTTACTGAGCTCAGTAATTTTCAACAATTTGTGGTCTAGGTTAGAAGCTTGCCTGCGGTGGGTGTGTTAATAGCGCCTCCTTACAACTTGGACTATGAAAAGGGGTTTTTACACGAAAAGGAGTGTAGTGATTAAATGGCTTATGTAGTGTCAGTTTTGTTAAAATTATAAGTCTTCCCGGGCGACAGAGTGCCTAAACTTCTTTCTTCTTTGCTGAATATCGTGTCTATGATAAAGAGGTAGCTCATCACTTTCTGGGCAATATGCCTCCATATGCCCCGCCGCGGTCCTGGGCTGTCCTCATGGCATCAAACAGTGGCAGACCGGTCAACGATTTTATATTTAGTCTTTCCCTCGTATAGGCGATCGATCACGTGGTCTTTTTCCGTTGACTTTTCCTAAACTAAACTATCAAAATGTAAAAAAGTACGATAATAATATGTAATTTTGTAAACCTTTTAGTACCTACACTTTTTGTAATTTCAGTCGAGTAGTTAATTTCACTTTCGCGACTGTCATGATATTTATTCTGTTAGTATGTGTGGTTTAGATCTTCATTTATTGGTATTTGATTTAATTTCATTAAATGTTTGGGTCCAATATTTTTTCCATACAAAACAATTTTCTCAAATTTTCAAGCTATGGTTTAATTATTACGCTAAACTTAGTTTTAAATATGCTAAAGTGGATGTTAACTATTGTAATAAATGTCTCCTAGGAAAATGCAGTTTAAAGAGCGTTTAAAAGGGCGATTCTTTAAAAGTTAAAGTTTCGAGAGCAAAATATTCGTAAAGTTGGCTCATTAAAGTCAAGTTTCTCTTAAACAATAGAAACCTTAACAATAACAATATTTATTAAAATGTTAATGAAAATAATATAAAATATATATTAAGATGTGGGTTTGTAGTAGTAAAGTTGTTGGTCTTCGTTTATGTGCTAGCAGTAAGTAGTTCGGATCAAAACTAATATGAAACTTTATTAGGACTTTATGAAACTTCAACTTCATAATTTTATTAGGACCATACATAAAGTAAAAAAAACTGAAAACCTGACAGGGTGGAGAACGCCTAATTTGGACGTGGCATTTATCATATTTTAGTTTGTGTGTTTATTCATTTTTTAAGACAGAAAACAGATTATTCAAATGCAAGTATATTTTTTATCAAATTTTAAATTATCAAACAAACATTGCCCCTATTCTCCTTAAACGAAGACTGTAGAGCCCAAGTTTGTTTGTGAATTATACATATAAGTGGACTGTAATTTATTATATTGAAAATGAGTATACCTTTATCTGTTGCAAATTTCCATTCATCAATAAGAACCAAAACCTGCTCAGGCAGCTGCAAACTTGGCCCACAGGATTTCCCCTGCTATTTTTTTTCACGGGTTGCCTTACAGCTCCCGAAACCGTGTTACGGTTCCAGGGTACCCAACGGAAGACCAAGTCTCCTTCATTTAGCCGATTGTATTTGTGAGGCTAATACCTAACGAGTGGCTAGTTCTGTTGAGATACTTATATTTAGATGGAAAAGCCTCTAAGTGTGGTTTGTCGGATTATGTACATAAGTTTTTAATTAAAAAACCCATTAGCGGGGTCCGGGATCGAACCCGGGGTCTGTCTAGTTAAATACGTCTTAACCACTCGGCCACCGACGCTAGTTTTTTCCACTTAAGTTTATATTAAAGCATTATTTCCAGTACCCTTTCTTACTTGTTCGTACACATTCAGAGCACGGTCGCCACGTGAATGTACATAACTAAGATTTACTGAGTGAGCCAACTCCCATTATCTTCACTTTACGCGTTCTACCATCTGTTGTTGTTTGGACACTCGTTTATGGCAGTTCTTAGTGAGGCTGGAGGAATTTGGTTTATAGCCGACAATGAGAGATAGGTCGTTTTGAGTTCAAACTTTCAGCTTTTAATGGCTGTAACGTGTTGGGAATTTACTAAATAACCTACATTGTAAACTAACAACAACAATTTTCTTTGAAAAATAACAAATAGGGGAGAGGTGTGTCAATATTAACATCTAGATATCTATTTATCTATCATCACGCCTTTCATTCCAAGAAGCGTAGGTAGAGACAATACGATCCTAATATACCTCTTTCGCTTCTTTTATATTTATCGTACCTTTCATCCTTCATTCCATCAACGTGTCCAAACCAGCGTAAACGACTTTTCTTCATTTTAGTTACAACATCATCTTTCACTCCGCATTCTTCTCTAATGACAACGTTTTTTATGTTTATGACTTCTGTACGTTATTAGTAGTTTCTTCTGTGGTACTCAGCACAGGGGTATATTTTTCACGTGCCCCCCGAAAAATTTTGCCGAGAAAATTCGTGCTAAGTATTTTTATCTCGAGTGAGAATTGAAGCTGCAAAATAAGCTTGCAAAGTCCATCACTCTAACCATTAAGCTATCGACACATCTCTTGTGTATTAACTTTGTAATTGTCTCAGGTGTCATCGCTGTAGTTAATGAAGATTAACCACTAAAACCAACTTACGTAATATCTCCACATTGTTAGGAGCAGGTGTTGTGATGACTGAAGCTCGAAAATATACGGCTACTGTTCAACTGAATATTGTAGACTATCCTAACTAATTATATAAATGGGAATAGTTATTTGTTCAACAAGTGAGGAAAGTTATTTTTTGATACGAGTGCTGACTTTAAATCACGAACTAGCGAAGTAGTCTAGATTCTAATATAGACTACTGAGCACAGTGAGTGAGTGACTTAAAGGGACCAGACATAAAAAAAAATTGCTCTCGTGTGAAACATGCAACTTTTCACCTCTACCAGCGAGAAAAGTGTAGGTAGAAAATATATAGTATAGGTTGTAGGTAAGAAAAACAAGAAAGTAAACAATCATACAATAATACCTACCACAAAAATTGTTCAAAAGACCAAATGCTAAAAAATCGTTTAATAAGTATATTTTTTATTTCGATGTTGCGTTCGGAAACTGTGCTTGACATTTTTATGAAAACCAAACATGATATTTTTAAAAAGCGATAATAATGTTTACTAGTACCTTACCTATTTATTTTAAATATTACGTCCTTAAAAAGGCAATAGTCCAATTTATTTAAAAACTTAAATTTTAATAAAAACAGAATTTTGTGCCATTGAGTTAAATTGCTAAATCAAATTCGTTTCTGAACGAACATCGCCTAGTTTTTTAGCGCCGAGTAATCAAAAGGTGGTGTTCAAAATTTGAAGCAAAAGCGCCCTTTTCGTGCTGGTGAGGTTAAAAGTGTAGGTATTTGTTTGTTTGTTTGTCCTTCTTTCACGTCAATACAGAGTAACGGATGAACTTGTTTTTTTTTTGTTAAGACAGTTGGAGTTTTTATCCCGGAATTCCATCGGCATAAATTCTTATGTCACATTGCACGTGTGTATGTGACTGAACTCCTCCTAAAGGGCTATACCGATTTTGATGAAATTTTCTCTGTGTATTTGAGAGGGTCCCTGGATGGTTTAGATTTACAATTGCACCCGGTAGTTGGCGCTACAGTCAGTTTTTTTTCATACGGGCGAAGCAGGGGGCGAACTCGTAAGTCCATATAAAATACTATCTTTAGAACAAAGATTTAACTGCAACCAGGGTTGCCAAGTCTGTAAGTCAGAGAGTCGGATTTACCAGGCAGTTTACCCGAACATTTGGGTAACAACGCCGGACACTGTTGAAAAGTAAGGTTAATTTTTTTTAATGAGAATAAAGTGACTTTTAATAGTATTAGGTATATCTATCTATTTATCATCACGCTTTTTATTCCAAAAAGCTACCCCTCAGAGACAATCGAATGCCATTTTCTACGATCTTGACATACCTCTTTCGCTTCTTTTATATTCATTATACCTTTCATACATGCTCGGCGATTGTGTGTACTTTTAATATTGCCTTCGATCAAAACATTTTTTATATGTTCAATAAAAGTAGGTACACCTAGGTCGTCCTCTGCCAGCATTTCCTTTCACTTCAGCCATATAAACTTTTTAGTAAATTTTTCAACGTGTCCAAACCAGCGTAAACTACTTTTCTTCATTTAGTCACAATATCATCTTTCACTCCTCATTTTCTCCAATGACATCATTCTGTATGCGGTCAATACATGTTTATTATCATTATAATAGTTATAATATGAAAAAGTGATTACCATAAAATTCTGACAAGAACCGGACAGACAGCACCTAATAGTTTAGCTGGACCAGCGTTCAAAAAAGCCTAACCAGTAACCATGTCTGGCTTTATCCGGACGCCTGGCAACCCTAGCTGCAACTATCACCATGTGGTGCCCTGGCAGCTCGTTTGCCGCCATCTTGTGCCGTTATTGCCAAACTTCTAGATACGGTCTAACAAAGCAAGTGATTTGTGAGGAAGTGGTCATCACAGCGATAAATGACTTTGTAGCTGATATTATTTGTACAATATCGCTACGTACTATTAGCTATTGAATTAAGTACTTACCTATTAGGTTGTCAAGCAACCATTAATCGACTCAACTGTCAAACGAGTTATAAAGTCGGTTTTAAAAAAAAGAAAAAAATCATGCATACATTTTTTTTCTTCACAGGTTGCTTACCTGTCCCGGAACCGTGTAATCGGTCCCAGGGTACCCAGCGGAAGACCAAGTATTCCTCTTTTAGCCGATGCTAATAGTGAGACTTTACCATACGAGTGGCCAGTTCTGTTGAGGTGTATTTAGATGGAAAAACCTTTAAGTGTGATCGAACCGCATAGTTAATTACCAGACGTCTTAACCTCTTGGCTACCAACGCATTTTTTTCTTCTTTTTATACAATTATGTATTATTAAATAACCTAGGACCTTCAGATTTCATATGGTATCATTATCATGAAAATCGGTTCGATATTTTTTCAATACTGTGATGAAAAAATATTATTCAAAACTAACAATTTTGTGGATAATGCCAGTGAAAAATTGCATGTGATCAATAGATATTTTTACATGGATATAATGGATAATGTAGTTTGCGCAGGATCTCATCCTATGGATCAGAATAAAATTGCACTTTACTCCTACGGCGATCGGATTACGGCCATAAGTATAGGGAAGTTAGTTTTATTTATTACTAGCGACCTCAGTTCCGGCTTTGTATGGGTACAATAACTGGAATACTTATCCATATCCATTAGATATAGATAATTGTATGCTACCACGGACTTTTTTGTAGATCATTGTCTTCTTCTTTCTTCTTCTTTTATTATGGCTCCACTAATGTTAATCGGTGATTTGCCATTTCTTTTTAAGATAATCCCGCCGACCGTGATATGTCTTATTAGTCGTTGACTAATCACAACCATCACAGCACGAACAGGATTAAACTGGATTCCCCATCACGTCTTGGCGGGCGCGTGCGTTATTCACAAAGGCGTGACGTGGATTCGTAGATCATTTTATTCTACATAATTTTGTTATATCTCTGACAGATTAGACTAACTTTTTCCCCGACTTGATTCACTTATACTGTTAAAGCTCAGCTCCTAAATATGATATGTTCATGTTTAATACTCGTAAGCTTTCCCGGTGAATCAACCTACTTAATAGTGTAAAAAAAATCGCATTTTCTGCATGAAAAGGGCATAGACAAACAGACAGACGCGGGGACCGGAGATTTATACATTTATCTACTCTTATATCGTAAAGTCTCTATTACAAAATCGAATTATACTTCATAATGATATGTTTTATATACACGCGTCTGTAATATGTCAAACTTCGATACTGTAATGTATTGTTTTGTTTTTTTTTTTAAAATGCAGAAAGGGTACAGGATATGTCTTATACAGCCACATTAAACTCTATGAAAATATCGACACGCGCATGTGCGAGTCACTTGACAGTTAACCGCAGTAGGTAACCGCGGTTTGCCGCCAATTTGTCGATTAAGAAATTGGTCAATTATTTAAAATACCTATTGCATGGGATTAGATAGGGTAGTGTATGAACGGGCACAAACACTCGTGGATGCTATCGCCTCATTTTTTAAAATCCATCTGTGTTTTAATTACCCCTATTATGGATCCCGTATCATAAACTACTATTTCAGAATTACATAAAAACAAATTTAGCCAAAATTTTCTTATTATAATACACAAACGAAGAGCTTAACATTTTATTTGTGGCACGTCAACTCGTTTAGCAAGCAACCGGAAATAATTTCAGAGTTGGTAAGAGGGCCGGTGTCCGAAACAAGCTGGCGACAAAAGCCAGCCCGTAAGTAATACGATTTTAAATCCTCCCTATATCTTTGTTACCACACGCCTCTGCCAGTGTTCTCAGGTCAAAATACTGGAACTTATCCAAAGTGTTTATCTGGAAACGATTTAGGAATGGCTCGAAGATACTTTCGGATGTGAGTGACAAATTGTTTTAAACCGAGACAACAACACACAAAATATCCAATATTTACGTTGATATTCTGAATTTCTTTTCTATTCAGGTAGGTTTATGATGTGCGTTATCTCTCAGTCAGTCACGGACCATGTAATTTTAGATTAAAGTAGGAAGCGTGATTAAATTAAACACAGTTATACAGTTGTCTCCCTCTATCAACTTAAATGACAGATTCGTTAGAGGGAGACGAAACATCGTACCTATACATAACGTTTATTAATAATTATTAATTTGAAGTACTAGCGACCCCGCCCCCGGCTTAGCACGAGTGCAATATGGGTTTAAAACAATTTGTATACCTACATAAATACGCTTATAACTACTTATTTATTAGAGATAGATATAATTATGTTACCGTGGTTTTATAGGTCATTTTATTCTACACTAATATTCTATTCTACATAATTTTGTTATATCTCTGACGGATTAGACAGCATACGCCATGAAACTAGCTGGGGTTAACTTTTTTCCAGATTTGATTCACTTATACTGTTAATGCTCAGCTCCTAAACATGATAGCACCATGTTTCATACTTGTAAATCTTCCTAGTGAATGAATCTATCTAATAGTGACAACTGCATCAAAATCCGTAGAGTAGTTCTTGCGTGAAAATGTCACAGACAGACGGAGAGACACAGCGGGGAACTTTGTTATGTAATATGTATGTAATGACTAAATGCAATATAGACGATTTGATTCCATTGTTCCCCAATTAATTAAAGACGCCTGGTTTACTTCCCATCCCAGGTGGTCCCATGGTCATCAGGTCAGGATTTGATGATGGGATCCTGGAGAAATCGAGAACTCTTCAAATTTTATAGGCACACTTGAAATTGATTTCGGAAAGCACACTTTTCAGTGCGTAATTTTTGAAGTCGGAACAACTTTTTTTATAAGGTAATTTTTGGTTTTAATTATGCATTGTGGATTATTACACGGTTTCGGGAGCTGTAAGGCAACTCGTGAAGAAAGAAAGAAAAAAAATTAAGGCGCGGTATCCACCTAAGTGACACTGATCCGACGCGTAACCTCCAACTTGATTCAATATTCTATGTAAAATGTATGAATGATATGCCATATAGGCACATAGGCGTAGCAAGAAACTTTATAGTGCTCAATTATTCTGAGATCCACTCTGTGTCACTTCACAATTCAATTTTTAAATTTAATCAACCATTATCATTTATTTAAAGTAGAGTTTCTGTCACATAGTACCATTTTATTATGTTTGAAAATACCCACGGACGAAGCCAGGGGCAGAAAGCTAGTTTATTACAAAAGTTTCTAATTACTTTCTTAATCATATGTTCACGGCCTTTATACTTTCCGGTGTGGCAAGAGACACCAGTAAGTGGACAATTTTTTCCAGTTGTCCATATTGAACAAAACAGGTGGCAAGCCTGTTGCTGCACTTTATGGACCTAGATGTGTCACTTCTTTAACAGAAGTAAATATCTGTTATCTTTACTTGCCCTCCGAAGCACGAGGATTTGATACTTAGCATATTTTTTGGAACGAGCTTTCTTAAAATAGTTGATTATTTGAAATAAAAATATAAAAAACATATCTTAGTTTTTACCTTACATATACCGAATTGACAATTTGCCTGAGTAGACCGGACATTCTGTTTTGTAGAACATCAAATCTGGATTGGACTATTTTCGTCATCAGCTAAGGATTACGGAATCCTAAAAATATCAGTCTGGCCACTACGAAAGTAACCATCGCAATACGAATTTGGTAGTCCTATTCGAGCAGCCGCAATCACTATATATCATTCATATCCACAGTGGCTTTTTGTTTCGTATGCACGTTGCAAACTAACTTACCTAACTAAAAGCATCGGTTATTCACACAAGTCGAACAAACACATATGTGCATAATGTCATTGTAAGTGGTAAATTTTAAATTTAAGACGTCTGGTATTAATCCGACAAACCACACTTAGAGGCTTTTCCATCTAAATATACCTCAACAGAACTGGCAACTCGTTAGGTATAATCTCACAAATACCATCGGCTAAAGGAGGCCTTGGTCTTCCGCTGGGTATTCTAGGACCGATAACATGGTTTCGGTGGCTGTAAGGCAAACCATCAAGAGAAAAAAGTGGTAAAGAGAGGGAAAATTTAGATGACACTTTTTTTTCAAAATTTAACACGTGGAGAAAGGGGGTGGCAAAGTCTGTATGGAATATCACTTTTTTCACGGGCAAAGCTGGCGGCGGAAAGCGACATGACACAAAACATAATTATACGAATAATATGTATAAACAAAGATACCTAGTAGAACAGTAATAATGAAAATTTACATTCCTTCCGGGACATTTGGCATACTGGAGAGGTCGATAAATTAGCAAGTTCCGTAGTGTATCATATCTTCTTGTATTTTAAGTGGTAATATTGCAAATTATTCGTAAAAGTTGCCCCATTAAATAACAATGTACAACTTTGGAGAAAGTGAAACTACCAAATGTACACTTCCGTCTCTAACTAAATAATGGTAGCGGGTTTTACGGAGCGTTACTTCTTCACTTTTCAACTTGTTTTCCAAATTGTAAAAGCAAAGTTGACGTTTTCAGTAATTTCTATTGCTATTTCAGGAGTATAGTTTTACTGCGTATGCGTTGTATTAGGAATGCATACCTTCCAATTTTCATATTTATATCTTCAGTGGTTTAGGCTGTGCGTTGATTGTCAATGAGTCACCGACATGACAGTTTTATATATTTAGATAAGCTTATTTATATGTTCCCCGATTACTTGAAGACGCCTGGACCGACTAGGAAATTTGTTTTGAAAGGGTATACTTTCCAGCTGGTCCCATGGTCATCAGGTCAGGATCTGATGATGGGATCCTAGAGAAATCGAGAACTTTTTCGGAAAGCACACTTTTTAGTGCATAATTTTTGAAGTCGGTACAGTTTCTTTTAAAGGCAAATTATTAAAGATATACATTCGAGTATAAGCTTAAGCTCCAACTCCTATTTTCGGAAATAGGTTTATATGCGAGTGACAGTATTTTTCATAAAGTCACTCAATAAATATTGAGTTAGTAATTTTGACCGTAAATATAATATAATATAATAAATTTACTACCTATGCTAATAGTATAATTTACGTAAATAATATAATATAATACGTTAGGTAAGTACCTAGCTTGTTTTGGATAACTACTATAATAAATTGAGTCGGATTTATTTTAGCATGTGGTTGTCAACACGTCTCTACGGAAATCCTCCTATTTTTAACCGACTTCCAAAAAAAGAAGGAGAAGGTTCTCAATTCGGACCGTATTTTTTTTTTTTTTTTTTTTTTTTTTTTTTATGTATGTATGTACATCGATAACTCCGCCAATTGTAAACCGATTTTGATGGTTTCTTTTTTAATCGACAGATAATTCTTCCGGATTGGTCCCATTTTTATCTCATAAAAATTGGTTTATTAGTTTTTCAGAAATTTTGAAAAAACTGACTTTATAAGTACATTTTTCTTGATATCTCGATAAAATATGTACCGTTTTTGACAACTTATTTTTTTAAGACATTATAATTTCTCGACATTATCTCACAGACATATGACGAAAATCGGTTCAGTAGTTTTTCAGAAATTCAGTAATTAATTTCTGTTTACGGCTAAAATTATGTATCAGAAAAAGCCTTAGCAACGGTTGCTATTGAGACGAAGTTGTCAATTTTCGTGACAATGGTCTAGCAGTTAAATGTAATTGGGGTGCATAGGATGCACAAGCACATTACATGGTTCAAATCACATCCACAGGGGTATTTTTTTTTAAATTTTCCATCAATATTTTTTTAGTTGCGTTATTATTTGTCTCTCAAGGCAGCAAAATCACTTAAAAGGGTAAAATAAACCTTTTAAAAAAAAGTGCACCGACTTCAAAAATTTGCACTGAAAAGTAAGAAATAATAAATATTTCGTCGTAGAATTTGAAGACGGTTGGTGCCAAATTAGAAACAACTTAGTTCCCAAATTCACTAATATAGACAATTCATTAGGAACCTACGATCATCAGTACAAACATAGATAATATTGAACAGATCTTTATCTTCTTAGATATTTACTTAGTTTTGTATCCTAATTTGGCACCAACCGTCTTCAAATTCTACGACGAAATATTTATTATTTCTTACTTTTCAGTGCAAATTTTTGAAGTCGGTGCACTTTTTTTTAAAAGGTTTATATCTCATCTTGTATCATAAAAAATCCAAGGACTAAAATCTGTTGTAAAACTAGTAGGTACCTTATTTTTTTAGCAAGTGAAGAAAAACTTGAAATCTTATAAAATGCACATATTTTATCGTAATCACATCCACTTTTCAAGCAAGGGTTCACATCAGCGGTTTCCCCCAGAATGTTGAATTTAACAAATTGCGTCAATTTTTCTGTGAGTAGCCTTCAAAGATACAGACCGTTGTCTTTCGTTGTTTAGATAAACTGCCGGCCTTTCTGCTGATGTACCCTCGTTGAGAGGGTACTTGCTACGGTTGCCAGGCGTCCGGTATTTAATTAGATTATCAAAGTTAATATACCTAAACTCACAAGTGATATGTTCCATGGAAAGCAGAAGCAAAGAATGTCCAAATTTATCTTAATTATACTAATAATTTAAAATCTATATCAAATTGAATCAGATTATATATCTATAACTATAATCTACTATGATCGCTAAAAGTTTCATCAGAAAGTTGGATTTTGAAAAAATTGATAATATTGATTTTGAAACTACAGGTTTATACCATTTGCCACTACATTTTCTTTTTTTCTTCATTTTTTTTTGTTTATTTACAGCTCCCAATACTGTGTTACGATCCCAGGGTACCCAGTGGAAGAACAAGTCCCCCTCTTTTAGCCAATGATATTTGTGAGGCTATACCTAACATGTTATATTTAGACAGAATCCTTTTATTAGATTAAACTACTGAAAAAGACAAAGTTTAATTTAATCACAAGCATAAAGTTGGTCAAGTCCTTCATTATTAAATTATCTGGCAACCCTGGCTATGCGTGCTGATCTTATTACGTTTGAACTTTCTACTCCATTGTTCAGATTCGACCCATTGTGTTTTTATTATGTTATATTTTTTAAGATTACAGTTTATATGCATACGTTTTGTTTGTGGTCGTGTGGTAACGTTGGGTTTCTGTAAATTAGGTTTTATTTTACATTGGGGATAATCAACATTAATGATACTGCTAGAGAGATACCCTTTCTTTTGGTCGGAAGCAAAAATTCAAACTGGTCATTGTACAGCTTGACTCACTGATGAATTAACAATATGAAAAAGTAGATCTGATAAAAATTGTGTGTAATTTTTACCACAGAATATTTTGTTATTAATAGTTTGTTAAAAAATAAATAAAAATAAGTTTGTTTTTACACAAACCTTCACGGTCTTTATACTGTGGCGGCACACTGCGTCGATAGATGTCGCACCGTTACTGACTCATTGAAACCTGTATCGCGCCATTGAAAATATTTAATAGATTGGCATATATGCAACTTTCCAGCGATGTGCGTTGGGGAGTATTCCTTTTACTCATGATCGTTGGATTGTTGTATGTAGCCATTTCTATAATACCTTACGGTGTGGCCACACCACACCGGTAACAGTGTCCACTTTTTGCCAGTTGTCAATATTGATTTTTTTATAAAACTAAATATAAGTAAAGCTTTATAGCTACTACGCAAATGGTGCGCCATGCCTTGCAGCTTGGTTAGGTTAGGTTAGGAAGCAACGGGAAGTATCAAATATTTTCTGAAGAAGTGCACGTTTACGTCCTTCACGCTCACCCCCCGCACTGCCCACTCGGTGGGAAAAATGTGATGTAACTGTCAAAGCAAAGTGAGCCTTATCTGAATGCAATTACACTCATATTGGCTTTCAAATAAATATACTAAGAGAGAATTCCTTACGTTCTTAGTACTATTGTTTATTCTGTGCTTACATTATAGAAGTCAATAAAATGCTAACCTTTTTAGACTCAAGTAACGAATCAGGGGACCTCTATTTTCTGACCTTTCAAAACTTAATGGTGTTAAATAAGCAGCTTATAAGTTTATTACACTTTTTCTTTCTTCACGTGTTGCCTTACAGCTCTCGAAACCGTGTTACGGTTCCTGGATACCCAGCGGAAGACTATCCTCCCTAAGACTCCCTCGTTTAGCCGACGAAATTTGCTTCTTGCAAAGTAATCCCTATTAATATAAATGCGAATGGAAGTTTGTTTGTTACGCTTTCACGCAAAAACTACTTAACCGATCATCATGAAATTTTGCACATATATTCTTGGAGGTATTAGAAGTAACATAGGATACTTTTTATTATCACGGCATGACGACGGGAACGGGGTGGGCAGTGTATGAAGTGTATATGTTTGCCAACATTTTGAAATTAGAAGTCGTGGGAAACAGCTATCAAATATAAAGTAAAGAATGTGTCAAATCAAAATCTTCTTAAAAAGGAACTCTTTATACAGCCAAAGAGATCGAATATTATTCATTTCGGTCAGCTACAATTAGATACGAATTATAGGGTATATTTTATTTTGTTCGTAAATGTCCACGGGCGAAGCCGGGGGCGGAATGCTAGTATTATATAAATATAGTCAAGAAATAACATGCTTTAGTCAAGATTTTTTTACAAAACGTATTTATCACGACCACATAGACAATGGTAACAATGTCAATATTTAACGTGATTGTCTATCTATCATCACGCCTTTTATCCTAAGAGGAGTAGCAGACATAATCAAATGCAATTTGCTAGGATTCAGACATACTTCTTTGCTTTTTTTATATTCATCATACCTATCATACATGCTTGGCGATTGGGTGTAGGTACTTTTAATATTGCCTCTGCCAGCATTTCCTTTCATTTCTGCCATAAAAACCTCTTTAGTCAATCTTTTATCCTTTATTCTTTCAACGTGTCCAAATCAGAGTAAACAACTTTTCTTCATTGTAGTCACAACATCATCTTTCACTCCGCATTCTTCTCTAATGACGTCGTTCCCAATGCCCTTGATATCCAACATTACGTAAAGATTTTACTTTCGCCTGATTATTGTATACAGAAGAAGTCTCCAGCAAGAATGTGTAACATAAATTACAAATCATGAAATAAGACTAAATTGTAACAATTTGAACAAACAAGTCACATATTATTTTCCGTTTTAACAAATTGAATCGCACAATAAAATTTTATGATGATTGTAAACGGAGCTGTTACGTGACTAATTCAGTTAGGCTGTTATTAAAATTTACATATCATACCCGGCCCATATATGAACATTTGTACAGGAATCTGAAAATAACAGCTGTAGGTATGGTATCAGTTACCGCCACTTTGTAAGCGTTCGTTAGGGTTCTGTAGCCAAATGGCAAAAAGGACCCTTCGTCAACTTTCCATAATGTATGGCCAACTAGCGACCCCGCCCCGGCATCGCACGGGCTTACAATCATTTTAATACCTACATAAATACGCTTATAACTACTTATTTATTAGAGATACATATATGCTATTGCAGACTTTTTTATAGATTATTTTATTCTGCACAATTCTTTACTACATCATTTTGTTATATCTCTGACGGATTAGATAGCATACGCCATGAAAACTTTTTTCAGACTTGATTCATTTATACTGTTATTGCTCAGCTCCTAAACATGATACATCCATATTTAATACTCATAAACCTTCCCGGTGAATTAACCTACCTAATAGTGAACACCGCAACAAAATCAGTTTAGTAATTTTTGCGTGAAATGTCACAGACTGGCAGACAGATAGGCAGTTACAATCTCGTAATCTCCTTTTTTTAAGCTATATCTGTCTTGTGTGGTAGGTATTGTGACACTGGACAGCCTAAGGACTTAAATAAATACACTTATACTCTTCACCTAAATCAAATTTCTAGTCACATCGTCTTTTTCAAGAAAAAAAAACCTGAAAACTAATATTATTACCGTGAATTTTCTTTTTTCGCTTCAATTGAGTATTTTCAGTCGATTGAATTTGAATCCACACATCAACCTTGCTTAAGGTTTTATCTATATAAATTAGCTGTCAGGCAATCACCTTTAAAATATCTAAATTACAGATACCTATTCTTCAATTGAATTGGAACTATCGAGTACGCGATCAGAGTTGAATAGTCTAAAACTTTAATAAAGTACCTCCAACTCCTCTCATTTAAACCCTACCCCATCCAACTTTGTCTTAGCAATAAGTCTACGGATTAATTGAGATCTTAGTATCTTAGGAAGATACAGTGTCTTGTGCTTTTTACTCAGACTTAGATGCACTCTATCCAATTATTTTGTTCTGTAGACTTTGTAAACATTGTTGCTGGGGTTTCTGTCCCTCTTGAAAATAAGGCTTTCATGCTTTCAATTCTTAGATGGCGCTCTACATAATGTAGATATATAAATAAAATTAATGTGTCTGTTTGTGATTTCAATATTGTTATGTGGAATATGCTATTTATTTCTTACGCTTTAAGCTTTTGCTCTGGATAGGAATTCTCCTGAATAAGCTCGAACAATTTACTGAATGAGTTTTGATGAAGCTATCAGCGTACAGGTTATTTCGTTCTTTGTTTCATCTCGATGTCGAAAATAAAAAAATAACTTAAATTGGTTTAGTTCCATCACTTACTTATGGAAGTGAGATTTGGGTATGGAATAAGAAGCTTAAGATAAATGCAGTCGAAATGCGGTCTTTATAGGTACGTAGAATGTGTGATATAAAGCATATTGACAGCATCATAGTCATTAGAGAAGAATGCGGAATGAAAAATGATGTTGTGACTAAAATGAAGAAAAGTAGTTTACGCTGGTTTAGACACGTTGAAAGAATGAAGGATAAAAGATTGACTAAAAAGGTTTATATGGCAGAAGTAAAAGGAAATGGTGCCAGAGATCGACCTAGGTGTACTTTTATTACACATTAAAAAAAAATTAATCGAAGGCAAGGCCGAGTATGGTATGATGAATATAAAAGAAAAGAAAGAGGTATATCAGTATCGTAACAAATGGCATTCGATTGTCTCCGTCTGTCCCTATTCGGATAAAAGACGTGATGATAGATAGGTATATAGATTAAAATGAGTGCGAAATCGAAACCCATCCTATCGATCTAGTAGAAAAATACGTAGAGGCACGTAGCACGTAGGTCGTGGCGGATTGGAAATTTGATATGCAGTTTGTATTAAAAATAAATAAAGGGAAAATTTCCTAGTAAAATGTAACATGCGGCATGCTGAGATTTTGGAAATTGCGTTATTTCGTAGTAAAAAGCTTCCTTTTTTTTTCAATTAGGGCAATATTTAGATGCAATAGTAGATTGTATATCAAAGGATGAAAGTGTGCAATGGAGGCCCAAACCTTAGGCGAGGGCTTTAAATAACTCGAGTTGGGAATTGCACCTTCTCCCGAGTGATACATAAAAGTTTATAGAAATACAAGAAATTTACTGTTTCAACAAAGCAACACGCGTGCTATTTTCAATTTGAAGACTTAGCTGTGTGATAGTTTACCTTTGCCTTTTCGGAATAATTAAAGACTTGGCTTAGGCCTAGATAATGAAGACATGGTTGTATGGTTACATAGACCTTTGCCTTTTCCTCGGAAAGAATACTACCAAAAAAAAAAGAATTTGCAGGACCAAAAAAAAATTATCAACAGCACGTTGGCAAAACCCATTTCCTGCCCGCATATACCTATATACTTTCGGCGCTGTTTTTGATGAAGTAAATAGCTACTTTCCAAGCGGTGAAGCAGGTGTATATATAATAATAATGTTCTTGCTTCTTTTAACCTGCTGCGTAGTTTCAAATATGTATTGGTATACTCACATGAAATGGCCAAAACGAAATTAGGTTTAAAAATAATTATACTCATAGATTTAGTATAGTTCCGCGGGCGCTATACTAGATTGGCAATGCAAAAGAGAAAACGTATAATTACCCGTATGTTAAAGCGAGACAGATAGACAAGATAGTTTTTTGATAACTCTAACAGCCTGTAACAGTCTAGCGTCATTCGTAATTTGGCTTATTTTTGTAAAATATCCTTTTTTAAAGTATAATTTAGTGTTTAGTAGACGTGATTAATTATGGTTACATAAATGCAAGTGGATGTAAGTCATGTAAGATGAAAAATCCACAGAATTTCATTTTTGGTCTCGTTCTCATCGCGACATTGCCAATCTAGTACAGACAGCGCCAGCATACTACATCTATGATTTAACCACACAATGGAATTCCACCCTCCAATAAACCACCATAACCCAATTTGAATGAAAACAAAGTATTATGAAGTAAAGTCTATTTTATTGTCATAAATAGCCGTCCCGTCAATTGTGACGTGTCATAATATCATAAATCAAACGTTGACAGTTATGTAACGAGAACCCACCCTGATTAGTGTCACGCCATCTGCCTCAGCCGTAATGTTGGTATTGTCTGGTATTGTGTTCCGCTAGCCAACTGTTACTAGCCAAACTACTGTCTAGGTCTTTGAATTATATTATACTAGCGATCCGCCCCAGGCTTGGTATGGCTACAATATCGGTTTACAACAATTTGAATTTATTGAACATATAAAAATATGTTGATCGATGGAAATATTAAAAGTATACACAATCGCCGAGCAAGTATGAAAGGTATGATGAATATACAAGAAGCAAAAGAGATATGTCAGGGTCGTAACAAATGGCATTCGATTGTCTCTGGCTACCCCTCTTGGGATGAAAGGCGCGATGATAGATAGATTGATGAATACCCACAAACACAATCCGTAATTTAAATTATAAGTAGATACGCTTATTATCCTTTTGAACCGACTTAAAAAAAAGGAGGAGGTTCTCTGTTCGACTGTTTTTTTATGTTTGTTACCTCAGAACTTTCGACTGGGTGAACCGATTTTGATGATTCTTTTTTTATTTGAAAGCTGGTGCTTCCCGTGTGGTCCCATTTTTTTAGTGAAAATTGGTTCAGTAGTTTTGAATAAAAATTGATTTATAAGTAAATTTTTGTCATAACTCGATGGAATGCCAAGCCGATTTCGATTATTGCCAGTCGCGCGCATTCATGGACCAGCCACCTATGCTTAACAATCAGGCGGTGGCAAGGTCACATGTCGTGTTCTCTATAAAAAAAAAATTGTAATGATACTTGTAATCACTTAAAAGGGAAAAATTAATTACCATTAAAAAAAAAGTGTACCGACTTCAAAAATTTTCACTGAAAAGTAAAAAATAATAAATATTTCGTTGTAGAATTTGAAGACGGTTGGTGCCAAATTAGAAACAACTTAGTTCCCAAATTCACTAATCTAGACAATTCATTAGGAACCTACAATCATCAGTATAAACATAGATAATATTAAACAGATCTTTATCTTCTTAGATGTTTACTTAATTTTGTATCCAAATTTTGCACCAACTGTCTTCAAATTCTACGACGAAACATTTATTATTTCTTACTTTTCAGTGCAAATTTTTGAAGTCGGTACAATTATTTTTTTAAAGTTTATTAATGTTATATATCTGACAGATTACACAGCATGCGCCGTGAAAGCGTGCTGGCGCTAATTTTCCTCCCGACTTGTTTGTTCAGTTCCTAAACGTGAACTCGTAAACCTTTCTCTTGGATCCATCTATAATATATATTGTTTAAGTAGTTTTGGAGAGAATCGGTCACAGACGGTTAAGGTGGGGGACTTTAATTTAAAATATGTATGGAAATGATGAAATCACAGCTTCAGAGAAAAAAAAATTCTTTAAAATATTTTATTAAATCTATTTCCGAATGGACAGAGATTCTGGTAACAATGTCCACATTTAGCGAGTTGCTCATATTAAACAGAAGAAGTGGCAATGTTTCAAAATTATTTATTTACGTGCCCTTTAAAGCACGAGATTTTTTTTTTGTTAAGATTAAACTACTATTACCTACGACTTTTACCATACGTCTCCCGAAACCGTGTTATCATGGGGTGTTATCGATCTCAGGGTATCCAGCGGAAGACCAAAGACCTACCCACCACTCCTTTATAACTAATTGTCTACCATTTTTATTTGTGGAAATCTACAACCAACTTTTGAAACTGTTATAACAATAACACATATCCCCTATAGTAGAAGTTTTCCAGCTTTAATTCTCTACTTAGACTCTTGCAATGGCATGATAAAGTTTTGTGTCCTGCATTATTGTGGGAGACAGGGAACTTGAGAGCTTCCAAATAACTACAAAAGAGTATCCACTCAGCGCTATCCTATTCTACTCGAGACAGGTGTATTGTGTATAAAATAAGTTTGGGGGCAAAATTTGAGTACCTATCATACTACGTCGTTATAAAATTTATTTTAGTTACTAGCGACCACCCGCGGCTCCGCCCGTGTAGAACCTATTTTGCACAGGTTTGGAATAAGTTCATATATTGTGTATCTCGAAACCAACCAAAGAAATGTCACGATTTTTTTAACGACAACACTGGCATAAACATTATATTTGCTTTCTTTTGGCTCGAAATTCAAAATTGCGATTTTATTTTGCTTACTATACAAAAATTACACATCTAATATAATATTTTCTTGAGTTTATCGCGATTCCCGAGATCAAGGAATCGAATTACATAAATTCCTAAGAAGGACTACGCCGTTTGGGGGAAACGTGTCAAGAAAGTTTTGTAGAGCGCCATCCCGTTTGTATTGTAATACCCTCACAAATACGCTTATTGCTACTTATCTATTAGAGACAGATATATGCTACCGAGGACTTTTTTGTAGATAATTTTATTCCACATATTTCCATCCTACATCGTTTTGTTATATCTCTGACGGATTAGATAGCACACGCTATGAAAACGCGCTGGAGCTAAGTTTTCCCCGACTAATACTGTTATTGTTCAGCGTTTAAATGTGATAGGTGGTAGTGCTACCTTCACAGACATTATACCTGCACGCTGGGGAGCCGAAAGCAAACAACCTGCTTCCTTTTTTGTGTTTATTAGTAGAAAGATGAGTCTATACGAGGAACATGTGGAGATTTAGCTAGTTGTAGTTCACTATGCTTTTAAATCATTGAAAGTTTGGTTGAAAAGCTTAATGAAGGTCAGGCTTCAACGAAATAAATCTCTACATATTCCCGGTCTAGGTCTAATAATAATATTTTTCTTAAATCTTTATTCATGTCATAACAATAAAACTAAACTTCTATAATGAGATCAGGGGAGACCTCTATCGAGCAGAATAATTTGATAATATTATAATCAAAGAATTTGGAAGGCGCGGGTACAATATATTTTCCCGGAATAATAATTAGCCTGTATCACTCCCCAGTAGCCCTTCAAATCTATGTGAAATAAACCTTTTAAAAGGGATATATTATATGTACGCTGGCGAGCCGAAAGCAGACAATCTGCTTCCTGTTTGTGTTTATTGGTAGAAAGAGGAGCCTAAGCCTGTGCCTAGACAAAGAGCATGTCGAGATTTAGTTGTTGTAGTTCATTGTACTTTTTAAATATTGAAATGTTCAATCCTTAAAGGGTTCAATGAAGGTGATGCTACAACGAAATAAATCTTTACATACTCCCGGTCTAGATCGTATAATAATATTTTTCTTAAATCTTTATTCATATCATAACAATGAAAATAAACTTCTATAATGAGATCAGGGGAGACCTCTATCGAGCAGAATAATTTTGTAATCGTATTTCTGTGCAAAAAATAAAGTCGTTACTTTACACTGTTTTAATGTGAAAGAAGGACGAACTAATACACTTTTTTGCACTAGTGACCCGCCATGGCTTCGCATGGGTAGAAAAGTTGTTTATCAAAAATTCTATTATCTATCTTCATATATAAAACACAAAAAATGTTTCTACCTATGTCCGTTATAGACTTTGAAATTCAACAAAGAAACCACAAAATTGTTACCCCGGGCGAAATTTGATATTTTTAGAAGAAGTTCGGTCTTCCAGATTTACGTGCCCTCCGAAGCACGAGGAGTCGATTAAAACTTATTGGTGCTTAGTATTTATGTTTTGGTTTTCACGAATATATAGATTTATTTAAGCTGCAAGGTAGCAATGTAATTTGCTAGTTATGCTTTTAAACTCTCTTTCTTATTCAATTTAGACCGTAGGCTAATTTCCATAGTTCCAACTGATTTTGTTTTGCAATGATAATACTTCAGTGCCTACTTTCAGGACGGCCGGTACTCAAAACATGAAATTCAAAATGCATCAAGGAAAGTTTCCGTAGTTCAGTTTAAAAATAAAACTAAAATGTGCTATCTAACAGCTGCTCTGCGGAATTTTAAACGTAGTTCCCCATACACGCTACAAGTTTGTTCTCAACTCGATGTTGCTAAAAACTAAGGTAGGAAACTTTCTGGACGACATGTTGTTTAGTGTTTGATATCTGTTGTTAGTTTTTGTTGTATTTTTGACGTGGTTTCGTTAGAACTGGTACAACAACGGGCTGAACGGATTGGGATGACATTTCTTATCTATCATCACGCCTTTCATCCCAAGAGGAGTAGGCAGAGACAATCGAATGCCATTTGTTACGATCCTGACATACCTGTAATAAATGTTTAGATGTATAATAGTTTTAGCGTTGTGTTATTCATTGTTATATATTTTGTATGCATGTCGTGTCTGTCCATAAGTAGTTGTGTACCCACAAAGTCCACAACACTGTCGACAGACCTTTTTTAAATAAATAAAATAAAATAAAATAAAATAGGTACCTCTTTCGCTTCTTTTATAATATTTATCATACCTTTCATACATGCTCGGCGATTGTGTGTACCTAATTTTAAAATTTCCATCGATCAATACATTTTTTATATGTTCAATAAAAGTACACCTAGGTCGTCCTCTGTCAGCATTTCCTTTCACTTCAGCTATATAAACCTTTTTAGTCAATCTTTCACCCTTCATTCTTTCAATGTGTTCAAACCAGCGTAAACTACTTTTTTCATTTTATTCACAACATCTTTCACTCCGCACTCTTCTCTAATGACATCGTTGCGGATGCGGTCAATACGCTTTATTTTATAGGGTAGAATTCCCCTATATATAAATTTTTTTAGCACCAAACATACTGGATTGTACTTTAAGTAATTATTATCGTGTTGCACTAACCATAGGTGAAAGAACGTACGGGCTCTGCCCAGGGTGAGTTATCGTGATAACAGGGTCGTACTTTCAATAATTTATTTGATGTGCAATATTAGTGTGCAATGAGTATTTTCTGATGTGCAATTAAAATTTTCCCAATTTTATATGAAAAGCTCTCTGGGGGGGAAACTCTTGATATCAATCTTAATGCTAAATGGCGTTATTATTTACAGTTGTTTCTTAAATTGTCACTTGTCATCATCGCAACGAAATTAAATTCAGGATTTTAGGATTTGAAATAGTTTATGTCAAGCTACCTGTTGATGAATTTGTAGCATTTATACGTGGTTTTGTTAAAACTTTACCGGGATAAATGGATTCAAATGATTACATATTATGCAAGGTTTAACCTAGTGCAGGGATGACCACAGGATGGTGAACGCGCGTTTTTTATAATAAAAAAAATATGGCCATGACTTGCCGCCAAAGAATCTTGACTTAGTTATTTAGTGGGCAAAATATAAAACTAGATGCTATTAAATTTAAACTCTTTATTTGCAACTCGAAATTTGTACAGCAATTGCAATGTTTACTGTTTTATGTTTATTTAAATAAAAGAAAAATCTTATAACTGTCAAAAAGTCTGAAAAGTTAAGTTTATTTATACAACATTTCCATCCCACACCGGAAATGTTGTATAAATAAACTAAACTTTCCAGAATTAACTGAAATTTGCCATATTTTTGACAGATACAAGATGACTGAGAGCAACGGTCCTGAAATACATAAATCAAAATTAAATGTTTTATTTGCAAGAATACAATATAGGTCTTACAATTATGGTGAGTATGGACATGTATTCAACCTGCAAGCAGGTGTGCAAACATTAGTTAAATGTATTTTGACTCTAAAATATTGGTTATTAATAACTACACAATTTTATTTATTAAAACAATATTAAATAATATATATCTACATACAAAATTTAAATATAATAAAAATTAAACACAGGGAACCCTATGAGTGGCTCTCTAATCATGAATATGTAGTGATACATACTCATAAGTAGAAAACCTTTTCAAAATCACTGTCCTGCGGTAAAGTGCCAAGAAGGCTAGCAGCAATTTTGATATACAGTTTTATGACACATATATTCATTTATTCCATAAAAGCAATGTTCGAGGAGCCATTTGGTCAATTTAGATTTAAAGTTATTTCCTTTCAGTATTAATTAAATGTCATCAGGCAGATTATTATAAAATACAAGCTTCTGTCCGCGATTTGACCCGCGTGGAAATACATCCAAAAAGAAATAATCCCGTGGCTGTAATTTGCCCCTCCCCCGCCCGCTTTTGCGATATAAAAAGTAGCATATGTCATTCTCTGAGCCCTAAACTACCACTAAGCAAAAAATCATGTAGATCCCGTGAAAAACAAAAACAAACCTATCCCACGGGAACCATAACCTTTTCCGGGATAAAAAGTAGCCTATGTGCTATTCCAATAATCTATCTCTGTGCCAAATTTCCGCTCTGCCGTTCTGGCGTGATTGAGTAACAGACATACATACATCCATACAAACTTTCGCGTTTATAATATTATAATGGGATAATACACATATTGTAATTAATGTTCCTTTTATAAATATATTTATAACAAGTAGGTAAATAAGTTCATTAGATTCGTTAACTTATTGGCGTGCCCGAATTATTTTGTTGCATACCACCATTGATTCGCCATCCCTGACCTAGTGGTTATAATATGTACGACGTAGCAGATGGTCTCAGTTTAGAATCCCAGTTTGAGTTAATGCTATGATATCGATATCGTGTCAAACGGCGCTGTTGACGTTCCTCAAGCACCACAACATAAAGTCTGAGATAAATAATGGCGAGTCCATGAATCAATGGAACAGTGTCTGAATATTCAACAGAGTTATGTTATTCAGTTCCCGGTAAAAGCTATTACGTTTAAATGCGTGATTTGTTAGGAAACGGTATGCAGATATTTTCATCGCACGTGTTCGAGCACTCAATTTATACGTGATCCATTTTGATTGAAAATATTGAACGAACTGTCTTTTGAAGAACAAAACATAAACAAGGTATATGAGTAAAGCTTCTGTATATAGAAATTTGGAGTAAATATTATATAAAAAATATTGAAAATTTGAAAGTGTGTTTATTTGTTTCTTTGATAGTTCTTTTTTCACGTCAAAACGGATTAACGGATTGACATGCTTTTTGGTACAGAGATAGTTAGAGAGCCGTATAGTACCATAGACTTTACATTTTACATCGGGGCAACTTCTCAAAAAAAACGATGAAATTAATAAATCCAAATTGATACGAATTTTACGAATCATTGTGTTATGTTTATGAACTCCCTCCCATTTCCCATAGACCTACCTTTCGACCAGTGCATGGCAATGTATTCTAGTTTATAATTTTAAATTACCTGGACTTAGACGCAGAAAACATACTAAAATTAAATCTAATTTTTAAAAAGGTGTTCCAAAGTTCAAACTAACAACGACAAAAATACACTACAAAAGAAAAAATATACATCAGTAATAACGGTCTGTTGAACATGGCTACAAATGAAAACTGGATTAATTAAAGATAAAGTATAATATTCACACATGAAAAATTTCATCAGACTCCTTTGTAACCGAAAATTTCAATTACGTTATGTTTGTAGATTTTTTTCACTGTCGACAGTCATTAGTCGGATGCATGATTGCAAAATCTACCAACTAAGTTTTGAAACATTTAACATTCTTTAAAAAAATTGATAGCGATCTCTAACGCCCAATTTCTAAATGTCGGTTTCAGTTCAATTTCAAAGTTAATAAATTTTCAAGTACTTATATGCCAACTGTTATGTTTATTAATAGTTTATTGATTGTCTTTAAGAATATGTGCTTTAATCGAATCCTCGTACTTCTGAGGGCAAGCAAAGTCGGCGTCGGCACTTTTTCTAAAAATAACAGATATTTATGTCTGTTAAAGAAGTGAGACATCTAGGTCCATTAAGTGCAGCAACAGGCTTGCCACCTGTTCTGTTCAATATGGACAACTGACATAAAATGAAACTACAGTACAGTAGGTGACAGATGTTCTAGTTAATTGCCGGTATCTATAACAGTATTCATTTTATGTCAGTAACTGCGCAGTACAAAATCTTAAAATAAATAGGTATTTGTACTGCGCAGTAGGTGACATATGTTCAAGTTAATTGCCGGGAATTATACTGGTGTAAAGGTATAAAGACAAGGTTATTGATCATATATTGTTTTGGCAGTTGTTATTTAACTGAGCTTTAATTAACTTTGACTAAACTATTAGAAATTGGGCGCTAGAATTTTTTTAAGCTAATAGGAGATCGTTTTTAAAACTCAGTTGGTAGGTTTTGCTAATATGCAGCAGGGTATTCAGGCCGGCTGGCCTCTCTCTGCACTAACCAAGTTCTGATTACGGAAAAACGTTTTTGTTCCACTCCGTACAAAACAGCCAACGTAAAAGATAAAATGTAATTTCAAGCACTATTTTTTTTACCTGTCTTCGTATCTAGTTTCTTTTGTAAAATAAAAATTGTCTACCTTGAGTGCCTAGTAACTGTATGTAGGTAAGAGTAAAATTGATGAATAATTGACGAAGAGATCTATTAGATAGGTTGATTATCAAGGGCTGGCACTACCGATACTTCTTTTTTTATGGTTCCAACGAGTGCCAACGGAAACCCTAATACTAAGGCTCCGCTCAACTCCGCTGTCTGTTCGTCCGTCCGTCTGTCAAAGGGCTGTATCTTTTATTTTCTGTCTTCACGGGCTGCCTTACAGCTCCCGAAACCGTTTTTAATTATAAAATACTACCGAAATACTATTAAGTGTACGTAACCTTTCGTTTTTTTTTTGTTTCGATTGAGAGGTATTTTCAATTTTTCCGACTCGGTACTCGTTTAGTATTTGTATTTTCGCGAAAAACTTTTAATTCTATACCGCAAAACTCAGTCTGCCATCATCATTAAAAGGCAAGTTAAATAGGTTATTCGGAGCCAAGCTCTCGACTTCTAACAAACTAGGCCTTCCAACGATTACAGGCACAATTAATGTTACTTTGGAACTTGTTTGCCACGTTGATTAATTTCACTAATAGCTAACTTCTCATCCGCAACTATCACCTCCGTATGTTAGCCAACTTTTACGCTGCCAAATAAATAACGCTTAGTTATAATTAACTTTAGCGTTAATTGTAAATAGTTTTTTACCTTATCAACGGCTTCGAAGGTGACCTATAAAATTACCCAAGAGAAGATGAAAAAATGATTTACCAATTACTGAACGGATTTGATTGCAATGTAACTCGAAGAAGAACTAGGTGTGGATGTTATTTGCTGCAGAATTGTGAAAAAGCGTTAGAATAAAATTTACTGTTTATTTAAGATATTTATTGTTTATACAAACCAAAGCCTGGTCGGCAAGGGTGTATCGTGTCCGAAAATCATTTGCCCGAAAATCGTTTGCCCGAAAATCATTAACCCGAAAATCGTTTGCCCGAATGAATCGACAACCCTACGATTAACGATTAAACTCCTGGATACGGCCTTAAGGTTAGGGGTTTTTATAACCGTACAGAAACCTATTGTTGTCCTATAGGGTTGTCAAAGCATTTGAACAAACGATTTCGGGCAAATTATTTTCAATCAAACGATTTTTGTGCAAATGATTGCATCCGGGTCGGCAAACGTATCATCTAAAATTTTGCAACCAGTTGTGCGACGGCAATTCGGTCGCTATAACAACCGGTTGTACGTATTCTAGTTGCTCGCAAGTAAATGACATTTCTAGCATGAATCAAATCATCAATGTCATCAAGGACTATTATATTTATGTCATTCCTTAATAATTCGGTAATTACCGTTTTGAGTTTTGACAGGAAGTATTATGCAGTCTGTTACAGTTGCTACTCAGTAATAAGTAAGTCTGCGGGTAAAAAGAATACGGAGGCAGAATTATAAAAATTCAGACAATTTATTCAGGAATGCGTTTCTTAAATAAAATAAAAGTTCTTATGTACAATGTACTACTAAAAGTAATGTCACCACTTTTTCATTTAAATTTTCTCACTAAATTCAATTTTTCATTTACACTTTCTCGTGGAGCAAGTGGAATTTTAATGCAATTTAGGACATGCATTATGCTCGTGGAGGAAGCTTTTTTAGAGCTTAAAATGTCACAGGAGTAAAGCGCTATCTGGGTACTTACATTAAAAAAATCTTTGTAACTTTATTTTTCATGAAAGTGTAGGTAAATTATATATTTGTTTAAAAGATTATATCATAAACTACCTTTTGCACGCGGTTTCACTGCTTAGAACAATGAAAAGACTGTAGCATTTTTAAGCACATTCCTTATCATGTTTTACGGGAACAAAAGTATTTTCTTTATGAATTAACGCACCATATAATATATTTCCGTTTTAAATTTTGTCCAAATCCGTTTAGCAACATAATCCGCATTAATAATGTTCCTAAATTTAAAAAAAGAAAAAGAATAATCCCTTGGCAGTAATACATCAAGCTCCTTCTTTATTTTCAGGAATAAATGTGCTGTTCCAGGACCTAAATTATTTATGTTCCAACTTTCATCTTAATCTGGTGTTATTGAGCAAAAAATCTAAAGCATCCTATTTTTTCCCTTCACGGCTCCCAAAACCGTGTTACGCAGTACCCAGTGGAAGACAAAATCTTTTAGCCGATGGTATTTGTGAGGCTATACCTAACGAATAGCCAGTTCTGTTGACCACATAGATGGAAAAGCCTCTAAGTGTGGTTTGTCATATAATGTACATAAGTTTTTAATTATAAAAACCCATCTTAACCAATCTGACACCGATGCAGAGTATCCTAATTTGTATATGTCATATTACAGGTATCAGCGACGGTGCTCGTACTTCTCCATCTAGCACTGCACGTCGTGGACGAAGGACACGCTGTTAACCCAAGTAAGTTTAACATTCCTACCTTAACTTAATCCAAAGACACCATCATCATTCTAGGAAATTTGCACATCGATAGGAAATTAAATGTTTTATTTAATTTTTTGCGTAACGACAATACAATTAGTAATATTATTATATTTCATATTTTACTAAACTGAAGTCCCTTTGTAAAGCCCGATGGGTACTTTTTAGGATTCCGTAGCCAAATCGGGACAACGGAAACCCTATTACTAAAGGCTCCGCTGTCCATCCGTACGTCCGTCGGCCTGTCAAAGGGCTGTATCTTTTGAACCGTAATTGGTAGACACTTAAAATATTCATGTGTATTATGGCAATAATGGCAATACATACAAACGTCTAACTAGTATAACACATCAAATAATAAAAACCGGCCAAGTGTGAGTTGGACCATAGTGCATACTATTGAGGTACGGAACCCTTCGTGTACGAGTCCGATTCGCACTTGGCCGTTTTTTGGGAGTAGCTTGGTTCTTGTAAAACTGAAAATTTCCGAAAATAAAAATTATAGAAATTTTAAACATAAAAATAAGCCATAAGGTTGATCTTGTCTTCGTGGTATGGAAAGTTGATACTGTAAGTAGGTTGTTTACACATTTTTACACTTTTATAATATGTAATTAAAACTCCATAATTATTATATAATCGAAGGTAATAGAGTAGTTTTAGTTCGTGGCATTTAGTTTGTTCTAGATAGCTGTATGTCTATATGAAAGATTCAACTCGTGGCCTTTTCAATCACAGCCACTGGCCTTGTCGGTGTACGATCGCCTTTTCTATATTGACAGACCTTTTTTTAGTTCAAGAGATCAAGTAAACAACTATTTTTCTTTTATATTCACGCCTATAATAATTTGAGGGGAGTATTCTGCTGAGTTATTTGTAGTCAATTGAAAAAAAATACTTTATGAGGGAAAAGATACAATTAATGTCTGAAATAGTGAATATTATAGGTAAATTAAAAATTTCCATTTTACTTTTTTTAAATACCTATATATAATTAATTACACATTATAATATAAAAACCTTAAATCTAATCTAAACATTAAAAATAACTTAATAAACCAGGTCCGTGTGGAATAGTGGCAAGAATACTGGCTGCATTTCCCCACTGAATCGCGATGCTTATGTCTACACCGTCATGCCCGCACGGCAGAAATATTAGCATTCGGCATTTGTAAGGTCGCGAATCATGAAATAATAATAAACTTGCGATTTACGAAAAGGGTAGATTTTTATGAAAGATTCCAATAAGAATTGAAAAACACTTTTCTGGGATAAAATAAGTCTATGACATTCTCCGACCTTCTCACTAGCTCACATCAATCCGTTACACCATTTTATGAAGCAAGCTACTTATAAAAGTCATAGTTTCATTTTGCTGTAAATCTACTTGTTTGGTATAATTTTCTATTTATAATTAATTTTCACCGAGTAAAACATTTTTCAATAAAATTCTTCATTGTAATATTCCATAAAGGCAACTTTAACAATGTAGTCAACATTTTAATTATGCATAGCATGTCAAAATACCAGAGGCCGCATATTTTCTATAAGTACGCAAGTACTCTGTGTTTATTTCAGTTAATTATGTAGTTCGTACAATATGTTACTTTGTTACTTACAAGCCTAGATGGTTCCGTGAGATTATGAAATGGTTATACTAAAATATAGCTGGATTTTGGTGGCGTCTGGTAAATCGTCGGCTCAAAACTGAGAATTCGCGGGTTCGATCCTCACATCCGATCATGTACCAATAGGTTTTTAAAATAAAAAATCTATGTACAATATCTGACAAACCGTACAAAGAGGATTTTCCATCTACATACCTCAACAGAGCTGGCCATTTGGTATAGCCTCAAAAAATCTTCGGCTAAATGAGGAAGACCTTGGGGCCGACAACGGTTCCTGGGAGCTGTAAGGTGAATATGTTTTTTATAGCTGGATTTCTTTACATATCACCATTTCGAAAAGGCGAAAATATTTTTGGTTTTAGAGCAGGCAAAGATTGGCACTAGGTCCATATTTAATATCTAGGTCACTTGCTAAATATTGACATTGCTACCTGTGTCTTCAGACACGCCTCATTATTTTATTTGATGTTAACTTAATAAATATAATTTGGTGTGTTCTGCTTTCTACAGCAGAAATTTTATAATTTCAAAAGCTTAACCTTACTTCTTTACATTTAAGGCTTCTAAGCTGCTCTCACATATTTTCTCCAAAACGGCAATAAGAATGGATTTAAAGAAATAATTTAAATAGTGGAGTGCCATAAGCGCTTGAAATATAAAAATCTCGGAATCCAATTAAGTACTTTGAACGAATTATTATAAAACCTGTTGGATTGTATTATTAATAAGGTATTTTACAAAGTTTACCTATTAAAATTCGTTGCTTTTTATTTAATGATAAAATAAATAAATACAGATATAGGTAGGTATGCATATAACATAATACATTAAAGTATTTTTTGCAACCTGCTCCTTGCTTCTACGACCCTTTTTGGGTCCTTGGCTTTTATAAAAAATGTTTCCTAATGTCTATTTTAGTTAAATGATGGTTATATTATAAAAATATGAGGAAAATATATTTATTTAAAAAAAATTTATGCACTGAAATACTAAAATAATAAAAAATAACAAAAAATGGGTAAACATTTATTATTTTATCTATAAAACTTAATTCAGAAGGTTTTATGTTAATACATTCAAAGTAACCTGATTCCGAGGTCAAAATCTCCAGCCACTCCACTAAAACTTGAATTACAGAATTACCTACGTACGTAATTACAGAAGTACGTCTCATAATATTGTACAAAGCGGTCTCAAATTTTAGATGTAACGAATATTATTTACTTATTTCAGCCGATTTCTGAAAGTTGTTATCACCCCTTATATCCTAGGGTACCCAGTAGAACTATTTTATTTAGACTTCCTAAAGAGTTGTAATGGCCTCTTATTACAAAGCTGTCACATATTCAAGTAATAAATTCTAAAAATAACAGATAGAATTACTTATTATTTTATATGATTGTGTTTCCTTTTTAAGCGCAGAACCTTATTATAAAAATAAAGAAACACACAAAGGTTTTATCTACAATTTACTAAGCCTAGCAGTTACTAATGGGAATTTTTGTTTCTATACAGTACGTAAATAAAGTACTGATAGACCAGTCGGATGCTGTTTCAGAGTGGATGCACGTGTCGTAAAGCAAAAAAAATTTTTTTTGGATTCTTTGTACGATATAGAATATAGATCCGTGGGTTGCGCCCCCTCGAAGGTACCCGCTTCATTGTTCAAATCAACAAAATATGATTTTTATATTATAAATGCGTTTTTTTTACGTTTGAATCTGAGGGTTTTAGGCCAAAATCTCATTAAACAAAAGTTGTTCGCAATAAAAAAATACACAAGATATGTGGGTTTTAATACCCCGTTTTTTCAATTAACCATATTGAAATGGCTATTGTTTATAAAAAAAAACCAAGAAATGCAAGAAATTTCTCGAATTTATTAAAGTTATTAATAATCATCTTAGCTTAACCAAACTTTAGCTTAAGTTACCTCAATATATCATAAGTAAGCCATAAAATTTTCAGGGCGATCGCTCATGCGGCTTTTGTTTAATTGTTATGAGAAGATGGCAGTGCATGAATGAGTACTCTTAGTTGCAAAATAGCTGGACGCCTGAAAAAATTTTTTTATGTGCCAAAAAAAATTTGAGAGGTTCCTGGGGGGTCTTCATTCATTCATTCATCGATTCCAAGTGCTAGAATATTCATTTTAATTTTTTGGGATTTTTAATTTATTCAAATCAACAAAATATGATTTTTATATGAAAAATGCGTTTTTTTTACATTTGCACGAATAACTTGAAATCTAAGGGTTTTAGGCCAAAATCTCATTAGACAAAAGTTGTTCGCAATAAAAAAATACACAAGATATGTGGGTTTTAATACCCCATTTTTTTCAATTAACCATGTTAATGTATGGGTAATATATTAAAATCATATTTTGTTGATTTGAACAATGAAGCTACGGGTACCTTCGAGGGGGCGCAACCCACGGATCTATATTCTCTATCGTACAAAGAATCCAAAAAAAATTTTTTAACGTTACGTCAGGTGCATCCAGTTTACACTGAGCTTTTACAGCATCCAACTGGTCTATGAGGGCCTTCTCTAGAGCACCGATTATCGTCCCACACAGACTGCGGAGGAATAAAGAGGCTGTATTTTAATAGGGTTATTAGGTATTGGTCATGACCGTATCTAGGGGCCATGACCAAATTGGTCAATACCTAATAACCCCCGAAATGTGGACACTGTTACTGGTGTCTCTGATCACACCGCAAGGTACACATAAATACCATGCTACACGTAACACGACTCTTTAGAGGCAGTTTTTTAAATACATTACTTCTAAAAATCACTAAATAAATATTTGAAAATTTATATGTAATGGAGATAAGAAATCCTTAAAAGCAGACAAACAGACTAAACTCAAAAAAGTGTCATACGACTTCTGTAAAAATTATAGCTCTATAGAACCGCATTACCGATTCCATTTTATTACCGGCTGAACATTTCCACGCTACCCAGAATGGTAAAAAATCTTCACATTTTCTTTTTTTTTCTTTCTTCACGGGTTACCTTACAGATCCCGGGTACCGTTGCTGGCCCCCAGGGTACCCAGCGGAAGACAAAGTCTTCTTCATTTAGCCGATGATTTTTTGAGGCTATACCTAAGGAATGGCCAGCTCTGTTGAGGTATGTAGATGGAAAAGCCTCTTTGTACGGTTTGTCGGATAATGTACATTTAGTATAAAAACCCATTGGTACTTGGTCGTATGTGGATGGATATTACAATAGTAACTCCAGTTAATATTAGATTTTATTGTAAATGTCACCGAACACAATACAACAGAGAAATTTACAGTAGAGTAAATATCTGAAAATAGAGCAACTATGATTCTCTAGAATAACAATACAAAGTTAAGATAACAAATCCCTCGGTACATCCTCGAGATGATCCGGGTCTACCGGGAAAAGGTCACTTTAAATAATGTTATAATCTTTGGAGATGTAGTTGGGATACTGTCAACCATAAGTTTTAGGTAAGTATATACATGGATAGGATATGCACCGATTGTTCTGCACCATAATCTATTTTAAATTTTATGTTTTTATTAATTTCGTTATGTCACTCAGGGATATCGTAGCTTCTGTTAGTAAAAAAAAAATTAGAATCGGATCAATAGTTTCAGAGAATACCTCCTACATTCAAACTTTACCTTTTTATAATATCAGTAAGTATAGATAAATTAAAAATGTATTTAAAAACTTTATATACATAACATATTATAAAAATAATACCTCTTCATAAGAATTTCACCCTGTGGCATGGTTCCTAAAACACTGGCTGGTTACCTCGCTCATTGGATAAACTAATCCTTAAAAAACCTATTGTTGAGCTAACGATGTCTGTTCCGCCCGTCTGTCTTACACAGCCTTTAGCTTCTATTATATTATTACATCATGGAGTGAGAAATCGGTAAGCTTATCTTACATGGTACGGAACCCTATTATTTACGTTGTTCGAGACTCGACACGCTTTACTTGTAACGGCTATAACTAACTATATGTGTAAACAAATCTTGGAAGTCGAATTTAACCAACTTCTTTGTCGTATCGATTTAAAACTTTGCAAATGTGACAATACAATAATTTGGTACTATCGAGCTGATCTGATCATGGAGCCAGGAGATGGATAGTGAAACTCTGTAATGGCTGCTAGTAAACCTCTCGAGTTTTTTAAGCTATAAAATTACTTCCGCTAGTAGACTTTCATTCATGCCAAATTTAATTAAAAATACTCCATTGGTTTTGATGTGTCGGAAGTAATTCTATACAGTAGAGGTAAGTGTTTTCATTTCTAGGTACACAGAACTCTAAAAATTGGTTCAACAATTTCATATAATTGTTTAAAAAATATATCTTGGCTATTTCTGACAGGTATATATTCAATATTTCAATTAGGGGCAATTTAGGCCAATCCCACGGAAAATAGCTAGATTATAACATCATCGTTGGACAAGTTAAACAGGTGGGAAGATACTCCATCCTTAAACCACTATCTAAAAATTATTTTACTAAGGCCTCTGTCGATCTAGTAGACTAGTATTTGTCGATCTGGTATTAACTAGAGGTTCGATCCCGGATCCTATCCCGGCCATGTACCAATGGAAACTTATGTACATAATCCGACAAACCACACTTAAAAGCTTTTCTATATAAAAATATACCTTAAGGGTCCTATATTGGGAATTTTTCTGGGATAAACTATTCCCAATTTCTCTGTAAATAATCCACCTGTGTCACTGTAATTTAGCATATAGTTACTTATTGAATATATCTAAGTGAAATAGCTCTTATTTTTTCAATGGGTTTTATTGAATAGGAAATATGGGTAGTTTAACTTTGCCCCTGCTGTCTCTTTCATAATTTATCACAAAACTCTTAATTTTTTTAAAAGCGCTGTTATACCATTACCCTTCAATTATATATGTCGAATTTTTTGGTAGCTTATTGAAAATTTAAAATAATAATTATTTTATTATTTTTGGCAAATTAAAAAATCATAAAATATTTTTTTTTATGAATTTTCAATAAGCTACAAAAAAAAGCGATATATATAATTGAAGACTAATAGTATAAGAGCGCTTTAAAAAAAATTTAGAGTTTTGTGATAGATTATGAAAGAGACAGAAGGGGCAGAATAATCCTTTATTCTACCACCCATATTTCCTATTAAATAAAACCAATTGAAAAAATAACGACTATTTCACTTAGATATATTGAATAAGTAACTATATGCTAAATTACAGTGACACAGGTGGAGTATTTACAGAGAAATTGGGAATAGTAATATCTCCATACAAATTCCCAGTATAGGACCCTTAACAGAACTAGCCACTAGTTAGGTATAGCCTCACAAATACCATCGGGGGCTATAAAAGGGAGACTAGTAGGACCGTAACACGGTTTTGGGAGCTGTAATAGCCGTGAAGAAAAATAAAAAAATCACTAAGAAAGCTAGGTACATTATCCCTCAGTGCTATAGGCTAAATTTTCCGAAGCCGGGTGTGGAAAGCTATAAGTAAAATATAATTGCAGCCTGTGGTTTTATCATGTCTCAATACCTACATAAGATATTAAGTAAGTGATTTTACCGCAGCCTATGTAAGGCTTTTAGGTTAACGTCCCTAGCTCGGGACTACCTCTAAATATATGTAGCTTCTGATACGAATGTTGCCTTCGTAAAAATAGGAACAAAGATTGTGGGTGGAAGGAAGAGTTCTTTGAGATAAAAGTGGAAAGTGGATCGATAAGGTAAATCCTTGAAGCTTCTCTTTGATAGTTTTTCTTTTTATTTGTCTTATTTTTTTATTAGCTTCACCCGTGGAAATCACTGCTGAACTGATCTTTTTCACACAGTTAAATCTTCTGAACCATTTATAATCACTACATATATAAAACAAAGTGCCCCGTCGCATCTGTCTGTCTGTGTCATTGTGACGCAAAAAGTACTAAGCAAATTTTGTTGCGGAAAGTTTACGAGTATTAAACATGGACCTATCATGTTTAGGAGCTGAGCATTTTAAGTGAATCTAGCCCCTAGTACCCCTAGTGTAAATCCATCCATTAGTATTAATTTTGAAATCACAGACAAGCATTTATTTATTTATTAACCCACTTCGAAAAAAATGAGAAGTTTCTCAATTCGGACTGTATTTTTTTATTTTTTTTATGTATGTATGTATGAACATTGATTACTCCACTAGTTGTGAATAATTATATTATCGCACCTGTTCACTGTTCGATTCCGGCCATGTACCAATGGTTTTTTTATGATTTAAAACCTTCTGTTATTTAATTTAGGCATTGCTTAACGTTAAGAATCGACTTGAGAGTTTAGTGAAAACGGCCCTTAGAGGATTTTCCATCTAAATATTCCTCAACAGAACTGGCCATTCGATAAATACAATCGACTAAAAGTTTTACAAACAAAAGTAAAACTTTGAACAGCGTTTATAAAGGGGTAAGTTTATCAGAAATAGTTAACTTACCTAATATACAAGTTGACATCAAACGAGATGCAGTTAACGCTTGACCCGGGTCGGACAGCTTTTTAGGTTAATGTTAATAGCGAACTGCTACGTTAACACTGTATTGTGGTCAATGTACTGAGCGATTAACTACTTATTGAGAGGGTTTATTAAGAGGATTCTGAAAACCACACGCTAATTCCCTTCCTTTAAAAAAATACTGTTTCAGACAGGTGGACAATAACTGAAAATGTATTTTAAGACATAACTTAAGATGAACTTAGAGGGATGATAAATATAATGTATTTTTCATCTTCTTCTTTTATTGTTTATGTATTTGTTAATCGATGATTCAATATGCTTATTAATCGGTATCTAAGATGATCCCGCCGACTGTAATATGTCTTATTGTGCACTGAAAAGTAAGAAATAATTAATATTTCGCCGTAGAATTGGAAGACGGTTGGTGCCAAATTAAAAACAACTTAGTTTCCAAATTCACTAATCTAGACAATTAATTAGGAACCTACGATCATCAGTACAAACATAGATAATATTGAACAGATCTTTATCTTCTTAGATGTTTACTTAATTTTGTTTGTTTTGTTGGCACCAAATCTTCAAATTAATTACTTACAAATATTAATTGTTTCTTACTTTTCAGTGCACAAATTTTGAAGTCGGTACACTTTAAAAAAAGGTTTAATCTATTATTTTTTGACAAAAATGCACTAGCTATGTAAAACCTATTGAAATTAATATAATAAATAAATGATTTCAAGAACATACGTATGATCTTCGCCATCCACAATAAGTGGCTTTCCTGAAGAATAAAAATAGAATGAAAGATAATAACTATGTTTTGATGTTGAAATCAGACCTTGACTCTGTCCCATGGTTTATTTTTAAGTTGTTTTCAGTTTATTTGTTTACGAAAATAAACAGATTTAACAATTTGATAAACATATTAGCACCATTGATTTTAAACCGGAGGTTGTCAGGTAAATTAGAAATAAATACCCGCGTCTCTCTGCAAAGTAGGTTTTTGTTACATTACGTTTGTGTTGTTCGTTCTATATAGAATTCCTACTATCCTACTAATATTATAAACGCGAAAGTTTGTGAGGATGGATGGATGTATGTTTGTTCCTTCTTCACGCAAAAACTATATACTGTACGGATTTTGTTGAAACTTTACAATGTTATAGCTTATCATAATAGCACATAGGCAAAAAGAAAAAATCTGCCGTAGCATATATCTGTAGCATACCATATTGTACCCGTACGAAGCCGGGGGCGGGGTCACTAGTTTTCCATATATTTCTATAACATGTTGTAGAATATAATAACATTTGTTATAAAACTGAATGTTTTAGTAGGTACTATTAACTTTCAAATGCTGCGTTTACCTTGGATATTGAGTTGTGACTTTGGCTCCATATAAGATCTCACTAATTTTGGGGGCTAAGAGTCGCGATATCTGGCTTTAATTATTACATATTTTATGTTTTTAATGAGATGTATAATGTTTGGAATAAAAAGATACACGTCTTTTCTTTTTGACTCACAATATTAAATTATAGGCTTGTTTAATATATGTAAAAAATGTCTACATGTAACAAAACATGTATCACGGGATCATGTTCGAATTTAATATTACGTTACAGTTTCAAATAACCCGAAAGCAAAACTCCAAAAATTAAAGCAAGCACAACTTTTACCGGGAATTGTCAGAAAATTTAATAATAAATTTCGGTGTTTCTCGAACGTCGTATACCGGGTGGATATTTTCACGAAAGGAAATAGGATAAAGCTTATTATCTGAGCGAAAAAAAATTACAACCCTTTTATTATTTTATATTAAGAAAAAGTTGCTAAGTAGCGAGTACGACTCGCGCGCATTGGGTTCCGTTCCAACGAATCGGTACCTCTGGAACATTCTAAAATCATAAAATATGTACCTAGGTACTTACTTTGTATGAAGAGTTACCATAAAAACGATTTTCCATAAATTTATTACAAAATTACAGAATCATTATGGGAAATTATCATCAGAATCGATAGAAAGATGGCTGAATTATCAGCCTGTGACATACGGACAGACGGCTGAACTTATACCTGAGGGCTCCTTCATCGCCATTAGACCAGTTGGATGCTGTAAAAGCTCAGTGTAAACTGGATGCACCTGACGTAACGCTAAAAAATTTTTTTTTGGATTCTTTGTACGATAGAGAATATAGATCCGTGGGTTGCGCCCCCTCGAAGGTACCCGCTTCATTTGTCAAATCAACAAAATATGATTTTTATATGAAAAATGCGTTTTTTTTTACGTTTGTACGAATAACTTGGAATCTGAAGCTTTTAGGCCAAAATTTCATTAGACAAAAGTTGTTCGCTATATAAAAATACACAAGATATGTGGGTTTTAATACCCCGTTTTTTCAATTAACCATGTTGAAATGGCTATTGTTTATAAAAAAAATCAAAGAAATGCACGAAATTTCTCGAATTTTTTAAAGTTATTAATAATCATCTTAGCTTAACGAAACTTTAGCTTAAGTTACCTCAATATATCGCGATCGCCCTGAAAATTTTATGGCTTACTTATTGTATTATTCTATATCGTACAAAAAATCCGAAAAAAAATTTTTTAGCGTTACGTCACGTGCATCCACTCTGAAACAGCATCCGACTGGTCTAATTAAAGACTACGAAACCCTAAAAAGTGAAAAGAAGAAGTTATTTAAACCCACAATAAATTGGAAACAGAATTGCTGTAATTGTTTTGTAGAACGTAACATTTTTGGCACAGTGGTTTATTATAATTACTTTTTGATTTAAACGATGCACTATCATGTTTTAATGATATAGCGGTGTTTTCATTGCAGAACACAGAGTTATTTTAAGTGAAATATTAATGTGTAGTAGGTAATTATTTATTTGACAATTGCTTTTGTATGACATAAGTACTTAGTTTATTCAACACTAGCTTTCCGCCCCCGGCTTCGAACAAAATAAAATATACCATATAGCACTCAGGGATAATGTAGCTTCATATTAGTGAAATAATTTTCAGAATCGATTCTGTAGTTTGCGAGATTACCCCCAACATCCAAGTTTACTACAAAAAGTTTTGTATATTTTCGCAAGACCGATTTTTCTTAAAATCGTTTATTCTCATGTTTCTGGTACGTGAATCGTGGCCTATCTTATCATATCCTTGGTTATGTTATCGATATTTTTAAAAAGATGTCGACAAAATTAACCGCTCGGTTTAATGACTTCATTGCGCTAGCAAGCTTGCTTCTAATGCCCAAGTTTGCAATTATTTGTCCAAGAAAGAGTCAAAAAAGAGTTTTAAAATCATTGTTAACAAAAATAATCTGTATACAAATGATGAAGTGTCTGTGATTTCCAAATGAATACAATTGGCATGCTAACAGAGGACGACCTAGGTGTACTTTTATTGAACATATAAAAAAATGTATTGATCGATGGAAATATTAAAAGTACTTACAATCGCCGAGAATGTATAAAATGTATGATAAATATAAAAGAACCGAAAGAATACCTCTTCAGAACCGTAACAAGTGGAATTCGATTTGTCTCTGCCTACCCCTCGGGATAAAAGGCGTGATGATAGATGTACGTACATATCCCTTGGTCAGGTTTGCAACTTGTTAGAAAGTTAAATATGCAAGGTGGTTTCGAGTTATCTTTGGGCCACACAAACAATCCACCCTGATTCCCTTCGCATTTATTATTCAATATACTCATATTATATGCCCATCATACTTCTATATTAAGAGTTCCACATACCCTTTTCGTGTTATTTTCGTCGGGTATATGCATTGTTTTTGTATTTGAATTTCCTAATATACCTTTGGGATTGTTGATTTTACGATTTCAATTGGTGAACCATGATATGAGTTCGAATTGATATTGTGCGGATGGAAATTGGAAATAGTAAAAGGTATAGGTAATGGTTTTGTATTACCAATTAGTAAATGGACAGCAAGGATATTCTTATGGCGATTGTAATAGGAAGAGAAAATGCAAATCATTATAAATATTATGAACGTCGCAAAAGAAGACATATTTGAGGGGTTTATTGTGGAAACGATGGGACCGTGGGGACTAGTGCACACAGTCTATTCCAAGATATTAGCAAACTAATAATAAAAAGTTCATATGACCAACGGGCTGGCTCTTATTTCAGCCAGTCTGTTGGGTACTCTCCTAGTAAATAGCGATTTTCTTGAAACTCATTATTTTATTTTTGTAATTTAGTACCTTTTTAAGATAATTTTAATACCTATGTAAATACTATAATGTAAATAATTACATACATAAACAATATTTATAATTATTTTTAAATAAAAAGTCAATCAACCATATTTTATTGACAAGTGATTTCATATTTTATGAAAGACCTTACTTTTGTTCTATGCAAAGAAAAATATTATATTATAGAAAATCTTCCTGAATGTAATCAAATATTTGCTTTTATAAAATATGGATGGATCCTTCCTTAGTATTCCTTTGTCGATAGATTTTTCTCTGTTCGGTTTGACTTAAAGTCAAAATCAAAAGAAAATTTAAGTCTTTAAAATTCTTTTATAACGACACAAAAAGGGGTTTTAAAACTTTATAATACGACAGTGCCGAGGAGTCGCCGATAATAAATTCTAAAATTGTTTCTTGAAAATGTAATTTTAAAAGAAAATGAGAAAGTTATTATTATAGTCTACCTATATTATCATCACACCTTTTATACCATGAGAGATCGGCAGACATAGTCTAATTGGTTCATTTAGTGCAGCGATAGGCTTCGATTCAAAACTAGTTCATTTCCATAGACAAGTTAGCTCTAAATTAGGCCTACTTTAAAAGCAGTGCCATACTGCCTCAGATATTTCTATTTCATACTAGCTTTCTACCCCACCTTCGCCCGTGGAGCCCATTCTAACTTACAACCCCTATTATGGTCTTGAGTTCATACAAACGTCCCATAGAAAAAGCACTTTAAGTTTTTCCTGAATTTTCTAATTTTCCAAGCGATTTCTCCAATTTTTCTTTCCCTAAAAACCTTATTCAGACTATTACGTATATTTAAAAAAAAAGCCAAATTTGGATATCCGTTTTCAAGTGATGCGCTTACTAAAGAAAAGCATTTAATTTTTATTTATAAAGATAGATTATAATAAAAGTCACAGCACGTACTCATATAATGTCATCTTCAAAATTTAATATTAAAGTAAGTATAGTTTCTCACGTAAATAATTAATGTTACGAAGGGCCATATTGTTGCAGTACCACCAAGGGTCTTATTATTAATTTTCTGTTGTTCAACTTGTCCGTATCCGTGGACAACTAACTTTAGTCATAAACGGAGTCCTTGGCGGTGGAAATTAGAAACCTACATTCCATTCTACTTTTCAAGAAGAATTGTGAAAGCTTTTCAGTTCAATATTTATTATAAGAAAGAAAAATTACTCATAGAACTTTTAGCCAAATTTAACAATTTCCATAAAATATCTGACCAGTCCAAGTGATATTCTGTGTAGAATACATCCAGTTCATTATGACCTTGTATCGATACAAATACTTTTAATTTTTCCTGCAACATGTGCGCTTTTAGATGTAAGCTCTTTCGTAGACTCTAATATATAAATATTTCTTCAACTAAAGTCTGGCTTATGAGCTGGGCGGCTATTGAAACTTCTTAAAAAAACCGCGTTCCGAAGGACGAGAAGTAATTTAATGCATTAAAAACAATTTTAGCAAAACTCTAGTAGGTATCTAAGGATTGCAGCTGGGATCTCCGGTTTCAAAGCTGCTAATCTAACCCATCCACAGAACATTAAAAAGAGGAGTAGAAGTAACAGATAGTCTATTTATATGAAAATCGGTGTAATTTTTATACTGTAATGACAATATTGTGAAAACGAGTCTAGTGTTCTTCCGTGGGTACCCTGGGACCGTAACACGGTTTGCCTTATAAAAAAATAGTCTATCTAAAGATTTTTTTTCTTTATTCACGGGTTGAATTATAGCTCCCGAAACCTCTTATGGTTCCAGGGTACCCAGCGGAAGACCAAGAAGAATACAAAAAGTATTTGTTAAATTTTTTTGTTCTATTTGTTCAGGGGAAATTTTGAAGATTTTTTGAAATCACATGCGAATATATGGTTACGTAGTAACTTATATAGTTATTTATAATGTTCTGTGAACCTAACACATAGAGGAATCTTATTACTCAAAACCTAATAACCTAGACGCGTAATTGCTTTTGTACAGTGAAGTTTTGCCTATAAGTTATGTTCTTATACTAATATCAACCAAAACTTCAGAGCCTCTGAATATTCACAGCATATGTCTTGTATCTAATACTTTGACTATGGAGTGTACATAATGTAAATTTAAGTCTGAAGTATACTTTGAGCCAATTTATCGTTTGGTTGATCACAAACTTCTCAAATAATTCAAATGTTAAGAGAGGCTTTTCGCGAATACATAGTATCTATGGGAATTATTATACGAAATTGGTATTAATTATATCAAACCATTGTCAAACCAACAAAGTAAGTGAGTCTATTGAAATTTGGGTTTTTTAAATCAGAGTAGCTGTAGAAAAAAGTTAAATGAGTGAACAGCATTTTAACTCTCGGTTGCATGAAAAATATTTTCTGCCAATTTACTCCCTGCAGTTTTTTTGAAAGAATTTTGGAAGTCGCTGCAGGGAGTAAATTGGCAGAAAATATTTTTCTTACAACCGAGAAGTCCCCACAAATGCTGTTTTTCTGCCAGCTGGTAGGAGAGGTTTTTTTAAATTTTTTTCTTCTTCTAAATCGGCTCAGCGGCGAACCGACAAGCACTGGACCCCTACTCGCCTACAAGAATTTGTAGAGGGGGGCTTAGACTACACGAAAAAGAGGATTTCTGCCGGCAAGTGTTTACAACCACTTTCTGTCTCCATTTCTCTAACTGTTAGCTAAACGTAGGAGGTAACCTAAAAATTGTTTTTTTTAAAAACAACCCCTATGAAGGTGTTAAATTGTGTATAGGGAATTGTTTCGCATTTCAAATATTTTCTATACCCATACATTTTCGAACTATAAGCTGATATGTATGATGCACCTGTATATTTTATATTTAATAATGTGATATGATATCTGTGGAGTTTCTTGCCACTTCTTCTCCACATATGATGTTTCCAAAGTGTCTGTAGTTTATTTTATTTAACGTTCAAAGAGTGAAGTTTTCTTCCTGAAATTTTTATCCACAACATTTGATTTTGTTTTTTTTTATCTGTATGACTAGATGTTTGTTCAGAAAGGATACGAAACGGCCTGAATAAATATTATATTTCCTTGTTTTTTCATCTCGATAAAGAATGAAAAATGTATACGTAACATTTATTTTGAATACAATAATTTAAATTTACTAAACGAAACAGGCGATAACCATGCCATTTCCATTTTCCCCAAATAGCATTAAAGTAGAGCAAGCTCGAGTTTATAAACTAATTAAAATGTCCTCATTGAAGCCGACTTAATCCTTTACCCAAAGTACTCGGGCCTAAGATTAGTGTTTCAAGTTTATATTGTCATGTGTGATGAACCGGAGGGACCGATAAATCAGTTAAAATAGGTAAACATTTTGTAAAATATTCATGGTAATCCGTGTGTTTAACGTTATTGCGACAAATAATGGATTGTTAAGTGGAAGCAACTAGGGAGTTTTAATGTACTTTAATAATATATTGTAGTAGTTCGATCCCGGATCCCGGTCATGTACTAATGGGTTTTCTATAATTAAAAACTTATGTACATAATCCGACAAACCACACTTAGATAACACACACACACCTCATACCTTAACAGAACTAGCCACTCGTTAGGTATAGCCTAACACGGTTTCAGGAGAGAGAGAGGGTTCAGTGGTGTAGCCGTGAAAGCGTAACAGACATACTTTCGCATTTATAATATAATACCTGCTGTATTATTATTATTTGGGGTTAGGGCTATTTCAGTCTTATACAGAGCTGTATCACTGCAGCCAAAATAGGCTTATTGTGATCTCCCTTTTTTTTTTTTTTTTTTTTTTTTTTTCCTTGTCAAATTTCACTGCAGATACCTATTCCCTTTAGGAATTTCAGCAGGCGTTTTGCAGTGATTGTTTGTACCGCAGCTGGTCTCAACACATGTTCTCCCAGGTGAGTATATCTTTTCCGCATGAGAGGTCCACATTCACATAAAATGTGTAGTGCTGTTTCCTCTTCTGTTTGGCAGAATCTACATGTCTTCGTTGAGCATAGTTTTAGATTGAACATATGACTGTTCAATTTGCAGTGTCCAGTAAGTATTCTGGTGATGCTACGAAGATTTGTTCGACTGAGTGAGTTAAGTTCATTCGAAAGTATTTGCATGTGTCCCTTTATAAGTAACTTGGCATGGTGCTGTACTGGCGAGTTGTGCCAGTGTTGTACTGATTCCTTATTGCACCTGTCTATCAGAATCCTTCTAGTTAGGCTTTTAGGAATTCCACAAAACGGTTCAGGTCCATACTGTGTATCCTTAGCCCCTGCACGTGCCAGGAAGTCGGCAATTTCATTACCTTCTATCCCTGAGTGCCCTGGTACCCATTTAAGAATAACCTGGTTTTTGCTACCCAGTCTGTTCAGTACATCAACGCAGTTCATGACCAGCTTAGAGGATATAGTGTAGGAGTTGATGGCCAAGAGAGCCGCTTTGCTGTCTGAGTGTATGTAAATTTTCTTGTTTATGTAGTGCTTTTGTATGTTGGCTTCAGCGCATATAATTAGCGCGTATACCTCAGCCTGGAATATACTGGCATGTTTGCCCAGATTGATTGCTTCTTTGAAGAGTGGTTCAACACCATATATTCCACAGCCTACATTATGTCCCATTTTGGAGCCATCAGTAAACCATATTAAGCTGTGGTTTTCGTAAGGCGGTATTTTGTTATGTAGCCAATCGTCCTTACTTGGCAATTCCACAGTGTATAGTTTAATAAAGTTGTTATGCGGGAGCATGGTGTCTGTTGCCATTTGCATAACAGGATCGTCTTGTGTAGACTTTTGCAGCGAAATCAGTGTTTGTGAATGCCATGAAATCTCTCCCAGGTCTGTTACTCTTTGCATGCAGGCCCTCGCCTCCTTGCGCAAATAAATGTGAAGTGGCGGCAGGTTCAGCAAGGCATTGAGCGCCGCCCCTGGAGTTGTAGACATTGCTCCAGTGGTCATGACACAGGCTGTTCGCTGCAATCCACTCAATTTATTAATGACTGTTATTTGGTTTGTTTTGTTACACCACACTGCTGCGGCGTATGTTATCGTAGGTCTTACCACAGCAGTGTACAGCCATTGTGAAATTTTGGGCTTTAAACCCCAAGTCTTCCCTACTAGCCTGGAACAAGTGCCCATTGTAATTTTGGCTTTTTGGGTGACGTTTTCCAAATGCGTGTTCCACATGAGCTTTTGATCTATAGTAATTCCCAGGTACTTAACAGCATTAGAAAATTGTATAGTCTTGCCACCTATCTTTGGTAGAGTCAGTTTGTCGATTTTTCTCTTCCTAGTGAAGGGGACTACTATTGTCTTGTCTGCATTAATGCATAATTCGTTCTCTTTACACCAATTTAACGTGATGTTGAGAGCTCTTTGTATTCTGGATGTGATGGTCATTTGGCATGTTCCTCGAACGGTAATTGCAAGATCATCTGCATAACCGATTGTGTCTAAGCCAAGATTGTTCAGAGTAGCCAAGAGTTTGTCAACAGCAAGTGTCCACAGGAGAGGCGAGAGCACTCCTCCTTGCGGGCAACCCCTTGATGTTATTGTTTCTATGGTAGTTCCATGAAGTGTTAGTATTGCAACTCTGTTTGACAGCATTGATTCTACCCATTTAGTTGTTGTATGGTCAACCTGCTTGTCAATCAGCCCCCCAATTAGTGTTCTAGTGGGAGTGTTATCAAAGGCGCCTTCTATATCTAAGAATGCGCAGAGAGCAATTTGTTTATCCTCTAGTGCCTTTTCGACCTTATCGATGAACTTGAGAAGGGCTGTTTCAGTTGATTTTCCCTTCTGATAGGCATGTTGAGTGGTTTGTAGAGGTCTATGTATTAATGCATTCCCTCTGATATGTTGTTCAATTACCTTTTCCATTGTTTTTAACAGGAATGAGGTAAGGCTAATGGGCCTGAAGGACTTTGGCAATGAATAGTCCTTTTTGCCAGATTTTGGGATGAACAAAATTTTGACCTTAGTCCAAGGTTCCGGTATTCTACCCCAGGCAAAGCTTGCTCTGAATATTTTTACCAGAGGATGGATTAGCACATCGATTCCTTTTTGTAAGAGTGCAGGATATATTCCATCCGGTCCACTTGATTTGTATGGTTTGAAAGTGCTAACAGCCCATCTTATCTGGTTGGGTCTGAAAACGCTGGATGCCAGCCTCCAGTCCTCGGATTGAGGTCTATGTTGGAGGTGTTTTCCAGGTGTTCCCACTTGGTCCAGATGTGGAAGTGATCCAGGAAAGTGAGTTGAAGCTAGCAGGTTCAAGGTTTCTTCCTCGGAAGAAGTGAAGGTGTTATCAGGCCTTCTTAGTAATCCGAGTTGGTGTGGAGAGGCCTTTGCTAGAATTTTATGCACTCTTGCTCCTTGAGGCATGTTGTCGATGCTCTCGCAGAACCTTTTCCAGGAGGCTCTTTTAGCTCTCCGGATTTCCGTATTATATTCAGTTAAGGCCTTTTTGTATTGTGTCCAATCATGTGTACGTTTAGCCTTATTAAAAAGTTTCCTGGTGTGTCTACGGAGTTCCTCTAGTTTATTATTCCACCAGGAGACTTTACCGTTGGATTTAATAGTCTTAATGGGGCAACTTGATTCATAGGCATCAATTATACCTTGTGAGATCAAGGCCACCGAGTGTTCCAGCGATGTTGGAGTTTTTATGTTTTTCGGGAGCTCCTCCACGTGTTTTTTGAGTATATTTTCATACGACTCCCAGGATGTCATTTTAGGGTCCCTAAAAGTCTGTTGAACGTAGTTGCCATTGAATGCTACTTCAAACCTGATGTGTCGATGATCGGACATTGATGTCTCATCACTAACACGCCAGTTGTTAACTTTTCTGGCAATGTTTACCGTGGAAAAAGTTATATCTAGTACTTCCTGCCTATTCTTTGTAACAAAAGTTGGGATGCAACCCCTGTTCAACGTTAAAAGGCAATTTGTAAGGAGGAAATCAAAGAGTAACTCACCTCGTTGATTGTTATTTGTGCTCCCCCAGCTGATGTGGTGGGCGTTTGCATCACAACCCACCAGCAGTTCAGTTTTATGTGCACGTGCAAAATCCACTAAATGATTAAGATCTTCAGCGGGATTAGATTTTTCTCCCGGTAAGTAGGCAGAGCACACTATTATGCTTAACTTTGTTCCACATTTAAGGTTTACAAAAGCAGCAGTTAGGTCATCAGTGCAGAACTTCGGTATTGGTGTAAAATTCACGCTCTTACCGAAGAGAATGCAAGCTCTTGGTCTGTCGCCATTGGCGTTATAGTAAAGTCGTCCAGCAGCGTTAAGTCCCATTATGTTTGAATTTATTATCCAAGGTTCCTGAATTAAGGCTATGTCAAGATGTTGACTGCAGAAGGTTCTTTCCAAAACTGCAGAGGCCGCCTTGGCATGGTGTAAATTTGCCTGAATTATCTTAGTCCTAAATTCTTGCATTTTAAGTTAAATACTACCAATATTAATATATCTATTTATCAACTTATTAATTAATTGATTGATTTAATAATTTATTTATTTATTTATTTATTGACTTATTTATTTATTTATTTATTTAAGGAGGGGGGGGGTCTAGATGCCCCAGTATTTTTACCTCTGTGTGGAAGTTTTCCACTGCCTCGATTGCGATATCGCCCTCGATTTGGCGGAATAGGAAAGGGGGGCCTCTGAGCTCCCCCACTACGGCCCGCCACCACGTGTCCCGATGACGATCCAGGCGGTAAGGTTTTATGTGCATGCGACGAGGTGTTCAGAGGATGAGATACCTCTTTCATCCTCGTCTCATGTGACAGCTGCGTCACCTGTCTCGTCATAGAGTCGGTTGAAGTACCGGGATCCGCAGGGGTTGTGGTTCCCCCCTCTCTTGTTATGGTTTCTGCTGGTGTTGCTGCAGATGATGGATGGAGGGCTTTTGCAGTCCCTTCCTTGATTCGAAACTGCACTTGTCTGAATCCAAGCTGTGGCCGAAATCCCATTCCTCGAAGCGCCCGTGCAGAGAGGTCATCCATCGAGAAGGTCACATTGTTACCTCTCGCATCACCCTCACTATGCAGCACTTTCCACAATTCGGTGTTCAGGCCCACATTTTGCGCTCTCAGGGCACGAAGGGCTACATTTATATTCACGGCCTCTATGATTGGTATATAGACCGTGCCAATGACTGGCCTGGGAAGTTCACTCTCTGGAATCACAGAAAGCTCGGCTCCAGGCCAGGGTCTAATATTGCCCATGTGTGCAACCAGCCAGTCCTTAGTTGCTTCATTCGCGCAGGTAACAAGGAACCATCCGGGCTTGTGTGAAACACCCAGGAAACGTGGTCCAGTCCCTTGCTCTTTATTTTTGCTCAATTCAAGAACAATACCCTGTCGTGCTGCTACAATTTTGTCGTCGCTCATCGGGACTTTATCTCGAATCCCGACTCGCACAGAGCTAGCAACCTCCCCATAGGTGTTTTTGGGGAGAGTGTGGGTTAACTTACGGGCTTTCATAGGCTGCCCCTTTGGTGATTCTTCTTCTGATCGATTGCGTTTTATCGCCTTCGAGTCATTAGAAGAGGTGGTATTTGGTTTTAAGCAGGCAACGCGCGCAGAATTGTAGTCTACATTATCTGCCATTAGATGTTTCAGGCGTCTGCGTGCTGCACCACTTAATCTTCTTCTAGAGTGCTTTGCACCCGGAGCTGGCAGGTAGGGCGTATTAGGGACGATTTCCATCCCAGTCGACCCAGAAGAAGGCTCCTTTGCCTGTGTGGTCTCGGTGATCGAGTCTAGGGTCGATAGAGGGGCTAGGTCAGCCCCTTCCGTCCCAGAGATCTCTAACACCTCCTCCATTAATTTTTCTATATTGTTCTCAGAGTCCATTGTGTTCCCACGAGAAGCTAGGGAAATAAGAAGTCCATCTCAACAGAGCCCCGCATGTCAAGATAAGGCTGCATACTGCCTCGCGTTCGCCCGGCAACGAGGAGAGACCGTTAGCGACTGAGAAACCCCCTCAGCCAAACTCCTTAGGCACGGTACTAACACCGTGGATTGGGGTGGTACATAAAACATAAGACGAGATCACGACACAAGACACTTTCAGTACACAACATAATGTGGCTCAGACAGGGACATGTGACGAACAAACATATATAGACATACCACTTCAGGCGCAGCCAGCACAACGCACGCCTGACCATACTCGCATGTAGTCTAGTCAGACAAGCGCATATCCCACAACGCCCGCATTGATACACCCAGGGAAGGGAAAGCGCCTAGCTGTTTCAGTTCTGCCTATTTCAGAGGGAAATAGGTAAATAACGGGCGGCAACCTCGTGAAGGACAACTAGCTAGACTTGCCTTAGGGATCTACGTATCTATCTATACTACTCCCAAGACCATTCGCCAAATTACCCATTGGGACTATGAGTAACATAGGCGCAAACCCAGTTCACTCAGAAGAGACTGTTGAGCTGGACCCGCACCCGCCCCCTGCTGTAAGGCAACCCTTGAAAAAAAAATCGTTTGATCAAAGAAGCAGACGGTTACCGTACCATTCGAAAACCGACTCTATATCAAATGGTGCTTAGCATGTGTGGGAATTGAATCCGGGACTCCTTTTCTACGAATAACATTTCTTAACACAATGTTAGTTAAAAAGGAAACAAAATTCATTATGGTTAAAGAAAAATAGAGGAAGCTTTATCTGCATTACTTTAGAAATTGAAACAGTACCAGTCCATTTAGTCCAAAAACTATTCCTCCGATACTCGAGTGATTCTAAGAAAGTTTAAATCGTGACTTACGAGAGTTCGTCCCATAAAGCAGACCAAGTTAGCAGAGACAAGTTTTCTCAGACATTTACTAGAGTCAGATCAAAAGGAAACGCTTGAATGCCTCGGTAATGTTTCAATTAAATTCACTTGACATTTAGTACGTTATCTTGTTGTACATTAATCTATCACTAATTAATCCTATGATAGGAGAAGGTTCGTGAAGTTGTAAAGGATTTAAAGCTGAAGATGCAAGAGATTGACTGTGACCGTAAAGTTCATTAGATGCAATCGTTCGTGTATTCAAAGATTTTTCAAAACGATAACAGATCTAAGCATTTATTTTAGGCCTTTAAATTATATTTAAATATTAAAAGTAGGTACACAAAATTGCCGAGCATGTATGAAAGGTATGATGAATATAAAAGAATCAAAAGAGGTATGTCAGGATCGTAGCAAATGGCATTCGATTGTCTATGCCTACCCTTGGGATAAAAGGCGTGATAGATTCTTTAAACGAGTTAAATATCTTTCTTATCTTATACAAAGTAAAACAAAGTGCAAATAATTTAGACATGGCTTGTAAAAATATTCTTTGAGTAACATGTGAGGTATCAGTGAAAAGGGTTTTTTAGCTACCGGACTCAATAATATTTATAAAAGTTTATGTGCTCCGTTTTGAAATTCAACTGAGTAAACAAACAACTCTTTAGAGCCATAGAGCCCCTCTCGACACCAGTAAGTTGAGATGTAAAATTATCCTAAACCAACTATCCTTGTTCTTATAAACCACACGTTGAAAACAACAATGTTACCAATTATCGTATTCAAATTCAATTCAATGATATTCCAAGAACATACTAATACATTTCCTTATTGAGGTTTATTATTCAACCCTTAAACCGCAAAACGGTTGTGAACAATTATTATAAACCCGCAATACTGTGCTAGTCCAACTTCCCTACATATATCTCTAATTTCCAGCTAATTGTATGCTATTTGAGTTTCTCATTGATTACCTTAGACAGGATAATACGATTCAAGAACAGTGAGCAGTTATGTTATATCAATTTTCGGATCAAATTATTAATACCTAACTACCTGATATCATTTGTAGATAAAGAAGATTTAGTAGTAGTTGAAATCCTAGATGAACCAAAATATTTTTAACAAGCTCGACCAATGTTAATCGATGTTTTGCCAATGTCAAGTTCTAAAGCCTTTATAGTAAGTATCCTTGTCCTAAATGATGTCCAAGGTCCTGATGATGGAGCCGGAAAGTGGTCCCAGGAACTTTGCAACGAAACAACGTAACCCCATCAATTTTGGGGTAATTTGGGTGATTTTTATAATTTTTTTATTATCTATTAATTATTTTCTGGTTTCAATATCCAAACAGGCGGAGACATTGTAAAGAGCTAGCATTTGATAATTATGTATTTATTAATGTTATCTAAACGAGCGCATTATAAACTTGACTGCCGACCTTGCTTATCTGGACCAATTTACGACAAACAAAATGAAATGTTGTTTTCATAATTAACCATTAAAGTACTTTACTTTCTAGAATACACACCGCAATGAAGCTCTTAATCTATTCGTTTTATTTCATTACTTACTTATTATACAGTGCGTCATGTAGAAGTGTACAAAGCAGTGATTTGGAACCGCAGATTAATTCCGAATTGAAAAGTAAGCCTAAATTACATGCAGCCTGTATATTGAGAAGTTTAGAAAATGGAGAAGCAGTTGTGATTAAATGGGGTGATCAACTAAAAAAAGTTTCATGGGACAATACGGACGTGGATGTTGCTGATTATATACCAACCAGATCTTCCCATACATATCCCGCATCTTCAGGATTATCAGGATATGGTGGAATATCAGAAACTACAACTTCTGACCCATTTGCTGAGTCTCCGGTATTTTCTGATGATTATGATGTGAATGATATCAAAGAATGGTTTAAAAGCGACTGCCCTAAACATGTTTAATAAAATACTGCTGCCAATGTTAATCTTTTGAAATTTATATACTTTTTAACCGACTTCCAAAAAAAGAAGGAGAAGGTTCTCAATTCGGACCGTATTTTTTTTTATGTATGTATGTACATCGATAACTCCGCCAGTTGTAAACCGATTTTGATGGTTTCTTTTTTAATCGATAGATAATTCTTCCGGATTGGTCCCATTTTTATTTCATAAAAATTGGTTCATTACTTTTTCAGAAATTTTTAAAAAACTGACTTTATAAGTACATTTTTCTTGATATCTTGATATGTACCCATTTTGACGACTTATTTTTTTAAGGATATATTAATTTCTCGACATTATAGTGATTTTTGTCATATGACTGTGATCATATGACAAAAATCGGTTCAGTAATTTTTCAGAAATTCAGTAATTTGTCTCTGTTTACTGCTGAAAATTATGTATCAGAAAAAGCCTTAGCAACGGTTGCTATTGACACGAAGTTGTCAATTTTCGTATCGACGATGGTCTAGCGGCTAAAAGTATGGGGTGCAGCACAGGATGCACATTGATTATGGTTCAAATCCCATTCACCGCAGTATTTTTTAAATTTTCCATCAATTTTTTTTAGTTGCGTTATTATTTGTTTCTCAGAGCAGCAAAATCACTTAAAAGGGAGAAATAAACCTTTTAAAAAAAAAGTGTACCGACTTCAAAAATTTGCACTGAAAAGTAAGAAATAATAAAAATTTCGTCGTAGAATTTGAAGACGGTTGGTGCCAAATTAGAAATAACTTAGTACCCAAATTCACTAATCTAGACAATTCATTAGGAACCTACGATCATCAGTACAAACATAGATAATATTGAACATATCTTTATCTTCTTAGATGTTTACTTAATTTTGTATCCTAATTTGGCACCAACCGTCTTCAAATTCTACGACGAAATTTTTATTATTTCTTACTTTTCAGTGCAAATTTTTGAAGTCGGTACACTTTTTTTTAAAAGGTTTATTATATTGATCCTAGTCATTGATTTTGTTTTAAGTAAATGTGAAATGTTGTATTTGTTTTATTTGTTTGTCTTCAAGTTTATTCAAATTACATTTCAGAACATACTGTATAATATCATTATTATACTTTAAAGAGAGTGAAGTGGATATCAAATTATATCCCTTAGAAGTGCCATATAATCAAAATAGAACATGATGAGACTCTTAAAATACCTCATTTGCTAAATGAGGACGATTCGTCTTCCCTGGTACCACGTAGGCACCATAAAGCAGGTGGATCTGTGAGATAAAACTAAATAACAATATAGTTTACGCAATAATTTATGATTAGATTTTAATTAAAAGTCTAACCCCAGGATGCCTTTCTCGTTTCACTACAAATTATGGAGTTTAATAAAATTAATGACACCTGTTTTGTCTTGCTCGGATATTTATACGAACAAATTATTCATTTAGTTAATTATTTTGTTTGATTCATTCAATTTAATAAATAAATTAGTTTGAACATCGCGATCGGGCTAAATTGATTGACTTTGCCATTTAACTTGCATGAATATGCTAGAGTGATTCGAAATTCATATGCGAAATGCAATGGCAATGAATATCGATACGAAACAGAATATTTTAAATGTAAATACTACTATTGCCTATTTTCTGAACATATTCTAGGCACAAATGCAGATAGACAAACAAAAAATTGTATTGATTCATAATAATGAAGAGCTGTTAAGTATTTAGGACAAAGCTTCGTCTTAGCAACAAAGGGAGAACACGTAGCAGTGTTTAAGGAAAACCCTGCTGCAGAACAGAAATTTTGAGAGGGTGTTTTACCTTCCCAAATAGGCTGTTAAATGTCCATATAGGACCAATACAGGGTGTAACGGTAATTCTCCTTAGTGGCGATGCTAGTATCTAATTTCCAACAAGATTGCATTAAAAATAATTGACCAAGAAACCATTCCGTTTTCGGTCAGAACTCAGACAGGATTTTCGTTTAGGTTTTTTACTTTGAGTATTTACCAAAGGAGACGTGAACAATTTTTTCTGCCACTTTTGGCTGGGGGGGGAAGGTAAACGCCCAGTACTAGCCCCTGTACCACTGTATTTTTCTGTCGTTTTATTGTCGCAACGGATTTTACGTTATATGATGATTATGTTAAAATACAAACATAATAATTATAATTAATGATTGGAAACACTAAGTTTGACGCCCTAGATCGCCTTTCCAAAAACGACACCAACGAAATCTAAGGTAACTTATTACTGCGCACCTGGTCAGTATAACTGGTCAAAAGGGAAAAAAATGGCGAAAGGGGGAGCCCGTTTATGGCCCCTCCATAGGCTTAGTACTCTATGGTTTTTAACTATAAGAGAGACCATAAATACCTAATATTCCCTATTCTTTTTTTTCTTCAAAATTTTCGAGTAAGTAGTTTCGAAGATAAGGGTGAAACGCTTGAGTTTCGTATATAATTTAAACTATGCATTTTAAAATTGTAAAAAAATGTATTTGTATTTCTTTTAAAGAATGTTTTTACTTCTTAATTTTTCCTCATAATTAACTCGAAATTCGATTATTTTAGCTATACGTCCGTGATTGGGTCATCAAACACGTTATAGTATGTTTATGTATAGTTATCCAAATTTCAACTTTTTTCTTCCAGTAGTTTCAGAGAAAATAAGCTGTGACAGACGGACATACACAAGAGATCCTATAAGGGTTCCGTGTTTTCATCGGATGTACGAAAGCCTAAACAAAAAGAAAATGATTTTATTTTACACGAAAACGCAATGTAGGTATTGTCTTTGACCTTGTGCGTGAAGTTGTACGCTTTTCATTGCTTATTATGGATGGTGATTTATTAATGGAATCACATTGAAAATTACCATTTTTTTTAGGAGAATTCTCCTTATCCTAATGTTATAAATGCCAAAGTGTGTTTGTTTGTTTGTCTATCTTTTAAGCCACAACAGAGCAATTGATTTGATAGTTAGCGGAAAGATAGTTCTCTATAAATACCTGTTGTAATTATTTTTATTATTTGAAAGATGTAAGCAGCATAATCACAATATACAGATATACACACATTTCAATTTGTACGAGATATATGTATCCTATTTAGTTTATCCAAAAGAAGAAATATGCCACAATAATTAATGACAGCATTAGACACATCTTATATTAAAATTATCACATAAATATCTTTAGTTTTGTTCCGTTCCCAAGCTGTTGGTCCGAGCGGAGGCGGATGTAAGAACCTATCTCGGACTCAATTTCCGGTCCACTAGCTAGAGTACTAGTTGTGTTTACCAACCCAAACGGATCAATGATTATCGCTTACATATCGCACTTTAAGCGACGAATTAACATATTTATGTTGTCTCGAATAGATTTATGTTTATTCCCTTCCTAGTTATGCCCTTTAATATGATCAAAATCTTCAGTAAAATAATAATGAACGGAATTAATCCGTGGGACCCTACAATTTTATGGATTTCTAGTCGTGAGTCCGCTTATTGTGGTAATATTTACTAAAGAATTTAAAAATAATGGTTTAAGTTTACCCTAACGGCTTCCGGCACAAGTTACTGGCCTCAGGGTAAAGTAGATAGTACATTGCCCTGAGTATACACTATACAGCGAAAGATATAAATAGTAATCTTATTAAGTTGATGGCATTTAATGATTGGGTAACTTTTTATAGTTTCATTATTTTGTATGCAGTAGGGTACCGATCTCAGGGTACCCAGCGGATAAGTCTTCCTCATTTAGCCGATGACATAATTGAGGCTACACCTAACGAGTGGCCAGTTTTGTTAAGGTGTATTGAGATCGAAAAACCTCTCAGTATCGTAGTTTTTTGGATTACTTATTAATTTAAAAAACATCGGTTCTTTTTACCTATTATGTGAGATAAACTCTTTCACGTTTTCAATTGACACGAAAACTGATGCCAAGTTACAAATAACATTTCTAACTAAGTCAACTATAAAGTTAATAATTAGTTTCCAATTGACGATGTCGCTTTAATTAACATCAGATTGAGTTGTAGCTATAAATTAGAATAGTTGGTGCCAGAAATAGGAGGTCAGTAATTAAGTGGAAACAGACGGATCAACTTTATTGCTGCGCCCCGTCTATAGGAATAACTAACAAAACGATTGCTCTTTCATAGAACGAACTCGGCAAGAACTTGGTTCCGAGTTTGTGCATACTAAATAACACAGTTTGATTTTAATTACTTTACACCAATTATAAGTGTGCAGCATTCGAGAATGGATTTATTTGTGTTAAACTGCAGAATATACATAGAACTGGACGCAGAATTTATAATTTATATATACTTACATAAATATGTCGCCAATACATGCCCAATTCAAAGAAATACATGTTTTATGCATCTCTTCGATTCCGGGTGTTTTTTATTCCCCTTTTAATTTTCGGTTAATTCCACATGTTTAATTCATAATTTGTATGGGGATAAACTATTCCCAATTTATTTGTAAATAAGCCACCTGTGTCACTGTAATTTAATATATAGTTACTTATTCAATATATCTAAGTGAAATAGCCGCTATTTATTCAATTGATTTTATTGAATATGTTTTAGGAATAGTTTATGCCAGAAAAATTATAGATGTAGGAGCCATAAGTAATTTATATTAAATAATTTAGAAAACGCATTCACTTATGGTTCTCATACTAGGATATCAAACCTAGAGCATTGCCGCTGAACCTTGGAGGCAGTCAATAAATATAATTGGATATTTAAATTTCACTGTCAGTTACTTGAATGATTTATTTTTCTACAGCGTTAATTGAAATAAAGGCCTGTCAGTTTCACGAAAAATTGAAGTATAGGTATTTCAAAACCTCTAAAAATATGGTATGCATCTATTGCACGACAATACTAATAATAAAGTAAGCGTAAATAGCTCAATAGAACAAATATATAGCGTTAGCATGGGAATAGAAGGAGGTCCCAGATTCAATCTTAACTCGAACATTTCTTAATAACGATAGACTTGACACAGCACCTGTCTATATTGGCAAGGTATTGGCAACTTAACTAATGTCACAGAACAAAGAACTAGCAGAATACAGCAGAGTGATTTTTTTTTGCACAGAGATTGTTGGGGGATCGGAAAGTGACATACATGATACATAGATAAATTTTTATATCACATTTCAAGAATTTCCACGGGCAAAGCCGAGGCGATGAGCTAGTAGGTATCTCTATATGTGGACATTTTGTAAGTCATTCCAAAGTCAAATGACAGAAAACAGAACCAGGCTTTTTACAAGATTTGTGCGAGGTTAGTTGGGCTGTGCCTATATTATAGCGGACAGTTGAAACCACAGCATAAAAAAAATTCTAATAATGATGTTCCTGATATCTTGCACTTAGGCTAAACTTGCCTGCGGAAGTACCTATTTTAACATTTATCAAGCCCATTCCACGCCTCTCTAAATTCGATCCTTTGTGGTTCCCATCCTTATATATTTAATTTGTTTAAGGTTGTACGTGTATCCGATTCACGTCGCTCGGAAGTAAGGAGCGAGGTACATTCTCCAGTCCTGACTACCCGCGAGCATATCCGCCTAACTTGGACTGTCTGCTGTACACGTTCTTGGCTGCTCCCCATCAGATCGTGGAAATACTCTTCACTGACTTTGACGTATTTAAGGAGCATATGGAGTGAGTACTTTTTGATTTGTTTTAATCATTTGAATTTTGTAAAGTTATAGATAACTTCTGTGAGAGGTCTACGATCTATTACTTATTTCATGCTCGACTCATTCAAAAAGTTTGAAATTTCTCGTGGTTTGTCCAGCCATGTATACAACGAATTTACCTAAAATAACTAAACTTGTTTTATCTTTCTATATTTTATACATTTCTTAGGGCTATAAACACTTTTTCATAATAATTACGTGTATTAACATAAATACTTTAGATATTTTTTTTTATTGTAAGATAAGAAAATGATTCTACTACTGCCTGGTATTGAGTCTATAACTGAAGGCATGCTAGCAGGTAGATATGCTTTCTCACGTTTATATTGAAGGACCTAAGGTTGTATAACCCTGGGAACAAGGACGAAGGCAGAAGCCACAACCTTAAAAATACAAGTAAATCTTACGGCGTCCTATAGTTAAAGACGATGATGTGTTAAGAATCTGTAATTAATTCTGAGAAACCGGTTATTACCTGTTGAAACTTTAGAATTTTGTAAATTCCATCTGAAACTGCTCTTTCACAAACTTCAGGACTAAACTTTGCTTTTATGAAACCTTTGGTTCAAGGAACAAAGTGCTTTTACTAAATGAAAGAGAAAAGGAAATTGAATATACATAAAGGATCATTATTTATTAATAAATGGAATATCATATGTCTTTCTTCGGAAGCAATTTCTTTTCTATTTCTAATCGAAATTATTAGGCTTGTTCACTGTAATTTATTCTAAGTGTTTTACTTCAAACTTCGTTTAGAACCACTCTACACCATCACGGCTTTATGTTGATTTAGAAAGTTTTCCATTTATACAAAACAGGTGGCAATGGGACCAGAACTAGAGCTGTCACTTTTTGAATTTCAATAAGTACTTATTTCCAGTAGAAGTGTCGGTTTTATTATTGAACCAAAATTTTGATGAGACTTGTTAGGTTGAATGGACTATACTCCGTTCAACATGATGGCTGTGATAGGTAAAAAAAATGAACTTTTGTGATATTTAACAGCACAAATCGAAAGTTTGTTATTATTGTAATAAATAGGAATAATATGAATTTTCTTAATGTATGTATACTTTATCAGTCAACCTATAATGAAGAGAGTGTAAGCCATAGTCACTATGGACATAAATAATTTACACAAAAATACAACAAAGTTTTATTACATTTTTCCCAATTCTTCACACTGGCCATATTTTCCCAATAATTTCGTTTCAATACATTTAGTTTTTCTGGCTTTTTCGTAAACCGCTGAGTTGGCTACAGAAGCGTATATAGTCAATCATAGCTCGACCACCTTTTTGAACTAAAGGCGCGTCGTCTAATGCGTAGTCAGCTTCTTTCTCCGTGAACTTATCTCCCCAATTCATTAAGTCATGGCGAATTCTGAAATTTAAAAAAAACCCACTAATATTATAAACGCGAAAGTTTGTATGGATGTATGTATGTTTGTTATTGAATCACGCCAGAACGGATCTGGATGAAATTTGACACTGATATTATTATTATAAATTATTATATTATAGGAATAGCACATAGGTACTTTTTATCCCGGAAAAATGTATGGTTCCCGTGGTATAGATTAGTTTTTGTTTTTCACGGGATCGACTTGATTTTAGTATAGTGGTAGACTAGGGATCAGAGAATGACATAATATACTACTTTTTATACCGCGAACGAGGGCGGGGGAGGGGCAAATTACAGCCACGGGATTATTTCTTTTTGGATCTATTTCCACGAGGGTGATACCGCGGACGGAAGCTTGTTTTTTAATATTTGTGACGTGGCCAACTAAACGGATTAAAGAGGTAAAGTTTGTAAGTTTTGATATAGGGGTCATCTCTCAAACTACTGAACCGATTCTAAAAAATATTTCACGAATTGAAAGCTACATTATCCCTGAGTACTATTGGCTATATTTTATTTTGTTCGAAATATTTTCGGGTGAAGCTAAAAGCTGAAAATGGCTAAATTATTTCTGTCTTTCCATCTGATCAATCTAGCAATACATATTAGAGTCTAAGTTTAGCTTCGAAGACAGGCAATATTATTATTTCTTGATTTTGTCGTAAGTACACAATGCGTATAACATTGTACATTTATTGTTGATAATCCTCTTTGTAAAGCCTTTGATGAAAGTTCATACTTCTTGACGCTAATGCCTTTTCGCTTTCGGTGTAGTCCCGTTAAATATTCATTTCGAAACGAAAGGTTTGCCTTAAGTTAATGTAAAATGAACGAATTTCTTCTTGAAAATTTCTACTAAATATTTATTATTTCTCGTTTATTTATGTTTTCGTCATCATTAAATTAATATGCTATTGTAAATTTGTGAATGTTGAATGTAATATTTTTTCAATACACTTGCTCGTAAAGTGAACTTTCAATGTCAGTAAACATGGCTCGTAAGTTGATTATTACGCCCTAGAGCGTTTTCTTTTATTTTTTTAATTTCTACAAGTCCAATGTAAAAGTTTGCTAGCAAGAAGTTTTTAACATGAAAGTTATGTCGACTTAGGTATATCTTATATATAGAAAAAATAATAAATTTAAAAACTAAGCAATAAACTATCAACATTATTGTAATTATTGTAAATTGTATATTAAATATCAAAGACTATAAATGTTAAATCGTTTATTTATCAAAAAAAAAAGTAAAAGCTGAACGTTCACTTTCTTTGCCTCTTAATTTTGTAACAATAAAAAACAAATTTTACGCATGCGTATTGCGTACCAAGTTACAATCCTTGTTTTATTTACCTATTTTTCTCACAAATATATTGAGAAACGTTGTATGATACACGAGTGTTAATATCGTTTGTAATATCCTACTTACCACCCTTATATCACAATGTACTATTCCAATTCCAATTTAGGCACTTACTGTTTAATTTTTTGCTTTAAAAACTTTATTTTAAGCAGTTATTTTATTTTTCTCCGATTTTAGTTTCAAATATTACTATATTTAAGGGAAACCTAACTTTTTTAATGAAATATGTTTTAAAACAAGGAAAGATTTTCAAATAGGTCCGGTCGTTTTGACTTTACTTCTCAAACAAACTCACACTCTACCTACTTAACTTATGTAACGGCACCATGTATTTCTTTGAAACAGGCTAAGCTATCTAGAGCTAAAAATATATTAAAACAGTCCCTTAATTAAAAACCCTTATTTTGCTCCTCATTTCATTAGGATTCACTAATCTCGAAAGATTACCCAATGAGAAAAGAATTTTCGCCTTCATATTCCACCTACTGAAAATCACGACAGAAATAAACTGTAACATTTTATTTGTACATTGTATAATATTCTCTCTCCGCAAGATATTAAACCTTTGACGCAGTACAACACGTTTCGGAACATCAATTCCAAGAGTGCTACATAGTTTGTGGATCCTACGGGACTAAGCTTACCTTACCTATTGTTCTGCAGAAAATAATAAAAGTCATACATTACTTGCTGTCTTTGAATAATATTTCATTCGAAACTAATAAACAGGTAATGTATTGTAGATTTAATATATTATCGTTTAATATCGTGCTAACATTGGAAATATAAGGCGTAAAGCTACAGGTATTTTGTACAACTTTTACGATCTTGGTATACGACCTACAAATGTTTTCATATTCGTCTTCATCTAAAATTTGTTCTCAGAGTATTATGGACGCGTCCTAGAACCATAAAGGGAGATTACAACCTGAATTTTCATATTGGTGTTAACAAAAATGAACAGTATTATTAATATCATATACCTACATTAAATTTTTTAGGAGGCAACTTCGCTCAAATTTCATATCATATTTAACTCAAATAAAAATGCTAAATTTAGAATTTGCTTCAAATCAATAGTTAAATAATGTAAAACCGATCTTGGATACAAATAACTTCAATATAAAGCAATAATTCGTTATATAATTTGGAGGCGTTTGAAGCGAAATTAGAAATTCCTTAGTTCCTAATTTAGATAATTTAGACCTAGTTCAGACTGATTGAGAAGAATATCCTTTAGTTTTTGATGCACATAAAACTTGAATTATTTTTAGAGCTCTGTCAGAAACCAAATTCTATACGTCATATACTTTCCGCTCCCGGCTTCGCCCGTGGATATGTTCGAGAAAAATAAAATATAGCACTCAGGGATAATGAGCTTCATTATAGTGAAATAATTTTCAGAATCGGATCAGTAGTACGTCCGTACATCCAAACTTACAAACTTTACCTCTTTATAATATTAGTATAGATCAATCTATCTATCTATCTATCATCACGCCTTTTATCCCAAGAGGGGTAGGCAGAGACAATCGAATGCCATTTGTTACGATCCTGACATACTTCTTTCGCTTCTTTTTATATTCATCATACCTTTTATACAAGAATGCGGAGTGAAAGATGATGTTATGACTAAAATGAAAGTAGTCTACGCTGGTTTGGACACGTGAAAGAATGAAGGATGAAAGGTAGACTAAAAAGGTTTATATGGCTGAAGTGAAAGGAAATGCTGGCAGAAGAAGTCTGATGAATATAAAAGAATATTAGTCAGTATAGATTAGAACATTATTTTCCGCATACAATTAACTAGGATAGCAATATTAAACACATACAATTAATACAATATAATAAACTAAGAACTTCCCTAAATCATACTAAGTCAGTCCGACCGCAACAAATACATCATCATACAACGGGTAGTGTAATTTAATCTTGATCTTCTTGTTTATGGAGCCCAAGGGACACAAGAACTCACGGTAACTCAGCTCTAGTGAACGGTTTTTCATCACGTAATGTAATATTGTAATATTTTAATAACGTTAAACAACGCGACCGAGGCTCTACATTTTTTATGATGCAATTTTTTTAAAGTGAAATTTTATTTTTATGATACTTAGGTAAATGGATTACTTCCAGTTTGAAAATTTAAATTTCACGGTTGCTGTATAAGCTGTTAAATTGTTTAGCTTTATACTGACGAGCAATATAAAAAAGCCACTTACATATCATGAAATGTATCCGAAACCACGCCAGATAGCTTTTTGAAATAAAAAGCAACATTCAAGTGTATTTAATAACGTTTAAAAACACCCAATGGAAACAAAACATGTTTTAAACAATATAAAAACAAAATAGCGTTGGACAAAATTTGCAAGTGGCTTTTTTATATTGCTCATCAGTGTATATCCTAGTATGATAAACGAAGAGTTGCAATCATAAGCCCATATGAGTCCACAATAATTGATGTAATCATTGTAAAGGTGAAGGGGATATGCTTGACCTTATAAATATTTGAGCTCAAACTATTAGTCGCTGGCTGTAATAGAGGCCGATGAAACTTGACTACACAGGCTCTGATGAAACTTGAAGATATTGGAAACTGCTTGCCTGATTTTCATCAAACATACTTTCAACCTTATAAACGCCCCATTTTTCTGATTTAAGGGTTAATATAGCCATGTATAGGGCAAGCGGCTACCATTGGAATGGGAAGACCATTGACACGCTGGGAAGATGAAATTAAAAAAACAGCTGGACCGCAATGGACTCAAGTAGCACAAGATAGAGACACATGGATATCTTTGGAGGAGGCCTTCACCCGTACAGGGGTTCTTACAGACTAATTATAGATACATTATACAATTAAGAAACTAGTTTTTAAGATTATTTGTAATTTGTAAGAAATAAAAGGCTATTTTATTTTTATTATATTATAGCCATGTTTCGGGCCATGGTACCCAGCTGAAAACAAATCATAGCTTTCTATTCGTGAAATATTTTTTAGTATTGGTTCAGTGGTTTGAGAGATTATCTTACTTCTTAGAAACTTACTTCTTTATACTATTAGTATTATATAGATTCAGTCTACTTATTACTGCTACCTAATCAATGACAAGCTCCGTAAGCTGTCTTTAGCTGGTTTACCTTGGTTAACGTTCGCACAGCCACAGTCCACATATTTTATACTGACCTGTCTTCAGATATAAGTCCAGAATTATCCCGGTCCCAGCGAGATAGAGCTGCAATTAAAGTCTCCTCTGTGTCAAGTTCCAGTGTTTTGTACCCTAATAGAGTAACAAAAGCATCGAAGTCCAAGGGGCATGTTGCCTGGAAAAAGGATGCTGTAATTATTATAATGATGGAATGGAATTGCCCTCTATGTGAGCTTTGGGCTCTCTCATCAAAAATGTCTTCAATGTACAGGCGAACAAACATCAAAATAATGGAGTTCTTGATTTAAGTTACAGTTGCAATATGTAAAGGTTTTCCCTAAATTTAATTTTTACCCCCGTAGTTGCCACGTGACATGTTGATTTTACTTTTCTCCCATACAAATTTTATCACCCCGTTGCACCCCTATTTAAGGGTTGTTTTGAAAAATGCTAAAACACAAGTTTTATTATTTGTTTTGAAGAGTATTTGGACCAAGTTTCAAGTTAATACACACAGGGAATAAGATTTTCCATACAAATTTTTACACCTCATTTCACCACTTTAGGGGTTGATTTTCGAAAAGTTCTTCCTTTGTGCTGCCCTACACTATCAAAGGAATCTATATACCCTGGAAATTTTACGTCTCTATCACCTCTAGTGTAGACTTTGTGTTGATTGTCAGTCAGTCAGCGACACTACGGTTTTATATATATTTAGATAAAGACAATTTAAAAAATATTGTTACTAATATCTCTGTTTCGCTTTAAAATGTAAAAATCGTAATGGAGTTGATGACATTTATCCAGAAAATTATCGACGCTAAAATTTTATCGCTTAATTACCTACGTAGATTTCAAGGTTCGAAGGCACATCAGTATTATTTTAAACGAGCTTTTCGCCCCCGGCTTGACCAGTAAAAAGTTTCTAATCAAATTATATATAGCCTATTTTACTCAGGGATATATTAGCTTTCTATTCGTGAAATATTTTTTAGAATCGGTTCAGTGGTTTGAGAGAATTATAATATTAGTATATATAGATAACATCACTGTGGTATTGCAGACCCTCAGATTATCCAGTGGAAGACGTCATGTCCTCAATTAGGCAATGATGTGTTTTAGGGTAAGAACCTAAGAACATCTAATAGGTCTAAAGGCACGATCACATTTTATAGATATTGAAAAACTACTAATGTAAAAACAATAAATCATGTGATAGTCGTTAAAAATCCATAAAACGGTATACCTACCTTCGGTTTAAGTGCCTAAACTGTAGGCCCTACCCAAATCGACCCTTTTTGCTAATGCCTGGAAATATTGACACCCGTCGTTCGGCAGGGCCTGTGGGGACATCCCCTTCTGTCTATTGTACCTAAGTACGCTTAAATGATTACTTGACATGCCAATATTTTTAGATTTATAAGCTTCGTAGACTAACATATTTTGTGCCCTGGGTTCGTTCACTAAATAGATTAGACAAGTATGTCTCTCTTATGGTACTTGGTTTGATTCTAGTCCAAAAATATTTGAACCAAGAACCATAAGTTTTATTTATGAAAAAATAAAATACAAGTTTCTATTGATTTAGGTATTATTTACTAGTTGAGGATCAAGAATACCACACTCTATTTTATATTATTCTTTTCGCTAAGAATAAATTATGTAGATCTAAAAATTTAGACCCTTTTTCAAATAATTTACGAACAGGTGGCGCAAGTTTGAATCATGAGGGACCAAAAATGTACTGAATTACATTATTGGAAATGCTTATACTCCCTTAGGTAACTAATTATACCCTCATTTTAGATATACCTATACATATAGTCGTGATGATCTGTGAGGAAATAGAAACAGACTAGTGGAACTCTAGAGTCTAGACCGTATTGAAAGTAGTGCTAAACTGTATAAAACTTGCTTTCCACTCCGGCTTTGCTCATGGAAATGTTTGAAATGTGACGTAGGAATTTATGCGGAAGGATTTCCGCCTATGTCACTCTCCTGCCGTCCAACTATATGTGTGCAAAAAATCACGTCAATACATTGCTTTGTTCTGGCGTGAAAGAAGGACAAACAATCAAAGTCACTAAGGAGTAAGGAGAACTCACTTACCTCTGCCAGCATTGCACGTACTGCATGATCATTTACAGTTTCACCCAAACTTATGAGTGTTCCACGTAAATCATTGTGATCGATGTAGCCGTCTCCGTCCAAATCAAAAAGCAAAAATGCCTGTTGGACAAATATTTGAAGATTAATTAAATTGGAGTTGCCATGTGCTTTGAGGTATTTTTGAGATTGAATTTTAAGTACAAGGTGTCTCCAATTTCGATTGACAACAATACCTAATTACCACAAATTGACCCACACCCAGCTTGCCTCATCACCTGTCATGAAAAGTCAAGATAATTTAAGAATTAGAATATGTTCAGTATACTAATATCACTTCATGAAATAGGAGTATGTCATTAAATTATTCTAGACTCTGCAGCATAGGTATCCTAACTAAGATGCTGGCTACGTTCCATCACAGAATAGTCAGCTTTAGTCTTATAGAATGTTTTGGCTCTCAAAATCCAGGGTCCCATCGTTTCAATTCCCATCGATTCCATCGGAACGGCCCAATTTTGTAAAATGTCACTATATTTTCTAAAATAGTTCGCTTCCGCTATGAAAAAATTACCTCTTTAAGTTCAAATAACTTGGCTTCATCGATTTCTGAGAGCACAACCGCTTTAGGTACGCGCGTAGCAGAAACTCTTCGTTCCCGCGAACGCTCATCCGTCACAAGAAGCCCTGCACTCTCCGGAATTATTTGTCTAAAAGTAGTAAAAAATTCGTCTGTTTGCAACGTTCTTGTCAATGCTACAAGCGAGCTTTACTCTAAATTACTTTTAAAGATACAATTTCTTAAGACATTTTCAGTAGTACTTAGAGGCAGAACTTTTAAAGATATATTATTATATAGCAACAGCTTATGCAGTCAATTTCCTCGGTGTTTAATTTAACTTGATTACATATAACAAAGGAAGCTTGATTCGCATGGAAATCTATATACCTACCTATATAAAACACGAAAAATGTCCGTTATAGACTTTGAAACCATTCAACCGATGTGCCCCAAACCAGTTTCATTTGAAAGGCAATAATGCGAAGATGGAAAGAAAACTAAAAAAAGAAAAAAAACTAAAACCCATACAAAAATGTTCAATTCATTTCATCAAAGGGTGGCGTTTGTATATAATTGTTACCCCGAGCGAAGTCGAGACAAGCCACTAGTAATTTAATACAATTATAGTTTAATAATCTTACCAAAATGCATCTAAATTAAGGTTTTAGTTTCTTAGTACATGGATCAGTAATTTTGACAACTTTTAAACAAATGGATTCTATATTTACGATAACAAAGACAAAAATATTAAATGTGAATTTAAAAAAGTCACAGTTACATTTAAAAAATAAACCCCCTCCAGCTAATATGAAAGGAGATATTATAAATTCCTTTTTAACGGAAACAGTACGATCTCAGAAAGCGGAAATGAGGAATAACCTCGTTGCAAGACTTCATAAATTCATGAGACTTACTCGCCACTGGAGACGGACTGTAGAAGGGATTCTTTGAATTTCTTTATTTCCTCTTTCACGTCGGCTGGGGATTGAACTGGAATATCTTCATGTGGACTACTTCGCCTGTCAGCCTTTTGCTTTTCCTAGTTGTTAAATAACTAATTTAAACATCGTTATATTATAAATTATTTATTCACGACTCCCTTGTGAGATTATACTTTTTAATGGTTACCAAACTTCTTTGGAACAAATCCTACTAATATTATAAATGTGAACGTTTGAATGTTTATTGTTCTGAATAAAACTTGGAGGATAAATAGATTATGTCCTAGAAGAGAATAAAGGCTACTTTTTATCCTGGAAAAGTGAGTGGGGGAAGGGCCATAATACAGCCACGGGATTCTTTATTTAAATATTCCTTAATATAAATAAAACGGAAATTGAAATATAATAACACCCCCAAATACTAAAGAGATTGAAAACAAGGAGCACAATGATAACTAAAAGCAATATCTACAGTTTGGCTTAGATATGGCAGCAACTCGTGTGGAAATAGAGAAAAGTTCCCATAGTTGTAATAATATTTCAAGTGTCCTCTTCGTCCAGATTTCAAATTCCATACAAATCCTTTTATCCTTTTCATTAAATATTTCGCATTTATGATATTAAATAAGAAGATCGTAACATAAATTGTGATAAAACACAACAACTCACTTTTTCTTTGAGAGCTCCAAGTTGGTTGTTTTGCTCCTCCATATCAATGTAGTTTCAAATTCCCTACTCGCGGTCTATTGAAGCGAGTACATTCACAAGTGCGAACTTTCCCACAAACTCAAGTCGTTTGAACATTTCACAGTTGCCTCCACATACGAGAATAAGTTCAGACTAAATTATAAATTTTCCGTGCACTTTCATTTGACCGACCTGGCGGTTATTTCACTCTGCTGCGTTTAGATTTTGATATTTAGATGAGATGTTTGCGCAAACTAATTAATCTTTACACTGTACTCAAGTTTATAGTTCAGAGATTTCACCAGATTTACACAAAGTATTATACAAGCTTATCTCTTGTGATTTAGTTAATGCTAAATCCGTTTTACTAAGAGACTCACGGGAGACAAAATAAATCTTCATTCTAATTTTAGATTTCAATCTATATTAGTGAAAAGCTTCAAAATGTTCAAATTTTTTATCAAGTATATTTCTATGAAATGGTAATATGTGTGCATCATCACTACATAATATAAAACAAAGTCCCTCGCTGTCTGTCCGTCTGTCTGTCCGTCTGTGACTTTTTCACGCAAAAACTTCTGAACGGATTTTGTAGCGGCTTTTGCTACGGAAGAGGTTGATTCACCGGGAAGGCTTTTAAGTATTATACATGTACCTATCATATTTAGGAGCTGAGCATTAACCATAAGTGAATCAAGTCGGGGAAAAGTCTAATCCGTAGAATTTGAAGACGGTTGGTGCCAAATTAGGATACAAAATTAAGTAAGCATCTAAAAAGATAAATATCTGTTTAATATTATATAATTATGTTTGTACTGATAATCGTAATAGGTTCCTAATGAATTGTTTAGATTAGTGAATTTGGAAAGTAAGTTGTTTTTAATTTGGCACCAACCGTCTTCAAATTCTACGACGAAATATTTATTATTTCTTACTTTTCAGTGCAAATTTTTGAAGTCGGTACACTTTTTTTTAAAGTTAATTTATTTTTCCCTTTTAAGTGATTTTGTTGCCCTGAGAGACAAATAATAACACAAAATAAAAAATAATGGAAAAAAAAACTGCTGTGGATGGGATTTGAACCATTTGCATCCTGAACTGCACTACACCATACCATACCTTTAGCCGTTAGACCACCATCGATACAAAAATTGACAACTTCGTGTCAATAGCAACCGTTGCTAAGGCTTTTCTCTGATACATAATTTTCAGCCGTAAACAGAGACAAATTACTGAATTTCTGAAAAACTACTGAACCGATTTTCGTCATTATGTGTGTAAGATAATGTCGAGAAATTATTATATTCTTAAAAAAATAAGTCGTTAAAATCGGTACATATTTCATCGAGATACTGATAATTTACTGTATAAAGTTAGTTTTTTCAAAATTACTGAAAAACTAATGAACCAATTTTTATGACATAAAAATGGGACCAATCCGGAAGAATTATCTGTCGATTAAAAAAGAAATCATCAAAATCGGTTCATGAACGACGAAGTTATCCGCGAACACACATAAAAAAAATAAAAATATATACGGTCGAATTGAGTAACGTCTTTTTTTTTGAAGTCGTTAAAAAAAGAAAAGTTTGCGGTAGCATTTATTATCTAATAGATAAGTCGTTATAAGCGTATTTATGTAGGTATTAAAATTATTATAAACTCATTTTTTACCCGTGCGAAGCCGCTACTTGGAGATAAATAAAAAAAAGTGAAACTAGCATAACATGCCCTTATTAAATATGTTAAATTAAAGATATGACATTAAAATGATAGAAGGTATGTTTAATAGTGCGAAAACCAAGCAATTAATTAATGAAATAAATTTAAATAGTTGCAAATGTACGATAACGAATATCCATGATCCATGAATGTATGAATCATTTTCCGTCGATTAATTTTCCCTGGAAATATGTAAGAGAGATTTTAATCCAGTTCTGCTGAAGGAACGTTGCCAATAAATTTAAATGCAACATCGAAGCTAGCTAAGAAATTGCGGCAAGAGGGTCAGCGCTAAACGTTCCCAGCACCGGTTACCGAGTAGCCGGCAATTTACAAAGTGAAAAGCAAAAATATTTATAGCGGTTGATAATATTCTTATTTATATTAGAATCGTAGATAATTACTTGAAGATGACCGATTTGTACCACCTCTTTTCAAAATAGCTCAATGCTAGATAATAATTAGACAGATTCCAGACAATATTTGTATTCTGAGCCCATACACGACTCGGAAATCAAACCCCAACATGAAATAATTGATTGTGTAGGTTGTAAAATCATGTCTCTACAATAGGCATGATGACTAAAAAAATCTAATTAGTCCGTCAGTTAGATTATCAGAAAATATTGGACAGGTATTTTTTCTTTTGTCAATTAAACAAAAATGATGAAGATATAGCCCGCTAAAGTTCCGCGACGTCACGCCTTAGCACTATTTTTAGCAAGGCGTGACGTCACCAGCCCCCCACTCCCAAACTTTGACGCGCTTTATCTCTGTCAGTTTTTGTTTAAGTGACAAAAGAAAAAATACGTGTTTTGATAATCTAAATGACGGACTAAATAGAATAATATTTTGTTTAGCCTGTCATCTACCCTATTAAAAGAAAATTCTGTATCCTGATGTTTTTATCAATTCTAATACAACTTTTCATACATTTTTAAAAAGCTATGACAGTTATTTCTTATCTATATAATTGACGCCATACTTCTGTAGTTTTAGAATTCTCATACATTACAGCCTGTATATTCGTACAGTTTATTTACCAGTGTGAACTAAATAATAATACAATTAATTTTCTAGGTTTATTTTGCTCGTAGGGTTTATTAAAGTTAATAAAATAAAGGTTTTGACAAAAATCCAAACCAATAAAGGATACAGAGACTTATAAATTAAAATACAGCTTCGTAAATTTCCTTCAGACTTAAATGAGCTTAAGGTTTTAACTGTGTCGTAAGGATTGTCTCTTTTACTGTATCATTACGGATTTTATTGTGGCGTGGGTGGAAACACTGGCAACAAGGTCTTGTCAAAATGTATGCGACTACTGTACAGTCATTCTATTTTTGAGAAGAAGTACCACTATCGTCTAGTGAAATTGTAATATCAGCGATTTTTTCCAAAATATTTCTTACAGCACGGGTACAAAAGTTGTTCCAAAAACCCTTTTCCCGGGAGAATGAGATACTACCTTATGTCCTCCAGCCTTCTCTGTGTAAAAAATCATGTAGGGAGCAACGACTCCATTTTAGCGTAAAATAAGGACACAAACAAAAAAACACACTTTCGCATTTATAATATTACAAGCTTCTGTCCGCGGTTTCACCCGCGTGGAAATAAATCCAAAAATAAATAATTCCGTGGCTGTAATTGGCTCCTCCCCCGCCCGCTTTCACGGTATAAAAAGTAGTATAATAATATATCATTCTCTGACCCCTAAACTGTCACTATGCCAAAAATCATGTCGATCCCGTGAAAAACAAAAACAAATCTATCCCACGGGAACCATACATTTTTCAGGGATAAAAAGTAGCCTATGTGCTATTCCAGACTATAATCTATCTCTGTGCCAAATTACATCCAGATCCGTTCAGCCGTTATGGCGTGATTGAGTAACAAACATACATAATATTACATACAAACTTTCGCGTTTATTATATTAGTGGGATTAGGATTTAATTTTTAACCAAGTGAAATTGAATACGTCATAGACTTTGTGAAACTTGGAGGTAAACTTTAACAATAAAAAATATTATATTACAGCAACTTTATTAAATTTTCTTTATTTCTGGTTACGTACCTACATAAGTTTCATTTCATCATTTATATTTGGCCTCAAATCCCTGTTTCCGGCTTAGAACGCAAGCATGTATCAAATATTCAATGTCTCTACGATCCTGGAGCGTAAATAAGTGAAAACTCCATTTATGTAAATAGGGCACGCATATTATGTGGCATTGATACCTATATACCTACAGGAAGATTTTTGGACTATTATTACTTTAAATTCACGGAAAAAATGCCGGGTCCTTTGTAATACTTGAATGGGAACATAGGTCAAGCACGTGGAGGCCCTTTATGGTGTTTATTCTATAGTGTTGTGGCTAGCACTCGACGGGGCCTATCTTTGGATGCTGATGCATTGCGCTCACAGACAAGCCCCATCAGGTGCCTGGACTATTTCAAAGATAAAATTAAATTAAAATTGGGCTATTGTTTTGGTTGAGACAATTATTGCTGCCGGTATTATTTATCTTATGAAATGTAAAATTAGCAGGTGGTGACTCTTCGTTTACTAAATTTATATTTCTTCTGGCAGTAAGACAGGCAATATTGGTATAAGCGGCTGCAGGGGTGTCGAGAGGTGTGGCATCTTACTAGTAAAACAATAAAATTGTCACATGTAGGTAACATGACAAATATTTGTTATATTTATTTTATCACTTTTTCTGTGGTTCCTAAAAACTAGCAACGACATTATTGTAATCAATTAAATACCGATTCGAGGAAGCAATTAATTGGCGAACGCAAAGATATATGAGAGAACCCGAGATATCCAATTACAATAGCCGATCTGCCCCACGTTCACAGATATTCTGAAATTCAACGAATAGCAATTTTCTGTAATTGTACATTAAAATCGGTGTTTTTAAGAGTCGTAATTAAGTTGTACGTATCAGCGTTTAAAAGTTAATTGTGTTTGGATTTCAGCCGAATCTCTGAATTTCATGTATTTAAAACAAGTTTTTTTAGACATATAATGTTGAAATTTCGTAGATGCATACCTCTCTGATAATATTTCAAAATTATTACGGGTTCCCGGAAACTATGCTACGGGCCCCCAGGGTATCCAGCGATATACTAACTAAAGTAATCCTCATTTACAATCTGGTAACCCCACGGAGCATTATAAAGAAAGTAGAAGTAGCAAGTTAGCATATTTATATGAAAACCGGTGTTACCAGCAAATTGTTGTATTGTGAAAGACCAATATTATGCTATCTTTAGACAATATATTTGTGCGGTTATTATTTCTGCACTGAAATATAGCACAAAATGGATTTATTCCATTTTCAGGGGAAATTCGGAAGATGTGCGGAAATAATACAATAATTATGCTAACGCGCATATGTGTGCTACTTGCTACTGCAATTGTTCTTTATCATGTTCTGTGGGCAATCCTGTCTCTGATTCAAAAAACTATTCACAGAACGTTAGATTGATACTAATCCTTTAAAAAATATCAGTACTTTTGCCTGGATTGAGAACTGAACGCAGGACCTTCCTTTACAAGTCACTCTAAGCTCTACATCAGTTCGATTGTATTTATGCAGAAAGCTTCTTATATTTTTAAAAGGCGTTTATCTCCGAAAATAACATTCATTCGTGATCTCGAATACCTAATATATATTTGTAGGCTTTTATTTTCTGAGTATTATGTGTCGCAGAAAGTAGGCCTTTCATTTGAAGGCTATATGTATAATCATAAAGTGAACAGAAGTCAGAATGGAAAGTCGTATCGAGCGACACAAATTGTTTCATATAAGTATTACACATATATTCACGCCTGTCTTACAAATGGGTAGGTAGAAAAGACCACTTCCTACCATCCATCATTCTCTGTCTTCATAATCCTATCACGTCTTTCATTGCTAGTTTTTAAGCGACTTCAAAAAGAAGAAAGCGAGATTTATTTTATTATTTAGTTGCAAGTATTCTTCAAAGAAAATTATAGGTGAGATGGTGGATATTGAGTGATTTGTGAATAAAACGCTAGACTTGGGTCCATATAATAAGTTAAGAAAATATCTAAAACTATAAAATTTGTAATAAAAAAGTCCTTTCAGAAAATGGTGGTTTTGCACATAAGGGAAACCATAATATTATTAAAATATTTTAGGCATATTGAAAGGAATAGTAAAATGCACTGAACTGCAGGTTCTCTGAAAGTTATGAATTCTTGAAGGATTTACTCTGCATTCACCACGTCGGCCATACATCTCGTGTAACACATTTGAAAATACTTCACGTTCTGTCAGTATTAGATTCTCCATTCCATGTGGAGCCTAGAATACCTGGAATCGGCTTTTAGTACTAATCTTTTTAAAACTTGACTATTCTGAGGACAACTAAAAGAGATAGAAAACAAATTAAATTAACTTAGCCTAGTCTTATCGTCTAATAAATGACAGATAGAACAAATTAATTTTGAAAGATTTTTATTCAAACACTGGGTTAGAAAAAGTGGAAAGAACTGAATCATCAAACTGTATATTATCTATCACACCTTTTATCTCAGAAAGTGTTGTTAGAGAGAATTCAATGTTTTTTTTTCACAAGTTGCCTTACAGAGCCTTACAGCTCCCGAAACCGTGTTAACCTTTTAGGCAATGGTATTTATGAGGCTACACCTAACGAATGGAAACGCCTCTTTGTTTTATCGAGTGTTTTATGTCAAGATTATCATCCTTTTGCTTTCTTTTCAATTATTTACCTTAACTACTTGCTCTGAATTTAAAGTAAACATACCTAAATAGTCCCCTAAAATCCCTATACAAACGTTCCTTTAAAGCCCGGCCCCGAATAACTAACGATACTAGAAGCATGCATTGCACAACGTATTCCTTCTAGCAGTAATTTCCGTCTGCTGCAGTTTAAAACCATATATCACGACACGATTCGCCGACCTAGGGTACGGATACCTGAGGGACTTAACTTTACTGTAAGCATTCCCTATAACTTGGAATTTTAATTTGAAAGTATAGTACCTTCACGCCCGTTTTCCATAGAGGTAGGCAGATAGAACTTCCCTTGATCCTTAAGGACGCTATGTCTGTAATTTGTGTGGGATAAATTATTCCCCTATTTCTCTGTAAATAATCTACCTGTGTTACTGTGATTTAGCATATAGTTACTTATTCAATATATCTAAGGGAAATTGTCTTTATTTATTTAAAATTGGTTTTATTGAATATAATAAAGAATTATTTTGCCTTTGTTTTCTCTTTCATAATCTATCACGAAGCTCTTAATTTTTATTTAAGCGCTGTTCCCCTTCAATGACATGCCTCGCGTTTTTTTTTTCAGAAAACCCGCCGTTTTTAATAATTCTTTATTTTACCACCCATATTTCCGATTCAATAAAACCCATTTAAAAAATAACTACAATTTCCATTAGACATATTAAATAAGTAACTATATGCTAAAATACAGGGACACAGGTGGATTATTTACAGAGAAATTGGGAATAGTTTATCGCATACAAATTTCAGACATAGGGCCCTTAATATCTTGCTTCATGTATAAATCCTGTCAGAGGTTCATACAAGCACATCTATTTTTAGTATTGCGTACTTGACCTTTTCGCGATTACAGCAACGGAAAAGTTTAGTATTTGTTTGCACTATTTACACACGGGCAGATTTATAATATCTATATAGGTAATACTTTTAGGCTGGCAGCTAACAATGGTTTTTTATAGTTGCTGCTTGACTCAGCAGGGAAAAACTTTGAAATTAAATCTAAGAGATGACTGTAAATCTACTATAGAACTCAAACCAAATCTATATTTACTGAAATTAGGGTGGAAATAGTCAGGGATTTTATAGAAAGGTAACTAATCCGTCTGCTCTCTGTGAAATATGATTTTAAGTGAAGCCCTGCACCGTCTCATCACATTTGTAAGTTGTCAAGAGGGAATCTAGGGTGTTCTGGAGGACCATTTTGAAGTACAGTATGCTCCATATAAAATTCCAGACTGGTAGGTGAATTTTGAAATTTGGACATAACTTTGGTACCTGACCACTTACGAGTCTGAAATTTTATATGGAACATGCACTTGGTCATATCTGTCGTTTAGTCTAAAAATTACCGTACCATTTGAAAACCGACTCTACATTTCAAAATATTCCAGAACACCCTGGACCGACAACTTAAGAGAGCAGACGGATTGGTATCGATAAAATCAGGCTCAATAAAATCAATCTGACTATAAAGAACATTGTTGTGAAACATTGTGCCATATAGAAGACCTCGGATAGTACATAGCTATTACTTTCCTACAATTATGTGTAATTCCTTATCTATAAAACCCAATGAATTTGTCCCTTTCGCCAACAACCTCCCTCTTCTATATTTTCAACAATAATAACGACAATCCAATTACGATTTCGTGACATTTTAAATTAAGATCCCTGCCGTACCCTTTTCAAACATTTGTAACATGTATAAATGTGCTAAAGGACCCCTTTTAAGAGTTTCGGATGTCTTCCGGCTTGAAATTAAATACCGCTTTGTCCGCGCTGTACTTGGCTTCCACGGGTATTTTATTGTGCTCTTACTTCTCAAGAAGTTCGCCCTATTTCCGTAACTTCTTAATATTACTGAGTAATGAAGAAAAATAAGTATCATTTAAAACAATAATTTATTCATTGCTTTATTTTCTTCTTTTTAGTGATTCCTGTGGAAAATTGTCACACTTGTGAAGATTTTTTTTAAACATTGATAATCGTTGATTAGATTGGATATAACATATGTCCAAATAAAGTGTAAAACAGAAATAAAGTTATGCTATTTCTTTAATTAGTTGAAAGAAACATTAGTTGAAGATGGACAGAAAATATGAAGAATTCTTGAAGACTTTTTTTTTAATTCTATCATATTATTATGTACCTAAAATAAATTTATTTACTGCATTTGTTTAGATTTTATTATCTTTGTTATACGTAAAGGTTGTATGTATAAGTTAAAAAAAGAAATTCTACCGTATTACCCTCGTGGGTCCAATATTTTCCTGTGTTGGCAACACAGCAAGCAAATGTGGCAATTATTTAGCTTTAATATGGCTTTTGGAAAAATACCTGTCTTTTTTGCTCAACAAATAAAGGGTAAATAAGTTATTGAAGTTTTTTTATCACTTCATTCGCTTCGCCCGTGGAAGTTTTTTAAATGTAATAAGATATCAACCTTTTCTTCTTATGGAACTATATCTTTCTTTTAATAAAAAAATACCTAAATGTTTTTTTTTTACTTTACGGTTTGCCTTACAGCTCCCGCAACCATCTTATCGGTCCCAGGGTACCCAGCGGAAGACCAAGTTTCCCTCTTTTAGCCGATTGTATTTGTGAAGCTAACGAGTTCTGTCGAGGTTATAGCTTTGAAAAGCCTCTAAGTGTAGTTTGTCGGATTATGTGACGGCGTATTACTTGCCCTCTGAATTATCTATCTATCTATCATCACGCCTTTCATCCCTAGAGGTGTAGGCAGAGATAATCGAATGCTATTTGCTACGATCCTGACATACCTCTTTCGCTTCTTTTATATTCATCATACCTTTCAAACATGCTCGTCGAATGTGTGTACTTTTTAACCGACTTCCAAAAAAGAAGGAGAAGGTTCTCAATTCGGACCGTATTTTTTTTTTTTTTTTTTTTTTTTTTTTATGTATGTATGTACGTCGATAACTCCGCGAATTGTGAACCGATTTTGATGGTTTCTTTTTTAAACGACAGATAACTCTTCCGGATTGGTCCCATTTTTATCTCATAAAAATTGGTTCATTAGTTTTTCAGAAATTTTGAAAAAACTGACTTTATAAGTACATTTTTCTTGATATCTCGATAAAATATGTACCGATTTTGACGACTTATTTTTTTTAAGACATCATAATTTCTCGACATTATCTCACAGACATATGACGACAAACGGTTCAGTAGTTTTTCAGAAATTCAGTAATTAATTTCTGTTTACGGCTGAAAATTATGTATCAGGAAAAGCCTTAGCAACGGTTGCTATTGACACGAAGTTGTCAATTTTCGTAACGATGGTGTAGCGGTTAAATATAATGGGGTGCATAGGATGCACAATCACGTGGTTCAAATCACATCCACAGCGGTATTTTTTTTAAATTGTCCATCAATATTTTTTTAGTTGCGTTATTATTTGTCTCTCAAGGCAGCAAAACCACTTAAAAGGGTAAAATAAACCTTTTAAAAAAAAGTGCACCGACTTCAAAAATTTGCACTGAAAAGTAAGAAATAATAAATATTTCGTCGTAGAATTTGAAGACGGTTGGTGCCAAATTAGAAACAACTTAGCTCCCAAATTCACTAATCTAGACAATTCATTAGGAACCTACGATCATAGGTACAATACAAACATAGATAATACAAGAATAGATAATATTGAACAGATCTTCTTAGATATTTACTTAGTTTTGTATCCTAATTTGGCACCAACCGTCTTCAAATTCTACGACGAAATATTTATTATTTCTTACTTTTCAGTGCAAATTTTTGAAGTCGGTGCACTTTTTTTTAAAAGGTTTATAATATTGCCATTTATCAATACATTTTTTAAATGTTCAATAAAATTACACATAGGTCGTCCTCTACCAGCATTTCCTTTCACTTCAGCATATAAACCTTTTTTGTCAATCTTTCATCCTTCATTCTTAAAATATTGGATTTTTCATCATTATTTATAAAAGTTCCATAGTTAATCAAAGTATTGAGCAGCGTCTTAAATCATATAGGTATTAGGTACCTACCTACAAATGCTGCTACCATTAATGGCTTCAATAAAAATGACTATAGAAGAAAATGAGTGTCTGAATCAACGTAACGCAACAATAGGCTAGCTTCATTAGTATAGTGACGGGGCCGCCTCTAGGCAACTCGTTAATCACAACTAATGACGTAGATAAAAATATTTTGTTCAGAATCTATAGAAATATAGACATGTCGAGGTCTTTAATTACGTACTCAGTCCAGCGAACTGCGAAAAGTTCTTACAACATATTTATAACTAGCTCTTCGCCTTGCCTTCGCTCGTGGAAATTTTTAATTGATTGACATTTAAGCTTCTACAAGCTTCAAGAAATAATCCCGTGGCTGTAATTTGACCCCTAAACTACCACTATGCAAAAAATCATGTCGATCCCGTGAAAAGAAAAACAAATCTATCCCACGGGAACCATACATTTTTCCGGGATAAAAAGTAGTCTATGTTCCTGACTATAATCTATCTCTGTGCCAAATTTTATCCAGATCCGTTCAGCCGTTCTGGCGTGATTGAGTAACAAACATACATCCATCACGTTTATAATATTAGTGGGACAGCTTTTTGCCTCGCCTTCGCCCGTGGAAAATATGAAATATGTTATAAGCATATTTACGCATGTGCTCAAATTGTTGCAAACTAAAATTGTACGCGTGCAAACCCGGTAGCGGGGTCGCTAGTATTTTTATATTTGTAACCTATCGAGATTAAATATAGCTGAAACTTTCATCAAAATATTTTGACAGACCGACAGACGGACAATAATTTATAGAGACATGGTGTTGGTGACATGGCTTTCTTATAGCGCTCGCCTAGTGGCTCGCGCTGATAATACCGCCTCGTACTTAATGACCAACATAGCACATTTGTATCTCAATGTACTATTATTAACGTGGACATTGTATTTCGTTTTGGTAGGTACGCAAATAAACATTTATTATATTACTTGAAAAATCAATATAAAACTTTAAATCTAATCTAAACATTAAAAATAACTATATAAACCAGGTCCGCGTGGAATAGTGGCAAGATTACTGGCTGCATTTCCCCTCTGAATCGAGATGCTGATTTGAGGGAGGAAGGAGCCAGCCCTCTTGTTACCAGAAGAGATGACCAGTCGAGGGAATATATCTTTAAAAAATAATTGAAAAGACATGGTTATTGATGTCACAAGCTTTATTGTTTTTCATATAGTCATCAATACACGTACATTTCCATTAAATGTGAAACTTGTCCGTGAAACATTGAAATAATGTAATGGAATTGAGAGAATGTTCAATTGAATTACACGGAGTGGCATCGGTATCATGTCTACCGTGTGATGCTGATACAAAGGTAGGTGCTAGGACTGCTAGGGTTGAGAAAATGTACTTTTCTTACGTAATATACCTACTTATAATCACGCCTTTGGTCTGTGGGGGTAAAATGGAGTCGAATTCTTCTGATATTATTATTAAGGCTATATAATTTATCTTTATGATAATTTCGTAAAATCTGTCATGCTAAGCCTTATTCTTATCTTACGCTATAGTAGAACAGCTTTATATCTGAGAAATATTTTGTTTATTATTTTAATTACATACACACACAACTGGTATTAACTAGGCAGACCATGGTTTCGACCTCGGATCACGGCCATGTACCAATGGGGTTTTTAAATTTATTAATTTGTACATGATCCTACAAATTACACTTCTAGACTTTTCCATCTAAATAAACCTCAACAGAACTGGCCACTCGTTAGGTAATAGCTTCACACTTGGTCTTCCGCTGGGTACCCCGGAACCACAACCCGTGAAGAAAGAAAAAAAGCACACAACTTCACGGCTTTTATACCTTGCGGTGTGCCCAGAGATATCAGTAACAGTGTCCACTTTTTGGCAGTTGTCCATATTGAACAGAACCAGGTAGCAAGCCTGTCTTTTATTTTTAGATTTTTTTAGATTCTTTACGTCTGCTTTATGTGCCCTCAAAGCACGTGGAGTCAATTAAAGCACATATTTTTTGAACGAGTGGGAATTGAACTCGGGACCTCCCGGTTTCAAGACAACGCTGTACCAATTAGGCACTATCGACTCCTTTTTTTAAATTATTTTATTTAAAATTTCTTTTATCCGAAATTCATTTTGATGACCGTTTATGCTACAAAGAGGAAGTGAATGTTTATTTGTAATTTTGTATTGTTTCTTCCCTAACATTTTACTTTCTTGGCTCGTAAAAGGTTGGGCCTCCAAAGTTATCGAATCAAAATCAATTTATTGATGTTGACAGCTAGCGTCTTATTATCGTACCATTGATTGTTACTGGAGTGGAAGTTATGGTATTGTCTCATACAGTTGTTACTTGGTTACTGTAACTTTTATGTTGTTTTGACTGCAATGGAATATCTGGGAAACGTTGTTCTACAAGTATTTAATAATTAGAACACTTGGCAGCTACTTTTCTTGTTGTAATTTTCTTGGTTAACCATGACATCAGCTTATTAATCTTCGTCAACCAACGACCTACTGTCAAAAAGACGTTCAGTACTTTTTACAAGAAAACTTTTCCGTGTTTTTTTATCAAAACCTAAATGCACTGTGGTAGACAGTGCTAGAAGAACTGCAATCAATTCGTATCAAACAACAGGCAAATTCACAGGTCACAAAATAATTATGTGGTCGGAATTGAGTGAAGATACTTAACACCTGTGTTTGTAACAGCTCTCAACAGATAATGACAGTACAGTATCTATCTATCATCACGCCTTTTATCCCAAGAGAGGTACGCAGAAAAAATCAAATGCCATTTGTAACGATCCTGACATACCTCTTTCGCTTCTTTTATATTTATCATACTCGATTTATCGGCGATTGTGTGTACTTTTAATATTTCCATCGATCAATACATTTTTTATATATTCAATAAAAGTACACCTAGGTCTCGTCCTCTGCCAGTATTTCCTTTCACTTCAGCTATTAAAATGAACCATTAATCTTGTCTATTATCAATGATAGAATTATGTACTTAAATAGTTGTATAGTTTTTAGTTTTGGTCTAAAAAGGATACTGAGAGCATATCAGAAGTTCGGCAGAAACAAGCGCAATTTTGCTAGCACCGTAGTGCATTGCATGGTTTAAGAGTGTAGTGTACCGCGTCCATGTCCATACAAACGGAGAAAACGTTTTACTACCCCTAAATATCATTTAATTTTAACGATTTTGTAATATGTTACTGACATAATGAAAAACTACGTACGTATTTTTTCCTTTTTTCAAAATTCGTAATAGGTCAAAAGTTATAAGCCCCTCAAATCTCGGTTTTTTTGGTTCATAACTTGCTCGTAATAAACCGTCTGTATTTGAGAAACAAAGCAAAATTTCAAAAAAAGCAAAACGTACGTACGTAGATTATAATCTGCTAAAACGTTTGACACCAAAATTATAAGGTTTCGTTATAGTTTAGTAGGTGTAAATCGTTTTCCCCCAAAACGCAATTTTCAACGAAGAACATACCTACGAACACTCACGAGCTGCAGTGTTCTCTGTCGCACTGATGCCCGGGGGAAGAGCGCGCTTGAGACAGAATATGATTTTCTAAATACCTATTTCGCTGCGTACGCTGAGCTACACGATCCTCTTAAAGCAGCGTTGTCTAACAAAAACGATTAGGTAATTTGAAAACAAGCCATATCTTACAAATTGTTTCACCGCCAACACACATCTCTAGTAACAAATTAACAACCTCCGCCTGCGGATGAAGCGGTAAACCGAAAAACCCTTTTACTGAACACTTTTCCGGCCCAAAGTCGTTGACTAAACGAGTACGTGAGGGTCGCACCTCCTAAAGAGTCACCGCAGATGAAATACCTGACCGAGTGGTACAAGTTTTAAGTTGTAGCGATAAGCGAAAGCGATAAATAAAAAATCCCTTGAAAATTGTCAAAATTGTAATACTTGACTAAACTTATTATCTAGGTATAGGAGTAAGCTATATATATGGCCGGGGACCAGATATATTGTCCTGGGAATCTTGGGATGCTAGATTATTTCCCATAATTCCAAAAATAATGTTAATGACAAACTATACATATCAGCAAGTATTTTTAGAAGATATTATATAATTTTATTTTTCGTTGATCTTCAAAATCAAAATCAAATATTTGGAAGTAAACTTCACTCTTTGAACGTCAAATAAAATAAACTACCACCACTTTAGAAACATGATCTTTGGAGAAGAAGTTGCAAGAAACTCTACATATATCATATCGCATTAATAAATACAAGCTTACTAAGCTACAAATATATCCAAAAAGAAATAATCCCGTGGCTGTATTTTACCCCTCCCCCGCCCACTTTCGCGGTATAAAAAGTAGTATATGTCATTCTCTGAACCCTAAACTACCACTATGCAAAAAATCATGTCGATCCCGTGAAAAACAAAACAAGTCTATCCCACGGGAACCATATATTTTTCCGGGATAAAAAGTAGCATATGTGCTATTCCAGACTATAATCTATCTCTGTTACAAATTTCATTTAGATCAGTTATGCCGTTATGGCGTGATTGAGTAACAAACATTCACACATACATCCATACAAACTTTCGCGTTTATAATATTAGTGGGATTACAAACTTAGAATAATAGTTTCAAAATTACTTTTTGTATCATCGTTTGGAGCCAAGGCGCTATGTTTGTATCTGTATGAAATTGGGCATAGAAAATTATTACTTATATTCTGAAAAACACATAATTAAAGATAATGTAATCTAATAAAATCTAAACTTGTACCATACCAAATACAAGCGTTAAAGTGAAAACTGGTTTCATTTTTGCGTAGAGAATTTATGAGGCCCAAGAGAGAGGAGCGTCGAGCGTTAGTCATTTTTGTACACACTTTCGTTACCAACAACCCTTTAGGTAAAAGAAATTTTGTGACATTTTGTTAGTTAAGGGGACAAGGGCTTTGTACTTAAAATATGAACTCTCCCTACAAGCTAAATCATCACAAACAATTTTAACCTCCATTGTTACGCTATTCTTTATACATACTTGTTATAAGCTCCGACTTTAGATTGAACAAAAGACATATAAATTACAATTTTTTTTTTATCTTCTGAAACAGTCTTTCATCAAACTTTATTTAGACGCTTTGAAGCCAGTTTTGGAGAAACATATAGACAGACAGACACTTGACTTACATTTTTTAGGGTTCCGAACATCTCCGATGAAAAAACGGAAACCCTTATAGGATCATTCATGTGCCTGTCTGTCTGTCTGTCCGTCTGTCTGTCCGTCTGTCCGTCTGTCTGTCCGTCTGTCCGTTAGTCATAGCTCATTTTCTCCGTATCTACAGGACGATAAATGTCGAAACCGGACCTATAGCGTAAATAATCGAGTTTCACTTTTGCGAGAAAAAAAAAGTTTTTTCAAGTGCATCATGTGACATGAAAGGGCTCGTTATAAGGAATACAATTTTGTTTAATGTTAAAATGCATAGTTTATATTATACTAGCGGGCCCGGCAGACGTTGTCCTGCCCAAACGTTGCCTTGTCTGCTATTTACTTTCCTTCGTCCGTAGAAAACAACTACCACTACCACTACCACTACCACTACCACTACCACTACCACTACCACTACCACTACCACTACCACTACCACTACCACTACCACTACCACTACCACTACCACTACCACTACCACTACCACTACCACTACCACTACCACTACCACTACCACTACCACTACCACTACCACTACCACTACCCCTACCCCTACCCCTACTCCAACCACTATCACTACCCCTACCCCTACTCCAACCCCTACCACTACCGCTACTATCCTATGTCCGTCTCCTGGCTCTAAGCTACCTCCCCACCAATTTTCAGCCAAATCGGTACAGCCGTTCTTGAGTTATAAATAACCTAACTTACCTATAACCTGGCCTGCCGACTCTGGAATTAACACATTTCCGTGGTAGAAAGTATAATACAGCGCCATCTATTGACGTTTGCAAATACATTTTAGTACATATGTAAAAAATCAAGATGACGCCACATATTCAAAATTAAAATTTATAATTTTAGCTACCCCTACTCCAACCCCTACCACTACCGCTACTATCCTATGTCCGTCTCCTGGCTCTAAGCTACCTCCCCACCAAGTTTCAGCCAAATCGGTACAGCCGTTCTTTAGTTATAAATGGTGTAACTAACTGACTTTCTTTTATATTATATAGATTAAAGAAAATATGTGAAGATTGAACGCCCCCCCCCCAGCTCCGAAACTATTAAGACAAAAAAAAATAAAAAAAATTGGGAATATAATAGGAAGGTCTTTCTTATAGTTTACAGGAAAACCCTGTCTTAAAGTTCTGACCGAAAAATGGTACGAAACCCTGGGCGCGCGAGTTTTACTCGCAGCTTGGTTAATTATTTTAAATCGGATATGTCCATAAACACAATTATACAGTTTGGTATTCGGGTCTTCAACTTGTTGCCGGCCTCAGTGTACCCAGCGGATGACAAAGTCTTCCTCATTTAGCCGATGATTTTTTTGTATGAACATTAACGGTCCTAAGTTTTACTTGTAGGTATTACAATTATTTAAAAATTTCAAGAAACAAATTAAACATAATCTTAAAGAGACCTCTATAGATGCTTTTAATTTGTAAGTAAAGACTCGAAAATTAAAGTTGAGAAACAAAAGGCTTAAAGTATTTGATGGGATTGTTTTGTTAATAAAGTTTTGGGATTGCTAATAATAAATACAAACAAAAGTTTCCTTCGTTATGTATTGATGTTTATATAAACACAATTGATTATAACTGCCTTAATTAAATTACTTTTAAATATGAATTCTGATCTCCAGGGTTTGAATCACGGGTTGAGTGAAACATTTTTGGTATTATTTGGTAGGTTTTCTAGTTTGGGGCCAAATCAATATCTAAGAGTACCTAAGCGATCTAAGATTTTAAACAAACCCAAATCTTTGTCGCCACACCTGTATGTAATTCAATATGTGGAAGAGATTCAGCAAATTAGAATTTATTTGATTAGGTATGATAAAGAAAAGTAGTTTACTAAGATTGACTAAAAGGTTTATATGGCTGAAGTGAAAGGAAATGCTGGCAGAGGTCGTCACCTAGGTGTATTTTTATTGAACATATAAAAATGTATTGATCGATGGAAATATTAAAAATACATACAATCCCCGAGCATGTTAAAAGATATGATGAATATAAAAGAAGCGAAAGAGATATGTCAGGATCGTAACAAATGTCATTCGATAAGATAAGATAAGGGATAAACCTCTTGGGATGAAAGGCGTGATGATAACTAAGGCGACAATTTTACCCAAAAATCCAACCTAAAACCTAACCAAACTTAAAAAAATCCTTTGATATGGAATTGAGAACAAGTTTTAATATAACAGGTAATTTGAGTTCACGTACGTGAGTTCATGCTAACGGTGTCATAACCTACGTTCTACCTAATATCGACATTCATGGGAATGTTCCTTAAAGCTGACGCCATTGTAGAAACTACTTCCAAAGAGAAATTTACTTTTATTATAACCATGTGACTGGCATCTTTTAGCTTTATTTCTTTGATTATAACTCTATAGTCAGGGTTATTAGGAATGTTGGCTTCTATAAAAAAATTATAATGGAAAAAAATATCCATCCAAATACCAAAGATATACATTTGCCACGAACATGCACACCTCTTTCACCCCAGTCAATTCCATACATCTGGTCAGGCCAATTTTGTATGACACAATCCATACACACAACACGCCACACATATGTCACACATTTTCCCACCTACCCTCCGTTTTCCTTATAACGGCCCCGCCAGTGTGTGTCAAGTGCTCGAACGGTCGAGACGTTCGCATCGCGCCGCAAGCGACTATTCGCATCCGTTGAGCCGCCGCACTACCCACTCAAACCGCTACCGCAAGGAAAATAAATCATTATACGCAAACCCGCAATTAGTTAATAAGCTGGTTTAAGAACAAAAGTGTGGTGAACGGAATAGGCAGCCAAACGAACCAAAAAACCGCGACCTATGGAGAAAAAAGAACATCATCAAGAACACTGACATCGTCTTGAAGGTAAGGGCTGTTAAATTCCTCACCAACATCTTTCCGTGCATGGTTTTCTATTTCAGGTCAATATTTCTACAGTCAATTTCTTCTCAAAACCAGTTAATTTCTATCTGGGGCGCCCTCGATCAGTCACATCTGTTCTTTATATGCTTTCAAATAATCATATAATTACCAAAATTTCCCAAAATTTCAAAACCTAGGAGATTGTATTCGCATAGTTCTACCGGACTAGGAATCCTAGAGGTGCGCTCTAAAATATGCATGAGTGTAATTTCGGCGGCAAACCAGAGCTTCCTGCATTTGATTAATGTTTCATTAGTAACGGAAATAACTCTCCGCAGACATCTTGGCGTTTTGAGACTATATATCTTCAAACAGGTTAAAAAAATCCGAGATCTCAAAATACCTCAACAAAATAACAACTTGTTATGTAGCCTCAAAAATACCATCTGCATAATGAGGATACCACTTGATTGCCGCTAGGTACCCTTGGGAGGGCCCAAGTGTATTGAATGATTATATTTTGGCAATTTGAAGACGAAAATTGTGTAGGATTGGTTTTCAATTTTTTTAATAAAAAAAACTGATTTTTTTAAGCAATTTAACTCGATAAAATATGCCGATTTTCTATATGCCTAAAGACATATGTACATAAAAATATAAGAGTAAGAACTAAATTACCCATTGTGTAGTTGATTTGACCTATATTATAAAAGTGAATACATACAAATTTGTACCTCTACGTCGTGTAATCTTTTATCGTTTCGTTTTACATTTGCCCTCTCAACCGCTGTACCTTTTTTTGTTTCGTAATAACCTTCCAATGTGAAACTTATTGCTGGAAAAACGAATTTATGAAAGCTGTAAAATAACTCTTTAAAGTCGGTATTACTTTTGATTTAAAATTGTTTAGCTTTTAATATAAATACCGTTTATAATCGCTTAAAATTGCATTAAAATTCGCTAAGCCGTTTCGGAGCCTACTCTAAACAAGCCTTAGCATAAATATTCTAAAAACTTTTACTTATTATGAAAGCTCTACAGTTAGTTACTAGTAACAATTATATTTATGATTGTAGTTTATGAAATTTAAGTTCTATTTTCCATTGTCTTTATCGTACTTGAAGCCCACTGAAATTTTAGCAAGTTTAGCCGTTCGAAATATTTGGTTTTTTTTTGAATGAGTAGGTACATACATTATATTCGTTTTTTATGATTTGGTCATAACAATACAAAATCTATGTAAATCTTCTATCTAAATAAAAATCAATTTACACATGTATGATGGAGCATCTCTTGAGAACGACTAGACCAATTTGGCTGATTTATAGGGTTCCGTACCCAAAGGGTAAAAACGGAAACCCTATTACTAAGACTCCGCTGTCCTTCCGTCTGTCTATTTGTCCGTCTGTCACCAGGCTGTATCTCATAAACCGTGATAGTTAGACAATTTAAATTTTCACAGATGTTGTATTTCTGTTGCCGCTATAACAACAAATACTAAAAAACAGAATAAAATTAATATTTAATCGGGCTCTCATACAACAAACGTGATTTTTTTGCTCGTTTTTGCTCGATATTGATAACGGCAACGGGTAGACGCTTGAAATATTCACAGAATATTAAATTATATTATTCACTTTAAAAATAAATAATTAAATAAAAATAAAGTTATATTTAAGGGGGGCTCCCATACAACAAGCGTGTTTTTATTTTTGCCGTTTTTATAGATAATGGTACGGAACCCTTCGTGCGCGAGTCCGACTCGCACTTGGCCGTTTTTTTTTTTGTTGTGTTCGTAATTGTCATGACAAGGTTTTTTGGGAAAGAAAAGTTGAAAAAATCGGGAAAAACTGACTATGCTATTTTCTATGGGATTTTTGTATGAATTAAGTCAATATGGGCTCCACGGCGAAGCCAGGGCGGAAAGCTAGTCTTTATATAAAAAAAATATTTGATCGAACATATGTTTTAAAAATGTTACTGAGCTCATAGCATAGTTTTCATGAATTTCACTTGAGACCTCTCTTTAAAAGTATACAAGGAATGCATAGTATTTGATATATTTTACGTAATATAGCGACAGGCCCGACTTCGCACGGGTTCGAAACACTTTAAAAAGATAATTGCGATGGTTTCATCACAAAGAGTCGTCGGCTCTGGTAGTGCCAAGCAGTAATTCCACATGTAACTAATTGTAGGAAAATTTTCAAAATTTACTCAGCGTTTCAAATGCTAATAGGCAAATATGCAGATATACAAAAATTCCAAAACCAATTCTAAATTGTAAAAAGAAGGTAGGTATACTTATCACATCCCACATTGTTAAATCACAGTAATTGTTTATTTAAAATATTATAATTACAATAATTTTGTGGTTTATTTATAAAAATATAGGTCAAGTGCTAGTCAGACGCTCACACTGAAGGTTCTGTAAAATTAACAGATTTATTTATTTTCTTCAGCAACTATGTCTAATATATTATTTACTGTTTTTTCATCCACTATCAACGAATAGATTCAGATTTTTGGATTACAAAGTTTCGATCTCTCGATTCCCCACACGATTAAAACAAAAGAAAAATCAATGTCTCTACATACGGAATCCTAAACATTGATGATCATAGTCGACCACTTGAAACATAGGAGGGATTTACATAGATTTACACATGAGAATATTTTGAATATTCTTTTCTCTAAATAAACACTTTTATCTGCTAGCATCTCCACAAATATTTTCCCTCTTATTATATATTTCGTATAAAATCTTGGCATACCGCAGTCAATATAAACAGACTACACGAATGTAGGTAATATTTCTTAGATTTATCTCAACCGTAAGACCACCTACGCCACTCTACCAAAATTTCCTCGCAGATTTATGTTTCCCGTCCATATATTATTGCATATAAATAGTCATTTCATAATAATTTTCAGTGTAATATTTCCTTCAAACATACGTTGGTATGATTTAGATTTTTGATAGTTATGAATCATAATGATACGAATCTATACTATTTGCACTGAAATTGTTGAAATACTTACGTCATATTTTAAAAATTTCCACGGGCGATGCCGGGGCTTAAACTTTCTTCCTTCTCTCAGTGCAAAATCGTATCTCTATATTGTTACTCAAGCAAATAATAATTGTTTTATTATGTAAGAAAATTTTGCAACTTGCGCTTTGTACTAAGAGATCCTGCGACCTTAAAATAACTCAATATAGCTTGCCCCTCCTTAAATAATCTCAATAATATCATTAGATTAATGAAGAATCTATCTACCTGCAATAATCAATCATTCACGACTTCTGAAAAGTACTTCATACCTGTAAGTACTTTTTTCAGTCAATGTAACTAATTTAGTAACATAGCTATATTAAAAATTCAGGATTTTCTAGTAGAAAATACTGTCTTGGTGCTGCACAGATACGAAATCACTCGCCTGGTATATTAGTGTCTAGAAATGTTCTCAAGATGGTAGTGAATTTTACCGCACAAGTACATATTTTCCTGGTTTTCATTCGGATATATTTTTCTCAGCAATTCCCACTGGTTTCACGTAAGGCTAGAAACAATTGTCAAAGATTCGCTCTGGGAAGTGATGAGTACACTGTGAAACTATATTTAAGTAGGTATACCTAATGTATACGAGATAGAGAAATACATATTTCATTATTTAAAATCGACGACATGGTTCATTAGATGTTCTAATGAACCATGTCGTCGATTTTAAAGATAAGCTGCATTCATAGATTTTCAAAATATATTTACACTACTGGGTAATAGAACCCGGTAATTTTTGAACAATAATATTAGTTATTTTATTATAAAAAATATTGTGTGGATTGTTGGTATGAAACCATGTGTCTACAATTTCTGAAAGTGCGTCGGTGGCCTAGCGGTTATAACGTCTGGTATTAACTTGGAGGACCACGGTTCGATCTCGGCCATGTACCTACCAATGGGTTTTCTATATAAAAAAAAATGTACATAATCCGACAAACCACACTTGGAGGGTTTTCTATCTAAATATACATCAACACAACTAGCCATTTTTTTATCCTCTAAGGAAACTGCCGACAGAATTGAAAACTAAAAAGTATAAATAACAGCGGTTTTTAATTCATAAGTATATAAAGTATAATAATGCCATGCCACATAGCGAGCATTTTTCTCTTCAAAATCTAGGTCCGGACCGAGAATTGCAATTGGAAGCCAGTACACGAGTTTTTTGCCCGCAAATTCTCGGGCCGGGCAATTCATGGCCGGCCTTTGTGCGAGGAGCATATCCGTGACGATTTTCGCTAAAGAAGTTTTCACTTCAATTAAAAAAATATTCGGGAGTTTTGTCGTTATCAGTTCTCATGTAGATTTTTTATAAATATGTACATATTTTGAAAAAGCAGTTTATTTTATAATTAAAATCGATGACATGGTTCCTTAGAATTTCTCTATCTCCTAATATAAATATAGTTTCAGAGTTCCCCATACTAACCGTTCTCGATGTTATATGGTAGCATGGTTATTTAATTGTTTAAATATCAGACTATTTTTTGTAGAGCATGATCTTGCAATACCTATCTCTGCCAAGGAACAAAATCATAACTGTGAATATCACATCCAAATCCATTCCGTTGTATATGTGTGTCTGTCTGTGGTATCGTAGCTCCTAAACAGATCAACCAATTTTAATTTAGGTTTTTTTGTTTGAAAGGTGATTTGATCGAAAGTGTTCTTAGCGAAGATTCATGAAAATCTGTTCAGCCGTTTGAAAATCATTAGCTATTTTCTAGTTGTTGAAGATATGTGAACAACTTCTACTGGTCTGATCAATTCGAAATTTAGTATACTGTGACTTCAATGATATTACAATAACATGATAACCTGGACCTGATACTGCAGCATCATCTGGAATCAGCTGGATACCCAACTGCTCACCAACTAGGGGGTTTTCAATTTTTTTTTATTTCTATGCTATTAGCCTACAGACGCCCATTATTTCGTTGTGTTCCAACAGATACTATGCAAGTTTACTGTTAGATTTACTTTATTGCCTTAATTAAGATTTTGGAATTGTGCCAATAACCACGATGGACGGTGGGTTTCATTCATTTATACCTTACCGATATTCAAGACAAAATACCGTCTGGGGTATATTTGTTTTACATTTTACTACCACAAAGAGTAAAAAGGAAGTTATTTTAAAAATGTAAGAGACGTTAGGTGCAACATACAAAATTTATGACGACAACGGAACGATAGAGGGATCAATTTGATTGCTGTCCTCGAGAAACCGTCTCATCCATAAAATTTATATCGTGAATCTTAATATTTCAAACACTAAAGACCTACGGTACCCTGAAAGGTCCCTCAATTTACTGAACTTTCAATAAAGATCTCATTGATTTCAATGGGCAGTAATGTATCTATGACTTTATCGGGAAACCTTCTAATATTTCCTCAAATTTATGGGGGTTCAGCCTTTTTTCTTGTGGCTTTATTCAATTCCGACGAATATTCAGATTGAATTTATTGTTCGGTTACAGTGGTCAAATCGAGTTATTTACTATAGAATTAAAGCTGGGAAATTTAATTTTGTAATGGAAACTGCCTGTAAATTATTTGAATTGATTTAGAAAATTCTATCTGTACGTCAAAAATATTATTATATAATATTTTTTGTATTCTTTACACTCACCCCGATGGCAATATCTTTACGATGCTGATGTTGCAGCCAGGTAGTAGGTTCACTATGCAACTCCTCAATTGTCAAGAGTACAATATTATCATAACCCATTATATACTAGAACTAGTGAGATGTCGCATTGCAATGTCTTCTTCTTTTATTATGGCTCCACCAATGTTCATCGGTGATTTGCCAATGTCAAGTATTTATAGCATTTATAGTGTTTATAGCCGATTAATCGGTGTTTAAGACAATCCCGCCGACCGCGATATGTCTTATTAGTCGTCGACTAATCACAACCGTCACAGCAATGTTAATTTCTGAAGACGTTATATGACAGCATTTAGCATACCTAGATGCATATTATTTAACTACCTATATATCAAATAAGCTGGTCAGAATACTAATTATTTTTAAAATAATATAATTCTAAATGAAAAATTGTTGTTTGTAAGCGCATCACTTAAGAACGGCTGGACCGATTTGGATATGTTTTCTAAATGTTCGTAACAAGGTTTTTTGGAAAAGAAAAATTGGAAAAGTTGTCCGCATAATTCGGGAAAACTGAAGTATTTCTATAAGATTTTTGTATGAAGTCAAAATCATAATAGGTGATGAAAGTTAATATGGGATATAATATTTGAAAAATTCTAAGCCTGAGGATAATACTAAATATACTCATATCACAGTTTCAATATCATAAAACATAACTACATTCCTTTAGGGAATAAAGTATGGAGACTATGCTAACGATGTCACGGGCAAAGTAGTTTAAAACCCAAGGTAGAAACTTCGTCGCCTGGAGGTGAGAATTAGCGATGAACACTTAGTAGATGGAAATGCCGCAGTCCGCGTCAGTCGAGACACGTCACGGAGGCATGTCAGATCAGATAATGCTCTTGGGATTATACGCACCGTGGCACAAGCTTCTCTGACATGCAGCGTTATGTAATATCAATTTACATATTCTGTTTTTTTAATATTCAGTGTATACTATGACAAGGAGGCTTATAAAATTTAATGTTATATTGCTTGGATACCCTAAAGGCAGATGACACGGTTCCGGGAGCCGTAAAGCAACTTGTGAATATAGGTATAATATTTACCGTCATAATACTGCGGCGCCCAAAAATGTATCTATTTTGTACCAAAAAAATTCTAAACGGTTACCAAAATGGATGAATGGTCACCAAATTACGTTTCCTAAAATTTTATGAAATTTTTTTTATTTATTATTTTTGGTATTATTGACTACCATAAAAATATATAGACGCCTTTAAAATACACTTTGTACTTAATAAATTTTATACTAACCTAACCTAACCTACCTACCTTACTTGGTGACCATTTATCCATTTTAGAAACCAAATAAAATATTAGTACAAGGCGTGCGATTTTTCTGATGTTTTTTCTATTATTTTGGATCATAATATGATATACTTTAGGACACTTTTAATAGTGTCAATTATTTTATTTGGAGTTGTTTATTTTATTTGGTGCCTAAGCTTAGAGTCTTAAAAATATTTTTGGTGTCCGCGTAAATTATACCCTAATACTATCGTGACTCGAAGCAAAACTTATTACAAATATTATCGGGATTCGAATTCTGGTAGTGTGACAAACCGCTAGGTTTGCCTGTTTTTAAATCGTGTGCAATAATAAAAAAGCCAAGCCAAGCGAGTCCGAAGGTTTCCGTACACTCAATAGTACCTATGGACTAAGGTCCCACCAAGTTTCACGCCCCTGTATGGCGCAGGAACAGAGTCCTCACACTTATCCGGTTTTTCATTATTATAGTTATATTAGTTAGACGTTTGTATGTATTGCCATTATTGCCATTATTAAGATCGAGCAAAAAACACATGTTTCTTGTATGGGGTCCCTTTAATTTTTAACTTTATTATAATTCAATTATTTGTTTTTATAGTTTTCAAGTGTCCACCTATAACGGTTCAAAAGATACAGCCCTGTGACAGACAGACGGACGGACAGTAGAGCCTTACTACCTAATAGGGTTTCCGTTTGCACCCTTTGGGTACGGAACCCTAAAAAGTCCTATTCGTCCAAGAGTGGAAATGTAAAATATTTTTTTGTTGTTTGTAGAATTAGGGTTGCGATATGGCATGTGTCGAGTGTCAGCCACACAAAAATAGGATTCCGAAATATGTCAGTAATTTACCGAATTGTATCCATGGGCTTCATGTATGGGCTTTTTTAATAAATGTTGATACTCTATATACGTCTCTCTTTGGGCTGCAGAAATACATATTATGAGTGATTTTGAAGACCCTATCTCGTTTAGTTTAGAAGCTAGAGGCCCGTGACAGACAAACAATAGTATTCCCTTTTTACTGAACCCTAAATATGTATCAAATCTAAACATCATGAATTTTTTATTTTTACCACATTTCGTACTTAGGAATTAGTTCATTTTAACATAGGCTTACTAATTACTAAGCCAAACATGTTGACAAAATATAAATAAAATCTTAATCTATTCAAATTCAAGGCTCCAAAGTCATATGTCATCTCCAGTCAAATCCGCTCCGTCGTGTCGACGTTCACGGAATATTTATTCAGAAATCTGCATACCTTAAACGAAAATACTACTAGGTATATACTGAAGCGAGCAATCATTCAGATTATTTGAATGCTAGAAAATTTCTGAAGGTGCGTCGGTGGCCGAGTGGTTAAGACGTTTCGTATTTACTAGACAGACCACGGGTTGGATCAATGGGTTTTTTAATTAAAAACCTATATAAATAACCCGACAAACCACACTTAGAGGCTTTTTCATCTAAATATATATCTCAACAGAACTGGCAACTCATTAGGTATAGCTTCACAAATACCATCGGCTAAACGAGGGAGACTTGGTCTTCCGCTGGGTACCCTGGGACCGTAACACGGTTTCGGGAGCTGTAAGGCAACTCGTGAAGAAAGAAAAAAAATCTTTATCTGTATAATTTTTGTATTGCTGCTTACCTTGGGCAATTAATTTTTTTTATGTTCGAAGCTCTTTGAGATTATCAAGTATTATCAGCCGTTTCGTTGTATTCAAATAATAGTTGGTGTAAACATCCCACTTTCACATAATAATATACAATCCTTCATGAAATAGTATATCTACAGGTAACTTCTGTAGCAACATTATAGTACCTTAAGTAGGCCACACATTGGTCCGGCATCGCACCGAAAATTTCCCATTCCGCCCGTCGGATGATCTAGCTAGGCGGACCGTTCGTTACAAGAAAAGAATTGGAAGAGTCGCGCCGTGTGGCCACCTTCACTAATAGACTTACCACTATTGCAAACACCAGGCGGTGGTAAGAGTCATTTGCAATAAAATAATGCTAAGATATTAACATGTGCTTTAATGACTCCTCGTGCTTCGAAGAGCACGTAAGGCGTCCGACACTTCTTCTTAAAATCACAGTTATTTATGTCTGTTAAAGAAGTGACACATCTAGGTAGGTACATGTGTAGCAACGGGCTGCCAGCTTTTCTGTTCAACTGGCAAAAAGTAGTACCGCAAGTTAAATGCCGTGAAGGTGTGTTATTGTTTAGAGGTTTTGATATTTGCAGTGATAGTGAACAGATAATCTTATGCACGGTTTTTTGTCTGTCTGTCTATTTGTATGTATATTTATCACGAGCGAAGCCGGGGCGGAACGTTGTAACTCTAAGCTTTGATGTAAGTATAGTTTAGTAAAATATGTAAATTAAATGTCTATAGCTAAACTGAAAATAGAACATTAATAAAGAAATAATTTCCTTCATAAGACTTGACAAGGTGTATAAATAGCACATAATATACTCTCACAAATTTAGGTTCAAGGAATTTCGTCTCCTTTAATTTATGATATAACATTCATTTGTAAAACGTTATAAACGTACTTTGAGCAAAGTTTTCCCGCAGAGGAAAAACTTCGACTTGCGAAAACAAAAGATTTGTAGCTAACACAGATTTTTCGAGACAAGAGTTAAAGCGGGAAAAGTGCAAACTATGAAGTTGTGTTTGGTTATTTTTCTTGAGAATAATGAGACTATGTCTACAAAAAAAACCGAGCACTGTGGAACCGGTACCCTTACCCAGCGGGAAACTTGACCAATAAGGTCCACACTTGCTGTGCGTCCCTATATTATAGTCTGAGGTCCGAGCGTAGACAGAGTATTAAAATGTCTATTTGGTTACGCTGTGTACGCTCAGACGCACAGCAAGATGTTTAATCTGTGGGGGGTGAAGACGCCTCATCCATGAGGTATTTTGAGGTCGAAATATTCACCCATCCTTAGAACTTCTGGTCTTAACAAATCAGTCTATTTATTGGTCCTGAAATTATTGAAACCATGAAACTAGATTAGGTCTACTAAATATTGTGAAAGTTTGATTATTTGTTATTCCATCAGGTCGCTATATCTAATTATATGAATTTGTATAAATCGAGTTTAAAAAGTAGGGAGCTAGTAATTTTCTTTTACATAATATGTTAGTTTCATCTGTAACTAACTATGTATGTAAACAAATCTTGGAAGTCGAATTTAACCAACTTGTAATTGTCGTATCGATTTGTAAATTTGCAAGTGTATAATTCGAATGACAATACAATAATTTGGTTGTATGTGCGTTACTGACAAAAACTGTGCTTTTTAGTATTCTAATAAACTATTAATTATTCGTTTTGTTTGTCATCTCAATTATTATTGAACACAGAGTCACTTACCGACAGAATAATGACCCACTTGTCCTGCTAAAAGCACACAAACGGTTCAAGGGGCTTAAAGAAATTCAAGAAAATTGTGGTTAAATTCGAACGGAGTTCCTATGGTTAAAACCGACCTTTCAAACATTGATTAATATTAATGACTTCCTCTGAAAACTAATTTGAGTGGATAATGGACCTTTTGTATCTTCTGAAAAAGTAATTTCAACGAAATGCTCACCGACACCCCAATTAGAATATGAAAAAGTTTACATTGAACAATTTTTCGATTAATCACAACATTTACAATAAATTATCGAGACGTTTCCTTCAAACAAGGCTCGTGTTTGAAAAATATCTTGTTTTCGGAAATAGAGCGTAAATCCCCTCATTTGTACATTTAAACAACGGTATTGGTTGATCGACTTTGCGAAAAAATACGATGCATCATTAAAATTGTTTGCCTCATTAATAACGATTTTTGATAAGTGCGTGCTACAATGATTTCAGCTAAATTAATGCCTAATTTAACAAGAAAATTATCTATCTATCTATCATCACGCTTTTTATCCCAAAAAATTTGGTTTATTTATTTTGCATTTTTGATGTGTAATATCTTTCCTGCAATCTGTGGGAGTGATTTCGTGAAAAGAGACGGAAGTGTATAACGGGAAGCCGGGGAAGCACACGTTATTTGATTTGACCAATGAGCGCGCGCGGATTTTCCGAGAGGTTGGTACTGTCAGCCAACAGTGTGTATGTGTGTGTCGAGAAAGAGAAAGGGAAATACCACCTATACTTCCTATTCAATAAAACCAACTGAAAAAATAACGGCTATTTCACTTCGATATATTGAATAAGTAACTATATGCCAAATTACAGTGACATTTAGGTGGTATTTTATCCCCCATACACATTACCATGTAGATTTAGAAGATTGTATGTAGGTAACTACGATAAGAAAATATAAAAAATGGTAATAACAGACGTCTATTAAAGTTAAGTCAGTAAATCAAAGAAAATCTTCACAAAGCATTAAAGGATAAAGACTAACTCGCTGTCAGTTCTCAGAATTATTTGGCTTTATTTTTCCAATAAAAGATAAGGAATTGGCTTAGGCATTGATGATTTTTTTACAAAGATAAACATTTCGAACATCTTGCTAATACGTCTCCCTGAACCGTGTTACAAGCCCCAGTGGAGACTACTTCCACATTTAGCTAATTATGTTTTGTCTACATAACAAGTTGTTTAAAGTTTATCTGGTTCTGATTTGTCGAATTAAGTGCATTTCTTGATGTGTGACCAATGAGCGCGCGCGATGGTAATGTTGGCCGTCAGATGGTACCAACCCATTTTCCGAGAAGTTGGTACATCAGCCAACAGTGGGTGCGTGTGTGTGACGAGAAATAGAAAGGGAAATAGAGAAGGAGAACGCATTAGTTATGCGCTTAACCTACAGTGTTGTGTACAGGATATAATTATTACCAAGGTGAGATGTCAGATGTTACACATCATATGCAACTACTGTAAGGCTCGTCCTTTTTTAAAGTGAAACATCTATACGCTATCTTACCAGACTTATCTTATTTTATATATATATGAGTACCTATATTTTTAGTACCTAGATACTTCGTACTTGATCTTCGTTGAGGTATTTTTCATTTCTGCTGTCTGTTATGTTATTTTTTATGATATTATAATTCTTATTTAATTCTAAGTAGGTAAGGTACTTTTCTCTTTAATCTAGATTTTAGACAAATTACTAGAAAAATATGCCAGTCGCAAAGTAAAATAAGTTTTTAGATGGCAAAGTTGTGAAACTAGAGACAATAACATTTGGTTATTCTGTTTCCCAGGTATCTTAAACGAACCAAAGTTTGACTTGTTTGTTTTGTAATCACGAATCCTCACATGTGAATTCAGAATATTAACTAGGACAGAACTTAGTTCAAGTGTTCATGGGCGAAATGTATACCAAACCATCTATAATTGTTATAATGGTTATATTGGCATTGACAAATACTAATTTGATTGATTTGGCCGATTCAATATCTAATTTGATAGGCATGTTAAAATATATTGAGTTTGAGCTTTGCCTGTGATACCTTCTGAAATATGTTTCCGGGATAAAAAGTAACTCCTTAGTAATCTTAAGAATTCTGAAAGAAGGCCAAACAAACATATATACTTTCGTTTTTATATAATACTAGCTGTGCCTTGCGGTTGCACCCGCGTTAATGATTACTGCACAGCTCCTATGGGTCGTAGCGTGATGTTATATAGCCTATAACCTTACTTAGAATTGGGCTATCAAATCAATAATTTTTCAAATCCGACTTTTAGTTTAAAGATTAGCGCGTTCAAATCTTAGCGTTAGCTTTATTATTAGAATGTATAAATTACTTATATTTGGCTTATTCTTAATACGTGAATAAATAAGCACGTTAATCCGTAGTTCAGTTGTAACGATGCATTGTAATTTCGTCATGTACTTTTTCAATTTGCAATTCAATAAAAATTGTCCCTTAGGAATGAGATATTTTCCGGGATTTCCGGGATAAACAGTTGCCTATCTCGCTCTCAGGACCTCCAAGTATCTCTGTGTAAATGAGGTTGATGGAAACTGGAAAACGTATGATTAATAAAGAATGGACGATTTTCATTGCAATCGAACTAACTAATGTCCCCTTACCAAACATGAATTTAATTTTGCGAATATTTTACGAAACGGTTTGTTCTATTTTTACAGGAGTTAAACCGCAGGCAATAACTAGTCTCGATATAATTTTGAAATCAAGAGACATGATTTGTCTGTCATTGTTTAGTTGAATACAAGAAACAAGTCTATATGTGGTATTTTGAAAAAGATCAAGGAAATAATATTATTGCGAAAACGCGAATAGCGAAAATATGAGAAAAGTTGATGGATTATATGAAATGTGAAACGGACATAAATCTGAGATACGTATTGTTTCAATCCTTTTTTTATAAGAACACACTTATTTCTTGTGGTTGAAAAGAAAACATATTTTTATTACATACGTTGTAATATGTGAAAATGACTTTTATTTTAGACAAGCTTCTGTCCGGGAAAACCGCGTGGATACAAAAAGAAATAATCACGTGGCTGTAATTTGCCCCTCCCCTGCCCGCTTTCGCGGTATAAAAAGTAGTGTATGTCATTATCTGACCCCTAAACTACCACTATGAAAAAAATCATGTCGATTCCGTGAAAAACAAAAACAAATCTATCCCACGGGAACCATACATTTTTCCGGGATAAAAAGTAGCCTATGTGCTATTCCAGACTATAATCTATAGCTGTGCCAAATTTCATCCAGATCCGTTCAGGTTTTGGCGTGATGGAGTAACAAACATAAATACATCCATACAAACTTTCGCGTTTATTATATTAGTGGGACTAGTTTTTGCCATCGATTTCTCCCGAAATGAAATAATTTATTTGCTAGGACTTTTCAGACATTATTAATTGCGGTTATTCGTTTATATAAATTAACTTCGCATTGCTCATTTCCATAGGTGTAGCGTAAACATGCACTCAATGAGTTTTGTTTTACAAATATTGATAAGCCAATTTGGTAAAGAAAATCATTGTATTTAAAATTAAATTACTAGCGACTCCGCACGGACATAGAACTTGTTTATGATATATCAATTTTCACGGGAAAATAAAATATTTTTCAACAAATCACATCGATTGGCGTATAACGTCGGTGGCCGAGTGGTTAAGACTAGGCAGACCACGGGTTTGATACCGGATCCCGGCCATGTACCTACCAATGGGTTATTTAATTTAATGGTCTTCCGCTGGGTGCCCTGGAACCGTAACACGGTTTCGGGAGCTATTAGGTAACCCGTGAGGAAAGAAAAAAAAATAAAAAAATAAACAAACAAACACAATTTCGCATTTATATTATTATTTATGATTCACCATAAAATATCTCTCGAATTATTGAACATAAAAGCCTCACTCACTCAAAAAAGTGTATTTAAAAATACTCACACAATTTCGAAAGTACCTTGGCATGCCACCAACAAAGTAGGTACTATCATTTAGGATCATGCAGCGAAAACTTATAACTAACATTACTGTTCATATAATTTATTCAGGACATAATCTCAAAGTCCTTGTTAACGTCGTTTTTGACGAATATATTATGACGGCAATATGGTCGTACTGCCACAGAGTAATCATGCGTCGGCAATGTACAGAGTGTTGACTTTGCTGTCATGGCTGGGAAAGTGATCAAATAAAAGAAAATGACAAAATTCTCAATTCATATTTTATGTAGGTATGTTCCCCGATTACTTGAAGACACCTGGGCCAATTTCGATTTTTTTTTTGTTTGAAAGGGTATACTTTCAAGGTGGTCCCATGGTCTTCAGGTCAAAATCTGATGATAGGATCCTGGAGAAATCGAGAACTCTTCAAATTTTATATACACACTTGAAGCGATTTGGGTATTTTTTTATAGTGACTTGTGCATTTGCTTTCGGAAAGCACACTTTCAGTGCTAAATTTTTGAAGTCGGTACACTTTTTTTTAAAGGCAATTATTATTATTATTAAATCGAGTTTAAGCGCCTTTAAGTCATCACTCTGTATGCGACCTTCATTTACTCTGTGATAACGCATAGTTATTATCATAAATTAATTTCTAAACAACCGCTGAAGGACATTTATTCAGGTACAATGAATTAATTAACACGTACGAGTGGATTTCTAGTATAACTAACCAACAGTAAATCAAACTAGAACGTATTTGCACATTGTACCATAATTGACCGGTCACTCGCATGACAACGCGTGCATAATAATAATGAATATTTCAGATCGTCTATAACTCTATTATTTATAAACGGCCTTATATTTTACGACGTGGTTGATAAGTGCGGACTGAAACACTTGTTCTTAAAGAAAATTAACTCACTTTATTGTAAACTCTTTGCAAATTAAGTTTGTAATACACATATTCACTGTAAAGTTACAATCTTTACAAATATATTTGTAAGTATCTATGGTCGTTTCGAGCCTTTTGTCTAGCGCATTTTTCTTTTCATGATTTAATTTAAGGAGTGGGTAAGAAGGTAGCGCAGACCACAGGTTGGACTCCCACAGCGACCATGCAACCAATGAAACAATAATGTCCCATCTCAAAATAACTCTACAGAACTGGTCACTCGTTATGTATAGCCATTAGCGCGGGTGCAACCGCAAGGCACAGCTAGTATAATATATAATAAGTAATAAGGTGCGTCGGTGGCCGAGTGGTTAAAACGTCTGGTATTATCTAGGCAGACCAGCACGGATTCGATCCCGGATCCCGGCCATGTACCAATGGGTTTTTTTAATTAAAGACTTAGGTCATTATTCATAAACGTATTTTAGCAACGTTTTAGTTAAAATATGTTTTGTCACTCTCTAACAAACCTGTCTTTACTAATAATAGAAAGAAACAAAACACATTTTAACAAAAATGTTGCTAAAATACGTTTATGAATAATGGCATTAATATGTACATAATCCGATAACCCACTTTCAGTATAGAGGCTTTTCTATCTAAATCGCATCATTACATTAATCACAAACGACATCGGCTAAAAGAGGGAAACTTGGTCTTCCGCTGGGTACCCTGGAACCGTAACACGGTTTCGGGAGCTGTAAGGCAATCCGTGAAGAATGAAAAAAAAAAGAAGAAGATAAAATATGTAATCAATATTCGGTATACAATCTAGAAAAAATATATATCATACCTGATTAATTCTTACACTGTTCTAATAAAAATATTTAATATTTTACACTTACCAGGCATTAAAATTTAAAATACGATTATAGTATATGAAATGAAAACATTAAGGTTTTCAGCTTTTGCATACAATAATGCCTTCGTACATTTTCAATCATATTTTCCATCGCGCTGCAGTTTCTCAGAAAAATTGCACATTGAGCGCCGTAGTGTGCTTAAATTGTAGAGGAACGCTCCATCTACATAAAATATTGCAAGTCTTTATTTATTTCCAGCACTTTACTTACACAAGACGTCATTTGCTTGCTATTATTTCATATTTAACGTTTGTCTTAGATTTTTTTTTCTACAATTTATTCACAGCTTTGAAAGCATTACCTATATTATTATTAAATCCCTTCGTTTTCAATTGGCAAAACTTATACCTCAACCTGCCATATTATAATCTCCTCTATAAACTTGCAACTTTTCGACATTATGACTACTCCTCTTAGAAAGCATATGGGTGTAAACACAAAGGAAGCCAGTTGCCTGCTTTCGGCGTGCCAGCTCAAAACTTGTTGGTATAGTTAACCATACCACATTAAAGTTTTATTTAACGTTAAATTATGTCTACATAATTTATTTTCATTAGATAAATTGTAAAATATATTTCTACTAATATTATAAACGAAAAATGTTTGTGATGATGGATGGATATTTGTTACTCCTTCACGCAAAAACTACTGTACGGATTTTGGTAAAACTTTACAATGTTATAGCTTATAAACCAAATAGCACATAGGCTATAATAGACAAAAAGAAGTCCGCGGTAGCATACCATATTGTAGCCGTGCGAAGTCGGGGGCGGAGTCACTAGTATTTAAATAACACAACTAATCAATCTAAAAATGACACTTTCGTTTCAGTCGAATGGCCTTGAACAGGCCAAAACGTTCATGTCCAACAAGGACCGGCCAGAGATAGCCCGGGGCCGAGAGGTCCGGCCCAACAATGTGCGTGCAAATTTGCTATGCCGGGCAAAGACAAGTACACAGAATTTGCTCGCACATTGTTGGGCCGGGCATGCCCTGCACAAGAATGCCGAGCAATTTGCTTGGCCGGACAAAGACAAGTACACAGAATTTTCCCGCACATTGTTGGGCCGGACCTCTCGGCCCCGGGCTATCTCTGGCCGGTCCTTGTTGGACATGAACGTTTTGGCCTGTTCAAGGCCATTCGACCGAAACGAAAGTGTCGCTGTCAAAATGTATGCTAACCCCACAGAGCAGATGATCAGTCGTGGGGATTTTTAACCTAAAGTTTTTTTTAAAAAACGCCACAAGTTTCTTTCTTCACGGTTTTTATTTTTGTTTTTTTGTTTTCTATAATTGAACTATACCTATTTGCGCCGTTTGTTAGACTCTGCGATTTCCGCCGCAGCTTACGTTTGATTAATGTTTCCCTGAGATGAGACGTGTCAATGCGCGTGGCATCTACTTTCTACCTACTATCCCATCTATAGACGCATTAGCCCTTTTCATGGTGTCATTGAGGGAGCTGTGGCGAGAAAGCCTACCTGTACTTGTTATTTAAGAAAGTCCGTTAGTTCCAAATTGATCAACTTCCATTCCACATGTACATATTTTGGTGCTCCTAAACTTAGGCCTATACAAATTCTAAAACTTTTGTTATCCAAAAAAGTACCTTTAATTTAATATTGGAAGAATAAAAATTGTGCTGTAATGTGCGGAAGTTATGCTATCTTCACCGACATGTATCACGCTGGCTCGCCGAAAGCAGGCAACCTGCTTTCTCTGTGTACGTGCCTATCTGTTTAGTTGAGATTGAGGACTTCCGACTAAAGACGTCATGATATCGAATTAAAAAAAACAAGCGAGCCTTACAGTCACATAATATGATGTGTAACATCTGACATCTCACCTTGGTAATAAGCAACAATAACATCCTGAAAACATTAACACTTTATACACAACACTGTAGGTTAAGCGCACAGCTGATGCGTTCTCCTTCTCTATTCCCTTTTCTCTTTCTCATAACACACGCACATACTGTTAGCTGACAGTACCAACCTCTCGGAAATCCGCGAGCGATCATTGGTGAAATCAAATAGAGCGCGCTTCCCCGGCTTCCTGTTACACACTTCCGTCCCTTTTCACGAAATCACTCCCACATATTGCAGGGAGATTTGACTTTGTTTCAAAAGATCAACTAATTCACCTAATGCTATCTATATTTAATTCAATCAATCATAAAAACTTTTGTAAAGCAATCGGTTACAAAGTCAGTAGAAACTACGTCTACTTAACTCACAGTTCCACCGAGTTAGTTTTATGCAGAGTGCATTGAGTTGGGAAATCGATGGTGCAACTGGGAAATACAAGAACACTTCGCCCGAACAGAATCTGGCTACGGAATTATTGTTATTTCACCTGATAGCTAGATTTAAAGGAAATAACCAGCCGTCGATATATCTATGACATTTAAAATTAATAAATAAACTTTAAAAAAATGTGTACCGACTTCAAAAATTTGCACTGAAAAGTAAGAAATAATAAATATTTCGTCGTAGAATTTGAAGACGGTTGGTGCCTAATTAGAATACAAAATTAAGTAAGCATCTAAGAAGATAAATATCTGTTTAATATTATATATGTTTGTACTGATGATCGTAGGTTCCTAATGAATTGTCTAGATTAGTGAATTTGGAAAGTAAGTTGTTTTTTAATATTTATTATTTCTTACTTTTCAGTGCAAATTTTTGAAGTCGGTACACTTTTTTTTTAAAGTTAATTTATTTTTCCCTTTTAAGTGATTTTGTTGCCCAGTAAGTTGAGAGACAAATAATAACGCAAATAAAAAAAAATGAAAAAATAAAAAAAATACTGCTGTGGATGGATTTGAACCATTTGCATCCTAAACTGCACCATACCATACCATACCTTTACCCGTTAGACCACCGTCGATACAAAAATTTACAACTTCGTGTCAATAGCAACCGTTGCTAAGGCTTTTCTCTGATACATAATTTTCAGCCGTAAACAGAGACAAATTACTGAATTTCTGAAAAACTACTGAACCGATTTTCGTCATATGTCTGTGAGATAATGTCGAGAAATTATTATATCCTTAAAAAAATAAGTCGTTAAAATCGGTACATATTTCATTGAGATACTGATAATTTACTGTATAAAGTCAGTTTTTTCAAAATTACTGAAAAACTAATGAACAATTTTTATGACATAAAAATGGGACCAATCTGGAAGAATTATCTGTCGATTAAAAAAGAAATCATCAAAATCGGTTCATAAACGACGAAGTTATCCGCGAACACACATAAATAAAAAAATAAATATACGGTCGAGTTGAGTAACGTCTTTTTTTTTTAAGTCGTTAAAAAGGATGAATGCTATGATAGCGAAATTTCCGTACTGATTGAAAGGAACATTCCAAATTGTTTTTCAGTGGTGTTTCAGGATTTTTGAAAAAATATTTGCCGTTTCATAAAATTATAATATGGGGAATTGATTTTACACTTCAACCCCATTATGCTTATTTATCTATATATCTGTCATCACGCCTCGTATCCCAAGCAAGGTAGGCAGAGACAATCGAATGCCATTTGCTACGATTTTACACACCTCTTTCGCCTCTTTTATTTTAATTATACAGATGCTCGTATGGTATGCCTTTTTTAACAGCCAAATAATAAAAGTTTAGGAAATTAGATTCACCTAAATTTGTTTAATTGAATTAAAAGATTAGACTTTGTGTTTTCTCTCCGGAATCAATACTGTAAAACATTGAAAGTTCTTGAAGTGTAAAGAACTTACAGTTTCCTTTGTTACAGTAATCATTCACAAAGTTATTTAAGTTAAGTTTAAGACTTGCAGAAGAATGGATTGTGCTATATCTTAGCTTTCTAAAAGCTACGCTACAAATTCCCTTTTGATTCCGTAGATTCAAATTCTCTTAGTTTACTTAAAATAAATGTCTTAGTTACAATAGAACTTATAAAAAGACACTTATAGGCTTTTTGACCTCAAAATACTTTAACGAACCCAACTATTTATTAGGTAGCCTCAGTAAATAAATAAATAAATGACAACTGGGTAACTTTGGGGCCGATATAATGGTAAAAAAAGATATAATTATTATGTTTGTTATCTTTAAATCTATTTGAATAAAACAAATAGGTACTGAAAATTTGATCAAAATAATTTCCGAAGCTATGGATTAATTTTTGGACAAATAAAATCAGATATCATAATAATACTAGCGGACCCCTACCCCTACTGTTACCCCTACCCCTGCCCATACCCTACCACTACCACTAACTTTGTATATTGTTCATACAAGAATACTAAAATCGCGATGAAAAAAGGGGGGGCCCAATTTGGGGTAGGAGGATGAACAACCGACCTCTCAGACCTACTGAATATACACAAAAAAATTCATACCATACAAATCGGTCAAGCCGTTTCGGAGGAGTTTGGTTACAAACACTGTGACACGAGAATTTTATATATATATATATATACTGGCGGACCCGGCAGACGTTGTCCTGCACAAGCGTTGGCTTGCCTGCACTACTCCTACCCCTACCTTACCCCTACCCCTACCCCTACCCCTACCCCTACCCCTACCCCTACCCCTACCCCTACCCCTACCCCTACCCCTACCCCTACCCCTACCCCTACCCCTACCCCTACCCCTACCCCTACCCCTACTCCTACTCCTACCTCTACCCCTACAGGGTATGAAAAATTTACTTTTAAAAAAAAGTGTATCGACTTCAAAAATTTGCACTGAAAAGTAAGAAATAATAAATATTTCGTCGTAGAATTTGAAGACGTGCCAAATTAGGATACAAAGTAATAAACATTTAAGAATTATCTATGTTTGTACTGATGATCGTAGGTTCCTAATGAATTGTCTAGATTAGTGAATTTGGGAACTAAGTTATTTCTAATTTGGCACCAACCGTCTTCAAATTCTACGACGAAATATTTATTATTTCTTACTTTTCAGTGCAAATTTTTGAAGTCGGTACACTAATTTTTTAAAGTAAATTTATTTTTCCATTTTAAGTGATTTTGCTACAAAATAATAACGTAAATAAAAAAAATCGAAAAATAAAAAAAAATACTGCTGTGGATGGGATTTGAACCATTGGCATCCTGAGCTGCACCATACCATACCATACCAATAGCCGTTAGACCACTGTCGATACAAAAATTGACTACTTCGTGTCAATAGCAACCGTTGCTAAGCCTTTTCTCTGATACATAATTTTCAGCCGTAAACAGAGACAAATTACTGAATTTCTGAAAAACTACTAAACCGATTTTCGTCATTATGTCTGTAAGATAATGTCGAAAAATTACTATATCCTTAAAAAAATAAGTCGTCAAAATGGGTAGATACATATTTCATAGAGATATTAAGAAATATGTACTTATAAAGTCAGTTTTTTCAAAATTTCTAAAAAACTACTGAACCAATTTTCACTGACAAAAAATGGGACCACCTGTGAAGTATACCCTTTCAAACAAAAAAAAATCCAAATCGGTCCAGGCGTCTTCAAGTAATCGGGGAACATACATAAAAAAAAAAGATTCCGACGAATTGTAAACCTCCTCCTTCTGTTTTGAAGTTCGGTTAAAAATAGATTACGACCGATCGTGGGCCCTACCGAATATATACAAAAAAATCATAAAAATCGGTCAAGAAACGGAGGAGTATGGCAACTAATTTGTGACACGGGAATTTTATATATTAGAAGATATAGTTAATATACCTAGTTAGTTATAATATTATATGTTAGTATATTATACATAAACAGTTCGTTTTTACAGTGGGGTTAACATGTCCTGGCAAATCCATGTACCTGTCTTTTCCCGACCCAGCAATTTGCTCTGCATTCCTTGGCTGGCCATTGGTGGGGACACGCCGTTTTTGGCCTATAAATGATTTAATTAAAATATAGGGATCAGGGATATCGTAGCTTTCTATTCGTTGCAGTTTGAGAGATTGGATAAAAATATAGGAATTTGTGACTCGTAATAATTAATGGGATCCAGTAACATTCCCATTTTGTTCATTTACTATATATTTAATAGCAGTAACATTAACCATATTCAATTTCATAAGTAATTCTTATGAAAAGAATCATCATTAATTATATAGATTGAATCAATTGAACCTATGTAACACAATAATGTCTTTGATATTTTCCTCATATTATGATTCTTATGATTATTTCTTTGATTTAATGTTAGCTGATATTTATTTGTCATAATTAGATATCTTCTTCTTCCTCAGCCTGTATCCATCCACTGCTGGATGTATAGGCCTTCTCAGCATTGCGCAATTTCTCCCTATCCTCCTCAGTTCTCCTCTACGCTCTACCCTCTCTTTTTACTGTGTCATCACTCCACCTCGATGGTGGTCTGCTAACACTTCTGTGGCCCATTCTAAGTTTCCACCCTTGACGTCTATCTCCCATCGTGTCCTGTCCATCTCCACTTTAGTGTTGCAACTCTAGTTCCAATATCCACCACAATTTGTCTTCTCTCTTATTTGGACATTGGGTACTCGACTAATTTGATCTCATCTAGTATACGCGCCACGCACACACAAGGGAGTAGAGAAAGGCAGCGGAGAGGGGGTTTACCGTTTCACCATACGAGTCGTTCTTAACCCCAATACGCGCCTATAGATGTGTTTCACATCAAAAATAAAATATGTTTAATCTCCTATATACTTTTCTTCTTCTTTTATTGCGGCTCCACCAATGTTAATCGATGATTTGCCAATGTCAAGTATTATAGCTTTTATATTATTATGCCGATTAATCGGTATCTAAGATGATGCCGCCGACTGTGATATGCCCTATTAATCACTGACTAATCACAACTATCACAGTAAGACGGGATTAAACTGGATTCCCCACATATTACGGCGGGACGCGTGCGTTGGTCGCCATGGCATAGAATCCAATCTTCTATATTATAATAACTAAGATCTGTATGTCTTTTCCTTTAAAAAAAAATTGTCATTGATTTTGTGTATCTCCCAAAACAAACTTTTTAATATTTTTATATAAGTGACGTCACAGGCTAAGTTCTGTAATAATAAATCCTAATCGCCCCCGGTGTCACCCGTGCGTATATTTTGAGGCATACAAACATTCTCCGTAAATCAATTTAAATAATTGCACAAACAGTAATAAAATCGATCCAGTAGTTATTGAGTGCATAAGTGACGACACACAGGCCAACATTGATTTTTATATACATAGATGATTCATTCGCAACTGAATCTCCCGCTATTAATTAAGATAAGATAATTATTTTAAAGAGAAAAAGCACAGAAAAGGAAATTCGCGTTAAAAACTGATGCATTAAGGATAAGTGGTGAAAATACTCTGGAACTGTATTTTAACTTCGATCTATTTTAATGAAAATCTATTTTCCCACTGTAAGTATACCTAGGATCTAGGTACACACTTCTGTTAGTATCTTTTTAGGGATCCGTAGGTTAAAAACTTAAATATTTTAGTTCAATAAATTTTGCACAATTTTTCCAAAATATACTACAAAATTGGTCTTGTGGTTTAGATACACACGAAGCAAACTCAGGATCGACCAAAATATTTTTATTACTAGATTTCCGCCTCGGCCGTGGGATATCGTAGCTTTCTATTCGAAAAATATTTTTTTAGATCGATTCAGAAAAAAAGCCCTATCCCCATAATTTTTCTGGTATAAACTATTCCCATTTTTTCTGTAAATAATCCACCTGTGTCACTGTAATTTGGCATATAGATGCTTATTGAATATATCTAAGTGAAATAGCTGTTATTTTCTCAATGGATTTGTTGGAATAGGAAATATGGGTAATTAAACTTTGCCCCCGTTTTCTCTTTCATAATCTATCACAAAGCTCTTAACAACCCAAGACGTTTAATTGAAGGGTAATGGTATAACAGTGATTTAAAAAAATTGAAAGTTTTGTGATAGATTATGATAGAGAAAACAGGGGCAAAATATTCCTTTATTTTACTACTCATATTTCCTATTCGAAAAAACCAATTGAAAAATAACGACTATTTCACTTAGATCTAACTATATGCTAAATTACAGTGACACAGGTGGATTATTTACAAGAGAAATTGGGAATAGTAATATCCCCATACAAATTATCGGGATAGGGCCCTTAAAATTGACAGAAAGTCTCTTGGACGTATAAAGCAAAATCCACCAACTAAGTTTTAAAACGATCTCTGATTTGTCCAAAAACCTTTTTGTTGTCCAATTTCTGAAAGTTAACAAAACCATTAATTTTCACGTATTTGACAACTGTGTTTATTAATCGTAGATTAACTCTTGATCCATGTATGAGTTTGACAAATATCTGATTTACTTTCTTAGATTTTGAGAAATTGCACGTTAGAGATTGCTATAAAAGTTTTTTGGACAAATTAGAAATCGCTTTCAAAAGTCATAGATTTTGCTTATTGCCCATACCACTAATTTAGGATTCAATGAGTTTGTAGCTACTTGTATTTGACATTAAAAAAAACCGGCCAAGTGCGAGTCGGACTCACACACGAAGGGTTTCGTACATAGTTTGTATGTATTGCCTTTATTAAGATCGAGAAAAAAATGAAGAATAAAACACGTGTCTGCATGGCGACCCCTTTAATTTTTTACTTTGTTTTAGTTTTGTTATTTGTTGTTATAGCGGCCATAGTGATACACACTCTATGAAAATTTCAAGTATCTACCTAGTACAGTTTAGTGACAGACGGACGGACACCTGAGCCCAAGTTGAGGTTTGGGTACGGAGCCCTAAAATACCACAATCAATATTTTTAATGTCATATTTATTTTCTCAGAGTAGGTAAAATATACTAATATTAGCTCCTTTATTTGTCTTTCATCTGCTTTCAATTATAATAAAAGATACAGAACCTTCTCAGAGTAAAAGTCATATCGCTCTTATCGGAATTTTCAATTTCTGAGAGGGGTTTAAAGCAAGATGGATGCGACAGGGAACTCTTGGCCATAATAAAAGCGGACTTCCTTCATTAACGCGGTAATCTTTACAACTTTTATTTTAAAACCAATATTATTTAGATGCATCGAATTTAGTGCATTGATAATTTTACAAGAAATTAATATAAGTATTTATTATTTTCCATATTATACAATTTTGAATTTAAATTCCAAATTTATGCAAGATAAGCTTATCGTCTCGGCTTCGCCTGTGGAAATTTATATAATAATTATGACATAATAATTTATCCCAGCTCCATTAATTTTGGTTAACTTTCGACCTTTATTACTAAAATATTAGTTACTTTATGTAATAATCGATGTGAAATTATCTATAGGATACCTAAATACGAGAAAATGGTACATTAGTATATAATTATATCGCAAAATCGGTTGCATATATACGCGTGAAATTGATTACTTTTACGGTTTTATAAAACTTACGTGTAACTGATTTTCATATTTAAAAATAATAATACTGTGTCAAATATATTTATCTTTCGAAGGCTATTTAAATTTCGATTATTACATTATTAAATAGTTTTTGAATAATACTGGAAGAGCATAGGTATGTCGGTTTTGTGTATTTTCTCAAGAAATATTTTTTGTAAAATCGTTCTTTCTAATGTTTCTGGTACGTGAATCTTGGCCTATCTTATCTTTGGGTATTTTAACGATTCTTTTTGAAGGGTTCTGTAACAACTTTTTAAAGAGATATCGACAAAATAAGCTGCTGCTAGCAAATAAGCTGCCAACTAATAACTTCCAATTTTTTTTAATGCTAAACTTACTACAAAAATATCTAAAAATATAATTATCTGAAACATCTAAAAGCAAGGCAATTATTTATGTTAATAGTCGCCGAGTATTAACAAACCTATATTAACGTAATTAGATCCATGAAATTCCATCTCTAAATTGTGCACTAAAGCAAAGGCACGTACCTAATATTAGCATTCTCAAGCTGTTCTGCGTTTCAACGTAGAGTAAATAGGTGAACAACTTTGTTTGTACTATCTGTAACGATCTTACAATATCAATAAACACAGTTTAGAATTGAAACAGGCTTCTATTAACGTTTATAGGGAGGTATTTTCTAACCCCTTTTGCTCTAGGTACTTGATTTTAAATTGCCTTTCAGCTGGTAAATTGAGGATTTTCAAAATAATAAAGAAATACGTGGTATCATCGGTATCAAATATCTTCCGTAATACTGTATTAAAGATAATGTTTGATGCGCCATTTTAAAGATTATTTTTCCCTCTAATGACGAAAATAAACAAAAAATCAAAATTAAAAGTTTAATTTTAGATTAGACTAATATATTTATTTTATAAAAGACGCCATCTGTTGGAGATCACTTGAATTAACGGTGCGAAGTTTTCGCACAGGTCCTCTAATAAGTATATGTACTCTATGGTTTCGACAGTTTCGTTAGGTCACGTGGTTGTATTTTAGTTGGTCCCATACATTAAAAGTGATCTATTCTACATTCTATTCTATTCGCTAAGTTGTACCTACATTGTGTTGACGAACTAGAAGTACTTGCTGTTTTTATGATTATTGTTATTTTATGGCCAAGTTTATGAAAAGTAAGAGATTTTTGCCTGAACAACTATAGTGAAGACAAATTCTTTTAGTGCTTAGTAAACAAACGATTTTGAAAGTAATTTATCAATAGTTGGTTCTGAGACGATCTGTTTGTACCCCACAATGATCATCAATCAAACCCTCTGGGCGTTGAGTAGAGAGATAGACAGTTCAGTTTTTATCAGAATAAATGTGGAATGACAAACATACTATCATCAATTCCATTCGTTTTGCTCGTAAGGATGTGTCTTTTGGATTAGTTTTATTAGTCGACTTTTTGAAATATGATATTAGAATTTATCTCGACATAAATATAGGAAAAAAGGTCCATCCATTGCTCTGCTTTGACGAGGAAGGTCAAACAAAAACAAACAACTACACTTTGGCATTTATAATATGGTTTAGCTAAATCATTCACTCCGTCATAGACGACACTTTCACCTATATTTTTCACAACAGCAACACTGGTTGTCTATGGTCTCCTATTCCTCCCCCCGCTCCTCTTTCCGCTCCTTATAGCTGTCAAGTCATTCCCTTCGAAACCGCCGCAGAAAATACAAAAAATTCAAACCGTAACTTTTCGAAACCCGCAAACTAATATCGCATTGAAATATCTCGCCGCGTGTGATACATCATCGCGTGTTGAGCTATCGAAGAATCCGCTCAAAGACATTTTAGTGGGAAGCAGCATTCCAGCGACCACCAATAACCTGTAAGTGCATCCTGTTCTATATTTTCCCACCATAGTGCTGGTCCTTCTGCCTTGGATACTGGATACCCCTTTACACCCCCTACATATACACCGCATACAATACACCACATATTATAAGAATTTCAGGGACACGTAGCCAAAGTTATAGGTTATCTACCTACCGGACGAAAACCTACCCTCGGTTTAATTAAATTCTATTACCTACCTTAGATAGAAAGGATTTGAATTGAATTGATTTGATCATGATGCATTGTAACTTCCTCTGGAATTAAAGGCTTGGCATCTGTTGTGTGAGCGACTTTGTTTGCGTTTTCATCGTATACTATCTAACTAAATTTAGTTTTTAGGGTTCCGTACTCAAACAATGACAATGGAAACCCTATTACTAAGGCTCCGCTGTCCGTCCGTCCGTCCGTCTGTCACAGGGCTGTATCTTTTGAACAGTAGTAGTCACAGAGTGTGTATTACTATGGCCGCTATAACAACTAATAATATAAATAAAATAAAGTTAAAAATTAAAGGGGACCATATATATACCAGAAACGTGTTTTAATCGGCGTTTTTTGCTTGATCTTTAATGACAATAATGGCAATACATACAAACGTGCAACAAGTGTTACTATAATGCATATTCTTAAGTAAAACAATAAAATAATAAATGTGAGTCGGAATCGAGCAAATTTTTTTGCTAAACTATTTAAAAAAATGTATATATGTATATGTATATATGTAAGTAGTTCTAAATATTGGACGGTGGTACGGAACCCTGCGTGTGTAAGTCCGACTCGCACTTGGTCGGTTTTTTAACGGTGATTACTAATTTCAATTGACTTGAAAGGAACAGTTATTGTAGAATTCATTCTCATTTAAATAATTGCACATACTTTTCACGGGCCCTGAAAATCAAATGGAAGAGAAGTCTCTCTGACGATTTTTACAAAAAATAAAATAAAATTATGTAGGAGCAAATTGAAAGTGTCTCTACGTAGACAAAATCTCACTTAGAAAGAGAAATATAGACTTTTCCATAGTGACAAAGCAGGACAAAAAGTAGCGTCACGGAAACCGGTTCTTTTGTCTTATTTTATCTCTATGGGACATATTATATATCTTACTCTTTCTAACAGAGATTATGTTTACATAGATATAATTTATCTACACGGTCATGCTCACATGGTTCTTATATTCGTAAATTATTTATGTTATTTAAAAAAAAAGATATTGTGAATCCCTCCGTTCTAAGAATTACAAATTATAAATCTCTTATCTGTACTCCACTAGTGCTGAGTTTTCTTTCTAAAACCGTCCGCAAAACTCTCCTGCACCAAGATTTCCCAGTAGCATCGTTTGTCCTCGCTTGAGTGCCAAATACCTATTCCCGTATCGCTTACCCGACAATAAAAGTTCTCGTTTATAAATCTTTCTCGACTGTCCCGTGTAAAGAAGCTATTGTACGAGAGTTATACTTAGTGAATATAACAATGATTGACAGAACCGCAGCTTCATTGTTCTGTGAAAATAGGACGAGAAAAGATAGGGGAAATACCGGCCATACGAGGGCTGTTTGATAAGTACCCGTTTATGGAAAAAAAAACTTTATTTTTTGTATATATGCGTTTATTTTTCTACGTAGTCACCTTTTAACTCTATACATTTGTTCCACCTATGCTCAAGCTTCAATAAACCATCCAAAAAGTATGATTTTGGAAAGTCATTTAAATATGCCTCTGTGGCGGCAATGACTTCGTAATTTGATCCAAATCGCTTACCAGTGGTAAGCTACCACCGAGCCTTTTTTTTAGGTTGGGAAACAAGAAGAAATCGCATGGGGCCAAATCTGGAGAATACGGGGGGTAAGGCAATAGTTCGTAGCGTAACTGTGCTAATTTAGCCGTCACAACTCTCGACGAATGAGCCGGGGCCCGGGGCGTTGTCGTGATGAAACAGTACTTTTTTCTTTTTTAAATGGGGTCGTTTGTCCTTCAACACGGCGTCAAATTCATCCAATAAATTGGCATAGTACTGCCCTGTTATCGTTTTAGCCTTTTCTAAGTAGTCAATATGTATAATACCCTGCGAATCCCAAAAAACAGTCGCCATGACCTTTCCAGCCGATGGGACGGTTTTTGCTTTCTTTGGAGCAGGTTCACCCGGTAAAATCCACTGCTTCGACTGCTCTTTCATTTCCGGGGTGTAGTGGTGAACCCACGTTTCGTCCACGGTCACGAAACGACGCAGAAACTCCTTCGGGTTACGTTTGAACACGGTTAAACACTGCTCCGAAGTAGTCAGTCGGTTCCGTTTTTGCTCCTCCGTGAGTAAACGCGGCACCCACCTCGCCGATACTTTCCTCATACCTAATTTTTCTTCTAATATGTGTTGTACCCTCTCGATTGAAACGTTTACAGCATCAACGATTTCTCGAAGTTTAATTCGGGGGTCGGCTAAAACGATATTTTCAATTTTCTTAACCATATCGTCTGTAGTCACCTCAATTGGCCGGCCTGGGCGATCCTCATCAGAGACTGTTGTTCTCCCCCGTTTAAACTCGTTATACCAGTATCTGACGGTTGTCATAGAAGGAGCACATTCCTGGTAAACCGCTTGAATTCTTACTTTTATTTCATCACATGTTTTCCTTCCAAAAACAAGAATCTAATTGCAGACCGATACTGTTCTTTCTCCATTTTAACAATTTTAAGTTCACGCTTTCACTAAATCGCTGTCAAATGAGAAAAACACAAAAGAATGCCATTTTTTTTTAATTTTCCCGCCTCTGAAAAATGGCTTAAAAAGGTGGTATACTTATTTTCGGCCAGTGATATTAATATATTTAGAAAACGGGTACTTATCAAACAGCCTAGGTATACCAATGGGTTTTTATTATTAAAACTTATGTAGGGTCTACCGCTGGATACCCTGGGACCGTAACACGGTTTCGGGAGATGTAAGGCAACCCGTAAAGAAGAAAAAAAAAGGTATATAATCCGAAAAACTTTATTTACTTTTAATAAAAAACAGTTTTTTAATTTTTGGAGTGTTTTTTTTTCTCCGTGTACCTTAACAGAACTGGCCACTTGTTAGGTATAGCTTCACAAATTACATCGGCTAAAAGAGTGTTGCGGCTTATTATTAGTGGACTGTATTTTGAGGTTGCCTGGAGACAGGATATGTATGGAAGTTCTGGGCAGCTGTGGAACAAGGTGTTTCTGTCTAGTGGGACCTTTAACCCTGTGCTCCAGGCTGCGGTGCGGGCAGTTGGCATGCAGTAGGTTCCTTTCAGCTGGATTCGCTTATTCACTAGCCGGCCGGCTATTCCTTTTGATAAACGTATGCGTATTGCGAAATATAAATATTGTATTTTGCGTGCGTGCAACTTGGAGCTCTAAATTGCGAGTATATTTATAGAAATTTAAATTACTGCCGAACGGGTTTTCTGCCACTAGAGCGACTGTCAGTCATATCAGCCGCAGTCAATGCGTTGCAGTCAGTGCGGATTTAGGTGGAAAAAAAGAAACGTTGGTATGCCTGTTCATACAGCCAGTCGCAACAAACTGGCGCAAACAAAGAGGAAGACTTAGTCTCGTGAAGAAAAAAAACCAATAATATTATACAATAATGAACTCATCTCTAAAACATATACAGCTGCTTAGAAATGGGCTAATTTGGCACAATATATGCAGGTAATAATGTGGCCAGTAGCAATTATATGGTATAGCTTCGAATACTAAACATGGCTGTTCATTAATATGCATCAGGCTGCAAACGATACCTGACTCACGATCGACAAACTACTTCCGTTATATACACAAATACTGCAATGTAATATATCATCACGCTTATAACTAAAGGGGAGGTAGGTAATATAGATTTTTTATACAGGTAATTGTCGTCTATTTTAAAGATAACATAAAAAGCATTAATAGGTTATGAATATACCAAAACAGAACTGGCCACTTGTTAGGTGGTGTAGCCTCATAAATACCATCGGCTAAAAGTGGGAGATTTGGTCTTCCGCTGCGTACCCTAGGCACAAGTGTTTCGGGAGCTGTAAGGCAACCCGGGAAGATAAAAAAAACTATTTGGTGACAAATAAAATTTTCTAAAACATATTATTTCAACGATTTATTATAAACACGGGTTATAATTATATTTTACGTAAGATCTTCAAAAATAAAGCTAGATTGATATCACATTGGTAAAATAGTACCTGCATATTGTACTATTAATATTTAATAATTTATCAGTGCTTATAATTCAATAAAACTAATAGTGATCACAGAGTATATATTGAAGACGCGATTTACTTTCTGTATTCAAATTTACTCGGTGATCACTAACAATTTCCTTGAAATATATGTATATTACAATATGCAGGTAGTATTTTACCAATTTGATATCAATCTAGCTTTATTTTTTATTAAAATGAAAAAAATTTACAGTTCTCAGTCACATGGCTACTACTCACTCCATAGAGTAAGTACTAAGCCCATGGAGGGGCCATAGACGGGCTCCCCCTTTCGCCAATTTTTTCCCCTTTGACCAGTTATACTGACCAGGTGCTCAGTAATAAGTTACCTTAGATTTCGTTGGTATCGTTTTGTGTCGCGAGACAGATTAATTGTGATGTTTTAAACGGGAAAGGCGATCTAGGGCGTCAAACTTAGTGTTTCCAATCATTAATTATAATTGTTAAGTTAAGTTACCTTAGATTTCGTTGGTATCGTTTTGTGTCGCGAGACAGATTAATTGTTATGTTTTAAACGGGAAAGGCGATCTAGGGCGTCAAACTTAGTGTTTCCAATCATTAATTATAATTGTTATGTTTGTATTTTAACATAATCATCATATCACGTAAAATCCGTTGCGACAATAAAACGACAGAAAAATACAGTGGTACAGGGGCTAGTACTAGGCGTTTACCTCCCCCCGCCAAAAGTGGCAGAAAAAATTGTTCGGTGATTTAAACGCTTCACGTCTCCTTTGGTAAAGACTCACCCTTATTGTCATAATTATTTCTGACATTTGTTTGAATAAACATTTAAACAATTAGCATAAAACTAGAAAAGCCAGTTCATATAATATATAGCTTCAGTTATAAGTAGAAATAGTAAATTCAAAACAATTTTACACAATTCCTCGTCTCCCTAGGGTTGGCGTGTAGTAAGTGCAATAACCCTAGTAAGTGCTACAATCAAGTATTCAACAACCCAGCTAACCAAAAGCTAAATTTGAAATAGCAAGCCTATATTATATTGGATTAGACAGAAAGTTGAAGCAAACTTTGCTTAGCAATTTGTGCTTTAAACGACTTCACGGCTAAACGGATTTTTGTACAGGAGAATAAATGCATTTGATCAATAGAAAGTTGTTTCCAATAGTAAATTAATACCTAAACAGGAGAGTTGCCAAGCTCGTCACTCTGAAGCACTTAGGTTTTTTTTTTTTAAAGGTATATGAAGGATGAAAGATTGACTAAAAAGGTTTATATGGCTGAAGTGAAAGCAAAATGCTGCCAGAGGACGACCTGGATGTATTTTTATTGAACATATAAAAAATATATTGATCGATGGAAATATTAAAAGTACACACAATCGTCGAACATGTATGAAAGGTATGATGAATATAAAAGAAACGAAAAAGATATGTCAGGATCGTAACAAATGGCATTCGATTGTCTCTGCCTACCCCTCTTGGGATAAAAGGCGTGATTGATGATAGATAGATAGATAAATAGATAGGTAAGTATACGAAAATTTGTGCCTAGTATGAATTGAACGTGGTACTTTCGGTTTCGAGTTCAAAACTCTACCTAACATTGACAAAACCATTGTTTCTTGATTCATTACGAAATTCTAACTATTGCAAAATTGTGTATATACTAGTATGTTTGTTTTTCACGCCAAAATGGAGCAACTGATCAAAGTGAGATTTTTTTGCACAGACTTTTTAGGCAACTTTTAAGGTTTCGTACCCAAAGGGTGACAACGGAAACCCTATTATTAAGGCTCCGCTGTCCGTCCGTCCGTCCATCCGTCCGCCTGTCACAGGGTTGTATCTTTTGAACCGTAATAGGTAGACACTTGAAATTTACACAGAGTGTGTTACTATGACCGCTATAACAACAAATAATAAAAAAAAGTTATAAATTAAATGAAAGCATACCATACAAGAAACGTGTTTTATTCGAGGTTTTTTGTTCGATCTACTATAAATACTATTTTTTTCCTGCGCCATACAGGGGGGGGAGCCCAACTCGTACTTGCCCGGTTTTTTATTTACACGAGTGAAGCTAAACAGGAAAACTAGTTCTAAAATAATTATTGGTCTTTAATACTCATTCAGAAAGAATACTGTCTCAAATGAGTCATCTAAAATTACATTCTATTGTTCAGCATACGTGAATCGGAAATCCACAGCGACCGACTAACAATTTGCATTTCCTAGATCGTTTGTTAACCTACTATGGTTTGACACCGCCCGTGTAGCTCCCAATGGAACTGAAGGCTGCACATCTCTAAATGGTTTTGCATGGAACTGCAATCGCCAATTCCACAAGATTTGTGGCCACAGTTCCCGCAAACATGTCTACAATTCAGATATCGATACCGATGGATGGAATAAATCAAAATGGACGTTTTCGTCATAAATTTAGGTCAAAGTTTAATGGAATGATTTAATTTTATAACGGAAGCTATTCTATTTCGACGTGAAATTGAAACTTCAACTTTAAAATTGTGTCATAAAGTTTGATAGAGCCTTAATACAATTAAATTGTTTCGAATTAAATGCATTATGAAATTATTTTTGACACAGTCATTTTAACTTTAATAATATATTTTATTAATTGACATCATGAAATTAGATCACCTAGTTTTGTGTATTCTACGTACCGAATATATTTTTAAAATTCCCGCGAAAACGTTCTGGGCGCGATGATGACGTCACATTCACACAAACCAACAACATGACGGTCACAGATTATATAAAATAACAAGAAAATAACTTAGTCAGTATAATATAGTTAGTAGTCTGGTTATTTAATTTTGAAATTTAGATGAGTGTGACGTCACTTACCGCGTGGAAATAGACCCAAAAAGAAATAATCCCGTGGCTGTAATTTGCCCCTCCTCCGCCCGCTTTCGCGGTATAAAAAGTAGATATGTTATTTTCTGACCCCTAAACTACCACTATGCAAAAAAGCATGTCGATCTCGTGAAAAACAAAAAAATCTATACAACGGGAACCAAACATTTTCCGGAATAAAATGTAGCCTATGTGCTATTCCAGACTATAATCTATCTCTGTGCCAAATTTCATCCATACCCATTCATTGTGATTGAGTAACAAACATACATACATCCATACAAACTTTCGCGTTTATAATATTAGTGGGATTGATATTAAGGATTGTCTCAGCAAACTAGGTTCTCAGAATGTATATAAATATTAGTTGCATATGATATTCTCATCAATTTCAAAACCTGAATAAGGAACTTTAAAAACTACTATGTCGTGTATTTCCTTTAATAATTGCCACCTGTCCCGGAAAAATCTGGGATATGCTTAAAATATGAGCTGTCGACCCTGAATAGTCGTAGGTAGAGGTCAGGGAACTGTATACCACACGTGCAACATTTGGGTTACTTTGATTTTTTCCTTCATGGGTTTCCTTAAGACTTCCGAAACCGTGATATCGGTCTCAGGGTACCCAGCGGAAAACCAAGTCTCCCTCTTTTAACTGATGGTATTTGTGAGGCTATACCTGAAAACTATACTTTGATTTACTTATCAGAATTATATAGAAAAAGAGCTATATTTTATACAAAACAACAAATAAATAAAGAGTGCGAATTTTGTGAGTTTGTGTGGAGGGTATATATAGGAAGCTACATTATCCCAGAGTGCTATAAAGCAATATTTCATTTTGTTCGAAAATATTCACGGGCGAAGCTAGGGGCGAATAACTAGTACCTAATCAGTATAACAATGCTCGTTTTAAAAATATGGCTTTATCCAACTTAAAATAATAAGATTAACTGAGATTTGTCATATTTTTGACAGATTCAGATACGGTCCCTAAGGGAATATACCTTCCAATTTTCATATTTATATCTTCAGTGGTTTGATTATGAACTTGTGAACTTGAACACCCTGTTTCACTTCTCCTTCAGGGTTGCTTAGAAAATTCCTGTAACACGTGTTTCATTATTTGTTTTGAAGAGTATTTGTACCAAGTTTCAAGTTTTAATACACGCGGGAATACGATTTTCCATAGAATCGTTAACACCCCATTTCACCCAGCCTCTAAAGTGTGGTTTGTCGGATTATGTACATAAGTTTATATTTAAAAACCCATTGGTACATGGCCGGGATCCCCGCTTTTTTTCTGAAAATAAAATGGATCTTCTGCAAGCTTGTACTTTCTTAAAAATGTTAATAAGTTGCGCGGATATTAGTATTACAGAAACATAGTAGGTACTGCGCTTTACTATTAAAGTAATGAATTCTCTCTCTAAATGCTTAACAACATTGTTTTGCTTTAAAGCTATTCTAAACCTGCCTTTATTTGCCAGTACGAGTTGCAAATAGGACCGGGCGTTTATTGAGCGCTCATACTTATTGGCATTTCAGCCAGACGTATAGCCAATCTCTAGTTAAGTATGCAAATTAAGTGTTTTATTCCCAATCCCAAGGTATCCAGCGGAAGACAAATCTTTCTCATTTAGCCGCGACATTTTGACCTAAAACGATTAAAAACACACATATATTTACGGCATTTAGTTATGCCTTGCGCTGTGGCCCCAATAACCTAGTTTGCTGCACTGTAATGGATCCAGATTTGTCACTTCTTTAAAAGATACCTATCTGTTATTTTTAGATGAAGTGCTGACGCGGGTTTTACGTGCCCTCTGAAGCACGAGAAGTCGATTAAAGCACAGAATATGTCAATATTCTTAAAGAAAAATGGTGCTTAACATTTTTTTTATATATCTTCATAAGTTTCCCTGCGGAACCCGGAAGCACTGCATATAAGCAAAATCTATCAACTGAGTTTTGAAAGTGATATCTGGTAGATGGCAAAACCTCTATTGTGATTTGTCGGAAATGTCGGATTCAAGAAAAATGGTGCTTAACATTTTTGTTGTTAAAATACCGTTAGTTCAAGTGATCTCCAACAGATGGCGTCTTTTACAAAATATATAAATTAGTCTAATTTTAAAAGAAACATTTAATTGAGATATAGGCAACTCGCTAAATGTGGACTTCGTTACCAGCATATGTCTGATTAAAGACAAATACCCAAGAAATAGAATGTGCTTAAATCTCTCCCAAAACAAAGTAGATAACTTTTGCCTTCCAAAGTTAGAAAGTTGTCTTTGAGAAATGACCTGTCTACACCTATCTGTAAACTGTAAGATATACAGTAATGGAATCAGAAAGTTTTGTGCGAATGAAAATAAATATCTTTTACTTTATCGTGAATAATCTAAATATATAAATCAGTCGTGTTGCATACAACGCACAGCCTGAAGATATAAATATGAAAATTGGAAGGTACCTTATACCTTCCAATTTCCATATATCTTTAGCAGTTCTAGTGTCATTCAGTGGGCGACATGACTGTTTTATATAGGTATTTAATTCAAGACTAGCTTTTGCCGCGTTCCAGCCGTGTAAAAATCAAATACGCCTTACAAAGAAAATAGTTAGCAGTACACGGTTTTTTAGAGGCTCAGCATAAAGAGTTTTTTACTAAGGGAATTTTAAGTCTGGAAAAAAGATATATCAAGTGTATTAACTTAAAAGATGACTATGTTGGAAAATAAAATAAGTTGTCATTCTTACTTTTTATTGAACACTCCTGCTATATGAGGTTCATTTGCAGTTATAAAAAGTATGTAATTCACAATATTATTTCATTGTTTCAGTTGCAGTAGAGGCGATTATTTGAAGGTGTACTGGGAAGTCGAAGGTCCAGGACCTCCTGGTGGCATTAACGAGAGGTCAGGTTGGGCTCGCGAGCTCTGTGGGTCCCGAGCTGATGTACCACCAGCATTATACTCGCCAGGATCTGCGCTTGTGTTAGAATTCCATAGTGGACCAAGACGAAGCAATGCAACTGGATTTATGGGGACTTTCAATTTTATTGATAGACGTGAGTAAATTTTTTAGCTAATTTTTAAAAAGAGTTGCTTTCAGATAATATTCTTCTTCTTCTTCTTTTGATATATGGCAACAGTGCTGACTTTCGTCCCAATTTCTGCCAGTCTCCAGTGTTTAATCTTGTGCAATAGTAAGCCGATAAATCGGTAGCTAAGATTATCCCGCCGACTGTGATATGTCTTATTAATCACTGACTAATCACAACCATCACAGTGCGGCCGGGATTAAACCGGATTCCACATCACGCCATGACGAAAACGCGTCCGGTCGGCGCCATGACCGGATGTGGAATCAGATAATATTATTATAACACACTACGGAATCAGCTGTTATAAAAAGTTACAGTAGGTATAAGAAGTATAGTATGAAGACTGCAAAATGTACTTTTTATCTATCATCACGCCTTTTTATCCCAAGAGGGGTAGGCAGAAACAATCGTACTTTTTATACCTGTCTTAATTCGGTAGGCTGTCATTTGGCACAACTTATACCAAAATTACTAACATACTTAATTTACAAGAGAAGTTTCGTGTTATACATCGATGGTGTTATCTGAAAACTCTACACAGATAAAAAAGATTCAGCATCACAAGCACGTAGCCAGGATTTTCCGTCAGGGGGGGTCCAACCACCAACCAAGCCATTAGTTTGAAAAAAATAAAACACAAAGTACGACTTTACCTTTTATTACATCTTTTCTGAGATTCCACGTGACGCCTTTGTGATATACGCACGCGTCCACCAGGACGTCATGGGGAATCCAGTTTAATCCCGCCCGCGCTGTAATAGTTGTGATTAGTCAGTCATTAATAGGACATATTACGGCCGGCGGGAGCATTCTACCTACCGATCAATCGGCTTATTGTTACTGTGACGTCTATATTACTTGACATTGGCGGAATCATCAAAACCCTGATGGAGCCATTAAAAAAAAATAGAATAGAATACATCTTTTCTGCAATACGTCAATATCCTAGCTCGCTTGACTCGACCTCATCAGCTCAGCTGAACTGATAGTAATTACATACTTTTTTAAATTCTTAATTTCAAAAAGTGTCGGTGACGGATTTCGGGGGGTTCCGGACCCACTGGACCCTCCCCCTGGCTACGTGCTTGAGCATCACATTCATATCCATAAATATAATATCAAAGATGTTTTTTGTCGGTATCAAATATCTCCCTTAATTCTGTATCAAAGATAATTTTTGTTACGCCATTATGAAGATTATTTTTCCCTCTAATGACGAAAAATAATAAAAATTAAATATTTCTTTTAAAATTAGACTAATTCAGTTATTTTGTAAAAGACGCCATCTGTTGGAGATCACTTGAACTAACGATGCAAAGTATTCGCACGGGTCATCTAATATAATAGCGATTCAATGATTACTTGTCATAAGGAAAAAAATATTCACAATTTTTCAACACTTTTTTTGATGTGTACGCGATCATTTTGACAGCTACACCAAAATATATTGCAATATATTTTGAAATGCATTGAAAGTTGCAATTAAAAATGACGAGGTAGGTATTTACGCTTGAAGCGCCTAATGGAAAAATATAGCAAAAAGTACTAACATTATTTAAATATTAAAACGAAACTTCAGGATAGGCAGTAACAATGAAAAACCGACCGTCACAAGACATTATTAGATGCTATATCTTTACAATATATTAATACAGTCCACTCACGAACATACCCATTTTTTATTTGCTGAAGATATTTGCATAAAGTTAAAGTGGGACAAAAAGAGTCCACGTGCCCACACCGATTGACAAAGCAAATCCTCAGTATATCCGGTATTATCCATTCGACCTCATTAGAGCGACAGTTCGCGAGGATTGCAAGGTTTCAACTCAGCTGCCTTTTAGTTTCACTGGCCGGTCATTCACTTGTAGTAATTATATTTCAGAATGGAATCAGATCATTATTTTTTTCACTATATCAAAGTAGAACTGGTCATAAGTTAATGTTAACCATGAGCTTAATTAAGACTTATGGAATTAGATGGAAAATACTTGGGTATGGAATAAGAAGCATGAAAGTAAAGCAAATGCAGTGGAAATGCGGTATTTAAGTAGAATGTGTGATATAAAGTGTATTGACCGCATCCGGAATGATGTCAGAAGAATCCGGAGTGAAAGATAACGTTATGACTAAAATAAAGAAAAGTAATTTACGCTGGTTTGGACACGTTGAAAGAATAAAGGATACAAAATTGATTAAAAAGATTTATATGGCTGAAATTAAAGGAAATGCTGGCAGAGGAAGACGTAGGTGTACATTTATTGAACATTTAAAAAATTGAGTATTGATCGATGGAAATATTAAAAGTACACACAATCGCCGAGCATGTATGAAAGGTATGATGAATATAAAAGAAGCGATAGAGGTATGTCAGGATAGTAACAAATTAATGGCATTCGTTTGTCTCTGCCTACCCCTCTTGGGATGAAAGGCGTGATGATAGATAGATATAAAACAAGTTACACAATATTTATGATTTTTCTAAAGATTGCTTTTTTTCATCACGGACTTCCGAAACGTTGTTATCGATCCCAGGGTATCCATCGGAATACCAAGTTTTCGTAGCTGATGGTATTTGTGAGGCTATGTCTAACGAGTGGCCAGTTCTGAGGCCAGTTGAGGTAGGTATATTTAGATGGAGTCTATTGTTTTTCTGTCTAGAGTAGGCTCCGAAACGGCTCAATGTTTTTTGATGAAACTTTCGGTCATAATTTATGTGGTTACGCTGCCATTTATTCCTTACTTGTCAGTTTCCGGCCCTCCTCTTTCAAACTCAAACCTCGATCCGTCACTCCGTTTTGGCGTTTCCTATATTAGTAGAATAGCGAAGATCCATTTGAGTTACATACATCGATACAGTTCATGGAACCAAATCACTCGTTCCACTAACCAACACTAACGTTGTAGCTGACTCAGATAAATAAATCCCTGTGGTTTATCAACTGGCTTCATGTTGAGTTTCGGTTATTTTGGGCATACACAGCGTGCAATTACAAACATTCTATTTATACCAAATTGTTTGACTGACAACATAGGCAGCCTTTCTGCGTCAAATCTGCTACTTGTCTGCATTTTCTTCAAATTCAATTCAAATTATCCGATTTTTCATTCCTTCACTATTTTTCCGCCCCGGCTTCGCCTGTGAAAATTTTTGAAATGTGACATAGGTAATATAATTTATCCTGAAAGATTTCCGGGATAAGAAGGTAGCCGCTATATCTGTGCAAAAAATATCAAAAACAAATAAAAGACTGATAAACAAACAAATACACTTTATAATTATTAGGATCATTTCTAAATGCTTGAACCGATTTAGAAGTGGTGACATAGCGTAAGTATAAACTGTCAAAATGTCAAAAAATAAATTTTGTAATGTAATGACAGCATATAAAATCTTTTTGTGACGGCAGCCTTGTTTTTAGGGTTCCGTACCCAAAAGGTGCAAACGGAAACCCTATTATTAAGGCTCCGCTGTCCGTCTGACCGTCCGTCCGTCTGTCACAGGGCTCTATCATTTGAACTGTAATAGTTGGACACTTGAAATTTTCACAGAGTATGTATTAATTACTATGGCCGCTATAACAAAAAATAATAAAAATAAAATAAAGTTACAAATTTAAGGATTACCATACAAGAAACGTGTTTTATTCGGGCTGTTCCTATGCGTTTTTGCTTGATCTTAATAATCGTAATAATGGCAATACATACAAACGTCCAACACATCAAATAAATCGACCAAGTGTGAGTCTGACCTTAGTCGCTTTAATCACGTGGTTTAAAAAAAAGTACTTCAGTGAATCAGAAATGATGAAAAGCTGGTTAAGTTTTAAGCCTGTAACATTTAGATGAACGAAACCCTGAAATTTAAATATATTATTTCAGTTTAAAATAAACACTAAACATTAAACTTCATGTTTCCTTCTCCATTAAACCAAACATACAGTAATATGACATCAGCTTCAATAAGTTTTGGTACTAACTCTGAGATAAGATCCGACGATATCTCAGTTAAAGTTATGAAGGGAACAGTTACACGAGGACGGAGTTGGCCAAAACCAAGTTACGGCTAATCCGCTCAGTTTCTCTGATTATTGTTCATGTCCGAATTCTGTGGCTTATATCTATATTATGATTTTATCAATATTATTGCAGCGTGGTTAGAGACACTGGTAGCAAATTTTCCGAGTTGTATAGTTTTTATTTTAAAGATAAATAAGCTATTTTAAGAAACTAATTTAAATATTTTATTAAAATAATATTGAGAATGGCATTTATTTGGTTGCTCAACAATTAAATAATTTTCCAAATCGTTCCAGTAGTAGAAGTAGAAGCTATATGTGTCACACCTCTCGACACCCCCAGCCGCTTACACCAATGTTGCCTGTCTTAAGGCCGATTTAGACGGTTCTAGTGGTTAGTAGAGTGCGTTAGGATAGTACATTAGTTGAAACATGTAAACGGTAGTTTCTAGTACTCTTACTAGTACGTTCCACTCGCCTTTCTACTAGAATCAAATAGAATCGCTTTTTATTTTTGTTTCAAGTGACACCCTCCCGCGCCCGCTCAACCCCCCGCGCCTGACTCGCTACTCGCTGTAGTCTAAACGGTCAGTTTTAATAACTTGCAGAAGTTGACAAGGAGAGTTATGTGTGTTTTGGCCTACAAAATGGCAATCTACTGGAAGAAGTATAAACGTCACTGGAAACCTACTAATGCACTGGCATGCGAGTGCCACCTACACACTCTACTAAACACTCGTAACGTCTAAATCGGACTTTACTGCCGGCATGCTTAAAAACGGTAATTGTTTTAGGAGGCCCATTTAGTAAACGGCGAGTCACCACCTGCCAATTTTACGTTCATGAGATGAATGATACCGGCAGGTGACCGTAGTATCAATCAATAAACTTGATAAACGAATCCATTTAACACCCCAATAGCCCAATTTTAAATTAATTTCATCTCAGCAAAATAGTCCAGGAACCTGTCGGGGGCTATCTGTGAGCGCGTTGTCTCTGTTGCATTCAGAGATAGGTCACAAGACTTTAGATTAAACACTCTAAAGGGCCTCTACGTGTTGGACCTATGTCCCCATGCAAGCCTTACAAAGGACCGGGCATTGTGCCCGTGAATTTAGAGTTACATAATAATGAATATCTTACAAACAAACAAACAAACAAACAAACTTTCTCTTTATAAATATTTTAGTATTACAAGACTATTTATGTGAAAAATAGCCTCCATTACCAGTGTCACCATCTCTCCCGTTATAATCACAGCTTTATTCTAACAAAGCGCAAAGCTCGCGAAAACCTTCCATTGTCTCATTTCCTATTAAGAGCTACTGAACGTTGCAGGGATTTCATGAATTATAAATCATGCTATGATATTGAATCATTCGATTTTGGAGAATGCCCTCGGAAACTTACCGGCCCCAGAGTACCCACATGTAGCTGATGACACTGTTGAGTTCTTTTGAGATATTCTTAGATGGAAAATTCTCTTTTGTTAGTGCAACTTGTCAGAATATAAGCATAGGCAAGAGGACTACCGACAGAAGTAAAAACTATAAACTATGAATATCAATGCTTTTTAATTTATATAGGTATAACGTATAATAATGAAGTTTTCAGTTCAAAAAAATAATTCAAAATTGCCGGCCAGAAATGGAAGCCAGTACACGAATTCCTGTATTCTCGAGTCGAGCATACTCGGCCCGGGCAATCCATGTTCTTGTGCCGAAGTCAGTACACGAATTCCTGCTCGGACATACTCCAGTCGAGCATACTCGGGCCGGACAATCCATGGTCTTATTGCGAAAACATGTCGGTCGCTAATCCATAAGATTTCCCCCTACCAAAAATCGCTCAACGCGCCTAAAAAAGTTTTTACTTCAAAAACACTTTAATGTTACTGCTATAGAATGTATGAGTACCTACCTAAGTATTTTAGGAGGATTTAATAATACATGTAATAACTGATAAACTGAAATTTTATCTAGAGTGTCGCAAAAAGGTTTCTGTATCAAGTATTACAACACTAACCCCCAGTTTCTGAAAGCCTTGTCAAAGTTAACCAACAATTAGTTAATTAACAACTGTCAAAGTCCATACATTTTCACGTATTTGACAACTGTCATGTTTACTAATCGCAGATTAACTGTTGATCAACCTTTCAGAAACTGGGGGTAATTGATGGGACTACGGAAAATGAAAATAATAATGAAATGACGTTTTCCATGGTTCTATTGAACAATGGGTCTACGATTAACATGATAGGTTCCTTAAATCATTCATTTGTATTCTTAGAATTTTTAGAAATGATAGAAAATATGAAAATTATTTTTTACATAAATCCGTAGGAATAGCAAGAATATGACAAAAGATTTCCTTAAAAAATATTAGCACCTGATGCCGTCCCTCGATATCTATCAGTCTCTGTCTTTAGAGATTACCGGTGTAAGGTGAAACGACGACAATGATCGAAGACCAATGTAAAATGAAAAGTTGGGTTCGTTGGGTCCATTGAATTTTTTTTTGGATGACTGAATATTCTGTTTTTATTATATTAGATTTTTAGGATTCCGTAGCCGTTAAAATTTAAAGAAAACCTCTACATATGGTATGGAATGAAAATATTTTTTTAAATAAGCCTTGACAGCCAAAACTACGCAATAAGGTTGATTTTGTAAGGTCTACATATTTATACCTTTAATTGAATTTCGAAAGAACTTGACCATTTTTAAACTTTATTAAATTACTAGCGACCCCGCTACCGGCTTCGCATGTGTATAATATGGGTTGAAAACAACTTCAAATCCTACGTAAGAAAATACGCTTATTCTCTATCATCTATAAGATATATAGATGTATGCTACAGCGGACATTTTGTAGATCATTTTATTCTACACTATTATTTTCTACATAACTTTGTTATATCTCTGACGGATTAGACAGCATACGCCATGAAAACTTGCTGGGGCTAACTTTTTTCCTGACTTGATTCACTAACACTGCTCCTAAACATAATAAATCCATGTTTAATACTCGTAAACGTTCCCTTTGCATCAACTTATTTAAACGACCGCAATAAAACCCAAAAGGGGGGCTTTGTTTTATAATATGATATATTATAGTGATTTTTCAATTTATAAACGAAAAGCTTACTTACATAACTCGACTTTTCTACTTGGCTACTCGTTAGGTAATCCCAAAAAATATCAGCGGCTTTTTCAACTAGATTTTTTACCCAACATCTTATACGGATTCCTCTATTTATAAAATATTTTCGAAGGTTCCGAAGCCACAAGAGCGGTCGATCTTAACGGATCAGAAACGACTTTACACGAGTTCGCGGCTTACAGGAAAGCTGGCGACTTTTGTGTCATGCATATTAACGGCACCTGCAGTCCAGCCAAAAGGAATATTTTAGCAGCCATATCTTATGTAAGTAAGGTAGGGTAAGTCTCAAGAGATAAATTCTGTAAGGGAAAAACAGAATTATAAGGAAACCTACGAGTATTCAGTAGCTACAAGTAGAATATGCATAGTTATGACTTAAATACCTTGCGGAGTGAAAGGTGATGTTGTGAGTAAAAGGAAGAAAAGTATGTAGTTACAATTTTTTTTATATTCCTATAATTTCGTAATTCTTACCGTTTACCAAAAATCTTTATAATTTAAACTAAGCAAAACCAGTAACCGGACACACTCGGACAGTCATCCATAATTTAATGAACATATTAATAAAAATTAATTATAACATATTGAAAAAACAATTCACAAATACGATTATATGTCTTAAAACCTTGAACAGAATTTTCTCAGAATTATCAGAAACTCGAAAGGTCACATGATAAAATTTATGATTATAGACTGTAGGTTCGACAAAGTTCAAACAATATTTAATTATTAATTTACTGATTAAAATATTACTGGTATTACGTAATTTTATAATGAAATTAACTGTCATAAATGCTTAGTGTTCTTTTCATAAAGAAATAGAAACAGTAGATAGCGGACTTTATACTTTAGATATCAAAAACCTCAATCGAGATTGCGATTCATAAGGTAGCCAGTGTGTAGTACATTACTATAAATAAAATTATCTACAAAAAAGTCTGCGGTAGCATATCTATCTCTAATCAAAATTATAGCTTAAAAAACTAAAAAGCATGCTTAATGAGACGCCTCGTAATTTTTGTCCCATACAAATTACATGCTTTACCATTTCTTAAATTACGCGATAAGTATATGTCTTACTTTCGAAATTTAAATAGCACTCGAAAGATAATATATTTGACACAGTATGAATTTGAAAAAAAATATGGAAAATCAGTTACATCTAAGTTTTATGAAGCCCTGAAAGTCATCAATTTTACGCGTTCTTTAAACCGATTTTGCAACTCGAGTTCTCTTAATATATTTACTAATGTACCATTTTCTCGTATTTACACTATAGATAATTTTACATAATTTATGAAAACATTAACTACAACTTGCTATTTCTAATAGTTATTGTATAATACTGGAAGAGCATATGCCCATTTTGTGTATTATCGCAATACATATTTTTTGTGCAATCGATCTTTCTCATGTTTCTGGTACATGAATATAGGCCTATCTTATCTTATCCTTGGTTATTTTATCGATTCTTTTTGCAGTGTATCTCGCTAACAACTTTTAAAGAGACAAGCCACACGGTTTATTGAGTTTATTGCGCTAACAAGCTTGCTCTTAACAAACCAAATGAGTCCAAACTCGAGAGGTTTACTACAAGCTATTAAAGAGTTCTACTATCCACCTCCTGGCTCCATGATCAGATCAGCTTGATTGTACCAAATTATTGTATTGATTCGGTATTACATACACTTGCAAAGTTTCAAATCGAAACGACAATTAGAAGTTGGTTAAATTCGATTTCCAAGATTTGTTTACATACATAGTTACGAGTAGTTACAGGTGAAGCTAATAAAAAACGTGTTAAAAATAAGTGTTTTGGCTTCAAACTTCTCAGTTGATGGAGGGAATAGTCATAATGTAACGCAGAATTTAAAAATCTATTTGAAAACCCTTTTCATTGAGACTCCAAATGAAATATTTAAAAAAAATTTTTAGGGATTTAGGATTAATAAATTATTTCTGATAGAGAGATCAATAGATGCGGACAAATTACTGCTACAACTGTGCCTTTGAATTCAAGTCAATAACAATTGTAGTTATCACCATAAAGGTTTGTTTTGGACGGAACCCTAAGAATATAAACTGGCGGTTTGAAATAAGAACTGGCGGTTTATACCATAAATACAATGTAGACGTAATTTTTTCTTGAATAACACAAAAAATATTCTATCCTAGGTAGTAGATATTTCTCGCTGCGAATGACAGGGTTGTTGACTGAGTCATCAATTTCCCGCAGTTCTCATGCATTTGATATCCTTTCGGTATAAGATTGCCTCTTCATATTATCTGATATCGGATCTCTGAATTGCCTTGCTGCCTTATATTTTCTCTATTACTGATAGTTTTTATAACCTACCTAAGATTGTGGGGTTCATTTAGGTATTAGCAGGGTTTAGCAACATCCTTGCAATGTGGTCTAGCATTGCAGTTAATTAAATAAATTCCACTAATATTATAAACGCGAAAGTTTGTATGGATGTTTGTTATTTATCCCGGAAAAATGTATGGTTCCCGTGGGACAGGTTTGTTTTTGTTTTTCACGGGATCGACATGATTTTTTGCATATTGGTAGTTTAGGGGTCAGAGAATGAATGACATTATACTACTTTTAATACCGTGAAAGCGGGAGGGGGAGAGGCAAATTACAGCCACGGTATTATTTCTTTTTAGATCTATTTGCACGCGGTTGAAACCGCGGACAGAAGCTTGTATTCAATAATTTTAGAAGAAGTGTGGACTTTAAAGTGCAAATTAAAAATAAGTTAACCTAGAAAAACAGGAAAGACATTTCAAAGTCCCCGTGTGATAAAGGCTGCGACCACAATATTCGTTGGATAAAGGCTTATATTTATGGGTGAAAAAAAAATGGAAGTAAGAGACTAATTTCGAGCAGCTAAAAGTCAACAATAGCAAAATAAGGTCGTCTTTATTTAATTTATACTTGATTGAAGATTTTTTTTATATACATGTACTTACCTACCTACTTACAAAAAAAATATGTGACACCCAGCTATCATCAGTAACTTACCTCGCTTGGAATATGAATAAGTTTGTGTTTGACTAAAAGTTTTGCTCTATTAACTGTGCAAGCGAATGCATGGAGCAAAGAGATTATGGTTTCAAATCTTGTCGATAAATTTTCCAAGCGATGCAATAGTAGTGTGATTTTGGAATTCACAGCATTCTATCTCTTTTTATCTCAAAAAATTCTCAAGATTTGAGCGAGTCAGCATTTCTCTTGAGGTAAGTTGGAAGAAATCTTTTTACTCCACTCTATATGGTCAGAATGCGGGAAGCCTCACTTAGCATATAAAGAGCTACTTGCAAGCTCCGTTGTGTGTTTTAAATGGTACTAAATTTAGAAACAGCGAGTTTTTTATAGAATTAAATTCTTAATCAGGATTTCTTCGTTCTAATCTACTTAGCCGGGTTTTTAAAGAACCTTAAGGCTCCTATATCCATAATTTTTCTGGGATAAACTATTTCCAATTTATCTGTATATATCTGTGTCACTGTAATTTAGCATATAGTTACTAATTATCTGAATGAAATAGCCGTTATTTTGTCAATTAGTTTTATTGAATGGGAAATATGGGTGGGAAAATAAAGGATTATTTTGCCTCTGTTTTCTCTTTCATAATTTATCACAAAGCTTTAAATTTGTTTATTAGTAACTATATGCTAAATTACAGTGACACACACAGGTGGATTATTTACTGAGAAATTCATTCACACATTCAGATCCGTTTAGTGTAACATCTAAACTTTTACAGAGGACATTAATACATATAATGAAAACAATATTATGTTATTCAAATGACTACTCCCAGATGGGTATGCGTCTAAATATTCATGAAACTACTTAGTTATGAAATAAATAAGTTAAATGACAACCCACTTTACAGAAATTGACCGCGAACTAAATACGAATTTACAATTTCGGTCCAAGTGTGATTAAGTTGTTGCTTAATAATTATAACAGAGTGGATGATTATACTGAATATAATTTGACCCTGAAAATTTGGGTATTCAGGTATTGTGTATAATAATTTTCATTAATTATACCTACGAAGCTTAACGAGGCGGGTCTTTTTTGTTTTCATACCTATTTGTTAAAATAGATCCTTGTACTTCGGAAAGTTTATTTGTCACGGTGCCCGTTACAATTCTCATTGAGAGAATTTTTCTTTGTTTTATTTGTTGCAGACTACTTTGAAGTAAAATATAGGTTATAATATCCAAAGTTAGTTTATAAAAATAAAACGACACCCAAATAGTTATCACAATATTGTATAATTCAAGTCATTTCTATCATTAACAATAATAATTATGTCAGTGAAATAAATACATTCTATTCGAAGTTATATTTTATTTAGATATAGTTTAACACTTCTTAAATTACGATTTGGCAGCCGGTGCGTTTGTCTTCTCCTTGAAATCGTTCAGCTGTGAACAAAAAAGTTATCAAAACACTCAGTCAAAGAATTCAGTTTCATTACGTGCTATTTAATTTCATTTCGATTTTAAAATAACTGAGAGAATACCTGAACGAGTTTTATTTTTCACTGAGCACCCCATTCTACAATACTTACATAAATGTCCATATGATTTCAAGTAAAAAAAATTGAGTCTGCCTGAAAGTTATTTATTTATTTATTTATTTATTTATTTTTATTTATTTATTTATAAAAAGAAACTTACAGCTATACAAGAAATTGGTATTAAATATGTAGGTGTAATCCGTAAATAAAGCCAATTAAAAGTTTCCCAAGTTAATTGTATAATATAATTACTATATCTCAATGCATGTGTGTGTGTGTGTGTGTGTGTGTGTGTGTTTGGAGAAGTGGGGGTTGTGTATTACACTTATCATTTTGTTTAATACTATTTCATTTCAATTTTCTATTTATCATTTATTGATCGAATAATTTTATTTTTAAATGCCTGCTTAGAGCAGCAGAAGAGATCGATGTCATCAAACATTTTATTATATATCTTCGGGAGCCTAAAAAGAACGGAGTTATTAATATAATTAGTACCGTGGATCTGTTCATAAAACAGTGAGGGCTTCACTCGTTGGGGACGGCGTGTAGGTATTCTGAATCCCAATGCTGCAACAAGCGATGGACAACTCAGATGACCATTGGCAATATCACAGAGCAGACCCATATCTGTCACCAAACGTCTCTCCTCCAAGGTCAGTAGCTGGTACTTTCTGCAACTATCTGCATAAGTTGTCATGGAGTTGCGGCATTTGTAATTTAAGCTTTTGACGAACATTTTTTGTACACTTTCCAGTCTTGCCTTATGCACAATGTATTGCGGTGACCATATAGAGGAGGCGTAATCCATAACACTACGGACATAAGAAAAATATACAATTTTCAGGCTTTCCGGTTTTGTGAAGGGTTCGCACACTCGCAACACGAAACCAAGATTTCTATACGCTTTGTTTGTGACAGAGTGTATGTGGTCACAGAACGTCAGTCTATCATCAAGAATTACACCAAGGTCTCGTACAGTATTCGTCCTTTCTATGGGGGTGTTATTAAATGTATAATTAAAGATGACTGGATTTTTGCTGCGAGTAAAACTGATACATTGACACTTCTTGATGTTTACGGTGATTCTGTTTTCATTGTAGTATGTGTGCAATGCATCTAGATCTTCCTGTACTCTATGACAATCCTGAATATTAGCCACCCGCATATACACCTTTTTATCGTCTGCGTATAATAAATGTTCTGCTGACTTCATGCAATAGTGTATGTCATATATATATGCATTATATAACAAAGGACCGAGGTGCGAACCCTGAGGAACGCCAGATGGGATAGTCACATAATTTGACTTGTATCCTCCCAATACAACCGCCTGGGAGCGATTAGAGAGATATGACTTGACCCATCTGAGGAGATCTCCATGGATGCCCAACTGTTGCAACTTTGCAACAAGTATAGCGTGGTCCACACGATCAAATGCCTTTTCAAAGTCTGTGTAGACCACATCCACCTGTCCACCTTTTTCCATGTTTAGCAGAGCATAATTTGTGAACTGACTAAGATTTGTTACTGTTGAGCGACCCCTAAAGAAACCGTGCTGTGAGTCCGAAATACCACGTGAAATGACCACATAAATACTATCATAAACTAATTTCTCAAAGATCTTACTAAATATGTTTAATATGGAGATTGGTCTGAAGTTTTCTATTTTGGTACGTGAGCCTTTTTTATGTATTGGCACGATATGGGCCCGCTTCCATATAGAAGGAAACACTCCCTCATCTAGAGATCTTCTATATATTGTAGATAGGGGGACAGCCAGAGATTCCGCACAGTTAGCAATATATATAGGAGAGATTCCATCACATCCAGCACTTTTCGAGACATCCACCCTGGACAACATATTTGTTAAAGTGTAGCAAGAGAAGTCAACGTTAGAGATATCATCCGTACTATGGTAGGGTGATGAAGAAATAAAAGTATTGGTAGCGGGCGGAGAGAATACGCTTTCAAAAAAGCTGTTGAAGGCTTCAGAAATGTCTTGACCGTTGCTGATTGTTACATTACCCAGAGTATAACTATTGGAATAGTTGGATCTACCACGTTTTGATTTAATATATGACCAGAAAGTTTTAGGTGAAGTCTTAAGTAAACGTTCAGTTTTCAAAGTATACTCAGCCAAACATGTACTTTGTACTCTGTTCTGTCTCCTCCGCAGCATTTTGAACTCATCATAGTCGGAAGGATTTCCAAATCTTTTCCATCGTTGGTGTGCCTTGAATTTTTCGCGTATAATTTTTATGAGAGCTCGACTGTACCATATTGGGTATTTATGATTGCTGGATTTTTTAATTTTGGGTATAAAACGTTCCATTGATTCGTATAGGCAGTCATAAAAGTACTTGACTGCGTCATCAGTGGTACCCTGTTGTAGGACGTCCCAGTTGGTTGAGTCAAGGAATGTATTTATTCTTTGGTAATCACCCTTAAAATAATTAAATTTTAACACGGGGGCTTCCTTTAGTGGCTTAACGTGTAAGTCTAGAACTTCTATAATGATCGATGGATGATGATCATCCTCTTTTAATAGAGGGTCAGCCCTAGTGATGTTCAAAGGTAAACTTCCAAATACGAGGTCCAGCACGTTATTACTTTTATTTTTGTATCTATTATATTGAGTCAATCCGAGTAATGTCAATTGTTCGATTAGGTTTATTCCTGCCGCCTGTATCTCAATTGAACCCTTTTTCAAATAAATAGGATTATCACTATTCCATACAATTGCCGGAAGATTGAAATCTCCTACCAACAACACATTCTGCATTTCGTCATTAGCGATAGAACGGGTCACCTCAATAACACTTTCCAGATGTGCCGACTGTTCGCGTGGATTCGGCGGTATGTATGATACACAGACATGCAAGTCAAAAGCGGACGCAGCGGTCGCACCGACGCCGCCGGCCGGCACCGTCACCCACAACATCTCAGTCGGCGGGCGCGCCCAGCCGTCCCGCAACACGGCCCGCAACTCGCGACGCACACATATCATAACACCGCCACCCATCTTTCTGCCCGTAGCATTCTGATCCCTGTCACAACGGAACAAGTCATATCTGTCGTCACATAACTCCGCATCGAATATGCCGTCATGTAACCAGGTCTCGGTAAATATCAAGATGTCATATTCATTAGAAAGAATAGCCTGATATATCTGTGAACATTTTGTTCTCAGCCCCCGCACATTCTGGTAATATATATTTAGTTTTAATTTTTTATTATAATACGTGAAGTGTGTCTCCAGAAGTAATTATTTATAAATTTAGTAGGTACAGGTGTGTAGTTTTAAATAGACAATAGATTAGAAAGTAATACAGGTAAGATGTGCTCATTATGAATATGTAATGATAAAAGATAATTAATTTGAATGTATTTGATCTGAAATGGCGAGACGCTTGGTAGGTATTAGATGATGCAAGGGATGTCATTACGATAAACGAATACATAATACAAATACAGTCAATCAAATAACACTGACAATGTCGAGTGGTATAAGAAAATAATGAATTGTCGTCCAAATGAGTGCTATACAACATTAGGTATTTAATCTCTTCAACGCTATTATAATATAATATGTACTGTATTATATGTAAAAAAAACAAAAAAAATGAAATAGTACAACTCATGTTTGATGACACCGATCCGTAATCGTAGTTATTTAAATCATTATACCCTGCACAGATGACACCTACATTTTTCAATATAGGCCTTTTGCTATTTATGGACCCTGTTACCACCATACCCGGCCGTGTCGTAAAGCAAATAGACCGCGATGGCATATTCTGTTCCGTTCTATACAAAATGACACTATGATGGAGACCATTAGATATTGAGTTTGGGTATATGATGAGTACGAGCATTATTGGCGGCAAAGTGGCGGTGTAGTATTTATTTACAAACATATGCCTGTACCTGTTAACCGTAGGTAAGTTAATATAATTGTATACTTCAATAGTTATTATCACGAACAGTGCAAGCAGGTAGATAACATTACAAAAATATGATATCACTTTCTTATAGTTTTTATAAAAGATATCGTGTTTAAAATACAAAAACACACAACCACCCGAGTCAGTGATAATGTTAAAAACGGGTGAAGTACAACGCGCTAGAAATGCTATACAGGTTCGATTTCCAGTGAGAGGGCAGGGGTCGAGGATGCAATCAATAACAAACATAACAATATTATTCACCTGATTATGAACTGTGTTCAACGTTTCTAATTTTACCTGTTTTGCTTGAATATAGTTGATATCACCACATGGTGGGATTATAAAGTTGTTCCCGTAGTTACAGGGTATTGGGCCACCACAAGGAGGTCTATGGATAATTATATAAGTGTAAATATTATTGTATTTAGTATGTGTAAATAGGTATTTGTTATGTGAATAATATGTGTGTAGGTAAGTACATATAATGATAGTAGTAGACATGAAGTTATTAATGTATAAGTATAGTGTGTTAGTGTTGCGTTTGCGTGTTGCGAGTGTGTGTGTATCGTTGCTTATGCGATTGAGATATGTTTTACAAGTGTTATAACAGTTGCATAATGGTAAATATAAATGTAAACAAAATCTAACAGAGTAATTTGTATCTAATGCTGAGACATTTTCTTTATGTCCTCTTCGTTCCTTATTGTTATAGCCGGAGATACGTCGTTTTTTCTGACATAGATTTGACAATTCTTCGTCCACACATATTGATATTGTTTAATTTTAGCTGTGTCTTTCGCCATCTTCATCAAATGTTTATTTTGAGTAGTTAGGTGTTCGTTGACGTATATTCGCCGTGACTCGCCAGAAATCAGGATATCTTTAGTAGTCACTCCTCGAGTTCGACGTAACCCGGATATTATGGAGTCCTTTTGAAGTCGTGATTTTAATTTTGCCACAATTACTTTAGGTCGACCAGGAACACTCTGACGAGGTTGGACCCTGTTAACATGCACTATGTCGTCTTGAATCAGGGGCGCTCCAGCATGTTTTGATATATTAATGATTATGTCAGTCAAGGACTCATTCTTTATTTCTGGAATACCCACGATCTCGAGATTTAACAGACGCTCCCGTTGTTGCTGCCTACCCAGTTCTCTTCGAAGTTGACATACTTCCTGTTGAAGAGACGTCAGGTCATTAGGGGCCTTAGTAGTGTACGACTCGATGGTGTCTACCCGCTTTTTTAGGTCATCATGTTGTTCACCCTGGAAGTTAAGGGACGTCTTGACGTCCGCTAGATTTATTTGTAGGTCTTTATGATGTGTACGCAGGGTATCCAAAGTGGATTGGAATTTTCCGTAATCCAGTCTAAGTTTATTTATGTCACACTGCATCTCCGAGGTACGGGTAGACAAAGCGTGAAGTTCTGTCTTAATCACGGAGTTAATATTACTATTGATTAGCTGCATGTTAACCTCCATGTCCGCCTTCCAATTGTTCATCAATGTCATTAAATCCTGAGTGATTCTATCCATATGGGCGGACATTGATTCCTCCTCATATTTTCTTTTTCTAAGTTTGACATTTTCATCCCTTGGCATAAGTGACAGATCGGGACTCGACGCGGTTTTCGAAGGCGATCGCTGCATCATTGTGTTAGTTTGTGCTGTCAATATGAATAGAATTCGAACTAGTTCCTCTATTCGCCGTTAGATGGCGGATTAATCAATTTTTATTAATATTTAAAATGTTTCCAATTTTACCCACACTTTGTCAATATTATTATTCACTTTCCACTTTTTTACTTTACACAAAATAATATCAAACTATACTCTTACAATACTCCTTGACAATCTGTCTAATGTTAAAACACACTTAATCACATTAAAACAACTGTTTTATAATATTAAATCAATTTAAATTTAGAGCGAATGTTTGTGCAGCTAGTGTTACCAGCCTATTAATTAATTAATTAATTTTGATACTCTTTGTATCATGTACCTATGGCAAATTTAGTAGGATACAAAATAATACAGACTAAGTCGTGAGCAGAATCTATACTAATGATAAAGCTGAAGAGTTTATTTGTTTAAACGCGCTAATCTCTGTAACTAGCAGTCAGACTTTAAAAAAATATTTTGTTAGCCCAATTCTCGATGAAGGTTATAGGCTATATAACATTATGCTATGACCTAAAGGGGCGGAGCAGTAGTATAGTATATATATAACACGTGATATAAATATAGATCAATATAACGAGACTCTTATTATTGATGACATGACAATGAAATTGAGCTCAGTAGAAAAAAACTAGGAAGATTAAATCTAATACTTATATAAACAATTACATCAATTAATATCTTAATTACTCAATTGTATCCACGAAAGGGAAAATTCTCACTTCTAAAGCAATTATTAGAATATTATGACAAATTACTGTTTACATAGTATAAATGACTTATAGTTGATAATTATATAAAAATTGTCACAATTTTTTTTAACAAACTTATTTCAAAATATCACATGCAGTGAATAAAAATCTATACATTGCCAAATAAATGAATGGCAAAAATTTTATATAATAATTTTAGAAACATAAAACGTATTCTATGTAAACTACCCGGGTACCTATTTGGTGATTGAAAATTGTCCAATAGATGGAAAAATTTAATGACATAAGTAAATATCTCGCCAAGAAAAACAAACAACTCATAAAAATATAACGAGAATCGCATTTTAATGAATGATCCAAGGTTATATTATAACCCAAATTCAGATATTATAATAACGTTGAAAGAATGAATGATGAAAGATTGACTAAAAACGTTTATGTTGCTGAAGTGAAAGGAAATACTGACAGAGGACGATCTAGGTGTACTTTTATTTAACATATAAAAAATATATTGATCGATGGCAATATTAAAAGTACACACAATCGCCGAGAAAGGTATGATGAATATAAAAGAAGCGAATGAGGTATATCAGGATCGTAAAAAATGGCATTTGATTGTCTCTGCCTACCCCTCTTGGGATAAAAGGCGTGATGACAGATAGATAGATACTTAGATATAGCATTGATTTAGGTATTCATAGATGAAAATATAGTGATGGTATTGTGAAAAAATTGTTATTGTAAACAGGAAAATTAATCAGATCGAGAAATAAAATAATAAACCTGACCCACATTCAATTACCTCAAAACGATAATTATTTATGTTTAGTGATTTCTTACCATTTTCTGTAAGTTTTCAATAGCATCATTTACTCCCTTCTGAATTGCTTCTGGTTTTAAAGACTCGGATAATTGACTGTTGATGTTCTTAGAAAAGTCCTGGATTTGTTTAGTTAAGTTATCTAATGAATTGGTGTCGCCTGCTGGGGTAGCCGTGTCACGCTTTACAAAAGCGTGTACCTGAAAAATAAATTCATAAATTAGGCTAATGGTCCTATTACAGAGAGGTATAATTTGATTATAGGTATGTAGGGAATAACTGGAACCACTGAACTGATTGAAAAATCTTTCACTAATGGAAAGGTAATCTCTGAGTTTTATTTTTTTATATTTTGAAAATTTTAAGTATTCCTATATTTGCACAAATTGCTCTCGATAGATTGCGTTATCAAAAATAAATTTAGGGTCAAAAATAAAAATATATCGTCTATGACTTGAAAATAAAAAGACCAATTTAAAAAGCAACATCGCGATTCAGCGGGGAAAATCAGCCAGTATTCTTTGCTGACCTTAATGTTTACTTAGTTATATTTAATTTTATAGTTTTTAGGGTTCCGAATATTTCCGCTGAAAAAACGGAAACCCTTATAGGATCACTCATGTGTCTGTATGTCCGTCTGTCACAGCTTATTTTCTCTGAATTTACTAGACGAAAAACATTGAAAGTTGGTTACATTTCATGACCCAATCACGGACGTAGAGCTTAAAATAATTTAATTTAGATTTTGGAGGTTCATTTTGGAAAAAAAAAGTGCACCATGTGACATATCAAATGAAAGGACTCGTTATAAGAAATTCAAATGCATAAATTAAATAAGAAATTAGCTTCAAATGGAATAAAAATAGGTAAAATTAATAGAAGGCAACACCTGAGTTCAATAACTAACAACTCAGCCAACAGACATTAGTATTTTTAAATTAGAGGGTTAGCACAGATTAGGGCACCTATTAATCCTTATTTTTCAATATTTCAGTATTTTTTAAATAACTCGAAAATTAAAGGATATATAAAATTAAAAAAATTAAAAATAAGCTTTCTAGCATGTAATCTACAAACGGTTTTCGAATTTTGGTACCTTACGAAAAATGAAATGTTGACCATTATCCACGGGCGAAGCCGAAGGCAGAAGGCTAGTTATTTATATACCTAGTTGTGTAATTTAAATATCTATATATATAAAAATCAATGCCACTTTTCGTTGTAATTTTATAACTCAAGAACGGGCTCACCTATCCAAACCAAATGTTTAGGTTTTGTTCGGACTATTTAGTAGATGGTTTATGTGAAGTTTGCACAAAATCGGTCTAGTGGTTTTTCATTTTCATCACACTTTTTGTAACATCTGAATTCAATAAATGGCGGATCGTTTTGTTAATGGCGATTTTGCTGTCAAATTGATTTTTTTTTCAGATAGGGATTGTGCTGTCAAATTGAAATTAAACCTCATCTTAATTTTTACACATGTACTAAAATGTATTTGCAAACGTCAATAGGTGGCGCTGTATTATACTTTTCTTATCTCTATATATATAAAAGAAAGTCGTGTTAGTTACACCATTTATAACTACATAAAGAACGGATTTGGTTGAAAATTGGTGGGGAGGTAGCTTAGAGCCAGAAGACGGACATAGGATAGTAGCGGTAGTGGTAGGGGTTGGAGTAGTGGTAGGGGTAGTGGTAGTGGTAGTGGTAGTAGTAGGAGTAGAGATAGGTGTAGTGGTAGTTGTTTTCCACGGACGAAGGAAAGTAAATAGCAGGCAAGCTAACGTTTGGGCAGGACAACGTCTGCCGGGCCCGCTAGCAATTAATAAAATATTTTTTGTTTGAAAAAATGAATTTGATGTTCCAATTTTTTTTTTTTATGATTTCACTTTATACGTAGCGAAGCACGTACCGGACCGCTAGTTATCTAATAAAAATAAATTACCTACTACACTTAAAGATAAAATCAATTTTAACCTAAATATTTTCCGGGAAGAATAAAATAATAAAATTAAGTCAGTCACAGTAGTCGCTAATGATGTGTAACATCCAGAGCAAATTTATTTAGTCAATCTGCCAAAGTTTGAATCTACTTCCATCCCATTTCACGAAATTATTCCCTACAAATTAATGCCACATACCAAAAGCTAATATTTTACACATTAATAATATCAAAAATAGTACATTGCATGATTATTATTATCATGCGCACCGAATGTCAAAGAACTCAAGTTATTTGGAGAGAGTTGATATACTTAAGGAGACTTTAATAGACATAACTTTTGTCCCATACAAATTAAATGCTTCACGACATCTTAAATTACGCGTTAACTGTATGTTTTAGTTTCGAAATTTAAATAGCATTCGAAAGATAAATATATTTGACACAGTATTAATTTAAAAAACATATAAAAATCAGTTACACCTAAGTTTTATGAAGCTCTGAAAGTCATAAATTTCACGTGTATTTTTAAATGATTTTGCGACTCGAGTTCGTATTAAAATTTTAAGTAAAAAAAATTGGAAAAGTTGACCATAAAATTGGAAATTTCGGGTAAAACAGAAACTGATATTTTTGCTATGGTATATTTCTATGAACTCAAGACCATAGTAGGGAATGAAAGCTAATATGGCACCATGGACGAAGCCGCGGGGGAAAGCCATATAATAATTTATACTCGTTTGAGAAAATGTTATACTCACGCTGACCAGGAACACAGCGAAAAGGACGATAAGAAGTTTTCCAGACATATTTGAAATAATAAAGTTTGTGTCAGTACGTGTTATCACTGAGCTTCAACCACAAAGACTGATATCGGACCAACTCGGTAGTTGCCTTTTATTGATAATGGCACATGAAGATGTATAAGGTCAACTTTACATTAACTAATTCTGTTTGTAAGTTTACTTAAAATTAATTAATAAGCTAATTATATTTACAAATAAAACAATAGCTCTAAAGCTCAATAATTCAACTTCTATATTATTAAGGACAAGCTTACGGCCTCGGCTTCGCCCGTGAAAGTTTGATATAAATGGCTAAAGTAGGCCACACATTGGTCCGGCATCGCACCGAAAATTTCCCATTCCGGCCGCCGGATGATCTAGGCGGACCGTTCGTTACAAGAATTGAACGACTGTGTGGTCGGTTTCAGTGGATCGTACGGCGACGTGCCGGATCCATTAACACCTTAGTATACATTGATCCCAATAAAAAAATCAGCCAGTTTAGACATGCGAAAAGAGCATAAGTTCGGGATATTTAAAGTAGGTTATTCTTAATTCTTTATTTATTCTTAAATTCTTTTGAAAAAAATTTTTTTTTATTCGGGACTAGCTTTCTGCCACCGCTTCGCTTGTGGAGTCCATAGTCCTGAGTTTCATTTAAAAAATCCATTTGTCAAAGTTTTCTCGAATTTTCCAATTCCTATTTCTTTCCCTAAAAACCCATAGAGTACTAAGGAGGAGCCCCATAGACGGGCTTCCCCTTTCGCCAATTTTCTGCTCTTTGACCATTAAAACAGGCCAGAGCAGTAATAAGTTACCTTAGGTTTCGTTGGTATCGTTTTGTGTCGCGAAACAGAGTTTTAGAAAAATAGTTAATTGTGATGTTTTAATCTAGGACGTCTAATTTTGCAATAATTATATATAATTTTTATGTTTGTATTTTAGCATAATTTTCATATAACGCAAAATCCGTTGCAACAATAAAAAACGACAGAAAATTACAGTGATACAGGGGTTAGTACTAGGCGGTAAGCACCAACGAAAAGCAAATATTTTTTATGTATTTTTTGTATACATAATCTAGATATTTCAGTATTAGTATATGTAACTATGCCCTTATTCTATTTACTTATCCAGATAAATAATACCTACCTACTAATTAATGATTTTCTAATAATTTAACTACGTAATTAGTGGTGGTATTAGGTTTGTTTATTTGAACTTCTCATATCTAAGGAATAGAATCAACTTTTGACCTCTAATAATTTCCAATGGAATTGAGGGTAATAAATAAAAAGGTCATCTGAGGACGTGAACTAAAAAGATAAGCACCAATTCTCTTATGTTTCGCAGATGACTTAGCATGCACATTATCCCTAGAGGGGTAAGCAGAGATTATTTAAATACAATTGCAGTGATCCTGACATATGTACCATACCTACATTTCATACATGAAAATCACTACATATTATCCCTCGCCGCGTCTGTCTGTCTGTCTGTGACATTTTCACGCAAAAACTACAAATAGGATATTGATTCGGTTTTCATAATTACATAAGTAGATTCAAGAGCAAGGTTTACGAGTATTAAACATGGACTATGTTTAGGAGCTGAGCATTAACAGCATAAGTGAATGAAGTCGAGGCAAAAGTTGCACCAGCTAGTAAAATTATGTAGGAAAGTAATGTATGTATGGAATCCCACTTTATTATTATAAACGCGAAAGTTTGTATGGATGTATGTGTGGATGTTTGTTACTCAATCACGCCAGAACGGCTGAATGAATCTGGATGAAATTTGGCTTAGAGATAGATTATAGTCTGGAATAGCACATAGGGTACTTTTTATCCCGGAAAAAATTATGGTTCCCGTGGGATAGATTTGTTTTTATTTTTCACGGAATCGACATGATGATTTCTGACAGAATGACATATACTACTTTTATACTGCGAAAATGGGCGGGGGAGGGGCAAATTACAGCCACGGCATTATTTATTTTTGGATCTATTTCCACGCGGGTGTATATATAATAAGTCTTATAGAGAAGTATTTATGTAGATATTCAAATTGTTGTAACCCCATGTTGTACCCGAGCGAAGCCGAAAATACCCTCTACCGATATTTTCTTTGATTTTAACTTTCTTCTTTCACTTTTTGGATTTTACTTACTACATGTTGCGGATGACCGCATTATTTTGGAGGCTTGTCAACTTGCTAAATGTGGACATTCTTGCCAGTATTTCTGGCGACATCGCAGTGTATAAAGATCGTGATTGTATATAAAATGTCAAGGAAATTCGTTTTATAATGTTTTATTTGTTTGTGTAGTTAAGATAATAAGTGACTTTTGACATTTAATTATCAAAGACATGTAATGTTTGTAATTAATTTATCTGAATAGATCAGGACATGGTTTTAGGGTAACGTAGACCAATTATTATCAATTACAGAACCTTTATTACTTTTAATACATTATATCTATTAAAATATAAATTTAATAATAATAAAATTTACAATTAAAAAAATTCCTGTAAATCGCTATCTACTGGGAGAGTACCCAACAGACTGGCTGCATTTCCTCGTTGGATGGCTATGCTTATTCTTTGACCGAGGTAAGAGCCAGCCCGTTGGTCATGTGACCTTTCTGTTAGTAGTTTACTAATATCTTTATACAGATTGTGTGCTCCAGGTCCCCACGGTCCCATTGTTTCCACACCAAACGCCTCAAATATATTTTTTTAATTAATAAAAAAAAAATTATGACTTCATCAGGTAGTCCCACTTCCCAGGCTTATATCTCCGTCATTTTCATATCGTTTCGTTTGTTACCCGTGGTCCCGCCGACAGTGCCTAGAAGGTACCACGAGTATTTACTTTACCCGTGGTCCCTTCAAGAAATATAATGCAGCCGAATTAAAATTGTCCAAAAAAAGATGCATTACTTTATTTATACTACATGTTTATTTTAATATTCTTATGTGATGACTGGTGTAACAAAGACATTAAATTCCCAAAGATGAAGCACTTTCAGTTTTCCAATTTTCCTAGCAACTTTACAAAATTCACTTTCGCTGATAACCTTAACTAGGTATTACAAACATTTGAAAAATAAATTATCCAATACGATCCAGCCGTTCTTAAGTGACACGCATACCAACGAACTGCATTTAATTTTTAGGGTTCCGTACCCAAAGGGAGACAACGGAAACCCTATTGCTAAGGGCTCGCTGTCCGTCCGTCCGTCCGTCTTTGAACCGTCTTAAGGGGCAGATAACACCTATATACGATTATTTAAAGAATCTTTTAGCAAAAACAAGACAATTTCCAAGATTGAAAAAAAAAATTATTCTACAGGATATAATTGATATAATTGTCATTCTGAAAACGTGATTAGATAATTTTCGCTCAATAGAAAATAATCCCAAAATGTGGTCTCTGAAAGTTTTCAAAAAAAGAAAACAGCGGTACTAGTGATTTTAGTACTATGACAATTAATTTGTTTTTGTAATATTCAATTACCCATATAATTGTCATTTGTATATTCAAATAATTGTATAGTTATTTAAAAAATAATGATTATGTCAAATGGCGCTTACGATTTCTACTCTGAGCGGAAACGCTTTAGCTCTTCTTTATTCACATTCGCCTTGTCGGCAGTGACGGCTGAATCGTGATGCTAGACGGTCGCGGCCACTCGATCGCTCACAAGTTTTTGTATTATTTGTATATTTTTTGGCTCAAATTTAATTTATTAATGGTAAACTTTATTAATATATGACATTACCGTAGCGATTAGGCAATATTTTCATAAGGAAGTTGCTATTTGCATACTTTAGTCTAGGAGTCAGCGGTGCTTTTTGTGAGCGTAATTATGTATTGGAAATAAGTTAATAAACAGCAAAGTAGGTAGGTAGGTATACATAGAAAATGCGTACGGGAAACATATTGCAGAAGTCATTGCAAGGCAAATAAAATTATGATATACTAGCTTTTCCCCCGTAGAAAAATTTAAAATGTGCCAGCCCCAAGGACTTCCGAAATATAAATTAGCTCATGTCATTATCTCTGTGCAAATATCACGTCAATCCGTTGCTCCCATGTTGCTCCGTATTGATTTGAAAAAAAAACCGCCATTTTCTAAAAGACCCCCTAATGTCAGTTGTTTTAAAAATATTGCATGGAATTCTACGGAAAATTTCCGATTTTTTACATATCTTTGTTTGCTGTATATCGATTTTGGTCCAAAAAATTTACCCAGACTGGCCTATAGTGCATATACTATTGAGTATACGGAACCCTTCGTGTGCGAGTCCGACTCGCACTTGGCTTTTTTTATATATATAAATATCAGCTACAAAGTATCTTCAATACAAAGTTTATTATCAGAAGACGGATATCCATGGCTTTACCAAAATATCGGCATTTATAGAATTTAATATTTTATGGAATTTTTCATTCTATAAAAGTTAGGAAATCTTTCCTTTATCCTTTAATTTAATCACGGTCGACGTCGCTCGTCCGTCAAACTTTATCTTCAATTTACTTTACGCGTTTACTTTTAACACACTTTGCAATTTTTTTACTATTTTTAGGAAAAAGAAACTATTTTTTTAGTATTGACTGTCAATTGATTAAAAGAATTATAGGCTATTTAACATCACGCTACCTACCCAAATGGGTGAATTATATTCCTAATACAACTCGTACGAAGTAGCGGGCAATCATCTAGTACTATATCAGCTTTGTAGGTTTGAGATAATCTCTAAAAAATAAAAAAATAAAATTTGACACGTTGAAAGAATGATGGATAAGAGATTGACTAAAAAGGTTTATATCGCTGAAGTGAATGAAAATGCTGGCACAGGACGACCTAGGTGTACTTTTATTGAACATATAAAAAATGTATTGATCGATGGAAATATTAAAAGTACACACAATCGCCGAGCATGTATGAAAGGTATGATGAATCTAAAATAAGCGAAAGATAGATAGATAAAATACAATTTTGATGTTACATTTGTTTTTCATTTATCATTTCAAAAACCTGATTACAAATGCAATGTAGCACCGCACTTTCTCTGATAATAATAGACATAGGTACATCTATATCCATTACAGCGACACAACTTATTAGATGTAGACACTGTTACTGATATTTCAGGCCACAACGCAAGATTATGTTTGGGTTTTGTTTGTAGATAAAGTCTCATCTCAAGTTCACAATATTTTAGCAAAAATGTTGGAAGGTAATCTTCATAGTATCATTTTACCAGAGATTTTACAACCAAATCATTATAAAGGCTGTTCTATTAAGGTAAAGAAGTGTGAACTCGACGATAGAACACGTTCCAACAGTCTCCTAACTTCACAGTCGAGTTTTAATAGCCTATAGAATTGGATCTGCTATTTATTTAGGACACAAAACATTTATTACACAAAAAGGGAATTCTTGGTATAGAGGCAAAATTGTTCTTGCTTTGGTTGTTCTGAAGTGTTTGTGAAATCTTATTATTGTGTAGCGACACGTTTTACTTCTGCAAATAAAAATATATGACCGATTGTAAAGTATATAAAATTATCTGGTATTATCTAGGCAGACGAGCCCGGATCCCGGCCATGTGATTGGCCACCAATGGATTTTTTAATTGAAAACCACCAAATCCGACAAAACCACACTTAGAGGCTTTTCTATCTAAATATACCTCAACATAACTGGCCACTCGTTAGGTATAGCCTCACAAATACCACCGGTAAACGAAGGAGACTTGGTCTTCCGCTGGGTGCCCTGGATCCGTGGTTTCGTGAGCTGAAGAAAGAAAGAAAAAGAAAAAAAATACAAAACTTTCTATTAATTTACCATGTTACCCAGTTAATGTCTATTTATGATCTATACTAATATTATAAAGAGGAAAGATTTGTATTTTTGTGTGTATGTTTGTATGTTTGTAATGAATAAACTCAAAAACTACTGTGCCGATTTCAAAAATTATTTCACCATTGGAAAACTACATTCACCCTGAGTGGCTATATTCTATTTTCAAAAAAATTAGGGATCCTTACTAAAACTCCAATAATGTAACCCAAGGTGTAAAAAATGACCTAAGATCCCTTACATCGCGTGCGCTGCAAAAACTATTGATGATAGTGGTAGTGGTAGGGGTAGGGGTACGGGTAGGGGTAGGTATAGGGTATATTTTATTTTGTTCGTAAATATCCACGGGCGAAGCCGGGGGCGGAATGCTAGTATTATATAAATTCGTTATTATACTGATGATATGAAATAATAAGTTATCCACTTGCATGGGATCAATAAGGAAAATTTAAACAAAATACGTTATTTTTAATTAATTATTATTTAATTTAAAATACATTAAATTATATTAAATTGCAGAATCATTCGTCTATATCATCTGTCGTACTCGTAACAGGTGTGATTTTAATAGGTTCTGTCAATGCCGCCCACTGAAAAAAAAATTAAAGTAAGTAACTAGAGAAATCGATATTTTTCCCTATACTAAGGCCTTTATTCATAAACGTTTATTAGCAACGTTTTTGTTAAAATATGTTATGTCACTCTCTAACAAACCTGTCTTTACTAATAATAGAAAGAAACAAAACACATTTTAACAAAAACGTTGCTAATAAACGTTTATGAATAAGGCCGTAACTTTATTTCTTTTTCTTTCTTCACGGGTTGCCTTACAGCGCCCGAAACTGTGTTACGGTTCCAGGGTACCCAGCGGAAGACCAAGTCTCCCTCTTTCAGCCGATGGTATTTGTGAGTGAATATTTAAGCCGGAGCGGATAGCTAGTAATATTTTATCTATAATTTGCAACTGAGAAGTCGCGGGTTGATCCCCACATCCGACCATGTCTTTTTGGCCAATGGGTTTTTATGATAAAAAATATCCGACAAACCATACAAAGAGGCTTTTCCATCTTCAATACATACTTCAACAGATCTTGTCACTCGTTAGGTATAGCCTCAAAAATCTTCGGCTAAATGATGAAGACTTCGTCTTCCGCTGGGTACCCTGGGGCCGGCAACGGTTTCAGGGAGCTGTATGGCAACCCGTGAAGATTTTTTTTTATTTCTTTTTTAATTTATAATATATACAAACCACTTTCATGTATCTTTGATATTCATTTCCGATTAGTTCGAATAGAGGTCTTATTTGATCCGTCGATATGGTATCCACAGTTTTAGCCAAGTTTTCGTCTACACATTTCTTAAACTCGTTCATTTGATTTTGCACCGTGATGATGGCGCTCGTAGGAGCACGAGGAGTTGACACATCTCTTTTAACAAAACCTGCAATCTATAGAAATAATAAAATTTATACTAATATATAAAGCCGTTAATTGAAGAAGGTTATATAACATCATGCTACGACCCAGGCATGCATGAAAGCCAAACACGAATTCCTGTCCGGACATTCTCGGGTCGAGCATACTCGTGCTAGGAAGTCCATGGTCTTGTGTCGAAAACATGTCGCGAATCCAGAAGATTTCCCCCTACCAAAAATCGCTTAACGCGCCTAAAGAAGTTTTCGCTTCAAAAAATCTCCACTGAATAGTGAAAAACTATGCCAAATTGAAAGTCGAATTAAGTGCACCGACAACATTTGGTAACTAGCTAAATGAGGACATTGTTACCGATATAGGGTTATCCTTGGGAGTGGGAATAGGTTGATTTCTTTGTAAATAGGGTACGCAGGGAATACGATTTTCCATACAAAGGTTTACACCCAAATTCACTCTCTTAGGGGTTGCTTTTTAATAATATTTCCTTAGTGCACCTCTACATCCCCTACACTCTTATTAATAAACTTGAAGTAGCGACGTAGTAACTAAACTGTATTTCGTCTCCGTCTAACAAATCTGCAATTCATTATGATAGACGGAGACGAAATACAGTTTAGTTAATACGTCGCTACTTCGAGTTTATTAATAAGAGCGCTAGTGATTTATTGTAATGTATAAACTCCAGGTCCCTGGGGTTCAAATGCCAAAAAGTTTATTAAGGATATATCCCCTCGACTGATCATCTCTTCAGGTGACAAGAGGGCTGGCTCCTTCTTCGCTCAACGAATCAGCATCGCGATTCAGCGGGGAAATGCAGCCAGTATTCATGGCACTATTCCACACGGATCTGGTTTATTTACTTATTTTTAATGTTTATATTAATTTTAAGGTTCTTATCTCAGAGCAAGAAAAAAAGTCTGAGGTTCTTATATTGTTATGAGTCTTCAGTAGTTTAGGCTGTACGTTGATTGTCAGTCAGTCAGCAATACGACGGTTTTATATATTTAAAATAGAATAGGTAATACAACAATATTTACAAGGATTCCACATCCGGTCATGGCGGCGAAAGCTTGCGGTTTCGTCATGGCGTGATGTGGAATCCAGTTTAATCCTGTTCGTGCTGTGATGGTTGTGATTAGTTGACGACTAATATCGCATTATCTTAAATACCGATTAATCGGCTATAAACAATATAAAGACTATAATACTTGACTTACAAAATTAAATATGTATACTCACAGTGTAATTAATAATTAAAACTGATATCAATAGTATATATTTTGTATACTTCATTTTTACGTGTAAAGATGTAAATGTACTCTTAGATGGAAAAATCAAAATTAACTGAGCACTAACTTAACATATCTTACATTTATAAGTTAAACAACATTAGTATGTATTATTTACTTATTCTCTAATTATTTACTTTAACACTGTGCTCAATAAACAAAACCTTCTGGTATTGACTTAAACAAAGTCTCCCGCCGCGTCTGTCTGTCTGTCTGTGCCTTTTCCAAGCAAAAACTGATTTTGTTGTGGTTTTCACTATGTTTCACCGAGAAGGTTACGAGTATAAAACGTGTATCATGTTTTGGAGCTGAGGATATGAAATTGTTTTTGTTTGTTTTTCCTTCTTTCACGTCAAAATAAAGCAATAATATAATTATTGGTCGACGTTAATAAATTTTGCACAAGGTAGTTGGAGGGCCAGAGAGTGAAATCCCGGAAATCCTTCTGGAAAAGATGTACTATAGATGACCCGTGCGAATTAGTTCAACTGATCTCCAACAGATGGATAAATAAATTGACAAAATAAATAAATAATAATAATAATAATAACTCGCTTCCGGGGGGATAAATCCTTTTTTTATATTTTTATATATTTTTGTTTTTTTTTTTTTATACCTAAATATGTAAAAATATAATTTAAAGAAATATGTGAAATAAATAGAATAATAATAATAAAAGCCTTTATTTCCGAATTTAAGGTTTACAATAGTTATATTTCATTGATTCTATATAATTTTAGCATAAATATTTAGCAGACATTGGTAACCTCTTCATTCGGTTTGCCTTTCGGCATAAGCCTCCTCCAAAGCCTTCCAAGATCTCCTCTCCATCGCTGTCCTCTTCTTCTGTCTCATCTTCCCACCTGCGGTGCTGGCGACCTCTTTTCCTCTTTCCATCTCTTGGGTACCAATCCGTTATTTCTTTGGTCCATTTTTTATTTGTGTCCCTGTACATATGCCCTGTCCATCTCCATTTTAATTCCTTTATAGTTAGAGTGACATCTTTTACCGCTGTTCTATTTCTTATTGCACTCAATTTATGCTTGTCTCTTCTCTTTATGTTCAGCATACTTCTCTCCATACCATGTTGACATGTTTCTGGTCGTTTAATATTCTTTTTTGTTAAAGCCCACGTCTGGCAGCCGTAGGTCATGCATGGTAATATACATATGTTAAATACTTTAGTTTTATATTTCAAGGGGATATCTTCATTTTTCATTACTTCCTTTAGTGACCAATAAGATTTCCATGAATTCGTTATCCTCCTATCAATCTCTTTGTCCGTTTGGTTATCAGGAGATATTACCTGTCCTAAATATATATATTCGTCTACATATTCCATTACATGTCCATTTATTTGTATAATTTCTTTTTGTCCATTAGTCATTAACTTTGTTTTGTCAGTATTCATTGTCAAACCTACTTTTGCACTTTCTTGGGTTAGTTCTTCTAACATTACCTGCAGTAATCGTGAATTAGGTGCCAATAGTATTAGATCATCTGCAAATCGTAGGTGATTCAAAAGAGTTCCGTTAATATTAAGACCATAGCTGCCCCACTGTAATTTTCTAAATACGTCTTCAAGTAAAGCAGTGAAAAGCTTTGGTGAAAAAGGGTCACCTTGCCTTACGCCTTTTTTAATTGGAAACAGTTCTCCTGTGCTTTCCAGATTTATTTTAGCGAAAGCGTTTTCATATATGTTCCTTATAATCCTTATATACTTTTTATCTGTTTCTTGATTTAGTAAAGCTTGCCACAATCTGTCGTGTTTGATAGAGTCAAATGCCTTGTTATAAATAACTCTAATTATAAAAGAAACATTTGATTTTGATTTGTTTGTTCATTCTTCGTCATTAGAGGGAAAATAGTCTTCAAAATGGCGTTTTAAACAATTTGATACCGACAAAAACCACATTTGAGAAATAATATATAAAGAACATATTATTATTATTTTATATGTTAAATAAAAAATGTGCAATATAATATGTAGATATTGTGCAATATATCCTAATGTTATATATACAGCATACAGCTAAATATATAATTTTCTAGCTTTTGCATAGAACAATAGAACAAATAAAATAAATAATCCCTTGATATAATGTATACTAATATTATAAATGCGAAAGTAACTCTGTCTGTCTGTTACGCTTTCACGGCTAAACCACTAAACTTGTCATGAAATTTGATACGGAGAAAGCTTACGCCCCTATAGTCTATAATAGGGGATGAAAATTAGTATGAGTGACAAGGGGAAGCCCGGGGCGAAAAGCTAGTATTAATATTAATCTTCTCCCCCACCCTTTTTTCCGGGATAAAGAGTAGCCCAGGTTCTAATCCAGGACATAAACTAACTAAACTCACGTCACCTATATATTAAATCCTTCACAGGTTGCCTTACAGCTCTTGGAAACCGTTGCCGGCCCAGGGTACCCAGCGGTAGACAAAGTCTTCCTCACTTAGCCAAAGATTTTTTTTGAGGCTATACCTAACGAGTGGCCAGTTCTGTTGAAGTATGTAGATGGAAAAGCCTCTTTGTACGGTTTGTCGGATAATGTACATAGATTTTTTATTATAAAACCCATTGGTACATGATCGGATGTGGGGATCGAACCCGCGACTTCTCAGTTGTGAGCGCGTTTTACCCACTCGACCATCGACGCCCCTATATAAAATTAGTTCAATACTCTTTAAATATGTATGAAGCACGAAACAGGATGCAATGTACAAAGTGCACAAATAATGTATGCACCAGGATGCATCAGGATGAATGACTTATGAAGGACATCGACATTAAACTGATTAACTAACAGGATGTCAAACTAAGTGGACGGAGTACCTATGTTGTCTGATATTAAACAATGCAATTCAATATGACTTTTCCAGACTTACTTATAGCACAGGTTCGCCCGTGGAAAATAAGAAATTAAAAAAAATAACAACCTGTTTAGTTATAAATCTGGAATAATGTGGGTATAGCTTTATGTCTGTGAAAGTTTTAGGTTCAAGATTTTTTAAATGGTTACAGTAGTTTTGGAATAAAAAAAACTAGTTGTGTTCTCAAAATGTCCCTTAAGAGAAAGCTTGTTAGCGCAATAAACTCAGTAAACAAGTTGTTAGAGAGATTCACTGCAAAAAAAAAATGATAAAATAACCAAAGATAAGATAAGATAGACCAAGAAAAACCAGTCTTGCGAAAATACAGAAAACGGACATATACTCTTCCAGTGTTATACAAAAACTATTAGATATTTAGGTAAGTAGGTATATCAATATTTATAAAACAATTTTAATTTCGAACCCAGACATATAGTTATCTCGTAATTTACGGATAGTTGCAGCATGTAATTAGTATGAGACAAACGTTATGAAGGGAGATCTTTTATACATAAAAAAAGGGATGTAAGTGTTTGTACATTAAATAATATATTGTGAACAGTCCAAAGCTCGAACTGTGCGTCAGAAACACTTAGCTAATGGAAGTACTAAGAATATGATTGTTTATTTATGTAATATTGGCTTCGTAATCGATTGTAAACATACTTTGTTACATCAATGTAGTATAAATAGGTTCAAATGTGCATCAAAATTAACACTTAGTTCAGAAATAGATATAAAAAACCTCAGATGTCTAATATTCTAAACTTAACGTTATACTGTTTGTACCTTGTGACGTGGTCAGATATATATCTACTAATAACAATGTCCACATTTAGTTTGTTCATGTTAATCACAGCAGGTTGCAAGACTAATAAATGGGGCTAGAAAAATATCAGAAGAAAGTCGATTAAAAATATTGCCGTTTAGCTTCAAATAATGCTTTCAAGTTCACCGCGCTATCGACGCTTCATCGATTCAAAATGAAAGGAAGTAAAACAGACATAATATCATCATCACTAAATTTATAAAACAAAGTCCCCGCCTCGTCTGTCTGTCTGTCTGTCTGTGCCCTTTTCACGCAAAAACTACTTAACGGATTTTGTTGCGATTTTCAATATTAGATAGGTTAATTCACCGGGAAGGTTTATGAGTATTAAACACGGACCTATCATGTTTAAGAGCTGAGCATTAACCGCATAAGTGAATCAAGTCGTAGAAAAAGTTAGCACCAGCTAGTTTTCATGTCGTATGTTGTCTAATCCGTCAGAGATATAACATGTAGGAAACAATTGTGGAGAATAAAATAGCCTACAAAAAAGTCCACGGTAGCATATATCTATTTCTAATATTTAAGTAGGTATTCAAATTATTGTAAACCCAGAAGCAATGAAAAATGACAATATATCGAGCTCATTAGACCTAACACTGCCACAAGTTAGTCTTAAATTGCTTATACGTGAGGTTACAATGTTTCCTTGTAATATGTGCGTCACGTATCTCCCACTTTGATAGCATATTCCTACGGGAACACCAATGTTAAGCAAACCGCGTTACTGAGAGGAATCTTGAATAGAAAGAAAGTTTTCACAAGTTTTCTTTTGGAAGTAAATTGAATAGAAAACTTTGGAGATTTGTTTCTTAAAATAAGAATATTCGCAATACAATTATCAATGGAGTATGTACAGTATTTTTTGGCTATCCCAAGGCAATAACGGAATAATACTTTCTTTTGATAAAATGTATAGGTAATATATATATCAAGAAAAATGTTGCTTTATAAGAGTGAGAAAATGTTTTAAATCAGTCCAGTATTTTTCAAGTTTACTTCTTACAAAACAAACTCATACTGTACTTCCTTTACTCGCGTGGAAATAAATCCAAAAATAAATAATCCCGTGGCTATAATTTGCCTCTCCCCCGCCCGCTTTCGCGGTATAAAAAATAGCCTATGTCATTCTCTGACCCCTAAACTACCACTATGCAAAAAATCATGTCCATCCTGGTCCATCCCGTGAAAAACAAAAACAAATCATACATTTTTCCGGGATAAAAAGTAGCCTATTTGCTATTCCAGACTATAATCTATTATATCTCTGTGCCAAATTCCATCTAGATCCGTTCATCCGTTCTGGCGTGATTGAGTAACTAACATACATCCATACAAACTTTCGCGTTTATAATATTAGTGGGATAATCAGGTTATACAAGCTATCGACCATAAACATGCCTCTATCTAACAATAGAACTGGCCACTCGTTAGGTATAGCCTCACAAATATAATCGGCTAAAAGAGGGAGACTTGGTCTTCTGTTGGGTACCCTGGGACCGTAAAACGGTTTCGGGAGCTATAAGGCAACCCGTGAAGAAAAAAAACCTTAACACAAGTGCATAAGATTTCTTTGAACCTAGCTTTTAAATTTAAAACCATCTCACCCCTCCATCTTTCTTTACAATTATCTGTCAACACTGTTTAAAAACAAGAAATAATGTATTTTACAAAAAAATATGAAATAATAAATGTCCTCTTATTGTCCCATCACCAGTTTTATATTAACTGTGACGCGTAGAAAGTTTAATAAAGAAAGGAAGGACGATTAAAAATATTTACCTTGTTTCTAAGCCGTTCTTTATTACAAGCTAAATAAAACACCGGTAACGGAGGTAATAAAAAGTTGTTGACGCTAGACGTTTCTTCAAGGTCGAAGGAAAATCGGCGTTTTTCTTCAGGTTCTTGAAATTAAGCATAAACGTTTTTTTTTCAGTTTAAACTATTAGACTTAGCATTAGGGCCGGGACCTAAAGACTCAATTCGCTCAGTGAAATTTTACAGCGTAATTTTGAGTAAAACCACGCAATGTATTATGTTGCCGTATTGAAATGCATATTCGCATACTGATTTGATTCTATATTTATCTCTCTCTGCGATTTCAAAGTGTGGTATGCTATTTACGAGATATCACTCATAAAGCATAAGTAACTGTTTTTAAATGTATTTTCTGTTCGTGTCTCTGAATGTCTGTCCAGAATCGGCTCCGAAATTAATTTTCAAATAACTTTCAGCCATCACAAGTATTTATTTTTAGAATCTGCTCGTTTTTTGGCATGGCAGGCCGACGGGCCGTCGGAACCTTGGCATACGTACGACGAGGCCTGCGATGGCCCGTCGTCGCCCGTCCGATCCGTCGGGAGTCGGTAAGTTCTGAGGCGCAGCGTCGCGTCGCACAGCATATCAGTTGGATTATTTGCTATATCATGGCCAGGCCGTGTCGGGGTGTGGGAACTGCTCGATAAGGCCGCGAAAAGCCTCGACAGACGGACCCCGGTTTTACCTATAGGTTTTCAAAGGTGAATAATAAAAATAAAAAGTATGTAGGTACCAATGGGTTTTTTTATTAAAAACTTATGTACATAATCCGAGAAACCACACTTAGAGGCTTTTCCATCATATTGTTGTCATAGTTCAACTGAATAGAATAGAATAGAACTGTTTATTTTTCGTCATTAGAGGGAAAAATAATATTCAAAGGGATATATTTTTATAGAACACCTTTGAGAAATAATATATAGAGATGCATTGCGAATGGGGGCGAACAGTATCACTAAGACAGTACGGACGAAACCGTAGGTATCATTTAGTTCTGTAAAAATTAAATAACATAACTTTTTTAGAGCAAACTACATCAGAAAACTTGTAGGTAACGAGACATTCGAACAACATGGCACACTGAGTGTACTAATATTAAAAAACTATAGCAATTTTGTCCCGCTTTGGAAAAATATTTACGTCTTAGTATATTTTGATTAAACAATAGTGGAAATCAGGATTTGTAAATGTTTTGGATGTAGGACTCATATTCACTTCAGGGTGGATATATGGAGACCAATTTTGTATGACGTAATAAAGCGCCTACTAAATATAGCAATGTCAACAATTATTTCCATTTTCTTTCTCAGGCGTTACGGGAAAAATATTCTATTTCCACGCAGCTCGGGTGAAATCGTGGGCAAAAGCTAGTCATTTATGAAGGCGAACGACCAATAGTGGTTAAATGGATGTGAATTGGTTACCTATAACATCATTTTAATTATTTGTAATTTAAGGAGACGCTTCATAACTTTAGTCTAATACAAAAACGGACTTTAGCAATTCAAGTATTGTACAAAATTTATTAAAAATATTATCTATGTCAATATCAGCTGAATACCTAGGTTTCATGAAGCCCTGAAAGCTGATCCTGAAAGGCATCAATTTCACGCACATTTTCAACCGGCTTTGCGATTCTCTTAAAATATTTAGTAATGAATTATATCTTTTTTACATATCGAGTAAAAAAAATCACTGCTATTTCTAATATTTTTTGTGCAATACTTGAATTGGTGAAGTCCGTTTTGTATATTTTATTGTACCTACCAATTTTGTTTGGAAATTTTCTTTCTCTATTTATTTCTATCGCTCGGATATTGGGTGAAAGAGATGCAAAACGTGCGTTTTTTAGTTGGTTACGCGACCCAGAGTTAATGCACCAAGAGATTTTTAAATATTTAATACATAAGTACCTAACATAAGTACATTAAAGCAAAAAACCGCATTGAAATTCGTTCAACCGTTTTGAAGTTACGATGTCAAGGAAATTACTTTTTAACTCTATTAATGTATCAAGAGATTTTTAAATATTTAATACATAAGTAACATAAGTACATTAAAGCAAAAAACCGCTTTGAAATTCGTTCAACCGTTTTGAAGTTACGATGTCAAGGAAATTACTTTTTAACTCTATTAATGTATCAAGAGATTTTTAAATATTTAATACATAAGTAACATAAGTACATTAAAGCAAAAAACCGCATTGAAATTCGTTCAACCGTTTTGAAGTTACGATGTCAAGGAAATTACTTTATATATCTGAAAATGCATAACAAATCTTGTTCTTGAAAATAACGTAATGTAAACTAAAGTAACTTTTCACCTGAGATTTGGATGTGCTAATGCATTTCAAATTATATTACTTACTTGCTTTCGTCTCTACCGTATTTCAATTAAATTGAAGAAGTTTCCTTCGGTCATGTAAAGGCTAAATTACAGCAGTAGTTACTAGGTATTAAATCCCAACAGGGGTAGGCAGAGACAATTGAATGTCATATGTTACGATCCTGACATACCTCTTTCGCTTCTTTTATATTCATCATACCTTTCATTGTGTTCAATTGGCGATTGTGTGTACTTTTAATTATTCCATCGATCAATACATTTTTATATGTTTAATAAAAGTACACCTAGGTCGACCTCTGCCAGCATTTCATTTCACTTCAGCCATATAAACCTTTTTATTTAGGTAGTATGTTTACAAGAAGTGGAAAGATAGCCAAGGAAATTGAAAGGAGAGTGAAAGCGGGAAGTAAGGTATTTGGTGGACTAAACTATGTATGCAGAAATACACAACTTACAACTAAAAGTAAAATTAATATATATAATGATGTTTTAATTCCACCATTTACTTAAATCTATCTATCATTACGCCTTCAATCCCATGACAATGGATATACCTTATACGATTTTGACATACCTCTTTTATATTCCTCACAGCTCTCTACTCGGCGATTGCCTGTAATTCGAACATTGCCCTCAATTAATAAGTTTTTAATGTGTTCGCCGAAATTACATCGAGGGTGCCCTGTTTACTTCCGTTATGTAAATCCTTTTACACTAAGAAACATTGACATTATTGGTTGCTGCTCCGCTCCCAGAAGACGTAGCGTGATGTTTTATACACGTAAACCTCTACTTGTGAATCAGTCTATCTGATAGTGAAACCCCTATCAAAACCGGTCCAGTAGTTTTTGAGTCCATAAGGCACAAACAGACAGACATACCAATAGAAGGTTAGATATATATTTTTCCTTGAATCACGAATGAAAAAGCTATTTAGTATACGCTATAGAACCTTAATTTGATTGGTGTCCGACATGATTGAAAACCTTCAGTGGACGCCGTCGACTAATTCACATTAAACCAGAAAAAAAAACATTTTAGTTTCTAAAAATTATATCGAATGATAAACTAACAAACTTTATCAAATCCAATTTATTTTATTCCTAAAAATACTTAGGTATATGAAAATAGAAAACAATCCTTGTATGTATATAGGGAAATCAAATATTTACAGTCACACGTTATATGAAACGAAACACGAATATAGTTCATTCCGATTCAAAACTATCATTGGAAGGTTTTGCATAAAATTCAATTTTCACGAAATTGAATTTTTAAATTCACTTTCGAAGACAACCCTATCGGTGATGTCAGGTGAATGAAAAGCTTATTTTTATTTTTATCTTTTATATTTTTCATCCAAATAAGAGGTTTTTTAATAAGAAATTCAATTACTTGTAACTTTTCTATACTATCCCAAAATTATTATTATGACATTTCCACTTTTAAAAATATTTTCATTTTGGTTTGTAACAGAACTAACGGTCATACTAAGTATAGTATATATTTATAAGTCGCAAAAAATTAAGAACTTTGTCATCGATTATGAAAGAGAAAACGGGGGCAAAATATTCCTTTATTTTACTATACTCATAATTCCTATTCAATAAAACCAATTGAAAAAATAACGACTATTTCACTTAGATATATTGAATAACTATGCAAAATTACAGTGACACAGGTGGATTATTCACAGAGAAATTGGGAATAGTAGGTAATATCCCCATACAAATTACGGGGATAGGGCCCTTAACCACTAGGCCGCCGACGGACCTTTTTTTTAACTACAGCCTTTAAAACAATTAGCAAACAAATACGTTCATTGTTCATATAGAAACATAATAAGAAGTTTGAAAAGTTGAGTTAATACAAAACTTTATTGGCAAAGCTGTCGAAGCCATATTATAAATTTTTCGTAGAGCCCCAAGTGAGGATATTTGCTGAAGATAATTTCTCGACAGCAGGTGCGTTTGCTTTTCATTACGTGCACTTTCCAGGGTTGTCAACTTATCCGATTTAATATGGAATCTAAAATAAATTAAAATATTTAGTATCGAAAGATGTTCTTATTGTATTTTAAAGTTATTTTTACTAGTATATCAGCTTCGACCGTGGAATTTATTGAAATGTGACATTAGAATTTATTCCGATCTGTTGCTTCGTTGTAACGTGACAAACGGACAAACAAACATATAGGTATACTATAAGCAATCATAATTTATCTTCTTTTTAACGACTTCAAAAAAAAAGACGTTACTCAATTCGACCGTATATTTTTTTTTTATGTGTGTTCGCGGATAACTTCGTCGTTTATGGAACCGATTTTCATGATTTCTTTTGTAATCGACAGATAATTCTCCCAGATTGGTCCAATTTTTATGTCATAAAAATTGGTTCATTAGTTTTTCAGTAATTTTGAAAAAACTGACTTTATAAGTCAATTATCAGTATCTCAATGAAATATGTACCGATTTTGACGACTTATTTTTTTAAGGATATAATAATTTCTCGACATTATCTCACAGACATATAACGAAAATCGGTTCGGTAGTTTTTCAGAAATTCAGTAATTTGTCTCTGTTTACGTCTGAAAATTATGTATCAGAGAAAAGCCTTAGCAACGGTTGCTATTGACACGAAGTTGTCAATTTTTGTATCGACGGTGGTCTAACGGCTAAAGGTATGGCATGGTATGGTGCAGGTTCAAATCCCATCCACAGCAGTATATATTTTTTATTTTTCCATATTTTTTTTTATTTTATTATTTTGTGTCTCAAGGCAGCAAAATCACTTAAAAGGAAAACATAAATTAACTTTTAAAAAAAGTGTACCGACTTCAAAAATTTGCACTGAAAAGTAAGAAATAATAAATATTTCGTCGTAGAATTTGAAGACGGTTGGTGCCAAATTAAAACCAACTTACTTCCCAAATTCACTAATCTAGACAATTCATTAGGATCATCAGTACAAACATATATAATATTGAACAGATATTTATATTTGTTATATATTATCTTAGAGCCAACCTGTGGCTGAATGTAGTGAGGCTTTGGCCTAAGAAAATAGACAACAAAATGTACAGACTTTATGTTTACATGGTGACTAGAAATAAATGGTTTTACCAGAACAGTTATATTTATTTACAAACAACACAACATGGCGCTGCGTATTAATAAATAAAGACGGCAACCGATGTGAAATTAAATAAGTAATAAGAAAATTCATCAATTATGGCGGAAGAGAAAAACGTGTCGGCTGATGTGCTTGGATTAAATGACGCAATGTCGTCGTGTGGCATCATGGGATTAAAACCCCCAGAAAATCTAACTGATCTATCATCAGAAGGTTTTAAAAAATGGAAACAACGATTCGACTTATACAGAATCGCATCCGGAGTTATGAAAAAACCGGGTGAGGTGCAGGTAGCCTTGCTGTTACACTGCATGGGTGAGTCTTGTATAGACATTTATAACACATTTTCCATATCAGAGAATGACACAAAGAATTATGAAACAGTAATAAATGAATTTCAAGAATATTTTGTACCCATAAAGAATGAAAGCGTTGCATCACACATATTTTTCACAAGAAATCAGAAAAGGCAAGAAAGTTTTGACAACTATTTAACAGAATTGAGAAAATTGAGCAAAGAATGTGAGTTTGGAAGATTACAGGACAAGATGATCAGAGACAGAATTGTAGCAGGAATTTATGACACTAGAATGAAGGAAAGATTACTCTCAGAATCCAGTTTAACATTGACAAAGGCTATAAAAATATGTAAGGCTGCAGAGTTAGCCAGTGAGCATCTAAAAGTAATAGAAAATCAACCAAGTGACCCCAGTGTGTCTGCGGTTAGGAACAAAAATTATACACAAATTAAGCCAAAACAAAGATTTTATTCAAAACAAGAAAATTCTTCAAATAATAACTCAACATTTAATACTGAAAACAATTGGAATAGTAAGAAATATACATCATGGAGAAATAATAATCATATATCATCACAGAAGCCAGAGTGGAAATGTCAACGGTGTGGATACACTCATCAGAAGAACAAGTGTCCGGCCTACAACAAAAAGTGTATGAAGTGTTATAAAATTGGTCATTATGCATCGATGTGTAAGACAGGTCGTATTAAAAGTGTACAGGTATTTCAAGATAATAAAATAACCTCTGAAATTTGTAATAACAATGTAAAATTAGGACTTGTTAGTCTGAATAATTTGAAAACATGGTTTGAATCAGTTTATCTGACAGATTATAATAACTATTTGTTGAAATTTAAGATTGATACTGGAGCACAATGTAATGTCATACCTAAATATATTTGTAGTAATTTACACTTAAAAATCATGCATTCTACTTGTTCACGACGGTGTAGCTATACCATAAAGTAAAGAGGTCGTAATGGTATGCGTATTTGTTAACTCAGCCATATGGAAGCACTTGAGTGAGATATTCTCTTGTAAGAGAAAGATGGATGTGAGGCGCACCGTTGTTAGAAAGAGATAGACTGAAGGAGTTCGTTATAGAGGTAGAATTTTTTATGTAAAAAGCACAAACCCAATGCAAGTTTGGTGACATTCTAATTTTTTATGTAACTGCTATTTGATTTCATTTACGGATTTATTTGAATAACTTTGAGGTGTAACGTCAGTATAAAGTCTGTATAAATCAGAATGATGGGAATGTTGGTTATTATGTGAGAGTCCTGACATATGAGTGGAATCTTGAGTCCAGACATGGATCGGTTCAGGCTTCCAGAGTGTTTAAATCCTAACTTCTGGCGTGGCATGTCAGAGGCGGAGTCTTTTGGATAGTCGAAACCACCAAAGACACGAGCACTGAGGCAGTTTGAGCAGATTCTAGTCTGGATGGAACGATTTCTATTGGTACCCGGGGAACTTATTTACGCTGTTGTTTTGTATTGATGCATACGTATAAATTGTATGACTTGTATGACTTGCGCTAATCATAATTTATGTGCATATTATGATTTATTGATATGATTGAATAGATTGTGAACGCACGGGAGTTTCTTGCCACATCTTCTCCCGTGTGAGTTTTCCGATGTGGTGGTAGATTCAGTAAATAAATGAGTTGATCTGAGGTTTTATCTGTTGGTCTACTTGGTTTTGACGTACGAAGTCGCTAACAATGATCTTGCCCAGCGGAAACCGAAGCTGTCCGAATTGATCCGGTCTGGGGTGATCTTTGTTATTGTTACTCTTTGCTTACTACATAGAGTCGACATTGGTTCAACAGAGCGATGTATGCGAGCGCTACCCTGCCGCCGCCTCCCCGATATGTTGTATGGCGCGGGGAGTCGAACAGTCCGTTTAGTTGCATTTTGACCGCTGACACAGTCGCACGTACCGCTCGCATATAGTTTTGCTATACAGTTAATACAGTCCATTTGAAACCAGTCAGAATCCAATTAGATCAACACGTTAACAGCTGTCAGATTCTTTTTTGTTAAAACTTGAACTGCGTGTTTCATTTATAAACCCTCTCTGGAAAACCTTGTATCGTGCTTGGCCCTACGTCTTCTAATATTGAAGGCAGGCCGCGGTCACATTTAATGGTCGACTTCGAGCCGGATCATGAGACGGACCACCAGACGAGGATCGAAAGGAAGGCGCAGTTCATTCCGGCAAGTGCAAGAACAGCATCCACAGTTACCGGGTGAGTCGACGCAGTCTTTCGTCATCAGGCACCCCAGTAGCGCGGTGCCAATGATGTCGGCGCCCAGCGATGCTGCGCGTGCCGGCTACCCTGCAGCATCTGGCCCGCCCGCTGTCGCCGGGCCGAATGCTGCCTCTGGCCAGCCCTGTGCCGCCGGTCCGCATGCTGCCTCCGGCCATACTTATGCTGCTGACCCGCCTGCAGCATCTGGCCCACCTGCTGCCCCTGGTCCGCCAGCTGCCTACGGCCAGCCCGCTGCTGCCGGCCCGCATGCTGCCGCAGGTCCGCCCTGTGTCGCCGGCCCGCCCGCAGCCCACGGCCAGCCCGCTGCTGCCGGCCCGCATGCTGCCTCCGGCCAGCCCGTATGCCGCTGGTCCGCCCGCTGCTGCCGGCCCGCATGCTGCCACCGGCCCACCCGCTACTGCCGAGCCGCCTTGTGTTGCCGGCCCGCCCGCTGTCGCCGGCCCGCGTGCTGCCTACGACCAGACCGCTGCCACCGGCCCACCCGCTAATGCCGCTGGCCCGCTTGCTGCCGCTGGCCCCGCCTGCAGCATCTGGCCCGCCAGCTTTATCCGGCCCGCCCGCTGCCTACGGCCAGCCCCGCTGCTACTGGCCCGCATGCTGCCTCCGGCCCGCCTGCAGCATCTGGCCCGCCAGCTTTATCCGGCCCGCCCGCTGCCTACGGCCAGCCCGCTGCTACTGGCCCGCATGCTGCCTCCGGCCCGCCTGCAGCATCTGGCCCGCAAGCTGTCGCCGGCCCACATGCTGACTCCGGGCCGCCCTGTGCCTCCGGCCAGCCCTATGCCGCTGGTCCGCCCGCTGCTGCCGGCCTGCATGCTGCCACCGGCCCACCCGCTAATGCCGCTGGCCCGCTTGCTGCCGCTGGCCCGCCTGCAGCATCTGGCCCGCCAGCTTTATCCGGCCCGCCCGCTGCCTACGGCCAGCCCGCCGCTGCCGGCCCACATGCTGCCACCGGCCAGCCCTGTGCCGCAGGCCCGCATGCTGCCTCCGCCCAGCCATATGCCGCTGGTCCGCCCGCTACCGCCGGGCCGCCTTGTGTTGCCGGCCCGCCTGCAGCATCTGGCCCGCCTGCTACCGCCGGCCCGCTCGCAGTCACTGGCCCGCCTTGTGCCTACGGCCAGCCTGCCGCCGCCAGTGCGCTCGCAGCCTACAGCCCGCATTCTGCCGCCGAGCCGCCCTGTATCACGGCGCGCCCGCTGTCTCCGGCCCGCATGCTGCCTCCGGGTCGCCCTGTGTCGCCGGTCCGCCCGCTGGCTACGACCAGCCCGCTACCACTGGGCCCCCTGCTGCTTTCGGCCCGCTACCAGCAGTTGCTCCAGAAAGACGCGCTGCCTCCAAGCGCGCCGCTCCGAGCGCACTATCGACAGCCCTGTCGAAACGCGCGCGCGATATTCTGAGGATAAAGGACGAGGTAGCACGACTGCGCCTGGAAGCCACCGCAGCCCGCCTGGCCAGACTAGAAGCGGAAGAAGAAGCGGACAGCCATAATGCCTGCGGCAGCGAAGCGGACGATAACATCCCTCGTGTCGAAGGATGGGTCGACGCACAGTGCCGCTTGACCGAAGCTTGGACCGACCCAGCTCCGCTCGCCGCCGCTGACCTGCCGACGCTGCCGCCACCGCCACCACTGCCTGAGAAGCCTACCGGTCAGGGTTCTTCCATACTGACCGACGAGGAACGGCAGCATATAATTAAAATAGCTTCCGCCGTCGCCGAGATCACACGCACTGCCGCGCCGCCTGTACCCGCGCCCGTGCCTGTGTCCATGCCGGTCCCTGCCTTCGCCGGCCCGACCCGCCACCTGTTCACTGAGTTGCCAGCCTTCAACGGGTCCCATGAGGACTGGCTCGCCTTCCGAGCCGCCTACCAGGAGACGGCCCAGTACTTCTCGCCAACGGAAAACACTGCGCGCCTCCGTCTGGCTTTGAGAGGTAAAGCCAGGGAAGCTGCCCGGCGCTTGCTTATTGCCAACACAAACCCGGCGGCAATTCTGACGGCGCTGGAGAACCGTTTCGGCCGGCCCGACTCCATCGCCCTGGCCGAGGTGGACAGCATCAGACGATTGCCCCGGGTTCCGGACACGCCTCGCGACGTGTGCGAGTTCGCCAATCGTATAGAGAACAGCGTCGCGGTGCTGACGGCAATCGAGAGACCGCACTACCTGCACAATCCTGAGCTGGTGCGGTCCCTGTTGGAAAAGTTACCACTGAACCTGTGCCATCAATGGTATGGCTTCTATGAAAACAAACCGCAGGACCAGCCGGACTTAGTCTGCTTCCGGCTATTCATAGAAGCGGAGGCCCGCCGGCGCCGTCACTTCGCTCCACCTGAGATTATCGGGGCCATGACGAGTGTCGCAGCACCTGAACGACTACGCTCTGGATCGCAACGAGCTTTCGCCGTCACCGAGAAGGAGCCCGAGCGACGTGAGAGACGAGAGCCTGCCGCAGCCTGCCCTGTCTGCAAATCGGCCGACCACGAACCTGCCCGGTGCACGCAGCTCAAGAAGGCGTCAGTGGACGATCGCTGGAAGATGGCTAAAGAGCTGCAGCTGTGTTACCGCTGCCTGCGGTTGCTAACACCCAGCCACCGATGCCAAAACCGGAGGTGCAGCGTCATGGGCTGCAGTCGTAATCACCACCCGATGCTGCACTCCATACCGAAGCAGCGACCCGAGACTTAAATGCCACAGTGAGTCGATACTGCAGTAGTGAAGCAGCTGGAGTCAACAGCAGCTCAACCAGGAGAGATGGTGCCGTCGGAAACAGTGGCGAGGACTTATTCCTGTGGCGTGATGACCGGCGGGAGGGGCCGCCGAAGAGTAGAAGTCAGTTTCGCCACAGTCAAAACCCGTGTGACGCCGCTGAAAATTACGTCCAGTCCTAGTCTGGAGCTACAAGCCGCCGTACTCGGATGCCGCCTAGCTGTGACGTCACGAGAAGGAGTATCAAGCGAAGCCCGACGCCCGTTACTTATGGTCGGACTCGCTCACAGTCCTCACATTGCTACAGGCCGGACCACGGAACCTGAAAACGTTCGTCGCACACCGCGTCGCCGACCAAGGAGATTTCATCAAGGTGCGAGAGTTTCATTAAAATCTGTCTACGACTTGGTGGCTTGTTGCGCCGTGATGGTACCGGCAGGAGGTCCAGAATGACCGACGATCGCCGTAAGAGTACCGCGAGAGGTCGATAGCGACCGTCGAGACACCTGTGAAAGCTTCATCAACTTTGTGAAAGTTTCCGAAATCTCCGCGCTGAGATAGGCTTATGTGTACGAGAGGGCAGACCCGACGAATCGTACAAGCGGTTGCTGCACGGCGAGACAACAAAACGTACAGAGTTGTGCCTGTACAAGGTAATGGTCTGCGCCGAGTAGATGTACAGTGTCGTACCCCTGTACTGGACATGGTCTGCGCCGAGTAGATGTACAGTGTCGTACCCCTGTACTGGAGATGGTCTGCGCCGAGTAGATGTACAGTGTTGTACCCCTGTACTGGTAATGGTCTGCGCCGAGTAGACGTACAGTGTCGCACCCCTGTACTGGAGATGGTCTGCGCCGAGTAGATGTACAGTGTTGTACCCCTGTACTGGAGATGGTCTGCGCCGAGTAGATGTACAGTGTTGTACCCCTGTACTGGTAATGGTCTGCGCCGAGTAGATGTACAGTGTTGTACCTCTGTACTGGAGATGGTCTGCGCCGAGTAGATGTACAGTGTCGTACCCCTGTACTGGAGATAGCCTGAGCCGAGATGTACAGTTGATACTGAGCTGTACGGGAGATTGTCTACGCGGAGATGGTACAGATGATGCTTTTCTGTACGGCTACGTGGGTCGGGACAGGTTTGATTGCTTGCCGGGACGTGTGGACCAGCAGACCAGTGAGAGAACGAACTGATAGTAGTTGGTCTGGCGTTGAGACTGGTCGTTGAGCTGGCGTCCGACTTCCCCTAGCGATATTGCGCAGGGGCAACTAGCACGAAATTGAACGAGCGATGGTCCTGGTCTGGTCTTTTGGACAGATAAGTAAACTGTCTTATTCTCTGGTTCATGCCTGCCCGGGAGTAGTGCTCTCCGTCCCGACAGCTTCGATAACATCTAAATCAGTGACTATACAGTGTAAGAAGGGTGTCTGGTCTGTTTACCCCTTTCCTTATGCTATGTACGTGATACTACACGCTAAAGGGTTGTCTGTCTGTCGAACTCTTGTAGCGACAATGCCGTGATGTAAATTGTAGGATTGTCTGTCTGTTAAATCCTTCAATCACCGCCGCGTGATATGGGCTAAAGGAGTCTGTCTGTCTAACCCTCTAGACTCATATCACGTATTTGCTACTTTGTATGTATTGTATTGGGATCAAAGCGAGATGGCCGCGGGAATACCTGCCCTTACTCCAAAACCGGCGGGAGCCGGACGAGGCGAGCCACTACGCGTCGGCGATGTTGTTGTTGTCTGATAGTGACGTCGACTGCTTCGCCAGAGACACCGTCGCTCCCAAAAAAGGATGAAGCGTCTGACGTCGCTTCACGGCGGGAGTATGTTCACGACGGTGTAGCTATACCATAAAGTAAAGAGGTCGTAATGGTATGCGTATTTGTTAACTCAGCCATATGGAAGCACTTGAGTGAGATATTCTCTTGTAAGAGAAAGATGGATGTGAGGCGCACCGTTGTTAGAAAGAGATAGACTGAAGGAGTTCGTTATAGAGGTAGAATTTTTTATGTAAAAAGCACAAACCCAATGCAAGTTTGGTGACATTCTAATTTTTTATGTAACTGCTATTTGATTTCATTTACGGATTTATTTGAATAACTTTGAGGTGTAACGTCAGTATAAAGTCTGTATAAATCAGAATGATGGGAATGTTGGTTATTATGTGAGAGTCCTGACATATGAGTGGAATCTTGAGTCCAGACATGGATCGGTTCAGGCTTCCAGAGTGTTTAAATCCTAACTTCTGGCGTGGCATGTCAGAGGCGGAGTCTTTTGGATAGTCGAAACCACCAAAGACACGAGCACTGAGGCAGTTTGAGCAGATTCTAGTCTGGATGGAACGATTTCTATTGGTACTAGAGATGAGCGCCACGCCGACGCGCCGTCGCCGCTGAGCTTCCCCCCACGCCGCCGCCGCCGACCCCCACGTTCCGGCGCGCCGACTTTCATTTAGTTCTTTAGTTCGGCCAAAGACGCTGATCGTGCGCACGTGTGTTCCGTGGCGGCGACAAACGTTAATATTTCCAACAAAAAACTTAGAGACATATCAATTAATTTGATAAGTAAATATCGACCAACAAACACAGTTTTTGTTGGACCTATTTTGGGCAGTTAGTAGTCAATGTTGAAGGGAAGAAAGTTCCTTTTGAAGTAATTGGCGAACATTTCGAGCACACGGGTGATGAAGTTTCATCAAATGATTTTGACGACAGCAGAGACAGCCAAAGCCTATTAACTTCGACAAATTATAGTACCGTCAGTGCGCCTCCTACCATAAAAACTAGTACACTTACTAGATGGTATAGCATGCTAATGATGTTGTCAAGCATTAGTCACGTCGCAAATCGTCGACCTATTAGGGACATGTTAATCGATATAGGTCGCAGTGCTCTTTTGCTAGATGAGAACGAGTACAATTTAATTACCAGCATGTCATCATTTTTTGATAAATTCAAAAAGATCGTGGAAATATTAAGTTCCGAAACACACACCACAATAAATTTAGCCCTAGTTTTTAAATCAGAAATTAGAAGTACGCTAGAAGAATGTGACGACAATGAGCCGGTTATTATTACCAGACTTAAGAATAACATGTTGCGAAAATTGGACCACCGCTTTCCTGTCAACACCCTGTCCTGACACAATTGTAGCAGCCACTTTATTAGATTGCAGGTTTCAATCAATTGAGGAAATCGACCTATACATGGAAAGTCATGACACTACCAAGGTGGCATTTCTGTCCACAATTATAAAAACAATTTTAAAAGATGATTACCAAGATGCAACACCTGGACCGAGTTCCGTGCCTACACCTACATCTTCTAACTTCCTAATGGATTTGGCTAAGAGGCACAGCAGTAGTACTTACAGTTCTATGGACAGTGTAATTGAAAATGAATGCTGGAAATATTTTAGTACAGCTAGTGCCGAGGATCTCCAGCCATACGACGGTAACGTGTTGATGTTCTGGAAAGACAGGAAGGTCTCCTTTCCGTAGCTGTCAGACTTGGCTCGGGCAATATTATTTGTTCCGGCGACAAGTACTCCAAGCGAAAGGGTATTTTCTGTCGCTGGGCAAGTAATAACAGCAAATAGATCGCGCTTAAATCCCTTAAGGGTAAATCGTATAATATTTATTCATGACAACTACAGACATTGCAAAAACAACTATTAACTAAATGATTATGATTACGGCCATATGATTAATATTTTCCCTAATTGTGATTTTTTAGTTTAAGTAGGTACATAGTACATACTCATTTTACATTTAACATCTCTAAGTAAAAACATATTTTTAATTATAACTGATATTTAACTGCCTGAATCACAAACTAAATTATGTTAAATTTACTGTTTAAGTTTTTAAATAATGTTCACAAATATGTGAAACAGTTCATTATTTAAAACAATTGTCTCTTGGGTCCCGTTTCTTATTCCTACTGTGAAACGGCACTTTTAAATATATTTAATTATGTTTAAAAATAAAGCTTACATAGATACATGTTTATAAATAAAAGAAGAAAAATTTTGTTGATTTTTTAAATTTTTTTGTTTAGTTTTTTAATTAATAGATGTCAAAATACCAATGCTTTTCTCAATGTTTATTAATTATAATTTTAGTTTATTACATATACATAATTATATATAATTATAAATTATGGTGATTTATTTCTCGCCTTAAATAAGGTACTTTTTAAAGTCACGCCGCCGACGCCGCCGTCGCCGACCTCTAATTATCAGCGCGCCGCCGCTGATAGATTAACCATCAGCGCTCATACCTAATTGGTACCCGGGGAACTTATTTACGCTGTTGTTTTGTATTGATGCATACGTATAAATTGTATGACTTGTATGACTTGCGCTAATCATAATTTATGTGCATATTATGATTTATTGATATGATTGAATAGATTGTGAACGCACGGGAGTTTCTTGCCACATCTTCTCCCGTGTGAGTTTTCCGATGTGGTGGTAGATTCAGTAAATAAATGAGTTGATCTGAGGTTTTATCTGTTGGTCTACTTGGTTTTGACGTACGAAGTCGCTAACAATGATCTTGCCCAGCGGAAACCGAAGCTGTCCGAATTGATCCGGTCTGGGGTGATCTTTGTTATTGTTACTCTTTGCTTACTACATAGAGTCGACATTGGTTCAACAGAGCGATGTATGCGAGCGCTACCCTGCCGCCGCCTCCCCGATATGTTGTATGGCGCGGGGAGTCGAACAGTCCGTTTAGTTGCATTTTGACCGCTGACACAGTCGCACGTACCGCTCGCATATAGTTTTGCTATACAGTTAATACAGTCCATTTGAAACCAGTCAGAATCCAATTAGATCAACACGTTAACAGCTGTCAGATTCTTTTTTGTTAAAACTTGAACTGCGTGTTTCATTTATAAACCCTCTCTGGAAAACCTTGTATCGTGCTTGGCCCTACGTCTTCTAATATTGAAGGCAGGCCGCGGTCACACTACTGTAAAGTTGACAAATTATAATGAGCAACCAATTGATACTCTGGGCAAAGTAATGTTAAATTGTAAAATAAATAATAAAATAAGTTTAATTGAATTTCAGGTTACAAAAGGAAATTTTTCACCTATCTTAGGTTTACCAACATTAATTGAGTGTGAATTGATTAAAAGAAATATAGATGTCATGGAGGTAAATAACTTGGATATATTAAATAAAAGTCAGATTTTGAAAAGTTATAGTGAATTGTTTAATGGGATTGGTAAAATCAACAATTATGAATATGAAATAAAGTTGAAACAAAACATACAAGGTAAGATAGAACCATGTCGCAATGTACCTTTTAAATTAATGTCACAATTAAAATCAGAATTAGATAAAATGGAAAGTTTGGGTATAATATCTAAAATAGAAAAACCCACACAATTTGTTAATTCTTTGGTTATGACTAAAAAACCAGATGGGTCAATCCGGGTTTGTTTAGATCCACAGTATCTCAATAAACAAATACAGAGAGAACAATTTATGATACCTACTCTAAATGAAATTACATCTAAATTAAATGGTAGTAAAATATATAGTGTACTCGATGCGAACAAAGGTTTTTGGTGTCAAAAGAACTCACAACCTTCAACACACCTTATGGAAGATATATGTTCAATAGGCTGCCATATGGTTTAAATTGTAGTGCTGAAATTTTTCACAGAGTGTTCTCAGATATTTTTAAAAACATTAATGGAGTGGAAATATATATAGATGACATTTTAATTTATGCAAAAAACATACAGGAACATGATAGGATATTAGAAAAGGTACTTAAAAGAGCACAGGAGACTGGTATAAAGTTTAATATTAATAAGTGTCAAATAAAGGTTTCTAAAGTAAAGTATTTAGGACATATAATTTCATCGGAAGGGATACATGTAGATAGTGATAGAGTAAAAGCTATTAAAAATATGCAAGAGCCAGTAACACAAGTTGAATTATTGAGATATCTTGGCATGATTAACTATGTATCAAAATTTATACCAAATGTTTCAGAAATAACGGCTCCTTTGAGACAATTAACAAAGAAAGACATTCCTTTTATTTGGGGTAGTGAACAGAAAGAGTGTTACAATAAGTTAAAGGAATTGCTAAGTAGCTCTCCGGTTTTAGCATATTTTGATATAAATAAACAAATAATTTTGAGTGTAGACGCATCAAAAAGCGGATTAGGTGCAGTAATGTTACAAGAAAATAAACCAGTTGCATATGCTTCTAGAGCATTGACAGTTACAGAGCAAAATTATAGTCAAATTGAAAAAGAGAGTCTAGCAATACTATTTGGATGTACCAAATTTTATCAATATTTATATGGTCAAGAGTTCATAGTGGAAACTGACCATAAACCATTGGTCTCGATATTTAAAAAACCATTAAATAAAAGTCCAATTAGATTACAAAGAATAAGAATATCATTACAAGGTTTTGATTTTGAATTAATCTATAAGCCAGGAAAACAGTTGATAGTAGCTGATCATTTGAGTCGCTCCTATATAAATGATAAATGTAAGTCAAGTGAGGTTGATATTCAAGCTCATGTTGCAATGATATTAGACGGATTTATTGTCACAGATAAGAAATTAAATTTAATAAAAGAGGAGACAATTAAAGATAGTGAGTTACAAAAAGTGTTGAAATATATAAAAGAGGGATGGCCTGATAATAAATATAATGTGGATAGGTTAGCTAAAATTTATTATAGCTACAAAGATGAGTTAAGTGAATGTGATAATTTAATTTTCAAAGGGTCACAATTAGTGATACCTAATTATGCTCATTTAGGGATTGAAAAATGTAAAATGTTAGCTCGCAAATCTCTTTATTGGCCATCTATGAACAAACAAATTGAAGACTTAAGAGCGTAGACGGTCTGCAAGGGAATTGAGAAATAGGTATTTGAAGAAACTATTGCCGTCGCCTCACCCTTTGGTCTCCCCCGTAGAGTGCGATAGGGACAACTGCAGTTTAGACCGATTATACCTATAAAACCTTGACCGATAGATGTTTCGTATTCCCCTGTTTTCTCCACCAAAACTGATCCGATTTAATTATTTTTGGTATTGAAATTTAAAGAAAGAATAGATCTATGCTCCTATTTTACTTTTACATTAAAACCTTTTCAAATTAGTCTGGTAGTCGTCTGATCACGGCGGTATAAACGAGGCATTTTTTTTAGGTTTTTGGAAGGGCTTATTTTTTTAGGTAATTAGTTGTTGGAAAAAAGTAAATAACAGGGGCATGCCTACAGTAAACCTAGATTTTATGAAAAAAAAACTATTGCTCTAGAGGCATTATCCGTGAAGAAAATAGGGGAATACATTTGTATGGAGAAAATGCAGCCCGGCTACGCTCTTAATATCTAATTGTAATACATGTAAAGAATTTCAAAATAATAATAGGAAAGAAACAATTGTAAACAAAGAAATACCGGACTTACCTTGGCAAATTGTGTCAACAGACATATTTTTCTTATTTGGAAAACCGTATCTTATTGTAGTAGATTCATATAGTAAATATGTTGAGTTGGCAGAATTAAGAAACTTATCAGCTAATTGTACTATTCAAAGCTTGAAAGAAATTTTTGCACGGTATGGAATACCAGAATGTTTATATTCAGATTCAGGAACTCAATTTACAAGTGTAGAATTCAAAAAGTTTACTGATAACTGGAATTTTGTTCATAAAATCACTAGTCCACAACACCACCAAAGTAATGGTCTAGCAGAAAGATATATACAGACAGTTAAAAGAATATTAAAGAAATTATCATATGAAAATAAAGACATGTATCTAGGGTTATTATTGTATAGAAATACACCCATTGATAGTGAAGGTAGGACTCCTACAGAGTTGTTATTTAACAGAAGTGTTAAAAATATTTTATCTTATTTTAAAAAAGGAAATAACATTGTAAATCATAAAAGTTATAAAAAAGTGTTAAAAGATAGGCAGATAAGACAGAGTCATTATTATAATAGGGGTTGTAGAACTTTACCTGTTTTGGAAAAAGGTGAATCAGTAAAAATTACAGAGGAAAATTCTCCAGTTCCTCATAGAAGTGGTATAGTTGTTGGAAAGGGAGAAAATGTAAGGTCATATATAGTTAAAACAGAAGATGGTAATAATATAATAAGAAATAGGAAGAGTTTAATTAAAGGTGGCAAATTTATTCAAAACTATAATTATATAAATGATTCACTCGATGATAGTGTTTGTAATGAAAATAACTGTAATCAAAATGTAAGAGATACTTCAGACTCTGTACCTAAAGTTCCAAATATACCTAATAAAAATACCTACTATACAACTAGATCAGGTAGAATTGTAAGAAAGCCTAAATATTTAAAATAAATTAAGTTTTTTCTTTATGTATTAATTTTAAGGTTGAGTTGCCTACTTTATGTTATTAATTTGTTTTCCTATATTGTTTTACTTTAAAAGAGGAAGGATGTTGTATATTATCTTAGAGCCAACCTGTGGCTGAATGTAGTGAGGCTTTGGCCTAAGAAAATAGACAACAAAATGTACAGACTTAAACATGGTGACTAGAAATAAATGGTTTTACCAGAACAGTTATATTTATTTACAAACAACACAACAATATTCTTAGATGTTTACTTAATTTTGTATCCTAATTTGGCACCAACCGTCTTCAAATTCTACGACGAAATATTTATTATTTCTTACTTTTCAGTGCAAATTTTTGAAGTCGGTACACTTTTTTTAAAAGTTAATTTATTATTCAGTACCCTCTATTTCACACATGTCTAAATAAAGTAAATAAAATTGAAATGTATGTCTATGATTTCAACTAGCTATTGGTCAGAACATTTTTCGTGCATTTTCTTTAATATAATTTAAACTATGCATTTTTAAATGTTTAAAAAAATAAATTTGTATTCCTTACTTATGACCCCCTTTTCACATGCCGTTACATGATGCACTTAAAAAAAATTTTTTTCCCCCAAAATCAAAATTCGATTACGCACCGTGATTGAATAATCAAACTCTATGTACCAAGTTTCAACTTATTTCGTCCAGTAGATTCGGAGAAAATCAGCTGTAACAGACAGACAGACAGACACAAGAGTGATCCTATAAGGGTTTCTGTTTTTCTAGAATACAAAAATATTCAAATTAGTTTCTTGAAATAGCTTTATCTTTGAAATAAAAATATAAACACCTTTCTATTACTGAAGTTTGCATACAAAATCGTATCATTTCAATGTGCTTGAAATAATTCCCTCTCAACAGCAGCAGGTAAACCCAGTGAGTAAATCAATATTGTTCTAGTTTATAACTACGTGTACTCCTTTCAATAGACAGGCTTTGGAGCAAAATGCACTGTGTGTTTATGTCAAACATGTCTGAGACATACACAAACATGATGCTTCCTCTGTGAGTTGTGGTAACTGAGAAATCGTGTTTCAACGGTTGTATATTCAACCTCCTTAGGTGATTTTTTTTATATACCGATCACATTAAAGCAGAGTACATATACGATATCTACTAAAATTGGCATTTACAACGCTTAGTTCTAAGTGTCAGGAATCCAATAAAAATAAATAAAACTTTAACCGAATACTTTTAGGTACTGTTTAATAGTTTTTTTTACAAAATTCAAGAAAAATCGACAAAATAAGACAAGTTTCAAGTGCATTTCTGTATAAGCATCCGCCCATCGGAGTGAAAATTCAATTGAATATCAAAGTTGGTCCCTGCCTTAATATATATTTTGTACCTACAATTTGTATAAATTTCTGAAAAACTACTGAACCAATTTACACCAAAACGAAAATGGGACCAATCTGGAAGTACATCCAAGTACAAACATTAAGAAAAAACAACCGAATTGAGAACCTCCTCCTTTTTTTTAATTCGGTTAAAAATAAGAGAAACCGCATTGAAATCGGTCCATCCGTTTGGAAGTTACAACAGTTTTTTTTCGTCAGTAAAAATCACATATTTTCTATGTAAAAATAAACCCTATTCGATTAAGATGAGGTTCCCTAAAGAGTATACTTGACAGAGTGATTCTATCTGGGATAAAAATATTTAGAGAAAAACATTATTATGAGATGTGTCATCTTTGATTATGGTTTAGTCACAAAGTGTTAAAAAAGTTCAGGCGAACTCCAACTAAAGTCATTTATTTGTTGGATAACAATTATTGTGTACTTTATTGAAAGAAGTCCTAAAACTTGTTGTAGAAAAAAAATGTTAATGAAACAAGATAAATATAAAAAAACTTATTTCACGCTGAATTTGTACTAAAAATCAATTCGTAGAACTTACTCTAACGTCATTGTGCAACGTCTGCTAAAAATATTGAACAAAAAAAAGTTAAGAAAAACTGAGTGTTCAGTCGCACCGCCGCTGGCACGAAGCAGAGATACTGCGCTTTATTGAAAAACTATCCGAACAGCGCGACGAAGAACATTTTGAGGAAATTCGCGATGTCTCTTTTAAAATGAAACTGTTTTTAACAACAAAGCTTGTGAGAGAGTCTCGAATACTTGCAGCATTATTTTATGTTTAATCCGATCTTACATACAACTTTTCCCACGTGTATATACTGATTTTTACCACAGAACTAATAAAAAATACCTAGGTACTAGGAATTCTATAAATATGATAATCCGACAAATTATAGTAAGTACGAAGAGCTAAAAATAAAATCATTGACTAGACATTATAATAATATATTCTATAACTAAATGAAGAAGACTAGTCTACCGCTCCAATAACACGGTTCAGAATTTATAAAAAAATTCTATCAATTTTAATAAAATTATTTCTGAAATTCATTTGCCGTACCGGTGATTGGATGAATTTGTTGACACCTTTAGAGTTAGATTTGTAGATAATTTTAATTCTCGTAATTCTTTCCTACACCATTTTGTTATATTTCTAAACGATTAAACAGCATACGACATGAAAATTTCTTCCCTGGTTTATATAATACTAATAATAATAAAAGAGGTAGGTAGGTAATTACTGACAAAAACGGCCGTGACATAGAGACACCAAATTCTTACTAGAGTTCATTTTAGTTGGAATCTTAAAATTGCAAAATTATTAAAATATCCTATTTCAAAAGTTAAACACTTCTCCCGCGAATCACTTTGAAATGTCACAATTAAAATCATCCTAAAAAATCCGGGATAAAAAGTTAGCACTCTTACTCTCAGGCCCTGTTGTGGCGTGATTGACTGTCAAATATTCAAACATGCACTTTCACATACCTATATAGATAATATTGACTAGCTCTAATACCAAAAAATAAAGTTTGAAAAACCCCCGAGTTGTTGAGGAGTTAGGTATCGCTGATTCCAGATGATGTTGCAGCATCAGGTCAAGGTTATTGTAAATTTCGAATCGATCAAACCACTAGAAGTTGCTCACATCCTTTCAACGACTAGAAAAGTGCTGATCATCTTTAAACGACTGAACAGATTTTCTTGAATCATAGCTAAGAACTCTCTCAATCAAGTCACCTACGATGCCACCAGATAGACACACGTTAAATTTATAACGCCCCTCTTTTTGCGTCAATGGTTAACGAGGAAAAACGAAACAGATTTCAAGGAACTCTTAGTCACAGATTGTCAGTAGACAATATCGAAGAGGGCGGAGATGGCTTCCGTATAAACCTCTATTGACATGTCTAATCCCAACCTCATATTGGAAAAGTTCTTACTTGAGAAAATGAAAGAATATACCTACCCACTTACTTATGGCGAGGAAATCGTTTTAACTGTCCAACCGCGAAACTTTCTTTGAGCTACAAAGTGACCAACTTCCTGTTCTGATTCTAACTTCGTTTTACAAAGCTCTTAGTGTGAACTTTTTAAAAGTAAAAATTAAAGCAATATAAAAAGTTTAACAATATTCTAGATTAAATTAAAGACTTTTCTCCCACCTGCCTTCTACAGTACAGTAGAATCCTCTATCTATTCCATTCTTCATCAATTTTATATTTTTTGTATATTCGGAGTGAGTTTAGTTAACATCATTTAATAATTGTCTTTTATGTGAAACTGAAAAGTGTACTTTCCGAAAGCAAATGCACAAGTCACTATAAAAAATAACCAAATCGCTTCAAGTGTGCCTATAACATTTTAAGAGTTCTCGATTTCTCCAGGATCCCATCATCAGATCCTTTTACAAATCGGTCCAGGCGTCTTCAAGTAATCGGGGAACATACCTACATAAAAAAAACTTAAAAGATTCGGACGAATTAAGAATCTCCTCCTTTTTTGAAGTTCGGTTAAAAATAACACTAAATACATGACTGAATGGTATTCCGCTCAAAAATGGAGTGTGTCTGACAACTTACAATCTAATATTAAAGAAATTATGTTTGTAAGTTTGGATGTAGAAAGTAGTCTACGAAACTACTCATACGATTTAAAGAAATATTTCACCAATATTTAGAATGGATCTTCCTGGTGGACATAGGCTATATATTATAGCGTTAAAATAAAAGGGCTTTTAGTGGAGACCAATTTTATATGATGTAAAAAAGCGCCTATTAAAAATAGCGACGTCACCAAACATTGCTATTTTCTCTCTCAGACGTTACTGTATGTTTATTCTATTTCTACGCGGGTGAAACTTGGGAAAATGCTAGTATAATATAACTTTCGTGAAACATCTTGGTGAAGCCTTTGCTGACCGTTGGGGCAGATCTATAGTACAGTGATGGGATGGCTAAGATCAAGAATCATTATCTCAATAATACGAGCTACAAGCGGCTACTAGTATGTGCATTCGTGGTACAAGACGCAGATTCTTACCAATAGCCAAATCATTTGGTCTCGACGATGGAGCTGCCTTACCTTACCATAATTTCTAGAATTCCTATATAATTTCATAATTGATTATATTTGTTAGATTGATTTTTATAAATAAATATTTTTTTATTTATTCTCTTTTAGAACTAATACATATTGTTTACACAAACCTACCTATTTAATTAAAAAAACATTTGCTTAACTGTACGAAAATATGCCACGATAAAGGATAAAACAAATCATATTAAAAAAGTTTTTGTCTGTTTATTAAGGAATATTTACTCATTTATTCAGGAGATATTGCAAAGGTTCTTAAAATTTAATAAATCGTTTTCAGACAGACAACAATTAATTCTAAAAAGAGTTAGCTATTTATTAAGTACCTATACTAGCGGCTCGCCCCTACTTCGCCCGGGGTAACAATTAATATACAAACTTCACTCATTACTCGAAAATAATATTTTTTATTTATTTATGAGGTTGAAAATGGGATTTTTTTATTTTTTTTCGTTATTTTTTTCTTTCTAAACCATCTTCGCATTATTGCCTTTCAAATGGTTTGGGGCACATCGGTTGGATAGTTCTGTTTCAAAGTCTATAACGGACAAAGGTAGAAACATTTTTTGTGTTTTTTATATTATATTAGGGGCCATAAATTACGTCAAACTATTTTCATAAAAATACACCGAGGTCGCCCTCTACCTAGTCGCACTTCTGATATAAACGGTAACTTTGAATAAATGTCTATAAAAGTGGAAATAATTATTCTCGTTAAAAATAAATTCACTTTATGATTAAGCAAGGCTACGCAGGCTTGTACTATAAATATGCCTTTTTAAAGCTTTACGCAGTTAACCTAGAAAGCAATGGAGTCGTAATTTTGTTAAAATTTCAACTTTTGTTGTTATACCCCACCTATAAGGGTTTATTTATATTTTGTTTCCCAAACAATTAAGTAAGTACTTACACACTAAACAAACACCTTCACGGCCTTGTACCTTGGGGTGTAGCCAGAGACACTGTAACAGTGTCCAGTGTCTATTTCAAAGATTAACCCTTAATTAGACGCATGGGGCCAAGACAATTTCCTGTTGAAAAAAAATGTGTTGGAGTGCACGGAGCACGCCATCTTCTAGCTTCCTAGGTATAGCCTCACAAATACCATCGGCTAAACCGTAACACGATTTCGGGAGCTGTAAGGCAAGCCAGCCGTAACTCCGCGTGGGGTATGCAAATCAGCCGAATCCAAAATATCAAACGTACGCACAAGTCGCTACTCTCTTGGTGCCTGACCCCATGCGACCACCTATATGTCCTAGAAAGAACGACAAAAAAGTGCCAACCAAATGCAATAAATGTTGTAAAATTTGTCAAGAACACTTTAGGATATCTATACTTCATTGGGTGCAAAACAAAACAATCTGGATGAAACTAATTTAAAATTATTATTTTTAACGTTGATCTCGTCTAAGCCAACATTTTGTAGTTTTAAAAGAAATTAGAAGTTGGTAATTTTTAAAATTATTTTAAGTAGAAGTTATGTTTTTGTTTCTTAAAGTTACTTTACAATAAAGAATAACCCTCAATTTAAATTTTTTAAGGTCACTATAGACCCCATGCGACTAATTAAGGGTTAAGCAATTTAAAAAAACTAATTTGAATAATTTTGTTTTCTATGCAGTAGTTTATTGTAATAATTTTTCAAAATTTTGTCGACAAACGTCAAAGTGACGGTAAACCATTTAGGTAAAAGAGCCATTCTGCCCGCCGCCCGGGCCTTTCTAATGGGGCACATTAAGGACCGTGGTACTAGGTACTTTTATCATAAATGAGTAGTACCACGGGACAGAAATGCTGATTTACCTAAATGATGACGACACTTTATCGTCTGTCTGCAAAACTTTGACAACTTGTTATAAACAAATAGAAAACAAAAATATTCAAATTAACTTAATATTTGAAATAAAAATATAAACATACAGTTGCGTAGGTAGCCGAGAAGTTAAACGTCTGGCATTTAACAATGCAGACCACGGGTTCGATCCCGGATCCCGGCCATGTAGGTACCAATATTTTTTTTAATTAAAATTTATGTAAATAATCTGATAAACCACATTGCACTTAGAGGCTTTTCCATCTAAATATACCTCAACAGAACCATGGCTACTCGTTAGGTATATAACCCTCACAAATATCATCGGCTAAACGAGGGAGAGTTGGTCTTCCGCTGGGTACACCCTGAAACCGTACCACGGTTTCGGGAGCTGTCAGGCAACCCGTGAAGAAAGAAAGAAAAAACGTTGGTTTTTACTTTACACTTAGCATTTTTGGTCCCCCAGTTTGAACTCCAACGCTCTCGCAATATTACGCTATCGATATTTGATTTTAATTATTATTTTATTAACTTTTTCCAGGTCTATTCGAAACAAACGGACTGCCGATCCTGGGTACAGAATGCGACTACCAGTTCAGTAGGTCGGGCAGCCGTCCAACTCACGGCCGGCTGTATAGCCCTCGGTATCCTTCTAGTTACCCCACTAACGTCAGATGTTCATATCATTTTCATGCACGGTAAGTGTAGCTATTAAACAACACGGGGCTTAGACAATGCACGGGGCTTAGACAATGTACAACTAAACGAATAGAATAGAATGTAGAATATGAACATGATAATGATGAAAACTTTAAATGTATGGGACCGACTGAAATACAACCACGTGACCTATCGAAACTGTCATTCACTCTGACGAAACCAAGAAGTTTATATACTACTAGCGGACCCGGCAGACGTTGTCCTGCCCAAACGTTGACTTGCCCGCACTACCCCTACCCCTACCCCTGCCCCTACCCCTACCCCTACCCCTACCCCTACCACTACCCCTACCACTACCCCTACCCCTACCCCTACCCCTACCCCTACCCCTACCCCTACCCCTACCCCTACCCCTACCCCTACCCCTACCCCTACCCCTACCCCTACCCCTACCCCTACCCCTACCCCTACCCCTACCCCTACCCCTACCCCTACCCCTACCCCTACCCCTACCCCTACCCCTACCCCTACCCCTACCCCTACCCCTACCCCTACCCCTAACCCTACCCCTACCCCTACCCCTACCCCTACCCTACCCCTACCCCTACCCCTACCCCTACCCCTACTCCAACCCCTACCCCTACCCCTACCCTACCTATAAAAAAAAAAAAAATATAGGGGTGGACCACCCTTAACATTTAGGGGGATGAAAAATAGATAGTAGCCGATTCTCAACCCTAACGGATATGCATACAAAATTTCATAAGGATCGGTCAAGCCGTTTCGGAGGAGTATGGGAACGAACATTGTGACGGGAGAATTTTATATATTAGATTGTATACAAACTCCTTGAAGTATAAACTCATGATTGTAGGAAACGAAGCGTAATTTATGTTATTTTGTCTTCTATTAGCGTGTTTCGTGAACGCAAAGTTAGCGTCTGCCCACACCCTGTAGATAACGCTGATAAAAATGGCGAATGTTTTGGTCGATCAGCTATTTTTTGAGGTTATACCCGCTTGTTGTTTTTCGGATTTTTTATTATTTAAGTAAGTAATTAAAATGCAAAAATTAAGCTTCTTATAGACTACGCATATTTTTCATATAATTATATAATCTCTCTGCATATAATATTAGGATTTAGCGTTCCAAGAGAATAGAATACTAGCGTTCGTATATTGTCTAAGGGGAAGTCATTGCTAAGGGGGCAGATCTTTAAAACTGTTATAGATGTTCTGTTCAATATTATGGACAACTGACAAAAAGTTTGCATTTCTAAGTACTGGTGTCTCTGGCCGTGATGATGTGTTTATTTGTTTGTTCTGAATTGACATATAAATTTGAAGAAATCCCAAACTAAAAATCTAAATAAATAGAAGCTTTATTTTAAACTGTCATTTTACATGACTTGACCAACATCTTCTAAATAAATAACCCAGTTTGGCCCGTGGAAATTTCTGATTGGTCGACGTTAAGGTTACTGCTCATCTCCTTTGGGTTGCAGCGTGATATTATATAGCCTATAGCCTTATCCTAAAACTGCTATGTTTTTTAAATCGGCCTGCTAGTTCCATAGATTAGCGCGTTCAAACATACAAACAAACTCTTCAGCTTTATTATATGATTTTTTCAAGAAACACGGTGAACTTGATTGAAATCTATCACAAATTAAAATGTATTATGTCAATAGGTAATTCTTGTTTTGTTCTTTTGCAGGCCAAAAGAGAGAGTAAAGGTGATATTTGAAGAAATTTCTCTGCAAAAAGGAGATGTGAGGTGAGGTTTAGCATTTAAAAAAAATTGTTATTTGCAAACAATTTAAATAATAATTTATTTAACCTGGATCTAGCGAGAAATATGTTGGAACCAACTAAGCAAGTAATCCCGGATTCAAATCCCAGATTTAGCATAAAGTAATTCTATAAGCAACATATCATAACAATGTAACGGGGAAACACAGCAACCGTCTTGGGTAGGACCTACTATGCCGCAGGACTCAATGGAGGAATTTTATAATAATATACTTTTTTAAATTTTAATTTTATTAAGTTTGAAAATATCCTTGTTGCATTTTAGAAGAACTACCTGTAAAACAATGAGGTAAGTAAATGAAAATAAAAAATAATACAATTTTAAATGTGAGAATGGTGAAAAAATAAACAGACGCGGGGAATGTTTTATAATAGGTATGTAGTGATTATTATTTGGCTTACACGAAAACAAAACGGTACAAATGAACATCGAAACTACAAATTAATTAGCTACCAATATTTGGTCTAAATAATTATCTATAATGATGGTGAATGGTGAATATTTGATTTTAACGACATATTAAATACTAGAAAACATCATTTAATTTTATAATTAGTATCAATATCAAATTAACTGTCACAATAGATTAGAAGGTAAACCTGACGAATATTTTCATCTGTGATCGTAAATTCAGTGATCAAATGAAATACAGACATACGCTATTTATTTGGGATTAATTAGGGTCTCATAGCCAAAAAGGAACCCTCATAGTTAGGGTTGTCCGTCCGTCTGTATGATTTTTTTACCATTCTCACATAAAGTCAAAATTTGATTTACTTATATACTTCATTGTTTAGATAGTTGTTCTAAAATACAAAAAAAATTAAAGCAAAATTTGTAGGTCCTTAAATAAAACATATTCCAGGGTCTCCCTAAAGTAGTCTCCCTCGTTTAGCCGATAATATTTGTGAGACTTGGTCTTCCCTGGGTACCCTGGAACCGTAACACGGTTTCGGAAGCTGTAAGGCAACCCGTAAAGAAAAAAAATCCGTATTATAAATTTCCTCCACGTTAGCTGCATTCCCCCGTTGGATTGCTATGGTTAGACACCAGCTCCTATGTTACCTGTAGTATAGACGAGCATCTGCGCTAAAATTTTGTTGAAAGTTTTGGCTCCCAAACTCCACGGTCCCATCGTTTCAGTAGCGAAAGCGACGAATTTCTAATTCTTTTCACTTCCGCTACGCACCAGTGTACCAGCCAGACATGACGAACCCTGGAGGTGTGAAGGCACCACGGTATCAACGCTTCTAGTGTCCCACACCACGGCTTTACCGCACCTCCAGGGTATCAATGACACTGCGTCTGGTCTCCTTCCATCGTTTCTTGAAATTCCAGTCGGCAATGCTTAAATTATAATAAAACCCAAATAGACTTTTTTGCCCATTGTTTGAATATACCTAACCCCTTTATTTTTATTAAAATCAGTCCCTGTTATTGAGATAACACACTGAGCGAAAAAATATTGGCTGATTGGTAAAAAAAATTGAACAGATAATTTTTAGTAAAACTTAGTCAATTCTACTAAATGTTAGTAGTGCGACTGCAGTGGAACCGATAAAACTCGTCATAAAATCGATCATGAACGAAAACCGATCCCATAATCCGGAATAATCGTGAATTATAACCAACGAAGTGTGTAGACAGTGAATATGAATATTACACAGTGCATTAATAGTCTCAATATATTATGAAGTCCTAGTATTATCGAATTTTGAAAATGTGTATCGTCGTAATTTCGTTCATTACAATCGTAATTTTCAGCTTATTACTATTTTTTTCTTAAACTGAATACTGAAGGCAAGTCCATGTGAAAAATAAGGGCCATATTCAGGTCATACTACTTAGAAAATCTTTAAAACAACACACACATACTATAAGTTCCAAAGATACTAATCAATGACTAATCCATACTTAATATTATAAAAACGAAAGTAACTCTGTCTGCTTTCTCGGCTAAACCACTGAACCTATTTCAATGAAATTTTATACGGAGAACCCTAGGGAACCTACGTGTGTTTGTTGCTCACGTGATTGAGCGTGCCTCAGCGGATGAACGCGGATATTTATGAAACTTGGAGGATAGTTAGTTTATTTATCCCAGGAAGTGGGATGCCCATATTACAGCCATGGGATTATTTATCTTATCTTATCAACGCGGGTGAAAACGCGAGGAAAAGCTGGTTAAAAATAAAAACTAAGTAGTTTTTTTATATATATATTTTATCTATCTGGGATTCGAATACGAGACTGACTGATCGGTAGTTAGGATCACGAGGCTAAACCGAAATTTCGCATTATACAGCGAAAAAAATGTTTTTTCCTCCTTCAGAAATTCGAAAGCTCATAAAGTTTCTTTTTAACAACGGAACGATAAAACCTATAATTCTACATTTTGTGAATACTTTAATGTGTTTTTCAATTAAAATAATTTCAAAAGCTTTCACTCCATTTCATATTCCAGACCGCTTGTCATAAAATGACCGTCAAATGCCATTAAAACCATTTTACTTTGTGTACATTTTGTATCAGTAGTAAATTTCTAGGGAATTTGCAACCAAAGTTATTATTTCATTAATTAACTATAGCTATGACTATAGCTTATAGGTTTCGACTTTTCACGGATCTACCTGATTGTATCCACTAAAAGTTTTATCAAAAAGCCTATTCCGGGCAATCAGACAGTCAATTAATTTCTAAAAACATTTATTTTCAGATTTACACTTAAAATTTTAATTATTTATCTACATGGTGTTCCGATCTCAGTTTATATTTTATTTAAATTGTAGCACTTTTATTCCCTTCCTAATTTCAAGTCCTATTAATATCTTAGTCCAGTTAACTAAAAGAAATAAGTACTTATATCCACTTGACGTATTCGTGTTCACATTTGCTATTTTTAACCTAACTTCAAAAGAAGGAGGAGGTTTACAATTCGTCGGAATCTTTATATTTTTTTATGTATGTTCCCCGATTACTTGAAGACGCCTGGACCGATTTGGATATTTTTTTTGTTTGAAAGGGTACACTTCACAGGTGGTCCCATTTTTTTTTAGTGAAAATTGGTTCAGTAGTTTTTTAAAAATTTTGAAAAAACTGACTTTATAAGTACATATTTCTTAATATCTCTATGAAATATGTACCCATTTTGACGACTTATTTTTTTAAGGATGTAGTAATTTTTCGACATTATCTTACAGACATAATGACGAAAATCGGTTTAGTAGTTTTTCAGAAATTCAGTAATTTGTCTCTGTTTTCGGCTGAAAATTAATTATCAGAGAAAAGCCTTAGCAACGGTTGCTATTGACACGAAGTTGTCAATTTTTGTATCGACGGTGGTCTAACGGCTAAAGGTATGGTATGGTATGGTGCAGCTCAGGATGCCAATGGTTCAAATCCCATCCACAGCAGTATTTTTTTCCTATTTTTTTATTATTTACGTTATTATTTGTCTCTCAGGGCAGCAAAAACACTTAAAAGGGTAAAATAAATTTACTTTTAAAAAAAAGTGTACCGACTTCAAAAATTTGCACTGAAAAGTAAGAAATAATAAATATTTCGTCGTAGAATTTGAAGACGGTTGGTGCCAAATTAGAAATAACTTAGTTCCCAAATTCACTAATCTAAACAATTCATTAGGAACCTACGATCATCAGTACAAACATAGATAATATTGAACAGATCTTTATCTTCTTAGATGTTTATTACTTTGTATCCTAGTTTGGCACCAACCGTCTTCAAAATCTACGACGAAATATTTATTATTTCTTACTTTTCAGTGCAAATTTTTGAAGTCGGTACACTTTTTTTTAAAAGTAAATTTATGACAGATAATTTCAATACGTGTGTTCAGTGCGTCGGTGGCCGAGTGGTTAAGGGTCCTTCGCAGTCGGCCATCTTACTGCTGCCAAAAATATGCCAAATCTCAATTAATCCTAGAAAAATTAGTAGCCGACAGCCAAGGACTCTTAAGACGTTTGGTATTAACTAGGCAACCACGGCTTCGATCCCGGATCCCGGCCATGTACATATTGATTTTTTTTATAATTAAAAACTTGTGTACATAATCCGACAAACCATACTTAGAGGCTTTCCATCTAAATATACCTCAACTGAACTGGCCACACTCGTTAGGTTATAGCGTCACAAATACCATCGGCTAAAAGAGGAAGACTTGGTCTTCCGTAACATGATTTCGGGGACTGTAAAGCAACCCGTGTAGAAAAAAAAACTTCAATACGTTGCTGTCTAAAATTTGAAAGTAGAACGAACATTCGAACACGAATACGCCAAATAAAGTCGCTCTAAATTTTAAAAAAGTAAATTTTTCACCCACGAAAGAATTATTATTAATCTTTTGTTGATCGGACTATATTTGTCTCAAATATTTTATATCGGCCATCTTTCTGTCTATTCTGATTATAATTCACATAATGTCTTATGTGAGTTACCGGCCATATATTTTGGAGACAAATTATGAAAGGTATATTATTTTCATTTCAGTTGTCTACTCAGGACTGATATCATTAAAGTGTTTGACGGAAGAGACACTACGTCGCCAGCTATAGGAATGTTGTGCAATGAAATAACAGGTAATTGTTAATGATTTTATTATGGCTTCCGAAAATCGGCCCTCAATTTTTTTATACATATACATATGTATACAATATATGATTCGCCATCCATTTGGTGAAAAATGGCACTGGGAGTCTTTGAATGAAGGGAACAAAATAAAGGGCATAATACTGCGTAAAATTTATCTGCATATAAAAATAATAGTCGAGTAAAATGGTCGGATGTTTTGGTATAACATCGTGAGAGCTGCAAAATGAAAACGGATAGATCAATAAAAACGCAATTGCAAATTGCACGTCAATTTGAAGACAAGTGTTCTTGACCTAAGATTAAAATTCTGCCGTAATTTCTGTCACTTTCTGCATTTACTGTCGTGTGCATTTAACATTTTTGTTATTTTATAAATGTTTGTTTTATAAGGTAAATTCAAAACTACTGCCCCGATTTGAATGTGTTTTGTATAAGCTAAACTAAACTGAATAGGCATTCACAAATTTTATCCCTAATATAATCTTTTCCCTACCAAGGAAACGTGAAAAATACAATTTTCAATTCTTCATTCGTAGAGACTCCCCATTATTATCAAGGATTTTTTTGAGAATTTTATTATATACTTAGGTCACGATCAAAAATTCTGAACGATTCTGACCACAGAAAACTTAAACTTAAACTTTAAAAAAAATTTGTTAGTCCTGCATATAATGTTGGAATAGCAAGGTCAGGTAAAATTCACCTATTATTTTATATGAGGGAATAATGGATTTGTTTAAACATATGGACTCAATAATGATGATAGGTGACAAGTTATAATGAACACTATGTAGAGGAAGATCGATTGAATTCTATTTGTGTCTGAAATAGCCACCTTAGATGTAACGACCTAGTGTTGCCAAATGTCCCTCTTTTGGCGGGACGTCCCGTTTTTCAGCACTCTCAGGACGCTTCCCAACAGCACCCTGTGCAGGACGCCCAAAATCCCGCTTTTCATCTAAGTTCGTCATTTTAATCTTCTGAAGTTTAACCAATTTATGGCATCAATACTGGTGTCGATACATGTAACATTTAAATAAAAGTTAATTTTTTCATTGTACCTACACAAGTTTATATAAACTTTTTTATTCACGTTCACGGATTATCGAGAGATTTTCACATTCGTCCTAAAAGAAAAAAAAATTGCCAAGAGCGAGACGTACTTTAAGACAGTATTTTTGTATAGGTTTTCCATCGGATGTATACGGCAAAAAAAGCTTCAAATATGTGTTTTATAAAAAATAATTTATGTAATGTTAAATAATTTAAAACTATTGATTCCTTACATTACAATTTCCCTTTGCTAATAATAATAAGGTTTAATTGCTCTAATTAAAGTCTGATTTTGTAGTCCTAGTCCCGCTGGAAAACCATTAAAAAATTGAACTGGCAACACTATGTGGCGCCGACCTTACTCATGGTACTGTGGGGACGTGGTATTGATTTTGCAATTATTCTACATACTTTATGACCATCCATAGGTCAAGTAAATTCACAGCCATATTAAGAAAAAATTAGGGGTTATGTACGATTAGAAAATATGACAAACCTATTTTGTAACTTTTTAGGAATTATTTTAATTTGATTATTAATTTATTATAGAATGAGAGGATAATCAAAGCATACATTACTACTGCGTGATTATTTAATTTTGAAATTAAACTATCAATACTTATTTAATTAATTAAAAATTCTTGATAATAATATAATCACGATATTATTAATCTAATGGGGTAAACAGTAAGTAAGTTACGAAATAAGGTAACAAGCTGTGTATAAAATTCCAACAAAATAAAATAAATAGTAACTCAGAATCCATACAATAGCTTTGTAAATGACTAATGTTTTCTGAAAGACGCTCTGACGTTTGACAGTCTCATTTTCTAAACTTGATTCCTCGCAGAATTTCTGAAATTGGTTTTTGTTCTGTTTTTACTTTTTTTAGCTGTATATTTACATCGATGGTATAAGGTCTGTCGAATTTTGTAGAGAGTTACTCATTCTTTCTTCACATGAAACGATTAATAGAAAATTATAATCGGGGATCCATGTGGACATAAATCCCCCAAAACAATTCGAATACCTAAGTAAATTTACCAGGGGACTTGCGTGGACAAACATTCTAACCAAACACAAGTATAACCCCCAGGGGTTCTGCGTTTACAAAAAATCCAAATAAATCAACAATATTATGTCCATTATTATTGAGTGTATTTTTACGTGTTATCGGTCCCAGGGTACCCAGCGGAATACCAAATCTTCCTCTTTTAGCCGATAGTATTTGTGAGGCTATTCCTAACGAGTGGCCAGTTCTGTTGAGGTATATTTAGATGGAAAAGCCTCAAATGAAATGCTAGATTTTTAACGGACATAGATTCGCGAAGCTTGGCTCTTTATAACTTCAAAGACAGTCATATTTGCTATAAAAAAAAATTACAGAATCCACCCTTTACTATCAGAAACATACTTTGCACTTATGCGAACGGTTAACGGCTTATCTAAGTAAACATTTTGCTTATGTGAGATTTTGCGTAAAAGCGTATTTTAAACCTATTATTGAGTTTATGTAAATCTATTTGTTCGGGCTCAGTTCGTAAACTACTTTAACAAACTTCTGTAAACAAATTTCAGCAGCACTTGCTGAATTTAAAACACATAATATTTATTGCTCCATGGTGTAATTCACTTATTCAATTTTCAGGATAAAACATTTAAAAATTAATTTTTATTCTATCCTCTTGAAAACTGCTTATGAAAATAAATGCTTCAATCAAGCTTTGTGCCAATTTACATATAAATTCGTTGAGTCGTTTCGGTCAAACATTGGAACTAACAAGATACACTGTTGTTAATAATATATAGAGTATAGACTGTTGTTTCACGGCCATGACTATATCCAGGCAGGGCCTACACCCGATTGTCCACAGCCCGATATTTTTTCGGTTTGATTTTGACATTACGATAAATATGGGAGTTTTAATCTTTGATAAAATAAAATAAATAGGTAGATATTGACGTGATGGGGCATCCAGTTTAATCCCGTCCGCACCGTGGGGTTAGCATACATTTTGACAGCGACACTTTCGTTTCGGTCGAATGGCCTTGAACAGGCCAAAACGTTCATGTCCAACAAGGACCGGCCAGAGATAGCCCGGGGCCGAGAGGTCCGGCCCAACAATGTGCGGGAAAATTCTGTGTACTTGTCTTTGTCCGGCTAAGCAAATTGCTCGGCATTCTTGTGCAGGGCATGCCTGGTCCGGGCTATCTCTGGCCGGTCCTTGTTGGACATGAACGTTTTGGCCTGTTCAAGGCCATTCGACAGAAACGAAAGTGTCGCTGTCAAAATATATGCTAACCCAGCTGGGATAGCCGGCGGGAACATCTTAACTACCAATTAATCGACTATTATGACGTCTATAATACTTGACATTGGCAAATCATCGATTAACATTTCATCATCATTTATCAACGCTGTCATTGCACACGTATAGTACCTACGCCACTGAGTGAAATCATAAATATTATAGACGTTCAATATACCTAATTAAAATGCCATCTTATGAGTTTCGCGGGTGCACAAAGCACTCAAGAACAAAAACTATATTATAGTGTGGTGAGTTAGTTATATACGGACGAAAACGGATTGGCAGACCACATACGGACATATTGTAACGAAAATAATTATAAAGGATCAATTTTGGCAATTTTGATTCGGAACTTTAAAAAGTGTTTTTATTTCAGGATACGAGGTGCTATCAACAGGGTCTGCCCTACTACTTCAGTTCACTGCTAACTCTGCAACTCCTGGGCAGGGATTTGCTGCTACTTTCCATTTTCAACCACCTCCCGATTCTACGGCTGCTGGTAATTTTCCTATTAATATTATAAATGTAAAAGTTTGTATGGATGTTTGACAATCAATCACGCCACAACAGAGCAACGGGTCGACGTGATTTTTAGCACAGGGATAGCTGAAGGGATAGTAAATCCTTCGGGATAAATTTAATTGTGACATTTCAAAATTGTATGCTGGGCAAATAGCAAGTATTCCATAAGGTCCGTTTTTCTAGACCTGTAAACAATATTTGCATGTCTTTTTACAAGCTTTTGCTTATTTAGTTTTTTAAATAAGTTATGATTTAAAATTCTTAAAAGATATATTTTGATAAAAATGTTTGTGTGTGTTTGAGTGGGTCCCTGGATGGTTTATATTCACTTTTGGACGCGGTAGGTGGCGCTGCAATCGAGTTCTAAAATATTTTTTTTCATACTTGGCGAAACCGGGGGCGGAAAGCTAGTAGTAAATAATTATAGAATCCCCAGCCCTATTCTAAGAATTTTCAAACAGCGCCATCTAGCGTGTATCCGGGGAAACAGTTAAAGTAGTACACTTTTTCTTGTAATACTTCTTACCACACTGAAAACATAGATGGCGCTAGTAGGCGATTTTATAAAAATAATAAATAATGGACAACATTTCATTTTTTAATTACCCATTTTTATTACTTTAATTAAAAATATATTAAAAAATAAGATACATGTATTTTTATATTTTGTTTTTGGTTGAGTTTTTATATTTTTAATTTAATTTTGAATTTTTATAAATCCTGAGGACTTATAAACTAAAAACCTTAGCTAGAACTAAAAATAAGAAATATAAACTGCCACCCAAAGAAAGTGACAGATAGTGTCAGTCAAGCCACAGAGTATACGTTATAGAAATACAAAGAGTATAATATACTGTAGAAATGTCCCGTGTTCCGAATAGGTGTTGCCGTAGCCGGAACTCAAATTACCTACAACATAATGTTATAAGTTTGGGCATCGTAGTTCCAAGACGACTAAACCGATTTTAATGCTTTTATATTGATTGACTAAATAAATACAGAAGTTAAAGGAAATGCTGGCAGAGGACGACCTAGGTGTACTTTTATTGGACATATAAAAATATATTGATCGAAGGCAATATTAAAAGTACACACAATCACCGAGTATGTACGAGTATGAAAGGTAATAATTAATATAAAAGAAGCGAAAGAGGTATGTCAGGATTGTAGCAAAAGGCATTCGATTCTTTCTGCCTACCCCTCTTGGGATAAAAGGCGTGATGATAGAATTATGTTTTGGCGAGATAGCTCTCAAAGTTATTTTTAAATTTTGACTCTGGTATTTCAGCCTCTATTATAATACTTAGTTCCTCCCCCAATAAGCTGACTTTTCTCTTATTTTTCGTATTTACTATGAATTTACTTTTTTAGATGCAGATCGACTACTGAAGCTGAGTTTTGGAAAGGTGTTCGAATCTTTGGGTCCAGAAGTTAGTGCTACAAGTAAGTACCACATCAAGTTTCTCTCTTTCTCTAATTTTTTTGTTTTTGAAAAAATATTAGTAAAACCGACAGAGAGCACCCATTAGAAACCGTTTAAGTATAGCAATGTTGATGTATGAGAGGTATGATGAATATAAAGAAGAGTCAAGAAGTTAGCCAGAATCTGGCATTGGCATTTAATTGTCTCTGCCTAGCCCACCCCACATGGAATTAAAGGTGTGATGATATGATATAATTTTCTATCTAAGAAATAGATTTGTAAATCTCTAGGCCTCCCACCTATTATGAATTCATGGGCACATAGGTATATAATATTAAATTATTATAGCGAATCTATGAATGTATTCACTGGGTACTCTGAGGCATGCAGTTTCCCATTCTGATTTAATTTCATTGCCGCTTACAGCAAAACGTAGCCTATATACTGATATTTGCATTCTATGATGAGGGTAAAAGCCATCATTCACCGTAAGTGGCATGTTCGAGAATTGCTTATCAACTGAGATAGGGGTCTGTCAACAAGTCAATCGACGTAATTACTGGCTACGCTTGCCATGGATACCTCACGTTTGATTCTCTTCAAATTAGTATTTCTATTGAAATTCTGATTTGTGTTTACTGCCCTGAAAATTTTACCGAAATTTTTAATATGGGAATCTGGATAAATGTGGATATTCATAATATTGGCTCTGGGCACTTCGCAAAATTATTATACAGTGTGTTTGTTTTGATTGGAAATTCTGAAGTGTTAAAATATAATCAAAATTACAATAAAGGCCTAGATACAAGCTCAATCTTGCATGCGCAAACAGTTTGTGAAAAAATGGCGCAAAAAAAACTATGATTGCCGCAATTGCACGTCTTACTTGCGCAAATCTAGTTTGTGTAAATTAGCGTTTTGTGCAAGCCATGTTTGTGCGGTATACCGTTTTACCGTCTAAACGCAATGTCGTCGATTCGATCCTCTGCTTTGACGTTAAAGAAGGATAAACAAACATACAAACCCACTTTCACATTTATACCTAATATTAGTTAGTAAAGGAAAGATTCTACGTCATACCATGGCGGACAACGATGCGGACGTGATGATGGAGAATCCAGTTTAATCCTGTCCGCGCTGTGATGGTTGTGATTAGTCGATGACTAATAAGAAATATCATCGGTCGGCGGGAACATCTTACCTAATGATTACCTAATTAGCTATTGTTACTGTGACGTCTTAACTACTTGACATTGGTGGAATCATCAAAACCCTGATGGAGTCATTACTTAAAAAACAGAATAGAATGGTAAAGCAAAGTAATACGAGCTTATCTTACAAACTACATTGTATTAGAAATGTTGCCAATCACCTCTAAAAACGTAGTTTTAGATACAAAAGTAAGACGTGACGCAGGTAAATTCTTCGAAGCGAAATCTACGTCTTCTCGAAATACCTACCTTCATAAACTAGCTGAATGCATTTGAAGTAAATAAACTAGTACACAAGTCGAGGGTGAAATGCAGTATTCTTTAAATATTCACTTCAAACTGTAAAAGAAATGTTGGTTCTCGTACAGATTTTTTTACTTTAATCCAACGAGAGTATAAAGTTAATTAGAGTTTCTATTTAATTTGAAACTAGTAAAGAAAATAAAACTTAACTTTTATATAAAACATGATTCGGACCTATTACGAAAGTTTAAAAATAACCAAATCAGTCTATCCGTTCTCAAATGATGTGCTTACCAACGAACAACATTTCATTTTTATTTATAAGAAGAAGATAAATGCGAAAGTTTCAGGTTTTTTTTTTCACATAGTTTTTTTCATAGGAGGGAAGTTTTTTCCTATGTCAGATATTGTCCCGGGATAAATATATACATAGGTATATATCTCAGAAGGAGATCCTGATATTTATCTTTTGATTTCTCTATGTTCATGTCAACTAATAAGGGTCCTCGGCATTTCAAAAATATGGCAAATCTCAATTAATCCTAGAAAAATGACAATATTTATACAACATTTTCAACTCAAATTGCTGATAGTCAGAATCGTAGCAAATGGCATTCGATTGTCTCTGCGTACCCTTGGGACAACAGGCGTGATGATAGATAGATTGTTTTCTAACTTTTCTCAACGAATTGCGAATTAATTCATATTGCTATTCGAAGCTACAAATTGTGGAGCAAGGCCAGAGTCTGTGAGTTCTACTCGACCAAACTGAGTTCGCAAACAACAACTGACCTAATTCTGAATTCCTACCAAGTTAATTACAATACATTTTCCGATTTTCCGAAGAAAATCTATATATAAATAAAAATAAAATGCTGTTCGTTGGTAAGAGCATCATTTGAGAACAGCTGGACCGATTTGGCTACTTTTTTCAATGTACGTATAATAGTCTGAATAAGGTTTTTAGTGAAAGAAAACTTGGAAAACTCGCCCGGAAATTTTGGAAAATTCGGGAAAAACGGAAAATGCTTTTTTGTAAGGGATTTTTGTATGAACTCAAGATCATAATAAAGGATGAAAGTTAATATGGACTCCACGGGGAAGCTGGGGCGGAAAGCTAGTCTTTAATAAATATTTCGTAATCCCAATAACGGTGACAGTTTTTGAGGAATTTTGAGATCGAAAGGTTGCACCCGCGTTAATGGTTACTGCTCCGCTCCTATTGCTTGTAGCGTGATGTTATATAGCCTATTACCTTCCTTAAGAATCGGGTTATCAAATGCAAACAATTTTTTTTTCAAATCCTACTAGTAGTTCCAGAGATTAGCGCGTTTAAACAAACATATAAAAACTGTTTAGCTTTATCATTAGTATTTATAGATGGAACTAAAAATAAAATTAATATATATAATGCTGTTTTAGTTCCATCACTTACTTATGGAAGCGAGACTTTGGTATGGAATAAGAAGCATGAAAGTAAGATAAATGCAGTGGAAATGCGGTCTTTACGTAGAATGTGTGATTTAAAGCGTATTGACCGCATCCGGAACGATGTCTGATGGCTTTATATGGCTGAAGTGAAAGGAAATGCTGGCAGAGGACGACCTAGGTGTACTTTTATTGAACATATAAAAATGTATTGATCAATGGAAATATTAAAAGTACACACAATCATCGATCATGTATGGAAAAGTATGATCAATATAAAAGAAGCGAAAGAGGTAGATATATGTCAGGATCGTAACAAATGGCATTCGATTGTCTCTGCCTACCCCTCTTTGGATAAAAGGCTTGATGATAGATTGATCTCATTTGTACAATATAGGGAAACTTAATAAGTAAATTTTAATATTATTTTATATTTTTACATGCCTTTTATTTTTCTTAAATTTACCATCATAATAAGTAAATAGAGTAGCATAATAAAATTTCAGGAATTCCTAACTACCTTTGTATAGTAAAGTCTTTTGTCGTTTGAGAGGATTCTCTGAATAAACAAGACTAGCTGCTGCACGGAGCACAATACATCGCTTTGATGCAGTATTCACGTTGACACGTTCAAACGTATTTAATTTTGTATGAATAGGATAAAAGAAACGTGTCCAGGAACTCCTGAATGTTCAGGATTTCAGTTGAATTTTTCAATTCTGTTCAATCCTCACTTGAGCCAAAAAAGCTAATCGACTTCTCGTGCTAAGGAAGGGCACATAAAGCTCTTTTAATGAAAATCCTAACTATTATTATAAATGTGAAAGTTTTTTTGTCCGACATAGGCTACTTCTTAAAGTAGGCGAAATACCTCCAGGATATTTTTTATATTAATTAAAAAAAATGTACGGACAAAATTGGGGCTGTTTTTGTACAAAGATAGTTAGACGACCGTTTTAATGTCACTTCATTTTTATCAAGCGACGCCAGGCCAGATAGATAGCTAGTGATAAATAATTGTGCAACTCGAGAAAGGTATAGGGCATTATGCTGCATTGCGATGTTTCTAAACGGATTTGGATGATTTGACCTGCGTTTCTCTAAAAACTGATTTCAGTTACACGGTTTTACGTATATTGAATCAAAGTTTCTCGGCAACGCGCTCTCATGAAATTTGCTACCTAATTTGTTAGAGATATGACAAAATATAGGTACCTACATTTCGAAGTAAGAATTCAAAATCGCATCCTTTGAACTAGCCATATGTCAGGTAAAAGCAAACCAAAGTGACAAGCATAAGCTCATGAATAAATAATGAAAAACTGAAAGAATTTATGAAACACGAACTGGGAGCAAAGGTAATGAAATACCTCTCAAGTTAATTTAATTTTCGTTTTTGCATATTTACTGCTCCTTAATGGAATACAGACTGAATAAGTCATAAAATTTTCTGTTAATTTTATATTTTAGCATGCATTCTAAACACTGAAAGAGTGAAATCTCATTATATTGTCGCTGCCTTTCTTTAGTGTCAATATCAAAAAACTTTCATTTCTTTTTTCAAAATATAGCACATCCCAGTTTTATACAACATTTCCATCCGACACCGTTGATAGTTTTAATTTTAAATATTTTCATTATTATAATAAATAATAAAAAAGCCTTTATTCTACTACAGATGTACATTACAATATAAATTACTAAGTTATTACAATCTAAATCTAAATGTTACCTAAACTAAACTATATATTAAGCACTAAACACTAGTTAAATAAAATTTCTGTAGAAGTTGCCTCTTCGGCATAGGCCTTCCCCAACCTTCTCCATTCTTCTCTATCCCTTGCTCTGGTCATCCAATATGTTCCAACTCTTTTCATAAATATGTCTCTCCATCTTTTTCTCTGCCCTCCCGGTTTCCTTTTTCCTTCGCGTGGGATCCACTCGGTGACCTTCTTTGTCTATCTAGAGTTTTCGAGTCTGCAAATATGTCCTGCCCAGTTCCATTTCAATCGTCTTGTTCTTTCCTTGGCATCTAGTAATTTGGTTTTAGTTTTTATTATTCTGTTTTCTACTCTGTCTGAAAGCTGTATACCCAGCATTTTCATTATTAAGAGTTCTTAAATAGCCATAGTTTTCAAAACGAGCATTGTTTTTGCGTTTTGAAAATGTTGGTACCCAGCCAAAGACCAAGTCAGTTGCAAGTTCTGTTTAGATATGAGATGGTGGTTTGTCGGATTATTTACAAACGTTTTTATTTATAAAAAAACCCCAATGGTCGGGATCCGGGATCGAACACGTGGTAGTTAATACTAGACGTCTTAACCACTCGGCCATCGACGCATATACCTACATGGCCTCAAAAAGAACATACCTTGAAGGGTTGTCAGTGTTTTCAGGGTGCACTTACATTTAATTTCATTATAACATCGTTAAGTCCGTAAACTATATGATTGTTAAGAAATATTAGAAGTTCTACTCCCCAGGGTATCTATCTATCATCACGCCTTTTATCCCAAGAGGAGTAGGCCGAGACAATCGATTGCCATTTGTTACGATCCTGACATACCTCTTACCAGGGTAAATCAAATATTATATTACTTATTTAATAATTAGAAAATCTCTAAAATTCAAACTCATGTCATATCCTCATCAGCCAACTAGCAAACACTAACGTTGCCACTGCGAACTAATAACAAATAAAGAAGTGTTCTGAAAGCGCAACTTGCTGTTGTTTGTTAAATTAAATTAACTTTTAAGAATGTCTTGTTAAGAGGAATTTAATGGTAGAATGTTTGAGCACATCTCTGCGCCTTCCCAGCTTGACTAATGTCACCCATGGGGCCATACTTGTTACAGCCGCATTTCCTCTCACGCTTCATTTTATTTACAAAAATATTATATGAAATGCTTGTCAAAATTATTATTAAACTCTACTGAAAACATAGCCTTTTGTACTTCAACAACTACTTACTTTGTTCGGCTAAGCACCAATTTAGGAATATGTGTTTTAATCGACTCCTCGTACTTCTATAGGAGTGACATTTCTGCAACCGTCTTGCCACCTGTTCAGTTCAATATGGACCACTAGCAAAAAGTGAACACTGTCTCTGGCAACACCGCAAAGTATAAAGGCCGTAAAGTGTTTTCATTATAAAATTGTATACGTTTGTCTGTCCGCAAGTGTTATGGACAGTATGGAAAACTCTGAAACTATAAGATAGAGAAATATGTTCTAAGATACCATGTCGTCCATTTTAAAGACAAGAAAAGAATAAAGGATGAAAGATTGACTAAAAAGGAAAACGTTTATATGGTTGAAGTGAAAGGAAATCCTGGCAGAGGACGAACTAGGTGTACTTTTATTGAACATATAAAAATGTATTGATCGATGGATATATTAAAAGTATCTACACACAATCGCCGAGCATGTATGAAAGATACGATAAATAGTAAATAATTTAAGAAAGCGAAAGGTGTCAAGATCGTAATAAATGTCAATCGATTGTCTCTGCCTAACTCTCTTGGGATAAAAGGCGTGATGATAGATAAATAGATAGATAGAAAAACTGCGTTCATAAACTTTCAAAAACTCATACACGACTCGGAAATCGAGCCTGGGCAGTTAAAAAAACTTATTTATTATATTACGAAAATTGTATATACCAACCGCAACACAACAAAAGAGTTTACTTTCGCATTTCGCTTGTATCACTTGTATTATTTCGTATCATGTAGATAGCATAGGTACTTGTGTTGGTATTCATTTTAAAATCACAGAAAGTTTATTAATTTCTAACTCAGTGACATCTTCATCACTGTGCGCTACTCGATTGATCAGCCATTTGCTGCTGGCGACTTTGTGAAGACTGGCAGCCGAGATCTTTATATGAACAATAAGTTTTAGTGTATTTTGAATTTATAATTAGAATAAGTGGGGCAAGATGACATGCTGTGAAGAGTTTTACCTTGGGATTGCACGAAGAAGCACCTTTTGTGTTTGACAGTATCAGTATGAAACCTGAATACCTAAATTAAAGAAAGTAAAATAATCAACAATATCATCTTGCCCGGAAGATATGCAAGGTCAGTAATTAGGTCCATTAGTTAGGTATCGATAAGTATGTATATATAAATTGTTATGACAAATAAAACAGCTTAAAATACAGTCCACTAATTTATTATTTCAAATCACCAAATCACCAGATGGGTAGAAACAAGTGGAGCTCTACCTCTTGAGTAACAGGTATCTCACACAATCACGTTTATAATTTGTATCTATAATTTTCAATTTTAATGTTTATACTTATAACTTACTTATCTGTCGTTTTATTGTTATAATTGCGTTTTTTAAAAAGTGTACCGACTTCAAAATTATGCACTGAAAAGTGTGCTTTACGAAAGCAAATGCACAAGTCACTATAAAAACAAACCCAAATAATATATAATAATATAATATTTTAAGAGTTCTCTATTTCTCCAGGATTTCAGCATCAGATCCTGATGAATTGAGAACCTCCTCCTCCTCCTCCTTTTTTTTGAAGTTTGCTTAAAAAGATGTGGATCTTTTAAAATACTGACACAAAATAAAAATATTTTAAAAAGCAAATATAGAGTAGCTTGTTGAGGTCCTTATAGCATCTGTATCCTTATTGTATTGTATTGTATATGGTTTACTGTATTTTAAAATGAATTTAACACTTTGTCCTGAAAGTGTAATGTAACATGAAGACTTACTATCAAGTGTACCTAAGTTACACAGTTTTAGAAGCAGGTGCATGTATGTGTCAAGCTCGCTTTAAAAATTGATTCTCTTCTAAGTGTTTTCACAACAATTTATAAAGGTTTACATAGTTGCAATTTCATATGAAAGAAGTTTGATGACTCGTTGCAACATCTGTATCTACAAACAAATAAAATTTAAGCATCTGTGATTTCAAATCCTGGCACACCTCTTTAGGCTCGTGCAAATCCATACATCGTTCTCATGTATGCTTTTGGATTTCAGATGATTTTATTTCCATTTTTTGTTAAATGCCATTTTGATCAATAAATTTATTTCTGGGGCGCCCTTGATCTACTCTTCCAAATCGTTATCATTCATGCTCTTCGGTTTTTGATGATTTTATTTCCTTTTTTTGTTAAATGCCATTTTGATCAGTGAATTTATTTCTGGGGTGCCCTTGATCAACTCTTCCAAATCCATACATCGTTATCATGCCTGTTCTTCGATTTCGGATGATTTTATTTCCTTTTTTTTGTTAAATGCCATTTTGATCAGTGAATTTATTTCTGGGGCGCCCTTGAGCAACTCTTCCAAATCGTTATCATGCATGCTCTTCGATTTTGGATGATATTATTTCATTTTTTTGTTAAATGCCATTTTGAAATGCCATTTTGATCAGTGAATTTATTTCTGGGGCGCCCTTGATCAACTCTTCCAAATCCATACATCGTTATCATGCCTGTTCTTCGATTTCGGATGATTTTATTTCCTTTTTTTGTTAAATGCCATTTTGATCAGTGAATTTATTTCTGGGGCGCCCTTGAGCAACTCTTCCAAATCGTTATCATGCATGCTCTTCGATTTTGGATGATATTATTTCCTTTTTTTGTTAAATGCCATTTTGAAATGCCATTTTGATCAGTGAATTTATTTCTTGGGTGCCCTTGATCAACTCTTCCAAATCCATACATCCTTATCATGCATGTTCTTCGATTTCGAATGATTTTATTTCCTTTTTTTTCTTAAATACTATTTTGATCGGTGAATTTATTTCTGGGGCGCCGTTGATCAACTCTTCTAAATCGTTATCATGCATGCATGCTCTTCGATTTCGGATGATTTTATTTCCTTTTTGTTAAATGCCATTTTGATCAGTGAATTTATTTCTGGGGCGCCCTTGTTCAACTCTTCCAGTCACATCTGTCATATATTCTATACATAGCTTTTGAAAATCTCTTACCATCCAATCTTTCTATCGCACAGGATATAGGTTGCATCCACACACAGTGGACACATTCTGCATACGAACAAAAGTTTAGTGACTCGTTCCTGGTTCGCACTAAAAGTGGAACGAACTTCCGTCGTCAGTATTTCCTGCTTCCTACAACCTGGGGTCTTTGTGGCAGGCTATATTATGTTCTGTCAGTCGCGCACATTAATCAACCACCTTCGCTTAAGAACAGGCGGTGGCAAGGTCTTCTCTATAAAAAATGTGCAAACCATCTAAGCATCCCTTTCTCTATCTATAGTTACTACATATTCTTTTAGTCCACACTGTTCTCTTATCATATTGTTTCTTAATCTATCTTTCAAAATTACCTACCCCACACATTCTTCTCAACGATCTCATCTCCACTATATTAACATAATTAATCTTACTTTGATGATTGCTCTTTCATTCTAATATCCTAGTAATAATAAATATCCTAATTAAAATTTGTACTATCAATTAATAAAATGTCTTGATAACAACAACAATCCTATAAATCGTTTTCAACACAATAAGGAAAGGCATTTGTCAAACGGAAAGGGTTGAAATGTTTTCATCTAAGTACCTACTTGTTTTTATAGTTTGACACTTGCAAATAGATGGAACCTAAATATATTTCAAAACAATATACCTACTTACAAATAAATAGGTATTTGATTTTTTTTTAAGAATAACAATCATGTCATTTATACATTATGCAATCAATAAATGAATAACAATATTTCAATGGAAATAAGCATCTAAACACAATCGCCGAGCATGTATGAAATTTATGATGAATTAGAAGAAGCGAAAGAGGTATGTCAGGATCGTAACAAGTGGCATTTGATTGTCTCTGCCTACCCCTCTTGGGATAAAAGGCGTGATGATGATAAGCGTCTATAGCAATAAGTAGCTAAGCAGTATGGTACGTACAGCAGGCGTCCGAACTTTTCAGAAAAAATTGATGCATTTCTATATATAGTCTCATTGAGTTTAGCTACATGCTTGCCACCTATTATATTTATTAATGTGGACATTGTTACAACATCACCAAGATTCGCATCAAATTACTTTTTTTTATTCAAATATTTTGATTGATCTGGAATTTGAACTCATCTTTTCAAATCTACTGTACTAAGTAATGTTTTCTAAGCAAATTTTCTACCTGAGTACATAAAATGAAACTAATTTTCAAAGTAAAGTACATTTCGCGCGGGCGCGGTGTCTGAATTCTAGCCCACAGTGGGAGGTAAGACTCAGTCAGTCTCGATGTCGCCTCCACGACGAAAGTCTCATGTACCACGTTTTCAAAATACTTGTTAATAATGAAAAATAATATTTTTCCAAATAATTGATTGGCCAAAATCGAGAAATGTTAAGTAAAATAATTCAGGGGGTGCTTTTCAGTTTTATATCGATATCATTTTGCTGTCAAGTCACGGAGATTTTGGCGAAAAGTGCGAGCAGATTTATTGGTGAGTTTAATATTTGATTGACGGGGTGAATATCAAATCTGGTTTAAATTATTTAAAGCTAAAAATGAAGTACATACTTACTATAGGAGTTTTTATGCGCATAGAGTTTATATTGCTTGCAAGCCTAATCTAAACACGACTAATAAGTTTAGTTTTTTTAGAAATAATATTATTTTGATCTTGACATATTGTTGGGGAAAGCCCCAAAACACAGCATTAGATATACTTCGCTTCTTCTGTATTACATCGCACCATTACGGTATTCATAACTTACGACGTGGCCAGAAACACTGGTAACAATGTCCAAGTTTAGCGAGTCGCTGTATTTTATTGGCCTAGAGCCTCTTATTTTTAGAATAAGTGCAAACGTTTTACGAGCCCTTTGAATTCCTATATTTTACTTAAAATCTAGCTGAACGGTTTTTGTGATTTTCACAATCAGAGAATGTGGTGCGTTGGTGGCCGAGTGGTTAAGATGTGGCAGATCTCGGCCATGTACCAATGAGTTTTTTAATTAAAATACTTATGTACATAATCCGACAAACCACACCTTTTCCATCAAAATATACCTTAACAGAACTAGCCACTCGTTAGGTATAGCCTCACAAATACCATCGGCTAAACGAGGGAGACATGGTCTTCCGCTGGGTACCCTGGAACCGTAACACGGTTTCGGAAGCTTGTAAGGCAACTCGTGAAGAAAGAAAAAAATGTGCCTCATACATTACTCCGAAACGGCTGAACGGACGTGAATAAAATTTTCAATACTAATTTACCATCATTTTCGAACACATTTTTGACATTTGATCCCGTAAAACGGTACCATTACGGCATGTCTGAAAAAATATTACACATGGAGGCTAACATTTCTATATTCCATTTTGAAATTAAACAACTTAAAACAAACATAAATTCAAGTCTTAATATAAAGTTGAATAATTCAGCATTAAAACTCTCACTGTAAATAATTACGTGGCCGTACCTCGAGATGCCCTTCTCAAAACTATTCCGAACAAGCCCACTTCTAAACTAAGTTAAGTTTACTCTGGTGATACATGCGGGCGAGTCTTGAGTAGTAAACCACATTCCTTCACAGATCACCTTCTTGTTTATTATGTCACCAAACTAGGGTTGATATCTTCTACCCTTTGTTGTATACAAAGTTATTTTCTACTCACTTTTGGTAATGCGTTACATTTAGGTACATCAAGATATTATTTTGAAAATCAACTCTCACTCAAGCCAAATTTATCTTTCTTCGGAGGGCATAATATATCGGCGACTGCAATTTCTTCTGTAAATAATACTTCTGTTTAATAAGAAGCGATAGCATTAGTCTCGTTAAATGATATTTCTAAACTAAGTTAAGTTAACTCTGGTGATACATGAGGGCATGCGGGCGAGACTTGAGTTAGTAAACCACAATTCTTCACAGATAACCTTCTTCTATTGCTAACGGAGTCCGTCCGTCTGTCAGTCTGTCTGTCCGTCTGTCACCAGGCTGTATCTCATGAACCGTGATAGTTCAAATTTTTACAGATGTTGCCGCTATAACAACAAATACTAAAAAACAGAATAAAATAAATATTTAAGGGGGCTCCCATTCAAGAAACGTAATTTTTTTGCCGTTTTATAGATAATGGTACGAAACCCTTCGTGCGCGAGTCCGACTCGCACTTGGCCGGTTTTTTAATGTCACCAAACTAGGGTTAACTGACATCGTTAGGAACTTCTCGTATTTTGGAGGATATGTAGAGCGTTCACAATTATTCTGAAAGGAATTCTTCTCCTCAACATCACTTCAACAGAACTGGCCACTCGTAGCCTCACAAATAGCATCGGCTAAAAGAGGGAGAATTGGTCTTCCGCTGGGTACACGGTTTCGGGAGCTGTAAGGCAACTCATGTTTTTCTTTCTTCATCTGTTTAAGAAGCGATTTCTAAACTAAGAGACACCTTCTTACCATTTATAATCTCCTTTAAACAGTACCACGACAATGTAGGGGAAGGGTGCGTCGGTGGCCGAGTGGTTAAGACGTCTAATATCAGCTAGGCACACCAAATGGGGTTTTTATAATTAAAACTTATGTACATAATCCGACAAACCACACTTAGAGGCTTTTCCATCTAAATATACCTCAACATAACTGGCAACTCGTTAGGTATAGCCTCATAAATACCATCGGCTAAAGGAGGAGACTTGTTCTTCCGCTGGGTACCCTGGAACCGTAACACTATTTTGGAAGCTGTAAGGCAACCTGTGAAGAATGAAAAAAAGAGAAGGGTTAGATCCGTTCCTTAATAATCAAATTACCTATGTGTGCAGTGTGACTGCGTATTTGCGTATTTTGACATGTCAGTATAATTAAATGGAACAATCAGAATATTCAATGGCGTTAATTTTAATGGTCAGGTTTTAGATTCCCTACATAAAATTATTTTCTGGTAGAATTGTCTTTCGTTCGGGTCATATATGAACATTATTAATACACATCGACATCTTTTATTTCATCCAAAAATTGATGACATCTTTTAATAAACTTGTAAAATTTATATAAAAATAAATAGCGAAAGACGTTAGTTTATGTCAATATCGACGAGATTTGCCAGTGTCTGTCACAAATTCCATGATATACGCCAAATATCAAATCAATTGGATTTTCGTACGAGATTTATGTGAAAAATATTATACTGTCGAGAAGAATATCAAAAGTTCGATCCGAATAACCTACGAGTAATATTGCTATAATAAAATTTGTTCGCGCCAATTTTCGCCAGGGTTACCGCCCGTTGAACAAAATATGGAGCGAAAATTCGGCTTTAAAATATCAATAAGAGAGTTTAGCACTCTGTGCCAACAAATTATTGCTGAAATTTCGTGTTGTGTGTTGAAATATCGTTTCAGATAGAACACACATTTTAAATGGAACTTTAAACATTTCATTTTTAACAGTTTCTGTTTGAAATTTTTGGTGCGAGACTGAAAAACATTGATTTTATATTATTATACAACATAGTAGAGTTTGCACTGAAATCCACTTACTTCAGCACCAAAGAGTATATAATTAACCAAGGAATATACCGCGTTCTAAATAGCTTTAAAATACACTTCGCCCCGCATGCTCAGCCGCCATCAAGTGGCTTACAACGTTTTCAAACTTTATATCTAGCGCTATATTTATTTTCGTTTAGTTACAGAGTTCGGGCGCTGTGCGTTTTTCGAATATTTCCTATCTCCTCAGTCACCCCGCGTTCGCTTACACGTGTGCGATAGAGAGAGTTGCAGGCTTCTGACGAAATTGTCTTGAATTACGCGCAAAATAGGTGTTTAGGTGTTAACGTTTTACTATACCTAAACGTTAACGAAATTTTTTGATTTTAGTCTCTATCGTTTTGTTACATCATAAACTAAGTCGGCTAGTTTTGTTTTTTTCAAAATTTTGATTAGTTTCATAATTATCACGAGATAAGTATGAGGAAGTTTTTTAGTTAAAAAAACGGTTTTTGAGGATTATTTTTTTCTCAATTTATAAGCAATATGAAAAAAACAAAAACGAGTCGACCTAGTTTTTACTTGTCTCTATAACATATAAAAAAACAGCAAGAACGGATTATGTTTAGTGGGGTAGAAACGTTAACGCATTTTGTATGAAAATTTATAGCTAAACAAATAGTCTTAACTTTATGCTGAGAAAAAAGTGTGTTTGACTAACTCTTCTGTCGTTATCTTGGCCATAAATTTCCTTTCATATTGATTAGAGGCCTGTTTGATGAGGTCTTTGTAACAATAATCTTTGACAATTTGACTTTTTTGAAGGACTAAAAGCGGCGAACTTACTAAAAGAGATCAAATTTAGATATGGTGTGGCGTAAATTATCAACATTCGGCATTCCAAAACCTTACTCAGTATTCTATTTTAAAATAACTATATTTGCACGACTGCATTTTCTGAAAAATATTGAAATATTTTTATAGAATTGAAAGCAGATTGAAAAGTCATCATTCAGTCATCCCTTTTATTGAATATTCTGGACAAAGTAAACAGACGGAAATTCTTATTAATATTACTAAGTATGGAATTAAAATTTTTATTTCTTCAATCAAATAGGTAACGAATTAACCCCCAAGGTCGAGACTATACAACTGTTCCCAGAATGTACGAGTAGTAACCCTACAGAAGTGCTACCGTAGTGGCTGAGTTGCGGCGCAAGGGTTTTAGTTATGCATGGTCCGGGACCCAAACCTCGGTTAATTATGACGGAACTGGCTCAAACTTAGAAATTGAATATATTAAACATTACCACAAAATATTAATTAATAATTAAACTGTTGCAAAGGCCTTTGAATGAGGTGTATATAAATCTCGCAGGAATTTGAAAAAAAAATACAATTAGACCTATACTAATTTGTTTATAAATTATCTGACTTAAAACTAGTGGCAATTATAAGTAAGTATTTTAATAAATATATCAAAAATATAAAATTATATATCTTTATATATAATAATTATTCTGTACGTGTGTATGTCACTGAACTCCTTCTGAATAGCTGGACCGATTTGATGATTTTTTTTTGTGTGTTTGAGTGGGTCTCTGGATGGTTTAGATTCGCAATTGGACCCGGGAGGTGGCGCTGCAATCGGGATCTAGGATTTTTTTTCATACAGGCGAAGTTAGTATAAAATTATAAAGATCTAAATTACCAAAATTACTTGGTTCAGACGCTGAATAGAGCCTGAGAGATGGCACCGCCCCCACGCGGGTACACATACACACCAAACGACGTGGCTGCCACTAATAATATAGCATCAGGCTGCAGCCGGTACTGTCGGTACACGAGCGCTTACGCACACACGCGTGCAGTGCGTACATAAAATCTCGAAAATGAGAATAACGGAACTTGCTGAAAATTCGATTAAAAAATAGAACAGTATTACGATAGTATATTGCTAGATAAAAAAACTGTCAAAAATTCAGAATCATTGCATGCATTTTAGTACTGTTTCTAGACAGTAAAATATTTTTTTAGAGGTACATTCGTGATTTTTTTCTATCGAATCAATATAGTTGTATTATGTTTTGAACACAGTATCTTAATAACGCATAACCTCAAGAATATCATATTTTTTTTTAATTATGGTCACTGCAGTGGATTATGTACTTTTACGCATCCTAAAACTCGCATTTAGTTTTATACATCCTCTTCACAATATAAAATCCCATAAGAAATACTAAGAACAATGTTGACACACCTTACAAAAGCGAAAATTGACATTCTCCTAACGGGCTGACTAGTACTATGTGAGCTTCTTTGACAAGTAGATATGAAGAGGGTGCTGAAATACCTCAAAGAGTGAACAATGGAAGTAGGTCGTTCAAAATAGCTGAAGACATCACATACCTTCTCTCATAACGATTGTGGTTGACATACGATTGATAAAGTCTAAAATGGGCACTCATTCCTTTTCTTAAAATGTATGAGACTTTCCGCTTAATACATTTAGAGTTCTAAATATTAATTTATATTGACATTATACTTAATTTTCAACAACGATTTGTGCCACACATGCAACAGTTGTAAAAATAAGTTCGTAAAGAAAAATTACCTAGAGTTAATTTCCATAAAAATAATGAACTTTTTTTTAATATTGCTGAAAGTTGTAACTTATAAACTTATCCCAGTCGTGTTAAAATTTAATTAGGTTGAAATTAACATAATCAGTTCATAAAATTATTATTAGATTTTTTTTTCCGAAACCGTCTTACGGTTCCAGGGTACCCAGCGGAAGACCAAGTCTCCCTTGTGAGGCTATACCTAACGAGTGGCCAGTTCTGTTGAGGTAGTTTGTCGGATTAGTTTTTAAGTAAAAAACCCATTGGTATTGTATAATATAAATTGCTTTCATGGTAAAAATTAACTCTAATTATAATAAGCGAAACTTTAAAACATTTATGAAAGGATTTAACTATGGATTAACCCTATACCTACCATACTTGTAAGTTAAAAATATGGTACATACTTAACCCTTCCTCATAAATAAGATATAAAGCGTAAACAAGGGACCTATCCAATGTATTTTAATGTAGATTAAAATACATTGGATAGGTCCCTTGTTTACGCTTTATATCTTATTTATGAGGAAGGGTTAAGTATGTACCATATTTTTAACTTCTAATTAGATTTAATACATTTTATAAGAAAGTATGTTTTTTTGTCGTCGTCGTCGTCCCCCCCCCCCCCCTGTAATACAAGAAAAAAGACCAACTGAAGATGATTAGGTACACAATTTCGTTCTCTACCCCTCTCGAACTACCCTTAAACGCATCAAACCACCCCTTTTACGTCGACTCGGGTTCTTTTTCAGGGGATTTTATTATAATAGGTAGGTAGAGTAGAATTCGATCAAGGGAGACATAAGCGGTTCAAACTACTCCACCCCCTGAAATACAAAAAAAACAACAAACTGAAATTTTGACAACATTTCGTTCTTATTTTCTAGTCCTAACGCTTTTTTAATTTTTAAATAATGACATGCGTGAGTTCAAATACAACGATCTATTTGGGTTTTTAGGCGTAGTTCATGCGGTAGCAAACGAAACAATGGGACAAAAACTTTTCAGTTACTTTTGTATTTCAGGGGGTAGGGATAGTTCCAACCCTCGGAGTCCCCGTGGTCAAACTATACTGTACCCATTTTATCCTCTGATCCAATGAACCCTCGCATGCATAATGGTGGCAATACTTTTGGGGGTTTTTAACTTTCGCATGGGCATACCTACATTTGTTCCTAATTCTGAGAGCGAAGTAGTTTTTAATCTATATATTAATACATGCAGACAAGAGTTTATACCCCGTTTTAACCATGTTGTGCGTCAAGAAAAGTTTGAGAAGATACAAAACAAAAATTTGATCAAAATCAACTAACGATACGTTAATGTCGAATTTCGACCACATGTCGCACAGCCTACACCACTAAACATATAAATATAAAAAATTTATGGTATTTTCCTTAGAGAGCGTAGAGGTGCACGAAGAAAGTATATTTTGAAAATCGTATTGTATTCCTAATACAATGCGTACGAAGTCGCGGGCAACTGCAAGTGTTGTAAATAAAAATGAAACAGTCGTTGGTAAGCGCGGTGCATCACTTGAGAACGGCTAGACCGACTTGTTTTTTTTAATATTCGTAATAGTCTGAATAAGGTTTTTAAGGAAAGAAAAATTGGAATGTATTAATGGGTTTTTTAATTAAAAACTTATGTACATAATCCGACAAACCACACTTAGAATCTTTTTCATCTAAATATACCTCAACAGAACTGGCCACATTATTCGTAATAGTCTGAATAAGGTTTTTAAGGAAAGAGAAATTGGAATGTACATAATCCGACAAACCACACTTAGAGGCTTTTCCATCTAAATATAGGTACCTCAACAGAACTGGCCGCTCGTTAGGTATATAGCCTCACAAATACCATCGGCTAAACGAGGAAGACTTAGTTTTCCGCTGGGTACCCTAAGGCAACCTGTGAAAAACAAAATTTGGAAAAGTTTCCCGGAAAATATGAAAATTCGGGTAAAAGCGAAGCCGGGTCGGAAAGCTTGTTAATAATAATTAGTCTATCTGGTTTAAAATCAAACATTATTCCATATTGTCATTCATTACTTATCTTACAGCCAACTACGTTAGGTCGTGCGATACTGCCATAATGTATTTTCCTCATAAATCACAATTAGATTAAATGTTGAATAGCTCTGCTTTATGCAAAATTAATAGCAAGTTTGGTGTCTTTTGTAGTAACGCTCAGAGAGTTTTCTCTGTTCATAATAGAGTATTTGAGTTTTTTTTTATATTTTTTATATACATACGACCATTTGATATGTTTTGTCTCCATCATGTTTAATAATAAAAAAAATGCCGTGGAAATGCGGTCTTTACGTAGAATGTGTGATATAAAACGTATTGACCGCATCCGGAACGATGTCATTAGAGAAAAATGCGGAGTGAAAGATGATGTTGTGACTAAAATGAAGAAAAGTAGTTTACGCTGGTTTGGACACGTTAAAAGAATGAAGGATGAAAGATTGACTAAAAAGGTTTATATAGCTGAAGTGAAAGGAAATGCTGGCAGAAGACGACCTAGGTGTATTTTTATTGAACACTAGCGGACCCGGCAGACGTTGTCCTGCCCAAACGTTGGCTTGCCTGCACTACCCCTACCCCTACCCTACCCCTACCCCTACCCTACCCCTACCCTACCCCTACCCTACCCCTACCCTACCCCTACCCTACCCCTACCCCTACCCCTACCCCTACCCTACCCCTACCCTACCCTACCCTACCCTACCCTACGCTACCCTACCCCTATACCTACCCCTACTCCTACCCCTACTCCTACCTCTACTCCTACCCCTACTCCAACCTCTACTCCTACCCCTACTCCTAGGCAAAATTAAGTTACGCGAAGCCGACCAAATTGAAAATCAGTACTACTAATGATCTATTAAATTACTTCAATTACATTTTGTGACTATTCAATTTGGTCGCGTTCGCGATATTATCACTTTTGTTGAGTGTCGGAACGCGACATTAGATTCTCCAACACGCACGCGAATTTTAAATTTGTGCGGTGACATTAGGAACACATCTACATTGCATAGACAACAATGAGTGCTTTTAATTTAAAATTAACTTTATTGAATAGCAAAAAGGTTCAAATTGACTCTGTTATTATGAGAAAAAGAAAAGGGCTGTTTTTAGGGGTTTTTCGGCAATTATTCGAATTGTCTCACCTTTAAAACCTTCCCTGGATATCTAGGAATATTTTAAGACTAAAATCAGCCAAATCGGTTCAGCCGTTTTCATGTTATGTCGTGACAACGGAAAACGGGTTTCATTTTTATATATATAGATATAAAAAATTTATTAATCAACGGCAATATTAAAAGTACACACAATCGCCGAGGTATCAATCAAAGGTATGATGAATATAAAATAAGCGAAAGAGGTATGTCAGGATCGTAGCAAATGGCATTCGATAGTCTCTGCCTGTCTCCATATAGCCTCTTGGGATAAAAGGCGTGATGATAGATAGATAGATAGAGATAAATGTTTAATGTCACAATGACTTTACTATAAGGTAAATCCGTATCCGTTGAGCCCATACGTCGTGGTTTACTAAGAAAAATCTACCAAACTTCGTTCAACAGTACATGACATTTTGTAACTTTCCAAACACTTTAATCTGTTTTGACAATTTTTGTTGTATTTTGGTTTTTGTGATTCAACGTTGTCTCATGTAGATATTATCAAGGTAGCTTCATTTCATTCATGATTGTCAAAATAATTTTTGCACACTGTAAGTCACGCTAGGGTTTATTGGACTATGTATGTAATATGCACGCACGCATATAAGTCTGAAAATCATTTCATTTCATGAAAAAATACTTTTAATACTTAAATTTTCCTAATCCTGTAGAACGTTGGAATTAAATTGATACCGATGGGGTATACCCAATTCTCCACCAATTTTCTTTACGATTTAAAGCAATCCACCTCTAGTGCTTCGGAAGGCATGTAAAGCTGGTGTCCGCACTTCTGAAAATAACAGATATTTGCGTCTATTAAAGAAGTGACAACTGACATAGACTGGTGATACTTGTTGTCTCTGGTCACACCGCATGGGATAAAGACCCTCAAGATGTAGGTATGTGTTAAATTATGCAAAAGTCATACATTGCAATTGCAATATAACAAAACGATTCGTATGCATGCTTCTAGCGGAAAAGTCATTTTCTCATTTATATACAGTATGATGAAAAAAGCTCCCACAGCCCCTGTGGTTACTAGGCCGAACTAGGTTTCAGTTATGCATGACAGCGGTCTCCTGTTACAGTTTAATTATGAAACGACCTGTATATGGGTTGTTACGTTTTTGTCGTGTGCCCATACTGAAATATTACTTTAATAGCGATCCTCCCCGGTTTTGCACAAGTAGAAAAGTTTATGAAACATTTTTTCGGGGAAAGAGATTATATTTATCGGGATATATTGTTGTAAGGTGAAAGAAGGGCAAACGAACACACTTTCGCATTTATAATATTTATTAGTTAGTATATATGTCGCCGCCAAAAGGTTAAATCAGCCACTCAATTGAATGGCTAGGCATTTCATTAAATGGCGGCATTTATTTGAATGGCTAAAGGATGATTAGGCAAATTGTTGAAAGAAACGTTTAACATAAGGGCTGAACGTCACAGCCTCTTTGTTGTTCGTCGTATTCAATAAGTTTAGACTCAAAATTTTAACTAGTGTCCGGCTCATTATTTGCAGCCACCTAAACAATTTGGCTAATCATACTTTAGCCATTTAATAAAATGCCTAGCCATTCAATTGAGTGGCTATTTTAACCATTTGGCGGCGAGATATACACAATTACACTCTCCATCGCAAATTTATACCTTTGTGGCGTGGCCAGAAACAGCGAGTTGCCCATATTAAGAGCAAAACAGGTGGCAAGCTTGTCGCTGTACTATATAAAGAAGTATCCACTTACTGATAAAGAACATTTTTGCTGACTGAATAATAATGAATCGAATGAAAGTAAAATTTCTTCAGAAGACGTTCTCTTTGGTCCCATTATCAACTCAGAAATAATTTGATGGCAAATGGTATTAATTGCATGAAATAATATTTGTGAATTTTGAAACAACCTGTATGATGTAAAGCTTTTCCCGCTGAGTGAGTTTTAAATTAGTTACATGCTATTTTCAACTGGGTAAGTGGATACTTGGCTACTTAGTTTAGATACTTTAGTCTTATTTATACATTTATACTGGAACTAGCCTTTGACCGCTGTTCTGCCCGCATAAAACAAATAAATTAAATAGGATAGGATACAGGGGGCGTCGGTGATCGAGTGGGTAAAACGTCTGCTCACAACTGAGAAGTCGCAGGTTCGACCATGTACCGATAGGTTTTTATAATAAAAAAATCTATGTACATTATCCGACAAACCGTACAAAGAGGCTTTTCCGTCTACATACCTCAACAGAGGTACCAAAACTTCGGCTAAGTGAGGAAGACTTTGTCTTTCGGTGGGTACCCTGGGGCGGTTCCCGGAAGCTGTAAGACAACCCGTCAAGAGTTTTTTAGGATATAGTGAGTTATGAAAAATTCGTGCCTCCAACCCGGGACGATCTGCCACCAGTGCCATCACTAACTAAGCTAAACCTGTGAAACGACACAGAATTAGGGTAGCAAAGTTATTTATGACAAGTTTATTTTTTCCGTTAAAATGATATACTTTCCCGTGATAAAAAATAGTTCATATCACTTTCCGGTCCTCCAACTATGTCTATGTCAAAAATCACGACGATTCGTTCCTCCGTTTTGATGTTAAAAAATGTGTACTTGTAAATACAAATCAAACGAGCCCAAACTCGATGGGGTTACGTTCTTTACAGAGTTCCACTATCTACATCCTGGCTTCATCTTCAGATCAGCCAAATAATTGTATTGTCATCCAAATTACATACACTTTGCAAAGTGCCAAATCCAAGATTTGTTTACATACATAGTTAGTTACAGGCATAGGTTACAGGTGAAACTAATATAAAGCGTGTAAAAAATATTTTCTTCAGTTTTAAAACAATCATAAGTCGTCCGATCTCAATTTCAGGAAGTAACATATTCTGACGATAAACTTTACCTATGTCGTTGCTGAATATTCTGTTTGCCCGAAATTTCCGTATACCTACTTTGAAAACTTGGTTCATAACTGTACGGAAACACAGATATCAAAGATGCATTTCAGGTTTAGCAAGATTATCATAAAGTTTTCAGTATGTAAACATATAAAGTATAAACGTATAAAAGTATGTAACGTATTATATATCTACCTTATTTTAATCTATCACGCCTTTTGTCCAAGAGGAGTAGGCAGAGACAATCGAATGCCATTTGTTACGATCCTGACATACATCTTTCGCTCATCATACCATACTGTATATGTATATGCTCGGCGATTGTGTGTACCTATATTATGTTCAATAAAAGTACACCTCTCGTCGTCCTCTGCTAGTATTTCCTTTCACTTCAGCCATATAAACCTTTTTAGTCAATCTTTCATCCTTCATTCATTCAACGTGTTTATGTTCATTGTTTATTTTTAAATTAATACATAAATACATACAAATACCTTCACACATGTTTCCCAAAGGGGTAGGCAGTTCTCGATCTTTGCATAATTCTCTTGCTTCATCTACATCGTTTCATACATGCACGTTTATTACCAGTTAAGTGCGAGTAAAACCTGCGTGCAAGGGGTATCATAATTATTAAGGCTTCGTTTTATTTTCTAGACTTACATTACCATTTCTATAAGTTTAAAAGGAAGCTTTTTATAGCTCAAATACTCAGGCTCAATTTTTGCATATTTATGAGTTTTTTTTAATATATATTGTGTACAATTCATAACTTTGTAAGTATCTAAATTATGTCTATCTATGACGAAAATCGGCTGTCACGGACAAACATACACATTTCTGTTTTTCCTTTAAAGGTACGGAATCCTAAAACATAGCGAAATCTGCAATACATCTTCAAAATCCTCTACTTTAGTCAATTGTTCATGATAAAATAAATATAAGAGTAAAAGTAGCTACATTATCATGCCACTATGTAATGTGAAAAGTGTCATATGTAAATGGTCTCTGCTTTCATAGCAGATGTCGTGTTAAATAAAAATTAAAAATAAATTAAAATGAAAATTGCTTTACTTTGAGGTACAGTCAGCATCAAAATAAATATTATAGTCAAATTCACTTCTCCGCGCCATCTTCATTCCTGAAAGTCGTGTCTATCAGTTTTATTTGGTCTGCCTATCGTATTCACCAAGTAGGTAAATATATATTAACGTTTTTGGTCGATGATATTGTTTTTTTACAGCGTTCTTATAGGAAATGCTGGCAGAGGGCGTCCTCGATGTATTTATTTGATTTACTCAGATAACGTTTATAAATATGCAGTCAATTATTAGATATCTATTATAATATTAAATCTATATTAAATTTTTTGGTCGATTATTACCGATATTAAATGTATGCAAAAGGAAATGTCATTGAATAAATTCAGGAATATTCATTCGAAGCACTCAAATATGTTTGATGAGACGTGTGACGTGATGTGATAGCAAATGGCATTCGATTGTCTCTACCTACCTGTCATGGTATAGAGGGCGCAATGAAGTATTATATGCGCCTAACGACCCCGGCTTCGCACTGGTACAATAAGGGTTTACAACAATTTGAATACGCTTTGATATAATATACCTCGGACTGTTTTGTAGATCATTTAATTCTACACAATTCTTTCCTACATCATTTTATTATATCTCTGACAGATTAGACAGCATACGCCACGAAAACTCGCTGAGACTAACTTTTTCCCCGGACTTGATTTACTTTTACTGTCAATACTCAGCCCCTAAACATAATGGGTCCATATTTAATACTCGTTTATCTACTCTTATAACGTAAAATCTCTATTACAAAATCGAATTATACTTCATAATGATATGTTTTACATACACACGTCTCTATTATGTCAAACTTCGATGCTATAATGTATTATAGTACCGAAGTTTTCATACAAAAACGTTATCGTAATGTTTTTTTTAAATGCAGAAAGGGCAAAGGATATGTGTTATGCAGCCACATTAAACTCTATGAAAATATCGTCACTCCCATGTGAGAGTCACTTGACAGTTAACGCGCTTGCGCAGAAAGTAACCACGATTTGCCGCCAATTTGTCGATTAAGAAAAATATATTGGTTCAATTTGTTTTGTACTATTATTGCATGGGATTAGATAAAGTAGTGTATGAACGGGCACATAACTTGGAAATAAAACACTCGTAGATGCTATTAAAAACTCCACTTGTGTTTTAATTACCCCTATTATGATCCCGTATCATAAACTACTATAATCTTCTCGGTGAAACAACCTATCTAATAGGCAAAACCGTGACAAAATCCGTTTAGTAGTTTTGTGTAAAAAGGTCACAGACAGACAGACAGACAGATGTGGCTGGGGACTTTGGTTTATAATATGTAGGACTAGGTAAAGGATGTACCTTATACCTATGCTTATACTTACTTTTTGTGTGTTTGACAATTGTTTTTGTTGACATTGTTTTCAATCAGTAGGTATATACATTGGTAAACATTGATGAGACTTGAAACCTCTAATATATGCCTATGAATTTACTTTGGCGCAGAAGTTTAAAAAATTGGTTTATCGCGCACTCAAGACGTGAACCAGAATCTCTTATAAATATTTTAACGAATGTAGCGCCGATATTTGCCTTTGGCAACGTATAGAGCTCTCACTGGGAACTCGAATCTCTTGCAATTTTAAATCCCAGGTAATATAATTCTCGCCTGAGATCTACAAAAAAGTTATTTGAAATTAATAACTGGTTTTGTATCTGGGATACCGTTTTCTTTTCACGGATTTCTATGATATTTCTCATAGATTCTAAAGTACAACACAAAATAAGTACCTATCAATTTGTTAGTAATTCGAGAACCAAGCGGGGTAGAAAGTTCTTCTGGACTTAAAGACCATTTCTAAACCATTATACCACAATATGCATTTGTAATGGTACCAAAACCGATGATAGTACCTACTGTACTTTATAAAAAACTTTAATTTAAAATATTCGTGAATATTTACTGCAAGAAACGTCTCGACTATTGTGAGACTAATAAGTTAGCTTAGCACACTCTGCCAGGATCCCCTAAATCTTGTAAATAATTAAAATTAAATTCAAATAGGTGAGGGAAGACGAAGAGCGAGATAAAGTTTTCTTGTTATACCTAAGTGGGACATTTCAATATATACCTACCTACTAATTTATGGACAATCAAAGCTTTGCCCCTTTTCCATAATTTATTTTCCACTAGTTTTCCGCCCCGACTTCGCCTGTGGAGCCCATGTTAACTTTCATCCCCTTATATAGTCTTGAGTTCATACAAAAATCCTATAGAAATAAAACACTATTAGTATTTCTCGAATTTTTCTTTCCCCTAAAAACCTATTTTACTTTTACTACTTTTCTCAAGTGATGCACTTACCAATGAACAGCATTTTTAATAGATTTTCCCTGAAATTGTAAAATGAACTGAAATGGACCCACAAGTCCACAGCATATAATAACATTTCAGAAAGTAATTAAATGTTCTAGTGTTTTGTTAGATGTGTAGAAATTGTGTGCGATTATTGTACACTTACAGTTAATACGACAATTTGTGTAACGAACATAGTTTTAAAGTTGAATGAAACCACTGAAAGAGACATTATTTGTTTGCAAAATCGTGGTGCGCTTCTTTAATCTCCTGAAATAATCGTCAATTACGTCAATATAAATAAAAATTAAATGCTGTTCCTTGGTAAGCGCATTATTTGAGAACGGCTGGACCAATTTGGCTAATTATTTCTAAATATCGTAATACCTACAACCTACTTATAGGTAAACCACTGAGCAAAAGCCCGAGGTAAATCGCGTCGACAACACACATATCGCGCGAAACCTCGCATCATCTATAGCAGAATCACGCCCGCCCCTCACCCCTCATGGACATGGGAGTGCTACTTTCTCAGCGGTTCACCTATAATAAGGTTTTTAGGGTTCGTGAAAAATTTAAAGTGCTTTTTTCTTTGGGATTTTTGTATGAACTCAATACCCATAATAGGGGAAGAAAGATAGTATATGGTCTCCACGGACGAGGCCGGAAAGTAGCCTGCGACAATTTAAAAATTAATTATGAGGATTTCAGTAAATAATATCTGTAAGTAAAATACCTGAGATGTTAGGTAGGTATACTTAATAAATCTTGATTTAGGTCACAATTCAAGAACCTATAACTATTGCCTGAAAGGATTTTTATGGTTGAGCCACATAAACAGCGTAGGTACGTAATGGATGAAATCGAAGTCGGAAAAATAAAGAGATACATACAAGCTAGGCCCTAATTTTATTTACCCAACTTTTAGTACAGTATTAAATTACAAGAACAAGCTTTAGTTACCTACGTGTAATACTTACCTAATTCAGGAATGCCTACTTGCCTAATCTTGAAATCGGTGTAAATAAATGACAAAGGTCGACTTCAACAACTCTACAATTTTATTTCTTCTAAAAAATAACATTTATTAAAGAACTAGCGGCCCAAACGTTGGCTTGCCTGCACTACCCCTACCTCTACCATAGATTAAATAATAATTGCCTCTACGAACACACCTGGTTTTCTGTGATATAAGGTGAAATAATTTTTCAAATCGGTCCAGTAGTTTTGGAGCCTATTCAATGCAACCAAACAAACAATCAAATCTTTCCTCTTTATAATATTACTAAATAAATAAATAAAAAAGATAAATGCAGTGGAAATGCGGTCTTTAGATACGTATAATGTGTGATATAAAGCGGTCAGCATCCTGAACGATGTCGATAGAGAAGAATGCGGAGTGAAATATGATATTGTGACTAAAATGAAGAAAAGTAGTTTACGCTGGTTTGTAGGTACACGTTGAAATAATGAAGGATGAAAGATTGACTAAAAAGGTTTAGGTATATATGGCTGAAATTTTCCGTCGAAGCCGGGGCAGAAAGCTAGTATTTTTCTATCTCTGTCCCTCTGAAGTTATATCGATTAAATCTATTGAAAAAGCTGTACAAACCTACTGTGTCTTCTATCTATCATCACGCCTTTTATCCCGAGGGGTAAGCAGAGACTATCTTTATTATGTTTGTTAGTGCAGGTATAAACTAATAAGCCACAGGTGCATCGCTTTTTCAATATAACCTCGTTAAATCCAGCTCCACTTTCATCTCAATGAAAAACTAAAGACCGTAGCTAATCACTAAGTCAGCTCTTAGCGTGCCTGCATTGCAGGATTTACACGTGGCACGTTATTTAGGTCAGGACCTCATGTTTCGTAGTCGCAAGTCGAAACCTTGCATTGGACCTTCACAGGTCCTGTATCTTACCGAAAATTTTCGGTCCGGCCGCCGTATGTTCGAGATTGAACACAGGCCACACATTAGCATTTAATTAATTAACTTATTTAATTAGGTACCTATGTAATAATTCATTTTATGAGACGAAACGGCAAACTGAATGTTAAAAATATTATTGACTAGCTGTAATTCGCGTCTTGGTCCCCGTGTAATAAAAAAAGGTAGGTGTTTAAATTTTATTACACAGGAACCCTATATTTCCAGGATAAAATTAGGCAAAGTTCTCTACCTGCCTGTGAAACGTTAGCCCGGAAAAATAGATAAAGACAATTTAAATACAGGTATTGCTAGTTATAATTCTCCGATATAACTAGTTACCAAAGTTAAATTAATTGAATTGGTCCAAACAAGTTTTCTAAGTACGGAAGTGACATACACATAATGCATGCCCAAAGTTAGGAGGCAGTTTGAATCTAATTAAATATGAGCATATGGACCTGGTTTCTCAAATTACTTTCTCTATTCAAAAAGTACGTTCCTCTATTCATACAGAAAAGTAAAATTAAATTCAAAGAATGAGCTCAGCAAATTTGTATGCAGGTACAATTCTTTAGTCCACTGTTTCCCTAAGATTTAATTAAACCAAATTCTCTGTAGGTAAATAATTTCAAAGTAAACAATTATTAAAATTGTAAAATAATTTATTAATACACATAGCAACAAAAATAATGTCAAACTTAATGAAAATGCATTAGTCAAATTCAAGCATCATATTAAATAAGTATTTATTAGATCTTAATTGTAAACATGATTATGAAGTATTTCAGAAAATAATAACTTAGTGTTCGAGTAGGTAGGTACAATTAATATTATGTCATTTATATATCTACCTATATTAAAAAATATTATCTCTCTAAATTAATGGACAAAATGCCTGGTCCTTTGAAAGGATTGCATGGGGACATAAGTTCAACACGAAGACGTCATTTATAGTGTTTAATCTGAAGTATTATGGTTAGCACCCGTCGGGACTTATCTCTGAATGTATATAATTATTATACTACTTATTACTTAAAACAATTTTATTACAAACAATAAAAAAACATTTTACTCCTGACTCAACAGGACTACAAAATTAAAGAGGTCAGTTAAGTCTTGCTAAAATTCATTGGAATTATAAAATATTATTACAAAATACTTCGATCATACTCTATACAAAAAATAACAGATATACAACAATATTAAGGTTCTACAAATACTGGATATTTTGTTACATCGCACAATTCTCTGTCATTTATACATTGAATCAACCAATCTTTAGTAACATGTCGTGCCACTCCTAGCAGTTTTTTTTTAAGTTTCATCATTTTACTAAAACTAATTTTATTATTACAATGTATCACATAGTCAACATCACGAAATCGTACGGATTTTACAACTTCGCCAGCAAACGCTATCCAATGCCTTTCAAAGCAGTCCCTTTCTTCTTCAGAAAATGAAAGGAAATCGGGATAGAATCCTAATTTTTTGTCTTTAAAAAAATTTGGTAAAGGATTATCTGGTACAAGTTTATAATCATGTACAATAGTACTTGAACTGCTTGCACTGGTATTCAAACTAGCATCTGATGCTGATGTATTCTCTTTCTTGATTTTTGGAGATTTTTCGTCTTTAGTTTTAGAGTTATAAATGTCACTTGTTTTCAGTGAACTTGGAGATTCATCATCATCATCATCTTCATCATTATCTTCTTTCTTAACTTTTTTAAGAGTACTGTTTTTATTCGGTGATACGCTATTATCTACTTTTGTAAAATAAGCATCAATTTTCCTTTTTTTAGTTGAACTATTTTCATTGCCAGGAGATTCATCATTTTCTTTTTTTAACTTTTTTCTTTTAGGACTAATTTTCTTTTTAGGAGATTTATTATCATCATCATCATCATCATCCATTTTATCATTTTTCTTGGACGTTTCCGCCAACTTGTCTAATAATGTAACATCAGTTTTTTCTTTTGATGTCTTAAAAAGATGTTTAAGTTCTTCCAAATTCGTTGCAGTTTCCCAGTTCTTGTCCGACCTTATTCTGGTTACTCGTGGAAATCGTACTGATATACCATCAGCTGTATGAATATTGGCCTTTGTAAATTCAGTACCTATAACGAAACGAGATAAAAAGATTACCAAATATAGTAGATGTATATCTATAAATAAGTTTGTCTTATTCTGAAATCCAAAATAATATAACATAAAACCAATACTGAGGCTTTTTGATCTCAAAATATTTCAACTGGTCTTGAACTCCACTGAGTAATTAACCTTGGCTGTATGGCAACCCCATAATAATATAAAAATAAACAAAACCAATAATAATTCTATCCTCACCTGTGATTTCCCAAACTGGCTGCTTTTTAGGATCCTTTGCCACAAAATCTGGTACAATGCCCTTATTGCAGTCCAACCAAGCAGGTATTTTTGTATTATCCTGAGAAATCTTTGTCATAAGTGGGCCCAGTTCATCTTGCAACCTGTCCAAGGTGCTATCATCATGGCCACCATGCACTTTTGTGACAGTCACCCAGCAGTCACGACGTTTATCCAAACAACCCATCAGGAATACAGACATAATGCCTCCTTTCTTACCGGTACCTAGAAAATTAAATACCATATTATATTAAATATCATGGAAATGTTCACCTGTGAACATTTTTGATTGGGGTTGACTGACATATATGGTTACTGCACCACTCTTTTGGGTCATAGCATGATGTAATATAGCCTATAACTTACAGGATATTTAATGCAAAAAGAATTTGTCAAATTGGCCTGGTAGTTCATGAGATAAGCGTGTACATTAGGGTGGGTCACTTATGTATGGAGTTTTTTATTTTTTATTGAATCATCTTTTAATAGTAATATTATGTTGTCTTAGGTCTAAACAAATAATAATTGGTAATAAAAAGTTAAAATAAGTCATATCTTTAGCCCGCGCATGTGATTTGAAGTTTTGAGAATTATCGAAAAAAGAACATTTATTTAAACTTACATATTTTATTACGATACAATCAAACATTACTATAAATTATATAAATATTACATAAAATGCAAAAACAATTAATATAGTATATTATTTCGTACAAAAAAATATTATATTTTGGCCACAAAATCTTGTTTACTCTCAAATAGAGACATCAGTTTTCTGGATGCAAGTTTCGCTCTTATTAAACCTTCTCTTTATTTTTTATTGCATAAAGTGGCATAAAGACATTAATTTCGTTCTTTCTTTCTTGCTCTGCAAATTTTAGATTTATCAACCACTTCAATATCCGAAGATATATCATGCAATACCGAAGAAACAATCGCAGCAGGTACCCTGCCCTGTTTTTGCCAGCATAGGCAAATTTTTAACTGATTTTGTTATTTTCTTGTTTGTTTGTGAAGTGGAAGGTAAGATTAGCTTATCAGGTGAAGAAATATTGCATTCAGAATCACTAGAAGATGACGCCAAGTCCTGCTGTTCGGTATCACACTTATCTCGTATTAGGTTTTTTTGTAATTTAGCTATAAGAACGCGGTCTATTCCACCAATTTGCATCTTTCTATGCTGTCTTTGGTCCAACAAAAACTTCTGCTCTTCTTTTGGTACCTTATTTTCTCTTGTACAACAGCAAAGTTCAATTTCTTTACATTCACAAGAACAAATGTCGAACAAAACTCTGCTGTTTTGTATAAAAATATTTTTTGATCAGCAGATAATCTTTTTAATGATTTGTTAAGCCTTTAATAGCTGAATGACTCTCGTGTGAGAAACCATATAATGAGACGATTTTTTCCAAATATCTTCCACTCTTCGAGACACCAGTTCGGCAATATCTAAAAATAATGGTTCCTTGATAGTATTCCTGCTAATTTTAAGTTGTAATCTATTCCATTCATAACGTCTTCGTAGGTCGGTAACACCATCTTTATGTCTTCTAGTTTCCATTGTAAATAATTATTTATTATAGAGAAAAAAATGTAACGAATATATTTGTCACACTAAAAGTTTAGCCAAACAACTGCGATCAAGAGTACCCACTTTAAAGTTATAAAAACAAAAATTATAGCACAATCTCACTAATTCTCATTACTAACACAATAATATGAATTTTGTTTACAAATAGTAATATTTTCGTTGGTTTAGGGTATCGATGTCTATTGTCACTATTGTATTACTTTATATCAAACTTGCGGATCTATGCGCGGGCTATTACACTGAAAATAAATTAATAATATTTTACACATTTCTAATTGAACTTGTAAGACAACATAATTTCACTATTACAAAAGGATTTGGGGAAAAAAAATTTTTTGACCCACCCTTGTGTACATACTATACTTCAGCTTTATATAATAGTAGGTATAGTTCATTGTAGTTTATCACATTTATGGAGTTACCAAGTAACTTGTTTTGCTTGATGAAATCAAATTGAACATTATTGGTATTTTCTTAGAAGAGGAAACAAAAATACAAACCAAACCATGCTCCTAAGACCACAAGATCAGCCGTATCTGCCATTGCTCCATCAAACAAATAATCCTTTTTAACTTTAAGCCAATGCCTCTTGCCTGGTTGGTATGTTGACTCTAAATCTTTCAACACAAGACCTTCCAACCCCAATTGTAATACCTGAAGGTTTTGTAAAATTTTCTTATTAGTTTCATTTTTGACACACAATACAATTTTAAGACTACAATTCAATGACATATTTGTTAGAGGGAGACAACTTTATACACTGTACAACAATATACAGTGTTTATAAGTATGGGGGTAATAGTATGAATTTGTACACTTGTAATAGGAAATTACACTTAAAGACTTTTCCATTTAAATATACCTCAACAGAACTGGCCACACGTTAGGTATAGCCTCACAAATACCATCGACTGAAAGAGGGTGACTTGGTCTTCTGCTGGTATCTTGGGACTGATAACATGGTTTCAGAAACTGTAAGGCAACCCTTGTAGAAAAAATCAAATACTATCAAATTCTTATAGTTAAATAATATATATTTGGGTGTTAGTTGTTTCATTCATGGACTTGCTGCATATATTTAACACCACAAATAAAGTAATTATATGACTTTAGTAACTCCATCAGATTCATTGCTCTCTTGCTCTTGTCAGTGGGGCATTGTTTTTGGTTAATAAAACTATGTTATCATTAAATTCAATAATAATTACCTTAGCAATCATTGCTGCTAAATCAGCTGGCTTCCTAATTAGTTCTTGTTCAGAAAACATAACATGATTCTTAACTTCCACCATGTGTTCTAGTAAAATTTTTCTTCTTTTTCTTATAGGCATATCCAATAACACTTGTCCATTGTAGAATAAACAATCAAAAACAAACAAACAAACTTGTGCATCCTTAAATTCTGATTGCTTGTGAACTCCTAATGTACCAAATGTCAATGGCTTACCAGTTTTAACATCAACCATTAACACTTCCGCATCTAGTATCAAATCTTCTCCTTCGGGAAATGCTTTTGGTAGGTAATCTTTGAAATGACTTACTTTATGAGGTAAAACTGGCTTGAGGGCCCTTGAAAAATATTTAAACTCTCTCCCCTTTTTATGCACCTGTACTCTTTCACCATCATACTTTATCTCAGAAAACATACCATTTGGACATTTTTTCATTGCCGTTTCTACAGATTTACAGGCTTCAGCCAGCATAGGGAGTATAGGTGTCATGACTGTTAACTTTGCATGCACAGTTTTCTGTATTGAATCTTTATGTTTGACACCGCTCGATTGAGACAAAACTCTGTCTATAACCATATCCAAATCCCTTGCAGTTTGAAATACACTGTATGCATCCGGATGCACTCCCTCCAAAATATGTTTCGGACCAGCATTTATCCTTAAATCACCTTTAATTAATCTTATTAACATTTTCATATCATGCAAAGTGCATTTTTTTACAATTTTTTTGAAGTGAAAAATTTGTTCATCCTCTTTTGTTAATTTTGATAAATCCATAAGGAAATTGTCAACATCTTGAATAGTCAATATACTATCATCAGCCGGCTTTACCGAGTTGCATTTAGAGAAAAAATATTGTATAGTTTCAGAAACATCACCTTTTTCTAAATGTGTTAGCATGTCATCTTGATCAGATTTCAATATTCTTGAGAATAATTTCACAAGTTGCTTGCTTTTTAAATTATACACTCTCTTAGACACCTGAGGCAGCAACATTTTACACCATAAAGTTACATCACCATTAAATGTTGTACCATCTGTACCTTTTTGAAAGAAATTATTCACAATGGCAGTTTTCTCCGTGTAAGCATCAACTTTTGAAATTTTATTACACAACTTATAAAACATTGAGAATGTATCATCCTCATGCACCACAGGCACATCCTTTGGTTTGTCAACAATCTTCTGTGGAACTATGGGATCATTTTTCAATACTTTAGCACTGTATTTACCACTATGCTTTTCAGCAAATTCTTGTTCTGTCTTGTTTAATTTTTTCAAAATGAACTCTTGGTCCTCTTTGGACAGTGTCTCCCAATTGCCAATGTCTGATGTGGACTCGACACGCCGAGTAGCCGGTCGTTGTTTGAGTAATGAAGTCATAAAACAATCAACATGGTGCCATGATTTCATAAGTTGGCCATCTCCATATGGGCTGGGCGCATGACGGGCCATGCGTAATTCTCCAGATTCACATTTTGCTTTACAAATTTTACAAGCAGCTCGACCTCCTTTAGCACGATCCACAAAGAAAGGTTGAGAAGAAGCAGTTTCTTCAGACATTGTAAATGCGTAGTTTGGCAGAATTATCGATTTGAGAATACCGCGGCGAGACTGCCAGTCTTTATAAATAAATAAACACGACTTCTTCACATTAAATACAATTATACAATTTGTACTAAATATTACCACGATAGTGATTAGTCTATTTGAAATAAATAATGTGGTAAACAAACAAACACAATTTGGAAAAACTTGGATTGAATTGATTGTCAAAAGTTGATTGAATGAGTGAAGTGTTGAGGGATGGGAATTACATTACGGTACTTTGTATCGATAAAATTTTATGAACTGATAGAACAAAGTTAAAATTATTCCTAATTTTATTTACAGCATCATCGTGTCATCAAGAATTCAACAGTGACAGCACAAAACACGGAACTCTGTCTTCACCACATTATCCCGGGCCATACCCAGCTAATACTCACTGCCACTATGAATTTTTTGGAAGAGGAAAGGAAAGAGTTAGATTAATATTTCAAGATTTTTATCTACACAAGCCTTCTGATAGTTCTTTAGAGTAAGTTTAACATTATAAATTATTTTTATTAATACTTATATTAACATTATCTACATTTTAATGACGGCACGAATTTAATTTACCTTTTCAATATTAGCTAGTATTAATGAATGATTGTCTGCACCTAATGATTGCCTGATTTTAATAGAATATTAGGACATCCACCTATGTTTGGTAGTGTCTAATTAAAGTAAGAAAGCTAACTTAATGAAAAGGATGATCCATTTGAATGAGTTGGTCCAATACAATTAAAAAAATAGTTGAGAGAGTCTTAAGTACGTATTTAATTTTAATGACTTTTCATATATTATTTCAGTTGTACAAATTTAGACGCACTTCAAGCATTTGTTAATGTGGATGGGCGATTAGACAAAGTAGACACCTTCTGCGGCAGCGATTTGCCTAAACCTATAATGTCAAATGGACCAAAAATGATGCTTGAATTTCGAGGAACACATTCTTCTCGATTTTCTAGAGGATTTAAAATTACATATTCATTTGTAGAAAGTGAGTACCTACTAGATATTTTTCTTAATATTAAAGTTATCGAATATGTACGTACACAATAACTACCTACGTATATAAAATGAATATTATAGTTACACCCTTACGCCTAGATCACATATAGAATTAAATTAAATTAAAAATAAATTTGTTACAAATTTGAAATAAAATAAAAACTTGCCAAATATTTAAAGACGTTGTGGCTGCACATCGCGTCGCGTCGATAGATGTCGCACCGTTACTAACTCATTGAAACCTGTATCGCGCCATTGAAAATATTTAATAGATTGGCATATATGCAACTTTCCAACGATGTGCGTTGGGGAGTATTCCTTTTACTCATAGACGTTGGATTGTTGTATGTATTGCCATTTCTATATTGGTGACCCCGTATGAACACGACTGTATTCCTGACCCAGCAATGCCCCGCATCCTACTTCCACTTCCCACTGACCAGACCGCCGGCCCGACATGACGACAGGTCATACATCACGACAGGTGATTCAGCCGCGATACAGTCCACCACACAGTCCATCACTGCTGACAAAGCTAAAATGGATGTTGGTTTTCATACTGTATCGACCTCTGGTCTGGGAAGGGAGTCATGTGGCTGCACATCGCGTCGCGTCGATAGATGTCGCACCGTTACTAACTCATTGAAAATCGCGCCATTGAAAATATTTAATAGATTGGCATATATGCAACTTTCCAACGATGTGCGTTGGGGAGTATTCCTTTTACTCATAGACGTTGGATTGTTGTATGTATTGCCATTTCTATAACGTTATAATTAAATTTGGATTTGTTTCAGATTTTGGAATAAGTACAGGTCGTCAACTGTCAGAATTTCCGTGTGCATTTGTATATAATAGTACTGTAGCAAAGAATGGCACGTTTGCTTCTCCTAATTCACCAGGGCCCTACCCTCGTGATACAGAATGTACATATTTTTTTTATGGAGGAGAAACTGAAAAAGTTCACTTATATTTTACAAATTTTGACGTTGAAGGAGTACTTCCGTAAGTTATTAAAATGTTATATAAAATAAAGTATGAATTTTAATGAGTATACTTAAATTACTTGTTGGTACAATAGATATTTTATGTTGTTGTACCTATTTGATATTACGTTACGTTTCCCACACACATACTTGTAAAATGTTGCCTATCTAAGTATACATAGCAAAACCATGCCCTTACTGTATCGCTGCCAGTGTTGAAACTGTTGAAGCTATAAGTACTAACTATTGAAAAGTAGTTGGATTTTGTGAGTTAGTGTACACTAAGAAAGGATTTCCAGAAAAACCCTATTGTTTTGGTAGACTTTATTTGCAACTTACCATAAATTCTTAAACAGGTACTTTTACACTCTCAGAATTTCCACAGACGTTCTAGTTTACATACTTAATAATTAGTTACCATTCTAAATACTTTTTAACGAATTTCAGATGTGAGGCAGTTTCTGCGAGTGATTATGTGGAGTTCTCAAACTACATGACTGAAGATAGTAGATTTGGTAGATACTGCGGTCAAATGAAAGAATTTCATGTTGAGTCTGATAGAAATTTCTTCAAAGTAACTTTTCGATCCAATGATAGATTAGATGGAACTGGATTTAAGGCGGTATATCAATATTTAGATGTCACTGACGAATACAGAGCACCTGTAAATGATATCGCAAAGGGTATAAAAAGTAAGTTTTCTATCAATGTAGTATGATTATGTAGGTAAGTATACAACTCAACTAGCTTATGTCCATGGTTTTGCCTGCGTGGAAATAGAACAAAGAAAAAAAAATCTCGTGACTGTACTATAATTCAATTCAAGTTCCTCTCCCATCCCTTTGTACGGGATCAATAATTCAAAAGTACATTATTTATTAATCCGTGGCATATCAATTACAAATAAAGCGCCGCCGCCGTTTGGACGTGATTCAATAACGAACACACAATTTTTATGATATTTGAGTACGAGTGTATATCACCCGCGTAGATATAAAATAAAGAACAAAAAAGAAGAAGTAGCATAATAATGTGTTAATCAAGGATATTATCCATTCATTCTCCACGTTTCAATGAAATCCGTTTAGCCTTTAGGGCGTTATTGAGCAACAAATATACAATCGCTTGTAATATTAGTAATATTAATATTAATAGTTGTAATATTACAACATTACTTCATATAGCATAGTAACATAACATTACATACACACACGTGTCCCAAAAATCATTAACAAGATAGAGAAAGGTTTTTTGACCTTTACTTTTTATTTGTCAAATAGTCATTTACAGAAAATAACGCTTCAAATTAAGACTGTAAAACTATTCGCAAGCGCTGGTGTAAAATATATGATATTATTTAAGTGTAATCAGTTTATATTGTTTCAGGTAACTCATGCAATTTCCTTCTCCTGCTCGCCGTCTTAGGAAATCAAATGCATCGATATATCATAAAATAAAGTGATATTATTTTTGTAGAATAATCCTAAAAAAAATTGTAAATTATGTGCCATACACATGTAATATAGTAGGAACGCAATAATATTTTCTATGATATTGTATATTTCAATTATTGACCCAGCTATTAATTATTTAAGTCTATTGTATAATTTTAACACATAACATAATAATATTTTGGAAGGCACGAGGGATACACAAATAAAATAGGTGAAAATAGATAACTTGATTTAATTTATAATCCTAATAATATAGATATATTTTTGAATAAAAAGTTTTTGTTTATGAGTACAAATGTAGATAAAGATTATATATTATATACCTACGTACCTACTTAAGGGTCCTATATTGGGATTTTTTCTGGGATATACTATTCCCAATTTCTCTGTAAATAATCCACCTATGTCACTGTAATTTAGCATATAGTTACTTATTGAATATATCTAAGTGAAATAGCTCTTATTTTTTCAATGGGTTTTATTGAATAGGAAATATGGGTAGTTTAACTTTTCCCCTGCTGTCTCTTTCATAATCTATCACAAAACTATAATTTTTTTAAAAGCGCTGTTATACCATTACCCTTCAATTATATATGTCGAATTTTTTGGTAGCTTATTGAAAATTTAAAATAATAATTATTTTATTATTTTTGCCAAATTAAAAAATCATATTTTTTTTTTGAATTTTCAATAAGCTACAAAAAAGCGATATATATAATTGAAGAATAATGGTATAAGAGCGCTTTAAAAAAAATTTAGAGTTTTGTGATAGATTATGAAAGAGACAGAAGGGGCAAAGTTAAAATATGGGTATATTTCCTATTCAATAAAACCAATTGAAAAAATAACAACTATTTCACTTAGATACACTTAGATATATTGAATAAGTAACTATATGCTAAATTACAGTGACACAGGTGGAACAATAACAGAGAAATTGGGAATAGTAATATCTCCATACAAATTCCCAGTATAGGACCCTTAACTGAAACTGAATGCCATCCAGGAATTAAATATACTGAACCGACTGAACGGCAGGAACACACACAACATCTCTACACTGTTACACTCTATTCATTAAATGAAGGGGTTTGCGACACATCCATTTGTTACATTTCGTTAAACTGTAATTATGAAATAAACATAAATTATGAGCATATTTAATATATAAATTATTAAATTAAACTCTATATGACATTGCCATCCGGTTTAATCCCACCCGCGCTGTGATAGTTGTGATTAGTCTGTGATTAATAAGACATAATAAATCACAGTCGGCGGGATCATCTTAGATACCGATTAATTGGCATATTTAAACTATAAATACTTGACATTAGCAAATCATCGATTAACATTAGTGGAGCTACAATAAAAGAAGAAAAAGAAGAATAAACTATTTGTGTGCAGATTTTTAAAATGTCGATTCAATCGATTGGTATCATCTCAATGATCCATAAAATGTTATGTCATCGGAATCGTAAAGCAAGCTTAATTTTCCCATCCTTACGCACATACTGAATGAATGAAAAACGTAAGTTCATTTTGCTCTGTGGTTCATTTGTGAACAACTGAAACAACCGCTTGTTTGTTATTTTTGGACATTATGACATTTAGGTAGGTGATGATTCAGAGATGATGCGATTTCCGCTAATTTTGAAATGCGGCATGTTTGAGTTGAGCAAGATTCTACTTGTTTGATTGCAAATTGCAATATGTACATTTATACAATAATATGTACAACACTGTAGAAAGTATGACATTGAAAAACAGAATAATATATTATTATTTTTAATAGAATAGTTGGGAACCCTACTCACAGAAGTCGTACGTCAACTAGTAAGTCAGAAAAAAAATAACAATTAATTCTAAGAGTGTCCGTTGGATAATTGGATTTATTTCATGAACTTACTACCTAAAAAATTTATAACATTGGTCCAAATAATTGGACAAAACATGCACGAACAAGGTTGAACAAGGATGACTTTGCATCATACATGAATAAAGCGCCATCTATGAGAAACCATGAACAACATCATCTAAGGGAATGACGTCTCAGGTAATAACAACACTAGGCGCTGAATTTAAATAAACGGATGGTAGATGGCGCAGCATTTGACTGATTATAGATTTAAAATTATGTTAATTTTATAATTTAGGTATGTATTACTATGAAAGATATAAAAGCATTAATATAAAAAAAACTACATACAAAACTAAAATTATATCTAAAGTTAAACTAAATAAAAAAGTTTTGTATTTTTATTGGAGGCGAGCCTATCGTTGAGATTGATTTCATTTTCAAATTAATTTCCAAATCCGATAAGTCATTGTGACATTGGCTTGCTGAAGTTATAACTTCCCTATCTATATAACCTATAGCCCTTCCCATCCCCTCCCTTTTTTAGAATCAGCCAACCAACGAACGGCAGTCAGTTTATTCCGTTCACTCAGAGTCACAGTGTTTTCAGCTGCTCGTCTAATATAATTTACAAATAAACGCGCGTAACTTTTTCTGTGAAGTGCAACATTTTTATAAGTGAAACATTCAATAGAATATTGATTTTGTTATTATTCTGTGGACTTTGTATGTATTTTTTGGTCTTAACCGGAATTGTGTGAGTGGTTCTATGAACGCAGGTGTTGCATTCCATAGGGGACGCGGGCACAGCCTCCGTTCCTATTTGACAGGTGGATTACTTCGTCACATTGGATAAGAGGTAATGATAATGTCTTATTTTGTAAGAATATTTAAAAATAAGGGTAGTTTCAAATATATACATATACAATGTAGCAATCAACAGGTCATAGCTGTAAAATAAGTATACCTACTTTAAAAAGCACTGGTTTAACCAGTCTTACTAGATGTAGGTAAAACCTACTACCTTCCTATTGTATTCTGCCTTTGTCATTCGCCGTCCAGAATATAATTAGTATGTGGGGGGCAAATTAGAAAATAAATAAAGCTTCAATAGCATCATGTGACCGATAAAATTAAAAGGCGCGTTATGAAAATTACAAATAGGTACTTATATTTTTTGTATTATTTTAAAATGCATATTGGGCGTCAGTGGTCGAGTGGGTAAAATATCGGCTCACAACTGAGCAGTCGCGGGTTCGATTCCTAAATCCGACCATGTACCAGGGTTTTTAATGTTTTTATAATAAGCCATCTAAGTATAAGGTACCGGGACGGTTCTTGAGCGCTCGACGAAAAAGTGGGGGAATGTTTGCGCATATGTAATTCGAGTGCAATATAACTTGTATAATTATTATAATTGATTTATTGGTGTTTGTTTTTACGATTGCTTTTTACTGCTGGTAAAATTTAAATGAATACCTCATACCGTCAAGCAGACCCAAAAATAGTACGACCACTGCTCAAGAACCGTCCCGCGGCCTTATACTTAGATGGCTTATTATAAAAACATTAAAAATGTATGTAGGTACCTACATTATCCGACAAACCGTACAAAGAGGCTTTTCTATCTACAACAGAGGTGGCCACTCGTTAGGTACCTATAGCATCCTATAGACTCAAAAAAAATCTTCGGCTAAGTGAGCTTCCGCTGGGTAGGTACCCTGGGGCCGGCAATGGTTCCCGTGAGCTTTAAGGCAACCCATGAAGATTTCTTAATTTCTCTTCTTAAAATTCATAATGTTTACACGAAAACCTAAACGACCTCGATTATAGGAAACCTGCGTGAGTTTGACTCGCACTTGGCCGGTTTTTTTATAATTGTGGCGTCATCTAATCGTATAGCATCTATAAATGAAAAAAAATTCATTAGTAGTATTGTACCTATTGATCAAATCGACACAAGAATTATAATTAGTTATTAATGTTTTTTTTGCATGTTCAATCAGTCCTTTTCTTATCAACTAAATTGCAAGCTCATTTTACAAAGCAATAAACAAAATTAGGATTCATGATCCCGCACCCGCACCAAGCGTCTTTAAATTCTATGATGAAATGTTGTTTAATTTTCTTGCTTTCGAGTCCACAATTTTCGAAGTCGGTATAGCCTACCTACGTTTTTAAAAGTTTATTAAATTTTTATCTTTTTGTTTTTTTTCAAAATTTCTGAAAACTTCAAAATCATTTATATCCGAAAGAATTTGCTGTCGATTAAAAAGAAACCATAAGCATAAAATCGCGTATTCATACACACAAAAAATAAAGTCGAATTGAAAAGCACAAATTCAAGATAGGTACCTACTGGTCGTCTTAATTCTCTATAAAAAAAATAAAAAAAGTATTTCTATTATAGGTATTCTATGGTTTAAATACGACTTAGAACCTAGTGGAGACGGATCTGGGTTCAAATTCCAAATCTGTCAAAATCACTACATACCTATTATATTTATTATTATTACACCTATTATAAAACAAAGTCGTCCGCCGCGTCTGTCTGTCTGTGACCTTTTCACGCAAAAACTTAGTATAATATAAGTGAATCAAGTCGGGGAAAAAGTTAGCCCCAGCCATTGAGTCATGGCCCCAGCGACTTTTCATTGCGAATGCTGTCTAATTCGTCAGAGATATAACAAAATAATGTAGGAAATAATTGTGTAGAATAAAATGATCTATAAAAATGTCCGCGGTAAAATTTATCTATCTTAATAGCAGGGGCGGGGTCGCTAGTTTATTATGAAATTAATTTAATTTATCGTTGAGTTGTAACTAAGCTAGGTACCTACCTACCTAAATAACCTAATGAACCTATGTTAGGTTTCCAAAAAATATGCAATAAAATAGATTGCATAGTAGATAGGTACTTGATATCTATATCTACCCAAAAATTGCATAATGTAATGTATTGGCATTAGAAGCAATAAACAGGCAGTAGCCAGGAATTTACTTCATGGCGGCTCGACCCCGAACTAGAAAGGCAATGAATAACAACTTTCGAAAAATCACTATAATTTCAAAATACCCTACAGCCATGTCGGCTGGTGGCAGGTGAAGATCTGTAATAACTCTGGCTACCCAAAATGGAATAGAAGCATATATAAGTACACAATCGCCGATCATGTATGAAAGGTATGATGAATATAAAAGAAAAGAAAGTCAGGACGGAACAAATGGCATTCGATTGTCTCTGCCTACCCCTCTTAGGATAAAAGGCGTGATGATAAATAGAATAAGTACATAAATATATATATATATATATATATAATATATATAGGTGACAATTAGATATTACGTAGTGATTGTACGAATAGCTAAAACTGGCTAAAACCGATCAAGGTGAACAAGTCTACTTATCGCGTATACATTTTTCCCATACAATTCGATTGTATATTTATACAGTTTGAAGTTGTCTCTTCTTGAACTAATATTGATAAAGATGTCGTTTTAAAACCGTTCATAGGTAGGTATTGTAAAAAATAATATTTACATAATAATATACTTAGTAATAAAATGGAAATGCGTTCTTTATGTAGAATGCGTGATATAAAGCGTATTGACCGCATTCGCAACGAATGCGGAGTGAAAGATGATGTTGTGACTAAAATGAAGTAAAGTAGTTTACGCTGGTTTGGACACGTTGAAAGAATGAATAATGAAAGATTGACCAAAAAGGTTTATGTAGCTGAAGTGAGAGGAAATTCTGGCAGAGGATGACCTAGGTGTACTTTTATTGAACATTTAAAAAATATTGATCGATAGTACCTTCCTACACACAATCGCCGAACATGTATGAAAGGTATGATTAATATAAAAGTAGTGATAGAGGTATCTCAGGATCGTAACAAATGGCATTCGATTGTCTCTGCCTACCCCTCTTGGGATAAACGGCGTGATGATAAATAGGTAATAAGTAACTACGTATTACCTATATATCAACTTCACGCCTGTTTCGAATAGGGTAGTAGCATTTCAAATCGAGTAAAGCCGCGAGCAGTCTGCTAGTCATGTGGAATTTATTAAATCATCCATCAGTAAATGAACTAGTGCAATAAAGTTAAATTGTAAAATGATCCTTGATCTATTTCCCGAATTCGTGCGGCGCTACAATGCGGGTGATTAAAATTCTAACACCTATTGGTTAGTCACGCCTAGTTCGTAATACTGCTCTTTTATTGTTACTGGTAAAAGTCCTCACTTCACACATCTTGGTGACCTCGCTAATGTTGAGGCCGACAACTATCTGGCGATTGTACTGTACGCAAGCAATAATATAGCGATGGACCTTGACTTTGCATTAATTTTCATCTGTAAATGTAAATATCACTATTTAGGGTTGTCGGTGGTCGAGTGGGTAAAACGTCGGCTCACAACTGAGAAGACGGGGTTTCGAATTCGTAGGGTTTTATCACTTTTTTGGAGCATATTCTACACACACATTCGGACAAACAAAAATAGTTTAACATTAGCCAATCCCAGAGACACCCAGGAGCCATTCCAGGTTTTTCTTTTTCTTCACGGGTTCAGCTCCCGAAACCGTGTTACGGTTCCAGGGTACCCAGCGGAAGACCTAGTCTCCTCGTTTAGCCGATGGTATTTGTGAGGCTATACCTAACGAGTGTGGTTAGTTCTGTTGAGATAAATATATTTAGATGGAAAAGCCTCTAATTTGTTTGTCGGATTATGTACATAAGTTTTTAATTAAAAAACCCATTGGTACATGGCCGGGATCTGGGATCGAACCCGGGGTCTGTCTAGTTATGGTCTAGTTAACACCAGACGTCTTATCCACTCGGCCACCGACACACATTTCAGGTATCCGCTATAAATATTATATCGAATCTTCGAAAGACGTTCAATATCTACGCGTCATTGCATATTTGCTAACTGTACTAGATATATGTTTTCACTGTGTTGAAAACTGAATAACGAGGCGTGGTGAATATCAATCGAACGATTATGTAACCATTTATATTCCACTTGCTCATAGCTTTCAACTTGACTTGTCAAGATATCTTAAACTGCTTATTTTGATTTCTATCTTCCATTTCAAGTTATTGGGTGTTTTAACAGTTTTTTAAATACTACGTAAATTAATATCCATGGTCGAATATGCAGTACCTACCAAATATCAGATCAGGTGAGTAATCCAAACAACAACAAAAAAATGTGAGGGTCACGAGTTGAAAAAAATCAATATTTGGCAGAGAAATGGTACGGGGGAAAACATTGGGAAATCCTACATATCGAAGCATCATACATTCTACGAGTATATTCATTCATCATTTGGTCATAGTCGATATTTTTTCGTAACCATAATAAAGATATACCTACATAATAGTATAGCGACCCGCCCACGGCTTCGCACGGGTACAATTTGGATTAGATTAGATTGGATTAGATTAGAGATAGATATATGTGCTACCGCTGACGTGTTTGAAGATAATTTTATTCTACAATATTATTTCCTACATCATTTTGTTATATCAGACGAATTAGATAGCATACGCCATGAAAACGCGCAAGAGCTAACTTTTTCCCTGATTTTATTTATATATATATACGGCTCCTAAACATGATAGGTCCATGTATTATACTCGTAAACCTAATCCGTAAACGTAATATAAAACCGCATCAAAATCCGTTCTGTAGTTTTTGCGTGAAAAAGTCACAGACAGACAGACATACGCGGCGGGGGACTTTGTTTTATAACAATGTAGTGGTAAAATATATTTTATTTTAATACCTAGATAAGGTTTTGCCACTGGGTTGGTCGCTACTGTACCTACTAAGTTTTAAAATAACATTATTTCTAAAACAGATTTATATCTAAAAGCTTCTGTTACTTGAGCTACTTAGTTTTAGCTTCATAATTCAACAAATGGCAGTTTACTATTGTTTTAAATCACTTGAGTTACGTCAGGTCGACCTCGCCGATCTGTAAGGTGAGCCGCTCCCAGCAACTTGGGGTGCATAGTGCTACTACTGTGTTTGATATTACGGGCCGTAGCTAGGACAGTCCTAATCAACTATGATTATAAAAATGCGAAAGTGTGTTTGTTTGTTTGTCTTTTACATCAAACCCGAGCAAAATTGTATAGAGATATTAGGAGGAGAGAGACATTATGCTACTTTGTCCCAGAAATCTTTCGGGATAATTTTTGATGTCACATTTTAAAAGTATCATGTGCGAATCCGGGGCGAAAAGCTAGTTAGTCACTATTTAAATAAGACTTATATGTACCAATGGGTTTTTAATTTAAAACTTATGTACAAAATCCGACAAACCACAATTAGAGCTATTAACATAACTATACCTCAACAGAACTGGCCACTCGTTACGTATAGCCTCACAAATACCATCAGCTAAACGATGGAGATGATCTTTTGCTGGGTACCCTGGAACCGTAACACTGTTGCGAGAGCTGCAAGGCAACCCGTGAAGAAAGAAGAATCTACTCTGTTCGCTTGATATAAGAAGCAAGCCTGAGCTTTTGTCCACTCAAAATACCTCAACAAATATGTCACTTGTTTGGTAATCTAAAAATATAAGGGATTAAGAGAAGGGGAAACTTTTAGAAATACTTAGCTAAGGCCCTGTCCATTGCAAGTTAACTTAAATTCTCAGCCCCGTCACTTAGAATAAATTAGGTCTATCGTCCCACTTACTAGATTGTCAGAGTTGTTAGGAACAAGGCTTTAACTGCATTCCTTAACAGGTTGGGTCGGATTACCGATTGCTGAGATAAAACAATTGTAGTGCAAACATTATGCAGTTGAGTAAAGAAATGAGATCGTTACAGCAAATACGAGAAGAATGCAGGCTTTAGTTCTAGGCAAGAAATATGTAGGTACGGACTTTTCATTTTTTGAAATATTAATTGGTTGAAAAGTATCCGGAGAGAACACAGATTTAGTAATACAGCGAGGTACCTAATGCTTTCATTGATATTATGCTATGCCATTGGACTATAATAAAGTCTTATTAAAATTGAAATAAAGATGAATAAATGGCCAAGTGCAATTCGGGCTCGCACCATTAAGGTTCCGTACCAAGAGCATAGATTAAATAATAATTAAGAGTCTAAGCTTCGTGGTTTTAGCATAAGCCTGGTCTGCCGTATATAATCATTTTTTTTCATGTAATCTGTGCTAGCTCCTAAACTAAAGTATACATTTAAATGGCATGATTAACTTTGATCTGAACTATATGCTTGTTAATAATGTTTTTTATTTGATAAAGATAATCAAAAGAGCTTTATAAATAAATACATGTTTTTATATAATTGCTTTTTCTGCAACTACTTAGTTTTTCAAAAAGCGGCAGTTTTCCTGTAATATATACGACTCAAAATCTACTAACCCTATTAAAATCAGAATGTTATCTTTAGAAACCTAGGAGAACCAGGGGGGTGGTCATTTTTTGCAAATTTTGAGCTATGTCATTAAGACTACTGGACCAAATGTTTTAAACATTTTTTGGAATCCATATTAGAATTTTTTTATTGAAGTGAACTGACCCCCTATTTTAATCTTAATTTTTTTACTAGTAATATAAATGTGCGCATCGATAAGACCTAACGTTATTTTAAATATCACATTCCATAGTTTTCGAGAAACCCTTCTTTCGTTAGAGGTGCAAAACCTTAACAAATGACTATTAAACATATTGCGTAGATGGTGTTATTAAGATGACTCTATAGTTACTAAAATAGATTTAATCTAGTATCAGATGGACAAATTAAAATTAGATTGTTATTTAATCCGTCAGCATTATATGGTATTACGTAATTTATATTGTATTTTTTAAACCAAATAAAGGAAGAGATTGTCAAAAGGGTGGCATTGGACTATTGGAGCGCCTCTCTGCCTACCCATTTGAAAAACAGTTTGTTTACCTTATGTATATGTATTTCTAATTCTCTACTATCTTTTATAGAAAGGTAGGCGTATGGAATTCATCTCCATAAATATCCACTCACATGCCACTTAGTTAGTCACTTTATTTCCCTTTCCTTTTAAGAAAGTTAATTCTAGTTGAAAATTACGCTATTACTTCTAGAAAAAGGACTTCATAAAAATTCCGTTACAACAATTTATCACAATCTAAATTACCATTGGCACAGTTTTGGGCAGGAAAATATTGTTTTAAAAACGTCTTATCGGTTAAAGAACTTTTAATATTTCTCTGCTTTGATTTTGAAAGCTTTTTGCTATTACTTTAATTTTTTAATACATTTGGTGGAATATTTTAATAGATGGTGTGGTTAGAGAGTTGGACATGCCACCTGTTTATTTGGGCAAAACATGTCGCTAAATGAGGGTATCGTTATCAAAGTCCTTAGTCACGCTGTGATAGTGTGTTTAAGTTCCTTAGGTTGTAGGCCTCCGAATCCTACAAGATTCCAGCGAATTTATAAAAAAAAAATTTTTAGCATAGTAAAAAAATACACTCAAAACGGTGAAATTGTCAAGTAAGATACGATATTTTTTGTAGAACACAAATCAAAATTCTGTCGGTCGTCCCAATGGAATCGATATATTTTTTTTGTTCCCACCGCGGCCTACAACCTACAATTCGTTTCATGAACATAATAACTTTAGAAGCTTCGATAAAAAATATGATCTCATGCCTCGTCAATTTCTGGTATCTTGTTCATCGATTTTGAACTGTTAGAACTACACCTACTTTAGTCATGATTTTTTTATATTTTTGCTGTTTACGGTACCGTGTTACTCAGAGGAGCCCAAGTCTGAAGTCACTTTAGCCAGAAATAAGCTTCAAAAATTCAGGAATAATGCTCTTAGTAAATACTCTTAATATACATTGTAACGGTCACCGAGAAAAATAAACTTTCCGAAATACAAAATGAAAAGTATTTCAACATCTTGCCACATAATAAATCCTGCGTTGTCTCTGCTACGGAACCCCCTACGTGACCCGACCACGCACTTGCCCAGTTTTTTAGTGCGGGCACTTCTTTGCGAGACCAATTTTAAAGATCTGAAAAATATGTAGTACCTATTATTGACTGCTTCTAGAAAAAAAAACCTGTTTTCCAAGTTCTTGTATTTTAACAGGTGTCGACAACGAATCAGACAAGGTTCCAGTGAATACATGACAAAACATTATTTATCATACAAAATTATTTCACAACATTTGATTCACAATAATTTTATACCACAGCGTCTCTTCAGTATTTCTGAGAACCAATTTATGACAACGGATGAACGGATAGTTACATTCGATTTGTCAATCCTTAGAAGAAACAAACCTACAATCTCATCACACATTCTTTATATTTTGATAACAATGTCTATCTACATATATCTAGCTTAGATTTTTTTTTATAGAGAAGACGACATGTGACCTTGCCACCGCTTGATTGTTAAGCATAGTATGTACCTAATTGTCTAAATTAATCGGGACAGGTGGTAAGACTAATAAACATAGGACTATAGTTGTATTTTTTCTGAATGGTATGAATACTCTAACCATTGCGTTATAATGTTCCTTCTATTTTTTTGTAAACTACACGCAGGCTGAGCCGTGGGAGAATGCTAAAGAAGAATGCCCATTTGTATATTTGTAATATTGTAAAATAATATCATGATCTAGACTTTTGAGTCAGTTATTTCACACGCTCTTGCGTGCCATTGGAAATAAATTACCAAAACTCAAAGTATCGTTTAAATTAAGCAATTGAGCAACACCATCCAATTAAAACTTTTTATAAGGAGCACCCTTACTTAATTGGCTACAAAAATAAAGAGAATCTTATTCGTCGTATCTAAACGTAAAAAATCAGTCTCTGTCACTAACCTCGTGATGAAATGGACAAAACAGCAATCTTGCGGTCACAATGGTGCAATTCATCTTTCATCTCGTTCCATCCCATCACGCTTAATTGGACTTCAATCGGTCCTCTCTTTCATACTAATGTTCTAACGCATTCTTGATTGGTGCCTCAACCTGTCGAGTGTGGGAATTTTTATAATAGACAACCTTTTTGTGGTTTAATTAATGTGTTTTAGTGCGTGTCCCATTTGCTGCTTTGTTCTCTGTATTATGTCTTTGCTCTTTAATGCCCTGTGCTCTAACAAAAGCTCTTTTACATTCTTTTATTACTCTGAATATTTGAGAAGTTCCTTCTATTGTTAAATCATATAATAGCACTAAACGTAGTTAAAACTCTGGTCTCGTAGTTTACGTATTAAAAATAATTGCTTCGGAAATATTTAACTGCTAAATGGATGTATGAAATTGATTGTCTAATGATGCACACAACAGGTTTAATGAAACTGACTGTCTCAGGTTTGAATTCCACGTCGAACTTTAATATTTGTAATAATAAAATCAGCGTCCTAATATGTAGTCAAAACTTCTTTTTCTTCTTTTATTAACACGGTATTCTTCTAATTGAACGTTACTGACTTCGTGTTAGGAATTTTTATGAAGCTCTATTATGGACACGGCGGCAGCTAGTTCAAATTGTTCACGGCTCATCGCCCTCGTAGAGAATTGTCAAGACTAATCCATCTCTTATTGAACCTTTCTACATAGAACTAAGATAATGTATTACTGTAATTAGGTTATTTTTAAATCAATACCTAATAATATCTAAATTCGTTTTTATATCTTCGAAAGCTCAGTTTTAACTTCAAAACCTTAGATTCTGCATTTGAAACTTTTTAACATATCGCGATGATACCAAGACGTAGGCTTACTCTTGACATAGATTTTTTTTAATCCTAAAATTCTGAATTTAATTCGATTGCGATGACGACAATAGAGGCAATCTTATTTAATTCAAGCATATGAGACAACTTATTTAATTATAATTCAATTTCAATAAAATTATCGCTACTGTCGCCATCACATCGAAATTTACACTAAGGATTTTAGGATTAGGATTGAAATTTAGGCCAAGTTTAAGTCTATAAAATTGCTGAAAGTTTTATCAAGATTCATTCAGTCGTCTCGTGGTTAATTTGTCCAAAAGACATTTTGCAATTTTGAAATCACTTAAATTTTATATATTTGTGTAACTATTTGAGGTAAAGTAAGTAAGAATGTTCTAGAAATTTTAATAGTCTATGCGGCGGCATCTTTTGAATTCGTTTGCCCACCGTGTCCATCGAACTTTTCCCTGTCGTCCCACACAACCTCGACCAATCAGCTTTTGTTTGTTAAACGTACTACAAAACAAACACGACACCAGCACAAAATAGGGTCGCGCGTCTTTACTTTCTTTAATTTATTTTTCTTTTCCTTTACTTATATGGTTATAGATGTACATTGTTCTCTATTTGTTACCTGTGCAATATTCTGCACTATTGCATGTTTTTATTATGTTTATGAAACTGATTGTCCAGTATTTATAAAAAAAAATATCGTCTTTCACATAATTCTAATAATATTTTGTAACTTTGGATTTCGAAAAATGAAGACAAGTCGTAAATTTTCTAAAACAAGTCCAAACGGTGGCAAAGAAATGGCAAAGCACTTATTCAAAGTTAAATAATTTAAAGATCAGTTTCATTTTGAAATCACAGACAGGCACATTAAAATTTGTAAGTACTTAATTAGATAGACATTTCATAAGACTTCTGAAACAAAATAAAATAAAAGGCATAGGGCAGTCATAGGGACTGCCGACAGAAGTGAAAACTGTAAGCCATCTAGCGAGAATTTCACATATAAATGTTATGTTTGATAGCAGGGTCCAGCCCGATCCAGTTCAGCGGATAGATGGTACTGCTATAGCTGTTCCACAGGCTTTGTTCTAAGATACCATACCATGTCGGTGACGCGAACCTATAAGATTTTCCTCTACTTCACTTCACTAGTTTTCACTTCAAAAATTGAAACATGTAATAAAACGTAATACATCGTGTAAGAATCTTAAGACGATAATTAAATTCAGATTATTCATGAATTGCATGATCTACATAATTGTGATGTTATTAATAACTTAGCTATCGCTTTGATCAGAGATTTGAATCTCTAATCTGTACATTGGAGTCAAAATTCATTCTTAATCGAGCTCATAATCGACTAATAAAATACAGATGAATCGATTGACCAACTTAACTTGTTTTAACCGTAACTTTCACAACATTAGCTTGCTTATAACACGTGGGTGAATCGTTATTATTTAATTCCGTGGGTAATTACTTATCAAAACCCCATCATTATAGTGTGGACGGTGGGACCGCTCCTGGCTATGACCCGTAACGACTAATTTTAGGATGAATCAATTTTTTGTTTAATTTTTGGGTAAAAATGTGCGTGGGAAAGATATTACTTAGATCTTCACAGTTATGACACTGATTTTCGTCGCTGCATTTATATCGCATCGCAGAAACATGACCTTTATACCTAGCAGCGTCTTATTGCATTTCAAAATCTAGCAATAACGTCTACATTCATGTTATGTTAAACAAAGCTATTGGCTAGTCTGTCTCTGAACTCAATGAGGCTGGACTTATTTTTAAATCGAGTGATGTTTAAACCGGAGACATAATATCCAATTTTGCTCGACACTCTAGCGTTTATCTGCATTTGTATAATATTAGATACGATATTTATTTCCTGTAACATTAAAATTGCATCTTCCTACTCAGTTTATGGACTACTCAAATCAGTCTATGATTGACATTCTACATTAGAAACAGTAATAAAAGCTATCAATTTATATGGAAATGAAGAGGCAGGAGCGAAAGGCAGGTGTGTCAAACGTCATCCGATATGGATGTGTCATAAGATCTGTGTCCATCATTCCGGATGTGGGCCGGTCGCTTCGTATTCCGCGTCGCTGACTGAGAAACCTGTTTTTATACCTTTTTGTTTCATTTTCATCCCAACCTCATTTGTTTGCGCTCTTCGCAGTACCCTATTATGGGTCTAGGCTGGCCATTTTGTGGTGTACGAGCGGCTATAAAAGCTTTACCTTTTATTATGCAAATGTTCTAGTCGTTTGAATCACTGTTAAAGGTTGTATTTCTTCAGGCTGTAGTTATGAGTTAGTTTTTATTGAAATTTAATACAATTTAGTTTTTATTATCTAGTCTTCTAAGGTCAGTCTGCTGTCTTTGCACTTGACTAAAATTAGACATTTTATGTGCGTGTATTTATGCGATAATGTAGCTAGGAATCCATTAAATCATTTGGTAGAGGATTAGGGCAGGGCAGGGTTGAGACCTCGAGGGCAGGCCCTAAAATATGGCTCGATCAGATGTCCGAGAGCCTGGAGAGCCACAACTCTTCATCAGGCAGAAGACCGTAGCCGATGGAGGAAGACAGTTAAGGAGTAGCTAATGGGCTGGAGTCACGATTCTCAGTATGAAAAAGATATGTACCTACATCCAAAAGGATGCTGTGAGAAATAATTTCCAACCTAAGCATATTACTAAAAAAATATTTGTATTAAATTATATCTGTGGGAAGAATTTTTCCTTGTAGTTTCAAAAGTAAATACCATTAGCACATTATTATTCAATTATCATTATTTGTTTGATATTCTCCGCCAATGAAACGTCTATTCCAACCCGAATGTGGCAACACTATTACGCCTAATTCATAGGGGCAAATAGAGATCACGCCATTCAGAAACACATTTTGCTCATCATCTACCTACGTCCATACAGCGATACATATACTGTCAATGGTTATCTTAATATTACTTATGGTTCAAAATCTATCGTTACCGTACTTCGCTATATATTTCCCTAATATTTACAGAAGAGACAACTAGGATACTTTCTTAATTTCTTTAGACATCAGTAATTAAATGAGTTTTATAATCTTTAGTAGGTACTTCTACTTAGCTGTGGAAATTCTATTTTGATTAGGTCTCAAACAAATTAGGAAACGCCATAAAGCATCTTCCCAAAAAAACAACTCTTGGTCTAATTAACGACTTATTGTTTTCAGTCTTTTTAACACCAAGCTGAGCTGAGAAGCGTAAAATGCGTTTGGTTACGCATTTTATACCATTTCTGCGTAGCTGAAGTCGTTGTTTTATACTTCCATTCCAATTTACTAAATTATTTTCAGAAACGGAATAAAATTATCTATCTACTTCCTAATCGTCTAAATGTTTTCGAAAACGGCTAGATACATTTTGATATTTTAACGATAATACTGGCTATTTACTTTTTTTTCATTGTTTTCATTTCGATGTCTTTATTGATATTTTTTAATGAACGTGCCTATCGCTATTGTCAAATATTTCAACTTGTCGTTAACGGACATGAGTTCAGAGAAAAAAATCAATTTACTTAGATTAAATCTAGGTAATAATTGCACGATCAATCTAGGTATATACGTGTTGTACCAATTGGTTACTTAGTTGCATGTTATAACTGCTATAAGATAACTGGTTATGAATGGTTTCCGTTGTAAGTGAATTGCTTTCGATTTTTCACACTACTATTATTACTGTCTCGTTGTGCGTTAACAAATTGATATGAATAGATGATTATTGTTTTGTCCTTAGTTAACTTCATATGAGTCTTTTCGTTTTCCTTAAATTTATGGGTTCAAATTAGTATAGTCTTGTTCGGGAAATTTCGTAATTCTTAGGTTAATGGTTAGTATTACATAGCAAACGGTCCCAGATTCGTATCCTAGGTTCACCAAAATATTTGTATCTCGTGTTTGTTTCGATATATATTGGATGTTATTTAGGTCTTAGGTCGTTGCCTTTATATTAAATTTTTAAAATTCTTCCAGTAGTTCTTGAGTTTACTTATAACAAAAACTAACACATTCACACTATATTTTAATTTAGATGTAAGTATACAATTTTATAGATATTGGATCTGAAATCTTTTTAATTATACTTCTAATGACGAAAATTTCGAAACCTTAACAACTACTTGCTAATGAATTTATTTCACAAAGAAATAAACTAAGGTACCGCTGTGTCGACATAGTGGGATTAGTACATTTAAAATGGAACTAACATCTTTGTTTGGATTCTCCCACACATATCTTATAACGGTAAAGCGAATACAGTTTGTAGGTTCTAAATGTAGGCAAATGGAGCTATTAAGTAATTGTAACAACAGATGTACTTTTCGCTGAGGTTATATGCAATTAGAACAATTTTATTGTAACCTAGTTTCAATAGAGCATTGATAGTGTAAGTGGTTAAGGTCTTTGGGTTTCGAGATAATAAATTATATTGTAGGTACAAATTCTTTAGTATAAGTTTTAATTCGCCCTCTCGTGTTTTCCCAGGGCATAGTGGATTTGCATGCTTGATCCTTAAATCGGACATGCACCAAGGCAGACTTATTAATTTTATAAAAAAATGCCTAGTTGAGAGTACGACTCGCGCGCTGAGAGTTCCGTATCATTCCGTTTTCGGTCAGTACTTTAAGACAGGATTTTCGTTTAGGTTTTCCTGTAAACTATAGGAGAGGTCCTATATTTCCTATTTTTTTTTTAAATTTTAGACTCAATAGTTTTGCCGATAAGGGGGAAGGGGACGCTCAACTTTTTAATATAATTTTCTACTAACTATACATTTTAAAATTATAAAAATTCAATACATATATATTCGTATTTCTCATGACGAAGCCCTTACATTTTGATGTCACATGATGCACTTACCAAATTTCAACTTTTTTCGGAGAAAATAAGCTATACGAACAGACAGATAGACAGACACAATTTTTTCATTGGATGAATATAATCCAAACCTGTACCACAGAAGAATTAAGTACCTACTAACTAATGTCTACAATTACCATATGATAAATGATATCGTCTCTTTTCGATCTCAATACACCTTGACTGAACTGTCCATTCATTAGGCAGACTAAAAATCGATGCCTAAAGGAAGACTCGCCTCTACTGTGCCTCTACGCCAGCTCGCACTAAAATTTCCTTAGTATCCTGGGACCAGTAACACGATTCTTTCTGCTGTGGGAGCCGTAAAATGTAGTCTGCTTATTTCATTCTCCGGCCTTTTAGCAAAACATCACATCGTTCCATTGCTCCGTTTTGACATGAAAGAAGGACCAAACTGTCCTAGTATTGGGATTCATGTATTCGTTTAATTCATGTATTAACTGATACCACAGAAGAATTAAGTACCTACTAACTAATGTCTACAATTACCATATGATAAATGATATCGTCTCTTTTCGATCTCAATACACCTTGACTGAACTGTCCATTCATTAGGCAGACTAAAAATCGATGCCTAAAGGAAGACTCGCCTCTACTGTGCCTCTACGCCAGCTCGCACTAAAATTTCCTTAGTATCCTGGGACCAGTAACACGGTTCTTTCTGCTGTGGGAGCCGTAAAATGTAGTCTGCTTATTTCATTCTCCGGCCTTTTAGCAAAACATCACATCGTTCCATTGCTCCGTTTTGACATGAAAGAAGGACCAAACTGTCCTAGTATTGGGATTCATGTATTCGTTTAATTCATGTATTAACTGAGTTCATAGCTATTTCATCTGCCTCTTGTACAATTTAAATATAGGTACACTTTCATATCACAAATTTAATGTATCATTCATAATGATTACGCCTATAGAATGCTGATACTCACTTTTGTAACCACATAACAAAACTTTTAGCAATTAATTGGTGGAACGCCTAACAAAGCATCAAAGAGATTCATCAAACACTTTCTCTAGCTTTTGTATTGAGAAAGTGAAATTGTCACAATGTCAGATAACAAATCACAATAAACGGCTTAAATGTGGCGTGAATAATCAAAATTTGCATTGCCTATAAATATTCTGAATCTTGCGTCATTTCGTTGACCTTTGCAAAAGTTGCAACATTTTTATAACTGAATAAATTATTCGCTTTCTTCGAAAAAATATCTGCTACCGTTGCATGAAAAGTTGAAATGATTTATCAATAAAACTTGACACTTCCAGTTTGAAGTCGATGTGAGGAATATTTTAAACTACATGCTTTCCACCATTTAGTTTCTCGAGATTGCAATCTCTGAAACTTTGATCAAAATTCATTCAGCGTTTTCGGAGCCTTTTCTGGGAAATGGAACGAATCTGTGTAAAATTGAGAAGGGCTGGACCGACTTGGCTTTTTTTAATGTTCGTTCACGCTTTCAAGGAAAAACAATTTGGAAATGTTTCCCGAAAAATTGGAAAATTCGGGAATAACTGAAAGTGTTTTTTCTATGGGACTTTTGTATGAAGATAAAAGTTAAATTAGGCTCCACGAGCGAAGCCGGGGTGGAAAGCTAGTAATACAAATATTTATATAGAAATTAGCTTTGATTATGCCAATATGCAAAAGTTTGTATGTGTGTTACTCAATCACACCTAAACGGCTGAACGGATTTTCATAAAATTTGAAATGGAATAAGAGAATATCCTTTAAAACGGGAAAGAGGAGGTTGATGAAAATGAGAAGTGTGAAATCATTGTACATAAATATTTTACACAAACATCGTTAAATCACTTGAATTATATCATAATAGCAGTTCTGTCAGAGAAAATTCACTATGTTGCAAAAAATGACGTCTTCATAAATAATTTCCTTGAAATAATATTGTATATTTACACAGTTACATCATAATAAGCGGTTATTTTTTCAATTATTGACTCAAACGACGTATTTCGTCATTTTCGAAGCCTGTCATTTATATTATGCATTTTAATTTCATGTTCTTGTACCCAAATTGTTATTTATGTATGTTGTACCTAGTAGCTTTCTAAGAAATATCATTCGGGCTCAAAATATCGGCGACGTGGTAACAATGGCCACATTTTGCAAGTTACAGATAAACTTTACCTAATGAGGTTTCTAAGTTCAGTTTGTCTCATTATATATTTTTTAAACCGCATTTGCACTTATTCGTACCCGTTTATCGGAATCGTTATAATACTATCGTTCTTTGTCTCCTATAATAAGCTCCAGAGGCTAAACATAAAGCGCGGTGCAAAGAAGGCGGAAGTGATAAACCGCCTATCTTCTATGCTACACCGCCATGAGCGATTGCATCCTACAGTTTACGTGCAAGCGAGTAGGTACACTTACTTAAACTTTAGGTTCCGTAGACCACTTCACAATTTTTGTATTTTCCTGCATGCCAAATATTGCATTTTCCAAAGTTTCAAGGAATTTACCAACGCTGGCATGGACGGATGTCAAGTCGACATAGGAGTCAAACATAGATTGAGTTCCTATAATCGTAGAAATAAATTACAGAGCTCTCAATCTTACTTAAACTTTAGGTTCCGTAGACCACTTCACAATTTTTGTATTTTCCTGCATGCCAAATATTGCATTTTCCAAAGTTTCAAGGAATTTACCAACGCTGGCATGGACGGATGTCAAGTCGACATAGGAGTCAAACATAGATTGAGTTCCTATAATCGTAGAAATAAATTACAGAGCTCTCAATAGCTATAGCCTAATATCGTTATGTACCACAAATTAATCTATGTTCTTATTGCCTACATATATCTAAATTAACTAGACAAACAAGTCTATAAATCATAGAGATCCCTATAACCTCTTAATTATTTTATTTTTCTGAATTAATATAAAGGGACCCCAATTAATTTTATCAAGTTCACAACCTTTCTAAAAATATTCTAAACTAACATTAAACGTAATCATAATGGCTTCGTTTACATATCATTATAAAAACCGCGACATTGCTAAAATTCACCCAGAGAACAACCGACCACCATACATAATTCGTAGCTAGTAGTAAATTCGTCCAGGAATTATCCAATTTTGGGTTTATAATTAAAATACACAACATAGTGGAAATTTTAAGTTAAATAATAATAATAAAAGCCTTTATTCAAACAGTGTACATATTTTACAAAATTAATCCTTGTTAGCTATAGTATTACATCGATAACACGGTGATTGTGTGCCGTTTGGCAAAGGCCTCCTCCAATGATTTCCTATGTCGCCTTTCTTGAGCCAACCTGGTCCACTTTCTTCCCGTCACCGCCATAATCTCATCTTCCCATCTTCTAATTTGTCGTCCTCTTTTTCTTTTGTTTTCTCTTGGGTATCAATATGTTATAATTTTGCTCCACTTGTCCTTATCTCTAACTGTGTGGCCCGCCCATCTCCATTTTAATTTAAAGTTATTTTATTTCAAAACTTCAGATGAATTTCTGAAAGAGGAGAAGTACATATATACATACATATACAATATACATAAAAACATTCATTTATATATCTAACCATCCTCGTGAATTAGTCTCTTTGTCAATATATATATATATATATATAGAATCACACATTCTTTGTCCGTTGCCACAGAATAGAATCGGTTCCAGATTTTTCGAAGGTTATGAAGGGAATTCTTAAAATATGAAGTGAAGTGATGATCATCGAGAAAATGTGGATGAGAATTATGTACCCTAAGGGCTACTAACAAAGTCGTGGCCGAAATGTTACCATGATGTTTTTTAACTCACCCAATGGCCACGGAAATTATTTAATAGTATTGCTCTTTCCCAAGTATAAATGCAGTTGCATTCAGTTAAAAGCAGACTTGCTTGGGTAACCATCAACAATCCGAGTGACTGTTATAGGCCAACTTACTCAATAGCATTTCGAAGTCAGACTGTTTAGACAAAAAGACAATTACTAATTTACGACGGAGTACGTTACAAGTCAAAACAAAATTAAATGTTTTACAATACAACTTACAATACAAAGTTAAATTGCGTGTACTTTATATAAATCAATGTAATTGCTTATAATAAAATAAGTAGATAATAGTTAAATATACTAGTTTATCCCGGAAATTAGTCTTAGAAATAAATTATTATTATACCAATGTCTCTGTCCACGCAGTGATGGAGATGGTGTGAAAATATTTTGTTTTTAATATAAGTACATACATAATACACAAATTGTTCTTTTCTTAATTTGCTTATCCGCTTGTTTCTAACCAGTCGATATTATACAATTTTGGGTGAAAGAGCAATTCCATTCTAAATAGATATTTTTTACAATCCCGGTTGCGTCGGGATAATCTTAGAGGCCTCAGGGAATTTTTAGGGCCTCTAACGAGTGGACCGTTCTGATGAGATAGTTAATGTTATTGTGATAATTACAAAATAAATAAAAATATGGAGAATATTATACTGTGTCTGTAACCTGCAATTGCATGTTAAAATTTAACTAATATTAACTTGGATCCTCCGAGTTTTTCAAGCTAAGTGTGAAAAAGCATATCTGCTGCACCGCGCAGTTGTTGGGTATGTGAACCTAGATAAAAAAATAATGAACTCTTTTTTCTTCCAGGTCAGTGCATTGGAGAGCTTTAAGTTGAAACTGTTGAGAAAGTGACAAATCATTAAATGTGATCAGTTCTGCTGAGGTAAGATACCTGTATTAAATAATAAAAAAATGTTACATCTTTAAGACATGTCTTAACTAAATTCTTGGTGAATAGAACCTGATATTTATCTCCAAGTCCAAGCACGTGCTCGCCGTGTTAGTATGAACTACGCGTTTTGCATTTATGATGAAAATGCATTTGCTTTGCATTCTGACCTTTAGTTGTACTCTTCTAGTGTATTGAATTTTTATAACCTGCAATTTGAAAACATTGCATGGCCATTATATTAATTGAAGTTGCAGAAGTGAGGTGATTATTAGTTAGGTATTTTTTGTAGCTAGCCAAAGATAGCTCTTCACATTTTATCCAAGATATTTTCAAGGCTATATATCCATAACGCGTGGCAAGCTTTTTCAAGTTATTTGAGATCGAAAGATCAGAGTTACTCATCTTGATGTTACCTTGTTGTATGCTTTAACACTATTCTTCGAAATAAAAATCTATTAGCCCAATAACTAAGCAATTTTCCGGTATTCTAACCAGTTTTAAGCGTAAACAATCGCTAAATTGCGTCAATTCAGTTATTCCAATATTGGTAGTTCCGGTCGAACTAGGGGGAAATGTAGAGTTCACAACAAGTGACCCGCGACGCTAGCCCACCGTGACGATGGTCGACAGCACGCGCCGAGTTATAGGAATGTGTTGGGTTATAGGGTCAGAATCTGGTCTCTGAGATAAATTGTCTTCGCAATCTGGGGTGCAATATTGGTAAAATTTTCCTTGTAAGGTTTTCTTAACACTCAATTGTATAAATATATCATAGATAGGCTAGGCTGATATCACGGATAATTTGGAAAAAGTGACAGGCAAATTGACGTCGCGTCTGTGAAAGAAATTGTGTGTTAAAAGTAGTGGAAGGAGCAAGAGCGATTGTATGTGAAGAAATATACCCTAGGGAAGAAAGTAACATTTTTGATGATGCCTACCTAACTGCATATTTAGTAGGTAATGGCCGAGGTGGTGAAATTAATATTTAAGATTATTAAAAAAATCTAAGTACACAAGTCTTCAATGACTACATTGATAAACATTAAATTCCCATCAAAATAATCAGGAGTGGTTTCACATCATTTCCAATTAACGTTCATTTAGAACCGCTATCTCGTACAATCACTTACTCATCATGAAGATGGCGGTGAAACTACGACCTTTGACTCAAAATGGCTGCGCACTGTTAGACCTGTACTCTTACTCTCCTTATGCTAAACTAACGAATTGTATTTAACTGTTTAAAGATTTCTTATTCAGATTCCGTAAATATGGCATTAGAGAAGTTTTGACTAAAATACATGGAAAGAGCTTTTATTTTATGATTAGCTTTTTACCTCATCGTCGCTAGTGATTTTTTTTAATCTTGCTAGGTTTCCTAACTTTATTATTTAAGCTTTTGTCCAACTGGAAATCTTTATCATTCTTCCTTATCCTTACTTATTGTTATAAAATATTAGTTAGGATGCTTTCTCTGTCTGTCCGTTAGTGTGCTTATAACCCGATAACTACTTATCGGATTGAAATAATTTTCTTTGTTCATTGGCCAAATTATAGTCACATTATAAATGCGAAGTGTGTTCGTTTGTTTGTCCTTATTTCTCGTAGGATATAAACCGTCTAACTATTAAGGCGTGATATCCAACAACAATGCCTTTCGTATTTATATTATAATATTAGTAAATTAAAAGTTCTGTAAAGGTTTGAGAAATGTTCAATTTCTCAGAATGAACCTGTGAACTCCGGAAGGCGCGCATTGAATATTTCTTATCTAAGCTTTACTCGTATTTCTCGTATGATTCAACCGCCTTAGTCAAGCAATTTAACCTTTTAACGTGTTATTTAAGATCGTAACATTTTAGTAGCGTAACGAATTATGACATTTCAATTTACTTCACCCCATTTAACCCTATAACATATTATTGATTGATTTCTATGTGTATTTTCATCAGAAGTGTATTTTTATTTAACAAAATTTGCAACTCCATCCAAATTCTGCAATTATGTTTGTGCATTCCCAGCATTAAAATGTCAGGTTTTATCAGTTGTCTGCATTAGGCAACATATTCCAAATGCCACTAAAATTTTACGACACACGCTTACATATTAATCTAAGTGCTTTGCTTGTACCTGCAATACCGTGTTTCTGTTCTTCGGCCCCGTAAATAACACATAGTCAACTGCTTTAGTCGGTTTTCACTTTCCCTGTCTTGTTAACTAGCCAGTACTCTCTTAGATAAGTTCTGTAGGCATATCTGAAACCTTTCAAGAACCGCTTCGCGTCTGATTAGTCCCGCTAGTCATGAATTATTTAACCGTCAAGAAAGTAATTCTGGTATCTCTAGATGTTAGGAGCTTTATATTAAATGCAAAAGCTTTTAGAGATATCGTGAATTAAAATTTATATGTTGGAATAAGCTTTGTGACACTTTCAATCGAAGGTGACTAGATATTTATGGTTTATGACATTATAACGTTAAGTTTTAATAACTTCATTAATTTATTTCATTTGATTTTAGCTGCAATATTTGCTTACATTTAGACATTACCTCTGCCTGATTTTATTCTAATAGTCTCTGCTAATCAAAGTTTGCTCGAAGGACCAAATCTACTCGAAGTAGAATTTTAAATTTAAATTTTCTAGTTTCATTTCTGAAATTTCTCAGACAGCAAAAAAGTCTAATTAAGATTCTCTAGCTTTTAGTTCCATCAATTAGTTACAACCTATAATACCGCTATTCTCACAAATTTCACACGATATCTGAAAGTAAGTTATTCATAGCATCAAATTGATTGTCTATCAAGATTAAAATCAATACTAATGATAGCGGAATGATGGAGCTTCGGAGGCGTACAATTTTTAATTAAAACTTTATACTTACGTTATTTGATATCTTAAAAGGTTTCTTAATTAAATATTGCTATATAGTATAGTTTATTGGTATGTTTTAATTTAAGAAAAAAAGGAAATGTGGAGTTGAAATTTCAAAATTGTCCAATTAGAAATCTAAGGCACACAAAAACTTGTAACATTTACATTATTATAAACGTCTAGTTAATGTTACTTATGGACAGCATGGTACGCTTCTGGAATATCAAATAGAAGTATAATTACCAACGTGCGTTGACGACTAAGGAATCTGACCAGTTATTAACGTATTAAGAAAATGTATCATGTAATTGACTGTACATTACAAGAAAACTGCCCAAGGAAAGATAAAGTCGTATATAACATAAAATCGGCTTAAAATGTTTTAGTTAACAGTTATATAAAAGTATGATACGGAATTATAGCGAAATGAGAGGGCGTTAAAAATGAACCTACATACTGTGGAAAATCCTTACTAAAAATAATTAATAAAATTACTAAAACATATTTACCTTCTCCGCCCGTTATGGACATTAAACAGCTAAGTAAATGGACAGAACACAAATAAAATAATTAAGTTTGTCGAAATAAAATCAACCTGTTCTAACATTTAGAAATGTAGAATGAAACTATAAACCCATATAAAGCATTGCTGTTTTGAGTTCGCTGCCGCTGGAACGTCTAAGTATGGTATTAAAACGGACAAATAAATAACATTGATAAATTTTACTGCAACTCTGTCATGCACCGATATACGCAAAGGCACGGATATCAAAGTATATTCATTTATGTTGGAATAAGTTACTTAGTCGCCGCGGGCAATCTAGTGAATAACTACAAACTACAAGCACTGGACACTGCTCTGTATGATTTACAAAAAGACAACCCGCCTCGAGCGACAGAGATTCAAAGAAGATCCAGCGATTATGGATCCATATGCATCTAACTCACAAGATTATTTTTATCTTAGAATAACTTTATTTATTACTAGCACAGCACAGGTCTTCTAAATCAAGATGAAACAAATAATATTCAGGATATTCCTGCTGGTATTAGTACGATACAATGTTAGATATCCATAATAATGAACTATTGGGATTCATTAATAACCATTATTTTGTCGATGGATTTAATTGCTGTGTTTTAATATCTATTTTGCTCAAAGAGTACTAAATATTCCGTAAAATACAATAACCATGATAAAATCAACGCACATCGCAAATCAAGTGTTGCAATGACATTAAAAGATGTTAAAGACAACACCGTCGTATATTTCGCTGGTGCTCATACCTTCTTGAAACTTGTAAACAGCGGGCGGCCGACTGACATAAGAAGGAAAACGCTTGGTGTAGCTTGCAGATTTATTATTCACAACTAAAGAAGAGCTTGCCAGTGAATCTGCTAGCTGTTGCGCGCCATTGTCACGGACGCCATCCACGGACATAAGAACTAGAAACATTGTACACACAGGTGGAAAACAATTCACTGTACTTCATGGGACTTGAGATTTATTGACCTAATTTCTTGAAATTGGTTGCTCATACCACTATATAAATTACAACAGCCCAAAAATCGCATCGTATTTCATTTACCAGATTTCATGATCAGTGACTGGGGTTTCGCTTTTATATAGATTATGGGGTATGCAGACTGAATCGAATATAATTTCCAATTTTACTTATGGTAATATTGTCTTAGACCGATGATTCATACGAAGGCAACATAAACAAATGTACGTACGCCCATTCGCTGTCGTGCATCACAAGTTCGGATGTTCAGTTCTACACAATACTAACACATTCGTCATGTCTACAACTTTATGTGAACTCTTAAACATCCGGTTTTGCTTTAACTGTACTAGTTTTAGATGGAAGCCTGTTCACATTTATGGATTTTGAGGCTTTCCTTCCTTTCGTCCGATGAAAGTCATTTGACATCATATCTATTATAACTAAAGCGCTTGCTGAAGCTGAAATACAGCAGTGGTTAATCAGAGCGTATTCTACCTACGCTTTTCCTAGTCCTACCTCAACGAAGAAACGGGTTGTATTCTTGGGAACCATTTCTGTGAAATGGAATGCAATTCTCATAGAATATCTTGTTTTTTTTTTAAATTTGCTTCCGTCCCTAGAATGTTATTTGACATCATAGCTAATTGGTAGTTGTAAAGTCTACGGCTGTTATTGTACGCTTGTAGGTCATAACCTCAACGAAGCAATGGGCAGTGGGCAGTATTTTCTGGAACCGTCCTTTCATTAAATTTTGACGTAATAAGAAATTAATTCTTAAAGCGAGACCTGTATCATATTTTTTTTCAATAATGACATGATATCGTCTAAAAATATTGCTCCATAGCTAAATATTAACTTAAACACCAAATATAACATATAAAACAGGCATCCTTTTCTGTTGTGATATATTAGTAATAACATTAATTTTCTCAAAATTATATTTCTACCACTTTTTACAATCCAGTTTTTACTTTTCTCATAAACAACAGTTTTCGACATCACTCGTTCGTGACGATGATAGTTTTCCGGTCATATATTGCAGACTGCAAACATTAGATACGGTAATGCGTAAGCTATTATATCTCAGCCAGTTCACTTTCGCGACTATTATCGAAGATTACGACTCGCACGATCCGTTGAACTTATTTGGACTTTCTTCTATTAAATTTATTGTGTGTGTGACATTTATTTCATGAACGCTTCGTAATGTGAACTTTCCAATAATATGACACGATAGACATGTATGCAGAACTGCAGATACACTTATTGCTTTTGACCCCAAACTATAATGTAATAAAGCGTGAAACTTGGGCCCATTTGGTTCGATGGGTTTTAAATAAAAATATTCTTCGACTATATAACTGTACTGAGAGACCTTTCTATCTCAACAAAACTGGCCATCGTAAGGTAGCTTAAATTAAGATCATTTTAAGACGCTGTAAACTTTAAGCATTGTGCTTTGTGTACCACAGTTATTGACAGTATAAGTATATCTATCATCACGCCTTTCGTCCCAAGAGGGGTCAGAGACAGTCGAATGCCATTTGTTACGATTCTGACATACCTCTTTCGTTTCTTTTATATTCATCATACCTTTGATACATGCTTGGCGATTGTGTGAACTTTTAATATTTCCATTGATCAATACAATTTTTATATGTTCAATAAAAGTTCACCTAGGTCGTCATCTGCCAGCATTTCCTTTAACTTCAGCCATATAAACCTTTTTAGTCAATCTTTCATCCTTCATTTTTTCAACGTATCCATACCAGCGTAAACTACTTTTCTTTATATTAGTCACAATATCATCTTTCACTCCGCATTCTTCTCTAATGACATCGTTCCGGATGCTATATAATATATGTACTTCTGTATTATTTAATTTTTAAGAAGAATCTCCTACCACTTTTAATAGGCCTTTGTTGCAAATAGTACCATTATACCTAGTTTATCTGATTTAATAAATTAAGTTTAATTCAAATGGATCCTGCTAATTTTAGCGAGGACATTATGTTATACTTATTGCAACTATTGCAATTGATACATATTTTTAAAATTATAATTACCAAGAAAACTATAAGTAATTGAATTAGCAATAGTGCTTGTTTATTAAAGGCAGCGCAACTAACATCTTAATAGAGGACCATTAAGCTCTATACCATCCCGACCCTAGTATCGATTAGTACGATCGCACACCGCATTGAATACATGATTTGCTTTCCGTTAGTTATTTACCGTCCACCCACGGGTTTGCCAGCTTCATTGCCCGGTGAAAATGGCGAACAAGCGAATAGAACACGAATTGGAATATTTCCATATGTCCAAGTACGATCTGAGCGCCCATTAGCATAACTAGCATTGCGCGGGCGCAGGTGAACGGATAACGGAACACCCTGTGAAGTAAGCATCCGCGTCGCATCTTCTATTGCGAACACATCGTAAATACAACTTTATTGCCTGTTCTGTAATGTATTTTATTCACAAATGGGCATACTATGTGGGTCTGTTTCGATAGTAAAAGCTGAGCGAACTATGTTTGCAAACGCGAAAGACAGCGCGCGGTGTACGTCAAATAGATTAAAGTTTCGCTATAAATTGTGTGTTTATTGCTTTTTGATACGTCTTGCTTGAATAAGCTTCCTTTATGACAGGCTTATTAAAACATTCTCTTAGTCCAGTTATTTTACAATCATTTAAATTAAAAAAAATGTAGAAGAGCAATTTTGTCAAAGGCTCAGAGTTCATTCTATCCCACAAACTACATAACTTTTGATAGGTAGTTTTCATTAAGGTTACCTCAAAATTGTTAATATGAAAGATTTGTTGTTTTTTAATAATATCATAAAAAAGAAGTTAAATACTGCAATTGTTGCAATAAAAGTCTTCAATGCTGTTTATTGCTTCAAAGAATTTATCTTAGACACCTGTTTGTAATTAAAATTACATAAAAGTTACAACTTCTTTTACACTTGAAAAAACGTCTGTCTATCTGTCTGTCCGTTTGTGACCTTTTTACACAAAAACTACCTACTAAACGAATTTTAATGCGGTTTTCAATATTGTATATTCACTAGGAAGGTTTACGAGTATTAAGCACGGACCTATCATGTTTAGGGGCTTAGCATTAACAGTTAGTGAATCGAGTCGGAGGGAAAAGTAATTATAAAACAAAATCCGCCACCGCGTCTGTCTGTCTGTGCCCATTTCACACAAACACTACTAAACGAGTTTTGTTGCGGTTTTTACGATTAGGCTGATTCAAGAAGAAGTTTACGAGTTTAAATATTGACCTATCATTTTATTTATTTTTATTTTATTTTATTTATCACAAAACAGTCATTAGCATTACATACAAATTACAATGAACTTAAATGAAAATAGATAAGACCTACATGTGACGATTTACAATATTACAAGGTAAAAACAGTACAAATTTTCACAAACCGTATACTTAAATTATGAGTAATATAATATATATCAACAAGTAAATACAAAAACAATCGAAACAAATAACTAAATCAAACAAAACTAAACAAAACAAATCAACTAAATTAAACAGATAATTTCACTTAATGAATACAAAGCAAAACCAAAAACCAACAAACAACAAAAAGACTATAAATCTAGCAATTTGAGTTTTTCAATTATTGAATTCTTAAACTTGTTCAATGACAGATGAAATATATCGATTTCTTTAAAGTGCTTATTATAGATATCTAAAGAACGAATAATAAAACGATTAAAATGTTAGAGCGCATGTCCTGCATTTTTTTATTTCTTGGGGGACGGATAAGTAGATCATATTTAGGAGTCAGCTAAATTAAGTATTAGTGAATTAAATCGGGGGAAAAGTTAGATCCAGCCCGTTTTCAAAGCGTATGCTAGAAATATGTAGGAAAGGATTTTGTAGAAAAAAATAATCTACAAAAAAGTTTGTGGTAGCATATATCCATTTAATAACAAATAAATACACAAGCTACAAAAGTAACATCTCGATTACTACAATGTCATAATCAGTACATCGATCGGACATCGTTTTTTAAGATCTCGTTTACCCGTTACGCTTTTTTCAATACATGAAATCGATCACTGTCACACAATACGGTTCGATTGCACGGATAATTTCTATATTATTGTATGCTTTGAATCATCTTAATTTGTTCCGTGAATATATCAAAGCATCATTAATTTATTTGTAGGTAGTTTGTTTACAAGAAGTGGAAAGATAGACAAGGAAATTGAAAGCAGAGTGATAGCGGGAAGCCTTGAAGGACTAAACAATGTATGCAGAAATACACAACTTACAACTAAAAAATGCTGTTTTAGTTGGGTATGGAATAAGAAGCATGAAAGTAAAATAAATGCAGTGGAAATGCGGTCTTTACGTAGAAGCGTATTGACCGCATCCGGAACGATATCATTAGAGAAGAATGCGGAGTGAAAGATGATGTTGTGACTAAAATGAAGAAACGTAGTTTAATGATGAGTGAAAGAATGAAGAATGAAAGATTGACTAAAAAGGTGAAGTAAAAGGAAATGCTGGCAGAGAACGACCTAGGTGTACTTTTATTGAACATATAAAAAATTATTGATCGATTGAAATATTAAAAGTACACACAATCGCCGATGAATATAAAAGAAGCGAAAGAGGTATGTCAGGATCGTAACAAATGGCATTCGATTGTCTCTGCCTACCCGTCTTGGGATGAAAGGCGTGATGATAGATAGATATATAGACAAGTCGAAAAAAAACACGGCCGTAATACCCTAAGGTGCGGCCAGAGAGACCAGAAACAGTGTAGGTTAGCACAGAATAGGTGGCATCAGGCTTGTTCCTGCACTTATGGACTTAGATTTGTCCGTTTTTATAAAAATGTAAGTACCTAGGTGCCCTCCGAAGTCAATTAACAAATTTTATTATTTTTAATGAAGATGGAAGTCACCGTCAGTAAAATCTAACCCATATAAAAAATATTCTTACCGATAGATCTCATTTTCAAGAGCCATAAGAAAGTCTATATAAAATGGGTCAGATTTCATTACTGGTGACAACTGGGTGTCCACTTGAATTCGAAACAACTACAATATGTGTACAAACGAGCAAAAACACTTGACATATACGATCTAATTTATGCTTTCAATGCACGAAACACGTTTTCAATTTCCTGCTAATCTATTTAGCGGGAACTAATAGAAAAACAACGTTGTCTATCTGTCTGTTGCGGTAGTTTTGCGGTCATTCATCAAGCAGACCCGTTTGTGACAGAGCCGTGAGAGTTAGCCCACCCAAGCAAACTGGGCGGATAATAGATGTACATAAATACATACACATTTATCTAAACGTATCTATTTTAAAGGCTTTAGAACGTTGCATTTTATGTCAGTCACATAGTTTAGAAATTATTGAGAAAATATTATTGACTGGCATTTCCCATATTAACTTTCATCCCCTATTATGGTTTTGAGTTCACCCAAAAATCCCATAGAAGTTTTCAGTTTTTCCCGAATTTTCCAATTTTCTAGGCAACATTTCCAATTTTTCTTTCCCTAAAAACCTGATTAAAAACAACAAACCCTAAAAACATTTAAAAAAAATTGCCATATGGGTCCAGCTTGACAAGTGATGCGCTTACCAATGAACAGCATTTTTTTAACCGACTTCCAAAAAAGGCAGGAGAAGGTTCTCAATTCGACTGTTTTTTTTAAATGTTACCTATGTATGATGAACATCGATAGTTGTGAACCGATTTTGATGATTTCTTTTACATCTTTTACTTTATTCGACAGATAATTTTTCCGGATTGGTCCCATTTTTTTCAGGTCATTCAGAAATTTTGAAAAACTGACTTTATAAATCAATTTCTCCTAATATACCTATCGATGAAACATTTTGACAACGTATTTTTTTAAGGATATAAAAATTTCTCGATATTATCTCACAGAATCAAAATCAGTTCAGTAGTTTTTCAGAAATTCAGTAATTAGCCTCTGTTTACGGCTAAAAAATATTAATGGACTCTTGACCCTTGACATAGTGTAAATTTTAATTTAAAATCCTGAGTTTTTAATTTAATGCGATAGCGACAACAGCGATAATTTTGTTGAATTTTTGAATTAGATGTCAATGCTAATTAACTACTAGATTTCAACAAATTTTTAAATTGAAATATTCAAGAAAAAAACCAGATCGAGCCAAATATTTCATATAGTATATTTTGGCTCTTAAAAATTTTGTTTCTTAGCTGCATACATATAGGTCCGTCTACTCAAGGCAAGTCGAGTGGTCTCCTTTTGTTTTGTAGAAGTGTGTAACGACAAGTTATAGCTACCAACCCAGACTGGTAATTTACTGGGTAAATCGGTATAAGTTCAGACTTTATCATCTGCACTTTATCAGAAAATCTATACTAATATTATAAAGAGGTAAATTAAGTTTGTAAGTTTGGATGTAAGAGGCCATCACTGAAACTATTGATCAGATTCTGAAAATTATTTCACTAATAGGAAGCTACATTATCCCAGAGTGCTATAGGCTACATTTTATTTTGTTCGAAAATATCCACGGGCGGAAAGCAAGTTGATAATAACTCTATTGAAGACTATTGATAATCGCATTAAAATATAAACAGCCTGTTCGTTAAATGTAGAGATTGCTACCATTCTCAATGACCACGGCGAACGGTACAAAAGCCGGGATTGTGCATGCGTATATCATTAAAATTTTCCTAATTTGGTACTAATTTTTCCCTTTCAATTTCTAAGATAAACCAAACACTTACAAGTTAACAATGCTATAACGGTTGTTACAGTTTCAAATTAGGTCATGATTATTATACGTTGGGAAGTATTTTATGTTGTCATAAGCGTAACATTAACATAGTGGTTCTCTATGCAAATTACTTTATTGTTGAAAGTTCATTCGCCTCATCTGAATTAAATCGTCCATTAAATGCCAATGTGTGTATTATTTATGAGCAGTCTGCAATTAAATGCATTCGTTTTTACATTTTACTTGAAGTAGTCCAGTTATCGATAGTTTTAGTGCAGTTGCAGTTTTTCAGGAATTAATTAATTATTTTTACTAACGGGTATAGTTTGCCTCGACAAGGTGATGTTATATTTGGCTGATGCAAAATCGACAGTTAATTTTTTACAAGATAAAGGATTTTTATTTAGGTTTGAAAGTGTACAATATGTAATTATTATCTAAACAATCTTATTTAATTTAGAATGAAAAAAAAATCTAATTTTATCAAAAATTTAAATTATTGAATAGAATGGGACCATAGTTGCAAAAATGCAGCATTTCCTCGCTGTATAGCTATGCTAATTCTCTGGACGAAGCCTTTTGTCACCAGTGGCCACGACGATTTTTGGAGTGATGCGTCTCAGACTTTTTTTTGCACTTGCTCACTGCAACGGCACAAATATTATTCTCTTTAGTTAATTTAATGTCACAAGTCGCAGCAACAAAGATGAGAGCAGATCTGATTTTGATGAAAATTCTTCTTTTAGTCGTTCTTTTAATTACTGAAGGTCATGTTTATCATGGAAAGGTAGATATCATCACTTTCTGGATAATACGCCTCCATGTGCTCTGGTGCTGGGCAGACCGGTCAGCGTTTTTATTTGGTCTGCCCATCGTGTAGGCGATCGACGGCGCGGCGGCGTGGTCTTTTTCCGTCGATTTTTCCACCACGATTAGCTTTTCAAGGTTGTCGGGAATTGCGAGCAACATGGTCGAAGTAGTTAAGAATGGAATGTACAACATGCGTCTTTAACACCACATCTCGAAAGCGTATATTTTGGCTCTCTTCTTCATTCTGACAGTCCAGGATTCAACTCCGTCGAAGAAGATTGAGATCGGCGTCCGCACCAGTCTAATTTTGGTCTTGCAGGATATGTTTCGGCCTTAGTCATTACTGCTTTGGACATTTGGATTCTCCTACTATATTCCTCCCCGCTGCCACCTTCATTATTTAGTAGACAGCCAAGATAGACAAATTGTCAAACAAATTCAATAAAAATGTACGTATAAATACTTACTGAAAACTGGCTTCACATAACTATAGCCAAAAAGGATCAATATTTTTTATATGTATTTTTTTTTACAAAAGTCTAACCCTACGAAGCCAGGCCGAGTCGTTAGTTTAAATAAAATTATATCTTAGACATTGTAGTAAACAGCAAAGATTTATTTAATCTCATTGTTTCTTGTAATTGCTTAAGGATTTCATTACATTTCGTGTTTGCCGTTAGTTCGACCGCAGTGTTCGTGATCGCAGCTCCTTACTTTCAACTATTGCATGGATAACTTAGAAAGTATTTGCATTTTGGTCTCAAGAATAATGTCAATTAAGGAAAAGGTCTTTAAATGGTTTCTCTTTCATTCAGGTTTTTTGTTTTTTGAGATGTTGGGAGTTATAAATCTCGGAATGCGAGAAAGCCTATAGGAGCCAACCCCCTTGTCATCAAAAAAGGCAAAAGGCGTGAGGATAATAATATCATTAATATCTAAGGTCTCTACACCAAAGGGCACTATGTAGTTTCAGTTGAACTATATTTATGCCGTTTGGTTGGCTCGGTGATTTCTTAGAAGGTCTCGCTTTGCTTACTATCTCCTTAAACTGTTTCCATGAGATGAGACAGGAATAATGAATTTAGGAGTACAACAGTCAAAATACACTAAACTTTCATGTACTCGATAACTTCTTTCTTGATAAACCTTACAGAAACTGGGTGGCTAGACGCCAAGATTTCCAAGAGATTTTTAATTATGCGTGTGCACAAACTCACTAACCAAGTCCCAGCCTCCGCTTGGTCGCGGTGTGCCAATGACCTACTACAGCTTTTTGTGGTCATAACGGTCCTATGGCCCGGTTGAAGTTTTATTGATATAAAAGTTAACGATTTCGAACTATCGATTCGTTTCGTATTTAAGGCTGATTGCTGTTAATAACCGATTTGAAGGTTTAGAAAGCCTCTAATTTTGTCATTTTTGTAGCGCGTGCGGTAGAGAACATTCTTTGCTAAAAGTTTTATTGGTCAAAATTAGAGGTTTTATGTTTTTAAGTCATTAAAAATCTAGATTATTCAAATATCTACAAGGTATTCTGGACTAACTTGTTCAAATTAGTGTTTTATTACACTACAATAAATTGATATTTTCCACATAATAAATTAATTTTGTTGTTTTCTTGTTCTTTTCTTTTGCTTCTCATCATTAATGTTACATCTATAACCTTTCTTCATACAAGTACATTTTATTACACAAGAGGAAGTTAACATACAAATTCCATACCTACTTGTACCTACTTGTGTAAGAAAAGTGGAACAGTGTCATTATTCCCCATTAGTGGGGATTCGATAGATCGGTATAGTAGGTATGCAGAAGGACTTTTGAACTCCCTTTGTTATCGACCTATAAATGTTAAAATTAATTTATTATTAATTTAATGTGGTTAAAATTAAAAGTAATACATAAATAAAATTGTATTAAAACGTTTTTCCAAGGAACAACTTTGTCGCAACCGTGCTTTAGAAACCTGACCACATCAGATATAACAGAACTGTGAGAACGACCCGCTCTGTATACTGCGAATACAATTACAAATGCCAAACTAAATATACCTTCAGCAAGTAGCTTCATATTGTAAAACATAGTTTAAACTTAAAAGATCAAACTATAATTTCGAAAATGTATTTTAGAGTTTCTCCACAGATAATGTTATCGAAGTGGTGGTACTAGCATACTATAAAGTTCAAAGAGTAGTTTTTTTCAAATGAATAAAATATTTTATTTTAAATAAAAGTTCCTAAAAATAAAACCCATTTTGAAAACGAAATGCCTCTAGATTCTAGTCAATCATAATAATATTAGTTATGCCCCTACTTATATTAATATTGCTTATCCGCTGTAATAGTCTTAGAGCCACTACAACAGCTATTTTTTTAAATATACATTATGGTCAATTATTTTCTATTTTAGTTTTATTTGGTACAAATTATTAATTATGAATATTGGATGCATAGAATTAACTCATTATTCTTGTTACTGCTTGCTATATTCTTCAAGTCTTAGCTAAGTAGCTACTAGTTACTTAATAAAAGTACTTTGGTATAATAAAAGATAAATAATATATTATTATTATTTGTATAATTTCTTCAACAACATTATTAACTCAAGTGTCTAACTAACTCTCTAAACATGACACATTATCTAAGATCATTACTCTTCTATGTTTTTCAACTTTCGCATCAACAGAAGTAACGGCTATACCATTTGTTATATTCACAACTTATTTACATAATATGTTACTTATTGCTTGACCAGAAATTCTTGACTATTAGTTCGCTTAAACTTTACTATAATTATTTTAAAACTTATGTGTATTTAAACAGACATAATGTGAGCAAGTATTTTATTTTCATACATTACGTCTTATTTACCTTCGGGTAGGCATCTTTTCATCCATGCTCTTCGATTTCGGGTGCTATTTATTTACCTTTTTTTTAAATGTCACAAATTTATTTCTAGGGCGCCCTCGATAAACTCTTCCATTCACATCAATTGTTCTATTTATTATAACTTTTGTAAGTCTCTTGTCATCCGATCTTCCTATATGATCAAAGTTCCAAACCATCTAAGCATTTTTTTTTCCTTCCTTCCTTTCCAGTTTGGCCTCTTTGGTCAAATACATGTTTGTTAATAATGTGTGTGTGGCAATTATTATTTTATCAAAGGTGTGACAGCGTTAATTGCGTTTCCCTTTTGCACTTTTCTTTTAATATCTGCACCATACTTTTATATTTATTTATTTTCTGAGAATAGGAATGAAGGCTGTCGAGAATGTTGTAAGATCGCTATTTATTCTGTTGAAGTTGAAATAATTATGTTCTCAACATCGTTTTACTTCAGTTTTTTTTTAAATTATTTACATATTTTTTATAAAACATACTAAATATATGTTGCGTACCTAATCATTTAATTATTTTTTTCATTATCAAGAATTCAGGACGTCGGTGTCACTTCCCTAACCACCAGAAAAAACTAAATACCGATACCTATACAAAAATAGCAACGTATTCCTATCGATAGTAAAAGCGTTATACTTGAGAGCGGATTCAATCTTCACTCGAGCTAAAAACCTAAGTAAGAAGCATTAATTTTCTTAAGTACTTTTAGCTTCATAGGGCAGGTAAATCCGACATCCACTCTTCTTCTAAAGATGTAGATAATTTAAATGTAGACATTTTTAAACCGGTGTCTCCACCGTTTTATGTAAATACGGAAAAATAATCAAGCAACCTGTAATTTTCCAACTATCTCTGTGCAAAAACCACATATCTGTTTGCTCCATTTCGACGTGAAAAAAGGACAAACAAACAAACAAATATTATTCGCATTAAAAATATATACAATGACGTGTCATTACTTAACAGATTCTAGCAATGGCAATTTATATTCTTATAGCATTGACAAATCACTTTTGAGTTTAGTTTCATGTAGTAATTAACTGGAAACTTAACGTCTTTTGTAATTAAAATGCTTTTAACTGTAGACACATGAAAAAGGTGTATCTCACCTAGGGTCAAAATTGTTGTTACATAATGCATGTTTGTTATATTGATTGGATATTCTCAGCTATAAGTAACACGCCGTTAGTTCGCTTTAGCAATGTGTTAGTGTTGACCTGTTTTAATAAATACCTATCAAAACGGAGGAACGTTGTATGCTACATTTATACTTAGAAAATATCTCATTGACCGGGAAAATTGTATTTTTCATAAAAGGCTTCTACCCGTGCGAAACCGCTAGTGACATAATTGCCAGATTAAACAGCCTTTTAACTGAAACAAGAGAAACATCTCTGTAGGAAATACTATTTTTTTATTTCTGTTGTGAGGTATTTTGTGATGGAAACGTTATAAAAATAATTCATAAAATAACCAATTGGATAATAATATGTTGCTTCCATTCCTAATGACGCTTTTTTCAATGCGATTTTTGTAAGTCGAATTTCAAAAAGAAAACATAATTTTTTAATTGTTTGTTTATTTTTCATCATTGAGATAATCTTAAAAACGATGGCTCAATCATTGGTTTTGATGAAGTGTTAATATAGCGTACCGACAAAAAACATACGTCAAGAGGTGTCGTGGCACACCCGGTTGGAACGAAGAATTAACAACGTTTGAGAGTAAACATTTATATTTTATTATAATTAGTATATTTTTCAAAGTTATGAAAATTAACATTTTATTATAATAATTATTAAATACACATAGACATATGCTTATAAACACACATTAACGAAAATAACTGCACTGCACAACATGCATGGCTATGGTAAAAGTGTCGTGACGGTAAACTCTTACACTTTTTTCGGCCTAGCTTTCATTCGCCTAGTATATGGAGTGTAACTTAGTGGAATATTTTAGAGATTGTTGTAATTAACTTAAACATTCCTTCAATGACCTGCATAAGCCAAATAAAGCACCCGGCATTATGACATTCCATGAATGATTACACCAAAACTGCTCGCTTTGTAATGTATGTAATTGTTTACATTAGTTTTGCGTTAGTCACGTAATTGCCATCACGAATGCACGATCACGCCTCACGTCTTATGTTGGATGTGCTATTGTTGTTATTTTACGAAGACGTGTTGTTAAATATGTGTGCCTATTGTAGTCGTAGTTTGGAATCCTGGAATTTACAGTTGTTTATGTAAAAATAATACTATGTCGAATAAAAAAAGAATCATCAAAATCGCTTCGCAACTGGCGGACACATCGGTAGAAATACGCACTTCCTTATTTTTTTTAAATCGGTTAAATAGCAAATAGTTAATAATATAGCAACTTAATTTTTATCTTCGAGATTTACTATTACAAAATTCATTCAGCCCTTAAAGAACTCAACAATAAACTCACAGTTATAAATAGCAAAATTTTAGAATCTCGTTATGGTACTTATAATTGGCTAACATAATAGCTCCTAAACATAGGTCCATATTTATTACTCGTAAACGTTCCCGGTGAATCAACCTATCTAATAGTGAAAACCGCTACTAAATCCGTTTAATAGTTTTCGCGTGAAAAGGGCACAGACAGACAGACAGACGCGGCGGGGACATAAATACATCTGTGGCATAAATAAATAATATTTCTGTGGATTTATTGCAAGAGAATATTTCAAATTGCACAAAGATTTTTCTTTAGATAAATGTTCGTGCACCTGCCGTGATTGAATAGGATTCCTCATAAAATTTACTGAGCTTTATTGCAATTGTTAAGTGGACACCGAGTTCACAAACTGCTGCAATATTAAATTCCATTCAAGGGACCACATATTGAGAATTTATTTTGTAAGAAAATTACAGATATATAATTAGGAATTTATTGGCTAGAAGCTTATTGCGTGTTTGTGCTAATGAAGGGAATTCTGAATTGTTTATTATCCTACTAATATTATAAACGCAAAGTTTGGTTGGATGTTGGTTGCACAATCACGCCTTAACGCCTGAAGGGATTTTGATGAAATGTGTAACTATATTAAAGTACAAACTAGTTTTTATCTTGGAAAATCTGGAGACATGGAAGACCTGATGATGGACAACAAAGCTACAAGAGTTTTACTTAAACAAACAAAAACTATTCAGTGGCACTGGTAATTAGCAAAAAAACTAGGGGATTATAAAAAAAATATATCCTTCCTAGATAATCCCTCTTTCAATTTGTGAAGAATGAAAATCTGTACAGTACTTTCTAAGATTAGCCCGAACAAACAAATACTCAGCGCGGTGGGAGAATTTAATTTAAAATATGAAGAAAATAAAATTATAAATATAGTTGATTACTTTTATAGTTCTATGGTCATAATAGAAATTTCAAGAAGGCATAATTTCTGATTTTAGGATTCCGTACCCAAAGGGTGACAACTGAAATCCTATTACTAAGGAAACCGCAAAAGGTACACATTTGAAATTTATACAGATGTACTGTTATGGCCGCTATAACAAAAAATAATAAAAATATAATAAAGTAAAAAATTAAAGGGGGTCCCCATACAAGAAACCTGTTTTATTCGGCGTTTTTTGCTCGATCTTAATAATGGTAATATATACAAACGCCTAACTAATATATTAGGTACTATAATAACAAATAATAAAAACTAGCCAAGTGTGGGTCGGACTTGGTCTGACCTTAGTCCATACTATTGAGTGTACAAGTCCGACTCTCACTTTTGGCCGGTTTTAAATTTTTATAGTTCCAATTCAAACCGACCCAAGGTCAAATTATTGTCAGAAGAAAAATGTACCTAAATAATTTAAATGTTTTTTATCATTGTTACAGATTAAATATGGTGGTACGATTGCTCCGCCTAAGAAATATTTAGGTAAGTAACTGAATTCATTGTAAATCATTATTTTATAATGTTATTTATTTCTAAATTTAGTTTTACATTGTGTAAGTAAAATTATCTCATAGACATTTTTTTTATTCTTGATAAGTAACATATTTCGTGACTTCAATTAATTGCTAATAGCATTTAGTTTTGATATTGGTGTTTAATGGCTATGCAACCAATATACCAAGTGGGTTGCGATCTTGGATAATATGTAATGCCAAAGGTGAATACAAAAATAGCTTGTTTAGTAACAGCTTACTTTACTTACTTAGTAGGTACATTCAAATGTTTATGTCGGATCCTTTCGTTAAAAGCTGGCATTGCATTTGCATTGTAGGCCACAATGCTGAAATGGCCAAACGTCACAAATATGCATCTCTTCCGAAAGAATACACATTTGAGGCATTTGGTGTGGAAACAATGGGATCGTGGGGATGGAGCACACAGTCTGTTTATTAGATATTAGTAAACGAATAATAGAAAGCTCACATGACCAATTGGCTGGCTCTTACTTCGGTCAAATAATAAGCATTGCCATCCAACAAGGCAATGCAGCCAGTCTGTTGGGTACTTTCTCAGTACATGAAATTTTTTATTTGTTATTTTATTTTATATTTGTAATTTAGTATGTATTTAAGATCATTTTATTACCTAATAAACGTAACCATACCCTCACAAAAAATGTTTACTTTGATTCCAATTTTTTTTTTAAATTTTAAAAAACCAATTGGTACATGGCCGGCATCGAACCGTGATTTCATCAAAATAGGTGGCTTAGGCGTGAAAACCCAACAAACAGACACACAGACTGGCGTATCTTCGTATCTATAATATCACTTAGTATGGATTTATAATATTATTTTCAACTTGATAGCTTTAACTCCTGAAAATTGGGTGGGAATATTCCCACTTCAAGAAACACAAAGTCATTTGAACAAGCGACATGCAGTCTAATCGATAATATGATTTTCATTTTACGTAAGCTCAAAGCTTTACAATTTATAAATGACATTGGAGTCTCGCATCTTATTCGCCTAATGCAAATAAAATGATCAAAAACTGTTATGCAATGAAAGATATATTTTAGGTAAGTGAGCGTGAACTTTGATAAATATTTCTTATACTAAATTCTCTAAGTGATTGGCAGTTAATGCAATTGAGATTTTATAATGATTTTATTATTAGACATTAGTTATTCTGATCTGTGACGAAACAGTAATAGTGAAGTTGATTTCTATTAAATTGCCAGCGACAATAATATTGAAATTGATATCTTTAATCAAACTAAAACCATAAGTTTAAGAAATAATTACATTATTTATTAACTACATTATAATGCTAAAACTCAATTATTTTAATTATAAACCTTAAAAAAAAGTGTACTTCAAAAATTGTGCACTGAAAAGTAAGAAATAATTAATATTTCGTCGTAGAATTTGAAGACGGTTGGAGTCAAATTAAAAACAACTTAGTTCCCAATTTATTATCTAGACAATAAAATTAATTAGGTACCTACGATGATCAGTACACAAATCATCGATCTAGACAAACATTAGCCAATATTGAATTTTATATCCGAGCACAACCTTTGAAGTCGGTACACTTTTTTTTTTAAGTATTGAGCTAAATAGTGTTTTTAGTAACAGAAAAAGGATAATTTAAAAAAATGCCCAAGTTGCAAGTACGACTCGCGCGCTGAGGGTTCCGTTAAGATCCGTACCGTTCGGTCAGAACTCAGACAGGATTTTCGTGGACGTTCAATTTTCATATGTTTTCTTTAATATGATTTAAATAATGCATTTTAAAATAACGAGCCCATTCATATTGAAGCAATTGAAAAAAAATCCTTTCTGGACAAAATATGTGAAAGGGGCATTTACAACACTAGCGTAAGGTATTAAAAATTATGTAAATAAAACTGTCTTTTATGACATTGAGACTTATTTTCATAATTTATTTGCAAGGAAAAAATACAACTGGCTTAGGTGTTTACAGTTGTGATCGAATTGCTAGGACTACGTTTTAGTTGCAATTGTTTAGGTGATATGCTTTCAGTGCTTAGTTCAGGATGCAACTGCAAGATGTCGCCTCATATCTCTGTACATCTCACTTACTTTTGGTTTCAAAGGTCGATGAATCATGGTCCAATGTTAGACGTTTTTTATATTTTTCGAAGGCGTGTTATCTTACCGAATAAGATCACGCCCGGTAACGATTGTATTTGTCTTTGGTTAGGATACCAATTGGGCCAAAGCTATGATATTTCTCTTTACTTCTGTTAATTTTGTTGTACTTGGTAATATTACATAAGTATTTTACCTTTCTGAACATAATATGTGTAATTAGAGAAGAATGCGGAGTGAAAGATATTGTTGAGTTTACGTATCTAACGATGAAAGAATGAAGGATGAAAGATTGACTAAAAAAGTTTATATGGCTGAAGTGAAAGGAAATGCTGGCAGAGGACGATATAGGTGTACTTTTATTTAACATATGAAATAATATTGATCGATGGCAATACACACAATCGCCGAGCATGTTTGAAAGGTATGATGAATATACATATAAGAAGCGAAAGAGGTATGTCAGGATCGTAGCAAATGTCATTCGATAGTCTCTGCCTACCCCTCTTGGGATAGAAGGCATAATGATAGATAGACAGATAGATAGTATAAAGTTATTTTTGAGATTGGATTATTATATATTCCAAATTCCGTAACCTGTAGGTAATTAAATTAAACACGAATGTTAAGAGGCATAACGCACAATTCGTGTCACGCCAATTAAAAAAACTCGCACACGAAGGGTTCCGTACACTCAATAGTAAATGCAAGTTTGATGCCTCTGTATGGCGCAGGAATAAATTAGTCCGAGTGCGACACTTGGCTGTAGAGTTGCGCAAAGTGTGTCACTAATAAGAAAAGAGAGATACATATCTTTTGAGTACAAAGAAATATATCCTTCATTTAGTTCATTTAGTTCACTAGATCACGGGAACTAATCGTACCATAAGAAGTATTTGAGTCAAAGAAAAATACCCATCATTTAGTACGTGATTATTATATTTCTCTTTAGTAATAATAAACATAGAAATAAGCAATCAAAAACGACAAAAAATTAAATCAAAACGCAACTTCACGGGTCTCGCACAAAGTATAAGTTAAAAATTCTGCCCTATACATAATTATAAAATTACCTATTGTACATTTGTCTATAATATTTTTTTTATTTAAAACAATTTGGTATGTACAAACTTTTTGTAGTCAAACATAATTGTATTTTATTTCAAATATGATAACGTTTACTTTGGCACCAAATTCGCGTGACTCCTATTGACCTGTAATGCTTATGTCGTGCATGTATTTCGCTTCTTCATTTATAAAGAAAAAGCGAGATACTACATTCCTTCAATCGTTCAGCGAGAGTGTAGGTACTATAGTGAAGTAAAGAACTAAAAGATATAGAAGATATAAATTGCTTCTGTCTAGGTGAAGTAGTTCTTTTTTGTCCTTCATACATGAACTACCCATCTCTACTTGGCTGTTTTTTTTATTTTTTTTGTTAAGAGTATGCATCATAGTTATACCTATACTAGTTAGACGTTTGTATATATTACCATACCATTATTAAGATCGAGCAAAAAATGCCGAATAAAACAAGTTTCTTGTATGGGGCCCCCTTTTAATTTTTAACTTTATTTTATTGTTATTATTAGTTGTTTAAAGCGGCTATAGTAATACACACTCTATGAAAATTTCAAGTGTCTATCTACGGTTCAAAAGATTCAGCTCTGTGACAAGACGGTTAGTAAAAAATCACGTTTCTTTTATGAGAACCTTTATTTTATAAATGGGACCAAATCCATATTTAATCTTTGCCAAATGCGGAACAATTATAAAAAAATAAATCATCAAAATCAACAAATGCATTAAAATTAACAAATAAATTATACGGTTCGAATTGAGAACCTTCTCCTACTTTTTTCGAAGTCGGTCAAAAAGAGCAGAAGACGATGTCTTTAGCCGTTGTGAAATATAGTTTTAGAGATTTAATGATTTCCTAACTAATTTAGTATGTTTTGACTGGTTTTATTTTAATACTAGCTTTCCGCCCTAGATTCGCCCGTGGAGCTCAGGACTTGAGTTTATAGAAACAATCACTTTCAATTTCTTCTGAATTTTCCAATTTTCGGGCATCTTTACCAATTTTTGCCCAAGTTTTTCCGTCAGAAATATAACAAAATATTAATGAGTGGTAGTATATATCTATCTCTAATATATAAGTAGTAATAAGCGTATTATGTAGGCATTAAAATTGTAAACCTTATTGTACCCGTGCGGCATAATTTTTGAAATATATTTTTTTTTTATAGAACCCAGTTTTTTTTAAATCAGTTCTGAAGTTCCAAACTCAAAAAACAAAACCTCCTTATTTATTTTATATAGTTTTATATTACAGCAACACCTTTGAAAATCGATTTGTCACTTCTGCTTAAAGTGTCTTTTACAAATAGCTTACCATTAGCAAAGATGTTTAGTTGTATTTCTTACGGTATTTGAAAGTCTTATGTTTGAGGTCCAGTGTGAAATTCTAACTGCAGAGTAATTTTATGCATCACTAGTTTTGTGGTAATATCCTCTTTCATAGACATGTTTTTTACTCGTATTTTTGTTCCAAACAGCAAATTTCGGTTTACTAATTACACATAGAACATTCGGTAAATTGAGGGATATAATATAACGGACTTTCCTGCATAAAAAGTGCAGGCAGGCTTTCTCGCTCAATGATAACTTCAAAAGGGCTCTTGCGTCAATAGAAGTCCCTGCTCTCCTAGAGTCAACAGGAATAATCCGGGAAGACGGCAAGAGACCCGATAAAATGAGTTTGATTCCCTGGGAGCGATATCGGGCCCTACGTGCGTGGACACATTAGCCCCGTTCATCTCAGGGAAACAGTAAGCAAAGCGGGAGCTGCTGCGGAAATCGCAAACAAACGCGCAAATATAGTTCAATTATTGAAAACTACAAATTTGTGGCGTTTCATGTAGAAACTCTAGGTCCGTGGGGTTCAAATGCCAAAAAGTTTATTAAACTGATTATCCTGACTGATTATATCTTCTGGTGAAAAGAGGGCTGGTTCCTTCCTCGCTCAACGAATCAGCATTGCGATTCAGCGGGCAAATGCAGCTAGTATTATTGTTATGTGTAATAAAAATTGTATGAATGTATTTACATAATATCTACAGGAGTATTAATTGAAAAATAGAGTAATTTTTTTACTGTTACAATTAATATTTTTGCATTTTGTTCAAAACTAAAAAAAATATGACGAGAATTTTATTGTTACTGACTTGAAATTTGAAACAATTGAAGCATTGCTGAATAATTTCCTGAACATTTTTTAAAATTAAAACGCGATACTTTTATTTATTTTCATGCCTTATATAATTTTTTTAATTGTACTTAGATAACTTTCTACATCGATTTTGCCTGTCACATAAATGAACACAAATAAATATATAGAAGCAAGACAAGTGTATGTATTTCGTACAGTCTAGAACCCGATAGAAAGCTTAGACCAAATCAAACCGGTTTGTAAAGTAAGATAAGACGCGCATACTAGTCTATGACACAACTTTTAATTTATTTTACTTCAAATAATCTAACTAACTAGCGACCCCGCCACCGACTTCGCACGGGTACAATCGTTTACAGCGTTTTGAATACCTACATAAATACGCTTTTAACTACTTATCTATTACAGCTAATGCATGCATAATAATTATTATAATTTACACAAAACGGGTACAATCGTTTGCTTTACAGCTCCCGTGTTACGGTTCCAGGGTACCCAGCGGAAGACCTAGTCTCCCTCGTTTAGCCGATGGTATTTGTGAGGCTATATCTAACGAGTGGCTAGAGATATATTTAGATGGAAAAGCCTCTAAGTGTGGTTTGTCGGATTATGTACATAAGTTTTTAATTAAAAAACCCATTGGTACATGGCCGGGATCCAGGATCGAACTCGGGGTATGTCTAGTAAATACCAGAGTTTTAACCACTCGGCCACCGACGCACTTGGCTGTTTTTATTTTTATTTTTTTGTTAAGAGTATGCATCATAGTTATACCTATACTAGTTAGACGTTTGTATGTATTACCATACCATTATTAAGATCGAGCAAAAAATGCCGAATAAAACAAGTTTCTTGCATGGGGCCCCCTTTTAATTTTTAACTTTATTTTATTGTTATTATTAGTTGTTTAAAGCGGCTATAGTAAAACACACTCTATGAAAATTTCAAGTGTCTACCTACGGTTCAAAAGATTCAGCTCTGTGACAAGACGGTTAATAAAAAGAAATCACGTTTCTTTTATGAGAACCTTTATTTTATTAATGGGACCAAATCCTTATTTAATCTTTGCCAAATGCGGAACAATTATCAAAAAATAAATCATCAAAATCAACAAATGCATTAAAATTAACAAATAAATTATACGGTTCGAATTGAGAACCTTCTCCTACCTTTTTCGAAGTCGGTCAAAAAGAGCAGAAGACGATGTCTTTAGCCGTTGTGAAATATAGTTTTAGAGATTTAATGATTTCCTATCTATTAGTATGTTTTGACTGGTTTTATTTTAATACTAGCTTTCCGCCCTAGATTCGCCCAATTCGTCAATAGAAGTCCCTGCTCTCCTAGAGTCAACAGGAATAATCCGGGAAGACGGCAAGAGACCCGATAAAATGAGTTTGATTCCCTGGGAGCGATATCGGGCCCTACGTGCGTGGACACATTAGCCCCGTTCATCTCAGGGAAACAGTAAGCAAAGCGGGAGCTGCTGCGGAAATCGCAAACAAACGGCGCAAATATAGTTCAATTATTGAAAACTACAAATTTGTGGCGTTTCATGTAGAAACTCTAGGTCCGTGGGGTTCAAATGCCAAAAAGTTTATTAAACTGATTATCCTGACTGATTATATCTTCTGGTAAAAAGAGGGCTGGTTCCTTCCTCGCTCAACGAATCAGCATTGCGATTCAGCGGGCAAATGCAGCTAGTATTATTGTTATGTGTAATAAAAATTGTATGAATGTATTTACATAATATCTACAGGAGTATTAATTGAAAAATAGAGTAATTTTTTTACTGTTACAATTAATATTTTTGCATTTTGTTCAAAACCTAAAAAAATATGACGAGAATTTTATTGTTACTGACTTGAAATTTGAAACAATTGAAGCATTGCTGAATCATTTCCTGAACATTTTTTTAAATTAAAACGCGATACTTTTATTTATTTTCATGCCTTATATAATTTTTTTAATTGTACTTAGATAACTTTCTACATCGATTTTGCCTGTCACATAAATGAACACAAATAAATATATAGAAGCAAGATAAGTGTATGTATTTCGTACAGTCTAGAACCCGATAGAAAGCTTAGACCAAATCAAACCGGTTTGTAAAGTAAGATAAGACGCGCATACTAGTCTATGACACAACTTTTAATTTATTTTACTTCAAATAATCTAACTAACTAGCGACCCCGCCACCGACTTCGCACGGGTACAATCGTTTACAGCGTTTTGAATACCTACATAAATACGCTTTTAACTACTTATCTATTACAGCTAATGCATGCATAATAATTATTATAATTTACACAAATTTTTCACACAAATGATTTACATTTTGTTATAATATTATTTGTGACAAATTAAATAGCATACGCCATTCGTTTTCGACTTGATTCACTTATACTGTTAATACTCAGTATACATGATAGATCCATATTTAATAATCGTAAACCTTCCCGGTGAATTAACCTATTTAGAGACCGCAACAAAATGCGTTCAGTATTTTTTGTGTGACAAGGGCATAGACAGACAGACAAACAGACAGATGATGGATGATATAATATAGTTAGAATTTTTAATTAATAAAAATTAATATCCACTGACATCATAAAATCCATTCAATTATCATAATGTTAAAGTTTAAAATATTCGACTATCTTAATAAATCTTCTAAAGCCAGACCGATGTCAGCATGTTTTTGAAATCTGCATGTTTTGCAGACGTTAGGAAAACATTTAATTAATATATCTATTTTTAAATTCTTAATCAGAGGTTCCTATTATATCACTTCTACTAATGGCTCTGGGCTTAGTTTTCTGATATATTATATTTACGTATTATTTTAGATTTTAACTTTCTTTTAGTGATATTTCTTACCACATACATCAATCGCATACCTTACTCGTATGTCATCATTCTCAACTTGGTCTCATTGTCATCATTAATCTTCCTAGCATGCTTCTTCTGCCATTATAAAACTCGCTAACACATTCTTCTAGTTCCATTGAGAATTATCACATTGAATTGAGGTCGAGTTGTACTGCAAGGGTCTCCGAGATAAATACCGTTATTACAAGCCTAGAGAAAGGAGTCTCTTGCTGCTTTAAACATAATGTGTTGTAAAGCTAAAGTATTTTGTCGTGATATTAATAGCACTTGCTGTATTGCAGTTTCAGGATTTTTTTATTGTGAGACAAGAACATTACTTTATCACCGCCGAGTATTTAGAAAAAGTGGTGAGTCTATGAATGAAGGCAACCACTGCGACGAGAATTACTATTATCGCAATCGTAGAGTTGCGTTTCACATTTCACTGAAGGATCAAGCTGGCAACACGGAGAAAGCTAAACCGTTCCACCTCTCTATAGCAATGTCCTAAATGCAGTCATTATAACAATTAAGGCCGTGATGGTGTATGCCTCCAAAATTGGAAAAAGAAAGCAGGGATACCAAAAAGGAAATAGGTAGATAACATGCTAAAGACTGCGGAAGAAAATTAGGCGAAGGAATGCAAAATGTGGCAGATGATTGATTGAATGGTTTGTAGTAGTTTCTGTATAGTCGTATTCATGCTCATTCTCGAAATGTAAATTGTTGGGGCAGGTTTTCTATACAACATAATTTGTGTAGTTTTCGGATGAAATGTGGAGACTTGGAATACCTGATGCAGGACTCTAAAGTTCTTCCTGAAATAATAACGATTGATAAATGAGCAAACAGCGCAAAATCTGCAGTAAGACTGCTGTACGCCAAAACTTTGGATTTTTCATATCATGTGTGCTTACTGTTTATACATTGATGTACCCTTAAGTTTGAAAGTTCCCAATTTGATTTTTCCGAGGACTCCTTCGAGAAGATGCCCAAACTCGCCTACTCTTTGTAGCCAAGGCTTTTCGTCATTTAATTTATAAGCTAAACATTTGTAATAATAATAAAAGTCACATTATTCTGCTTAATGGAACCAATTTATCTTTCTTTATCCAGCTCTGAAAAATAACTTTTTAGTAAGCTTTTTACTAAATTTCCTGAGCTTACCGCGCATATTCCTAATTTATGGTATACCTCACACAGTGTCTTGATATATGCAGAAATGTTTTGTATGGTGGAGTAGCAAAGGTTTACGGTTTTGCTCTTCTTTACGTCAAGTGTGATAATATCGACGCTCCATTTCATGCTTATGTAATTCTACTGCTTCTTTATAATGAGACACGTTTTAGATACTATTCTTATACACATAGTTTATTTAAAGCATCCAAGATACCACATTATCATCTGCATTCATCGAGTTAAGACTTCGCCCGATATTCAACGCTTACATTCCGATCGTGCCGATTTGCGATAAAGATAGGTAAAGCGATCGCTCGATATCTTATAGTCCCGTTTATACTGCATTCAAGTACGGTCGGAAGCAAAAAAGGACGAGTTATAATACAGTTAATTGTAATGATATTTTTAAGTGACTTTAAAAAAGAAGAGAGCTTCGTAACTTATTTATTTATTTTTGTTTGAAAGTTCGTTCAATAGTCTTTCAGGTAAACAAGATTTTGACACTTAATCTCTCTAACAGCCAGTATCTTCTTCTTCAGCCTGTGTCTATCCACGGCTGAACGTAGGCCTTCTCAACATTGCGCCACTTCTTGCTATCATCCGCAGTTCTCCTCCACGCTCTACCATCTCGCTGGCGGTCTGCAAACACTTCTGTGGCCTATTCTAGGTCTCCACTCAGTAACCCTTGGATGTTTCAATGTCCACTACATTTGTCTCCTCTCTTATTTGTATATTGGGTACTCCATCACTGAGGGAAATCCCGAGCATCCTACCCTCCATAGACCTTGGTGACACATTTATTTTCCGAACAATGAATAATAATAATTATTTTGAATGCAAAGCAATTTTCGTTGTAGAATTTGGATTCGGTTGGAAAGTGAATTATTTAATACTAATTTACATACAAATACAACAACGTCCAACAGCCTCAATAGGTCTATGGTCTGCCGAAATGAAAAAATCATGAAGATTTGTACACGACTAGTCCACGGGTGACCCAAAGGTGATTCAGCGAGGTAACACAGTTAGTGCTTTGAGAACCATGCCTTGAAGAGGTATTCATTTTAAAATAATTTAAAATAATTATGTAACAAGTTGAATAAAAGTACATCAAGGTCGTCCTCTGCCAGCATTTTCTTTCACTTCAGCCATATAAACCTTTTTAGCCAATCCTTCATTCTTTCAACGTGTCCAAATATTTACCTATTTTTTTAAGTGTATTTATATTTCGTGGTTTATAAAGACTAATAATAGTAAATCAATTTTATTTTACGAAACCGAAAGAAGACGAAATAGACATACTGGATCGTAGCAAATGGTATTCGAATAGCCGCCACGAGTGTGATAAACTATTTTATTGAATATTAAAAAAAAGGACTATACCCTTCAATTATCTTCTATAGTTAAATTATTGGCCACGTTTCGCTACTGATCAGACGGCTGTTATAGTGCTATTATAGCATTACTTGAAATTACGATGTTTGGTCGAGTATCGATGAGGGCGTGATCACGAAAATCGTTCGGTGTAAAGTACAGTTATTGCGATAAGTCTAGTCTTGAGTCTTGAGGTACCTATCACGTTAACGGTTTTGCGTTTAGACAGGTTTTTATAGTCGAAATCAAAATCCCGAATGAAGTTTGTTATTGCGATAAGTCTAGTCTTGAGTCTTGAGGTACCTATCACGTTAACGGTTTTGCGTTTAGACAGGTTTTTATAGTCGAAATCAAAATCCCGAATGAAGTTTTCACTATATTATTAATCTTCTGACACTGTTAGCAATGTCCACATTTAGTGAAGAAAGTTGTCGCTGGTATCATTGAACTTATCTAGATGGGACTGGTGCTGCCACTGCGGACGAGAATTCGTTTAAACCATGGAATGTTAGGATGGTCTTCTTGGTCTTCCGCTGGGTACCCTGGGACCGCTAACACTGTTTCGGGAGCTGTAAGGCAACCCGTGAAGAATAAAAAAAAAATAGGATTTGAAAGTTTAGTACAGAAATAGCCTATTCGAAATCCACCTTATATTATTTTCTATTATCATTCATATGTTTGATACGCCATTTGAAGATTATTTTTCCCTCTAATGACGTAGAATAAACAAACAATCAAAATTAAATGTTTCTTTTAAAATTAGACTAACACCACCGACGGTTGTGGTCATAGTTCGACTGATCTCCAATAAATGGCGTCTTTTACAAAATAAATAAATTAGATTTTAATTGAAATTCTTAAAACGGGCATTGGTATACTTAGGTTTGAGTACTAAGAGGCCTTCCGTCTTCAATAGTTATGTTTTCTGCTGGGTATCTTGGGGCTCGTCATTCAGATCTTGAGAGCCGTAAGACAGGATGCATAACACGGACATTGGGTATATTAGAAATAATTTCACTTTCTGACAAACTGCTTTCTAATTTATGCAATGGGTGATGGGTACATGATAGGTAATTTGCTTAGTTTTTAAATCTAAGTTTTTTTTGCTTCTATTTTTATTTTCATGTAGGTAAATAACGTATCATCGCGGTCTTTAGTCCCCCGCAGCGTCTGTCTGTCTGCGCCCTTTTCACGCAATACAAACTAAACGGAGCTGAGCTAAAAGTTAGCTCAAGCCAGTTTTTATGGAGTATGCGTTAAGTGTCAAAAGCGTTAGAGATATAACAAAATGATGTTGGAATGAATTGTGTAGCATAAAATTATCTACAAAAAAGTCCGGTATATATGTAGCTATAAGCATATTTACGGTACAAGGTATTCAAATTGTTGTAAACCCATATTGTGCCAGTGCGGAGTAGCTAGTTAAACATAAATGGTGGCAAACAGTTTTTTTTAACAAAGTTATCCCAAAAGTTACACAACTAATAGTTTTATAATTGCTTCCTCTATAGCTGAATTGTTGATGGCTTCTTCTTTGACAATTTTAATTTACTTTTTAAGGCGAACTCGAATGACATTTTTTTCTTGCTGTTGTGAAAAGTTCATTACCTAATCATGAACTCTTTAACGAGACATTCGTACTGTCAAGAATTTCACAACTTTATAATCTAGATAAAGGTGTCTGACATAGAAAAAGTATTGATAAACATCAATAACTTAGCAAATCTACCGTATAACAACGGTTACAATTTTCGATTTTAAAACGATTTATTATTCTTATTTCAATTTAATTTTATTTTAATTTCATTACTCAATAGTTAAAAAATGTTATTTATTGTTTTAAAACTCAAGTAGCTTGGATTAAATTGTCTGTGAACTGTACAAATTGACTGCGTACACGCTCTACAAACTCCAATTCGCAACAAACACTGTGATTTTTTGTTTTATATAGTATTAAGCATTAAAAAAGGGTGTACTACTACTCATCCATGCACTAAATAGACAAAAATATAACTGCATCCCTTCAAAAAGAAGAGAGATTCTCATTTCTATTGTTTGTATCAATGGTCAAGAATGAAAGATTGACTAAACATTTTCATTTGGCTGAAGTAAAAGGAAATGCTGGCAGAGGACGACCTAGGTTTTATTGAACATATAAAGAATATATTGATCGATGGAACTATTAAAAGTACACACAATCGCCGAGCATGTATGAAAGGTATGATGAATATAAAAGAAGCGAAAGAGATATGTCAGAATCGTAACAAATGGCATTAGATTGTCTTTGCCTACCCCTCTTGGGATGAAAGGTATGATGATAGATATATATACTTATATAGATTTTTAATGCATGTTCAGGCTCTAATATATGTGCATCAATCGACAAGCCACACTTTTCCATCTCAATATCATTACCACCGTATAAAAAAGGAAGACTCGGTCTTCCGCTGGGTACCCTAGGACCGATAACACAATTCCGGGAGCCATAAAGCGGCAACCCGTGATAAGAAAGAAGCACTATTTCCCCAATTTTGTTCCGATTTGGATGCTTTCCTTTTTGATTTTGATTTTTCCGGATTAGTCAAAGCTTAAGTAATTTTAATAAATAAATAATTATTCGATACTTAATTTATTTTCGGTATATCTCGATGACAAATACCAATATCGATAAACTATTTTTTAAATTGAAACTATCTCTTGAGATATTCTCAGATATATTATGAAAGAGTGCTTGTTAGTTCGTTCGTCAAAACAGAGTCAAAATTTTCACAGGCGAAGCCGGGGCTGAAAGCTAGCTATATAATAGGTAACTGGATTAACTTATATTACTTACTTTAAATTTATTTTTTACTGAAATACGTGACTGTACGTCACGTGTTCATTAAATTGTCCGAGCGGTTTGTCGAGTTCACTTTCGGGTTTGCCGCGTGCGCGCGCGCAAGCACAGTTACATCCCGCGACGCCGACAGCGAGAGTTCACTGTTTAGTTACTCATAAGAAAATTTTCGCGTTTATCTACCGTGTAACTGAGTTATAAGTTAGATGTGTAAATAAGTTAATTGTGCAAAAAACTGTGGTTGTGAAAATTTGTTGAAAAGTGAATTTAAAAAGTGTTTTATGTGGTTATTGCATTGTTATTATTTAACAATTGATCTTATGTTATTAATAACATATAATATATATATATATAAATATTAAGGTGAGTTCTTAAAAATATGACATTTTTTATATCAATAATGATTATAATGTGGACTTTTAATATCACTGCTCAAAACAACTCGTCGAGTAAGGAACATAGAAGACATCAATGAAGACATAGCGTGATTTTGTGAATCAATCTATCTGATGTTGTAAACAGTAACAAAATCGGCCCAGTAGTTTTTGAGTCTATAAGGGACAAACAAATCAAAATATATTGATGTTCATGAATTCTCAAAATGCCCTTCTAAAGGTAGGTATAAATACTTTGGAGGGCTATAATATGACATAATAGATATACCTACCTCGGTGCCATTAATATTGTAATTTACAAATTACGATTTAAATATGGTTCTTATTACAAAGTAATTAATTAGTCATTGCATATACTTATTATATATAGATACTTATATTATGAATAGTTATGTTATTACTTACCTGGTTCGAATCCCAACTTTGAATCAAAAAATTAAAGTTGCTTCGAGTGATATCGTTCTTATTTGGAAGATATAGTACAAGGTATTCTAGTTTGTGTCCTAGATGAATTTATCCTACAAAATAAATACACCTACGTTGCGATGTGTCAGTCTGTAACAGTGTCCACTTATCCAGTTATCCATAGTAAGATAAAATATAAATAAAATAAAATTTTTAGGGATCGAAAAATTTTTTTCTATCGAATTTTTGTATGAACTCAATAGCATAATGGGGGATGAAAGTTGATATGGGGAAGGCTATTATAGTCCAGATATAAATAGGTATCTGTGATTTTCTTAGAAATTCACGTTCCTTTCAAAGCACGAGAATGAATTCATATTAATTAAAACATTCGATAATTTACATTTTTCTACTTGTTCACGCCAATACTTGTTATCCGACCTATAGGGCTTCGTTCATAATAAGGTTGCAGTTTAGTTCAGCCGCCCACACTTGTTGCGACGTTGCTCTATAAATTTAATTTTGTTATGCAAAGCGTTGATGGCAGGTGGCCGATGTGTTGTTCGTGTCCATTTTACACAATTATACGATACGGTTCATTAAATGTAGTAATTAAAAGTACGTCTATAGTATATTTTTATAAGAAACTAGCTTTTTGCGGAAAAAATTCGAAATGTCACAAAAAAATTATCTCAAAGGATTTCCGAGATAAAAAGTAGCCTACTGATAGTACTTTTCATGATTCAGCAATGAAAAGTTTTCTTAAAGTCAATCAAATATTTCTTCATAAAGTGACTAATTAGAAATCTAAATTGAAACCAACTTATTGTAGTCATGATGAGAAATATTAAATTTCAAATAATAGAAATTGTGTAAAAATAAAAGCAGGTTTACGTTATATATTCAATACAAACATGTGCTAAACCTGCTTCACACCTGTCGTTTGCTGACAACATACACTGACTTTGAATAAATCGAAATAATATTCATAAAATGCAAAATAACAATTATGTCTATATGTCAAAGCTGTTACCTATCTATAGCGATATCTTATGTTTGCTAAATCCGAATGAAATGGATACACAGTTCATTACTATTTTAGGCGTATGGGGCTGAGGTGTCAAATCTTATTTTTATGAGCTTATATTTTGTATAAATGAGAGGAAAGATGAAAGATTGACTAAAAAGGTTTATATGGCAGAAGTTAAAGGAAATACTGGCAGATGACGACCTAGGTGTACCTACTTTTATTGAATATAAAAAAAATTGATTGAAGACAATATTAAAAGTACACACAATCGCCGAGCGTGTATGAAAGGTATAATAAATATAAAAGAAGCGAAAGAGGTATGTCAGGATCTTTTTTTTACCGCCAAAAATGTTTTACTACTCGTAAATATACTGACGAAAGATGGGTGTTTTTTCTTTTTGCAAAATTTTGAAAAAAAACATAGCTCTTTAACTCCGTTTGTATGAAAGCTTCGCTTCAAAAATCACTGACACTGTAAGCTGATAATATATTATGTAAGTAAATACATAGGTTATTTATTGTATATTTATTCTGAGATTTCTGTGATAGGCTGTGGGCGACGCATCTGGGACCGGAATGAGAGAAATTGATGTCCAACATTTGCAATATTTATAAGAAACATGACTTATTTAAGGTACTATTCCTTTTATGATGACACGTTTATGGGCTACTACCTAATTGTTAAATATTAACGACCGTGTTACGTCTGTGAGTGAAATAACTGGTTATTAATTACGACAAATATATTGTAAATTTATATATTGGTTTATATGTCTTTACTATATTACTCATTAGGTATAGCATCAAAAATCATTGGCTAAATGAGGAAGACCACCCTGGTACCCTGGGGTCGGCAACGGTTTCGGGAGCTGTAAGGTAATCCGTGAAGAATAAAAAAAAAATGTCTTTACTAAATATATTTTCTTCTTCTAATAATTGCCTTTTCAAAAAAAAGTGTACCGACTTCAAAAATTATGCACTGAAAAGTGTGCTATTCGAAAGCAAGTGACTATAAAAAAATACCCAAGTCGCTTCAACGTTGCCTATAAAATTTGAAGAGTTCTTGATTTCTCCAGGATCCTATCATCAGGTCCAAGCGTCTTTATTAAGTGCAGCTACAGGCTTGCCACCTGTTTTGTTTATTATGTCAATGTTTATTGTGTAAATATATACCCCCCCCCCACTTCGCATAACCTGAAAAATAACCATTATACTTATGCTTAAATCGGGTGTATTTGCTCATCAGAAAAACAATATTATTGAAAGTATTAGGTTAGGGACGTGTTTAGCACATAAACTCACCCTCGTCAGAGCCCATACAACTTTTCATGTAGGGGTAGTGCAATATGATAATAATATTTTGAGGTAAGTATTTTGCTGTGCAATCAGCATTTTTGATGGAAAATTGGCGTTTATTATTGTACAAATACTACCCATTTTAAATTAATCACAGCCAAGCACTTACATTTTATTTTATTTTATGGACTAACTAACCTTGCAAGCGGTTAGTGAAAATTAGCAGGGTTCTAGGACCTTGATCTGCTTATAATTTTTTCAATTCTAACATATACATTGGATCCACGTGATATTTTTTCACATAATATTTAGGTAGGTACCTGTAATATCTCATTCTCCCGGGAAAATAGAATTTTTCATAACAGCTTTTCTACCCATGCGAAGCGGCGGGTTTTTAATACAATAATGAAAATATTTATAATTTTATACCGTGGGAAGAAATTGTGTCTTATATGTGGATTAGTCTATTAAATCGATCGTATATCATTTATGTGTAACAATTTCTATGAAATCGAGTTGGATATAAAATTACATTTTATGACTTGTATCCGACATTTTAACCGCATTTCGTGTTTAATATTGCTATGACAAAATACTTTTTTATTGTTACCTAGTTATATTCTTTTAGATAAAATTAGATTTTAAACAAGAATGTATCAACGGAATTAATATCATAAAAACACTTATAATAAAGACTTCATTTTGTTTTTCTCCATTTAACATTATTTTGCAGCGTGACAGGAGACACGAGTAACAGAACAGTGTCCACATTTAGCCCCTATTAAACAGAACATCAGGTGGCAGGCCTGACACTGCACTTAGCATTTAATATAAGTATATACTTCAATTAAAATTATTTTACTACCACAAATATCACAATCCTGTTTGTGAAAGAGGGCCATTAGATAATATTAATTGCATTATTTCAAAGTCAACTCTAGGAAGTAGACGCAAACTGCGTTGCGAACATAAAGCAAGCCGCGAAGGTAATGAAACAATGTAATTGCCCAGTAGTCAAGAAACAGCGGGTGGTTAGATGAGTCCGTGAATAACCTGCTGAGAGGTGAACTTGCGATCAAATCAAGCGGAAAGCGCAAAAATAGGATTCTTGGAATTATATAATTAAAAGTATGATGCAGATTTTAAAAGAAGAGTTTAAAAGAAACGCAATTAAAGGTGCCAACATCGTAATGGAGTGCTTGTACTATTTATGTACAGAAGTGAAGATGAAATCGTTAAGAAGCATGAATTTTAAGTTTGAAAGATAGAGTGAGAAATATGTTATAAAAGAATAATGTGGACTAAAATAAGATGTAGTAACTAAGATGGAGTTTGTTCAGCAGTTAATACATAAGCAAATTATTATTTTATTTCATAATATGGTTTTGAAAAAAAAATGATTGCACAGCAAAATACTTACCTCAAATTATTATTATCGTATTGCACTACTCCTACATGAAAGCAAACGAATTACAAAAAAACCCTAACCTAGAGGTCTACGTGCCAACAGGGTCGTGTTTAAGTATTATCAGATGTGCAATATATACAAAAATAACCCATTTTTAAATAAAGCAAAAACATTTTTTTTAATTTAATTAGAGTTCGAACCTAGGACTACTTCGTGGGTAGGATCATCTAACCTAAATAATAATTTTACTTAGGAAATAGAAAGGATTACTAGGTATACGGATGACCTAAGAAGCGCAACATTTAAAGGTCGATATGTGAATACTAACGCCCAGACATGAGAGAACTTTACGAAGCTATTATAGAATAATTTTAGAAACTCAGAAATGAAGAAAATCACGTAATAATGTCATAAACAGTCATATATCTCGTTGGGGTAAGCAGAGACTGAATGAGGATTAAGGCTTGGCAGATTTAAATGCGATTTTTGTCATTATAGAAAAATGCGGAGTTGTTGAATGATGTTGCGACTAAAATGAAGAAAAGTAGTTTACGCTGGTTTGGACACGTTAAAAGAATGAAGGATGAAAGATTGACTTAAAAGTTTTATATGGTAGAATTGAAAGGAAATGAATGACCTAGGTGTACTTTTATTAAATATATAAAAATGTATTGCTCGAAGGTAATATTAAAAGTACAAATAATCGCCGAGCATGTATGAAAGGTATGATAAATATCAAAGATAATATGCGAAATAAGTATGTCAGGATCATTAATAGATAGATAGATTTTCACTGTTATGGTCTTCATTTACTCAAGGAAGGTATTTCTCTGGTTTGTGAATCAAGTAAGAGTCTCTCAACTCATAAATAATGCCTAATCCATAAATATTGTAGGAAATAATTGTGTAGAATTAAATGGGGCACAAAAAGTCCACGGTGGCAATTATGTAGATATAGGTACCGGGACGGTTCTTGAGCGGTGGTCGTTAGATGCGCAGAACACTATTTTTGGGTCTGCTTGACGGTATGAGGTATTAATTTTAAATTTACCAGCAGTAAAAAGCAATCGTAAAAACAAACACCAATAAATCAATTATAATAAATAATACAAGTTATATTGCACTCGAATTACATATGCGCAAACATTCCCCCACTTTTTCGTCGAGCCTAGTTAATACCAGACGTCCACCGATGTGGATTATTTATTAAATAAAAAATGTGCAGTACAAATAAAAATAAATCAGTGTGTTTTCTTTTAACGTTTTTCAATTTGGCTACACAGAAAAGATAACTGATATTTTAAGTTTAAAAGGAGATTGTATTAAGACGTTAACACTTTTTATAGTGTTATTTAATGACAGTACCTAACCGCTTGGACCCACTTCATAGTCACGATTTTTTCATTAGAGTTTCAAAATTTCCTACTATACATTAACTGCAGTGATAATGATTTTCGCTTTACGCATTTATTACCAAATATTGTTATATTACCATGTATAAACAAACCACACATATTCACGGCCTTTATACATTGTGGTGTGGCCAGAGAACCTAAGTAACAATGTCCACTTTTTGCCAATGGCTCATATTTAAATAATATAAAACTGACATGTCGCTGGCTGACTGACAATCAACGCACTGCCTGAACCACTGAAGATATGAATATGAAAATTGGAAGGTAAATTCCTTAAGAAATTCACTAAGAAAGGATTTTTGGAAAATCAACCCCTAAGGGGCTGAAATGGGGTGTAAACATACTACGAAGTTGCGGGTAACTGCTAGGCTCATATATATCTTAATACAACTTTACAAAAGCGCGTTTAGATTTAAACTTAAAACAGTAGGTACCTACCAAGGTTTAGTTTACACATATAATAGAAAAAAACAATCTACAAGTTTTTTAGTTTTCGTGCTTGGTGTAAATATTGAAGATATTATTTGGGCAAGTACTTAATTGTGGACGTTGTTACCAGTATCTCTGGACACCGATCTAACTAAATATTATAAATGCAAAAGTGTGTTTTTTAAACTGAGCAATAAATGATAGAAACAGGCAAATTTTTATCCCGGAAATCATTGGAGATAAATTGTTTTTTGAAAAAAAAATTGCACAAGCAAAGCCGGGGCGAAAAAAATAGTAAAGACTATATTTACTTATATAACATATTGCCCCCTGCAACTTCGTCACATCGATAACCAAGAAAGCGTAAAACTCGAAAGTTGGTCGGTTAATTAATCAATAACCGAGTAATAACATAGATTCATATCTAACTGCTCATTAAAGGTAACCTACTGGTGCTGAACCAGTTTTTACTAACCAAATACTAAATTATTAAAAAGTAATTATAAAATATTATTTCATAAGAGTTTGATTACATAATTAATTATCATTAATATACTATGGCCTAAAGTATTATTCTTACATACTCTATCATTCCAAACCAAATCAAATAATTTATATATATGTTTTTCTTTCTTCACGGGTTGGTTTACAGCTTCCGAAACCGTATTACGGTTCCAGGATACCCAGCGGAAGACCAAGTCTCCCTTGTTTAGCCGATGATATTTGTGAGGCTATAGCTAACGTGTGACCAATTCTGTTAAGGTATATTTGGATGAAATGGTTTGTCGGATTATGTACTTAAGTTTTTAATTAAAACATCCATTGGTACATGCGGCCGTTAATACCGACGTCTTAACTTTTTGTCCACCGACGCACCTTAATTTATATTTAATTTTATTTTCATGTCAATATGACAAAATTCTCGAGGCTTACTAAAAACAACGATCCAGTATCATGTAAGTATCAATTAAATAATTGTGAAGGAGAATTAAGACATTAAACCAACCGCGAGCAAAATATATATAAAAAATTTAAATAAAATGAGCGATTCAACAAAAAAAATGTACTGAATTTCTAAAATAAATATGATTGCAATTGAAATTACCGTTACAAATTCATTACTAAATAAATAGAGCCCTTTGAACTTAGGAGACGAAAATTTTTACGTTCACTTTTTCAATGAACTATTATTGCAAAAGCTTGAACAGCGAGACATTGTGATCTTTGACCCCCAAGGGAGTAATAAAATAAACGCCTCAAGCATTCTATAAATTTCTAATTTGGGCTAAAATTATCTATCTATCTATAATCACGCCTTTTATCCCAAGAGGGGTAGGTAGAGACAATCGAATGCCATTTGTTACGATCCCAACATACCTCTTTCGCTTCTTTTATATTCATCATACCTTTCATACATTCTCGGCGATTGTGTGTACTTTTATTATTTCCATCGATCCATACATTTTTATATGTTCAATAAAAGTACACCTAGGTCGTCCTCTGCCAGCATTTCCTTTCACTTCAGCCATATAAACCTTTTAGTCAATCTTTCATCCTTCATACTTTCAATGTGTCCAAACCAGCGTAAACTATTTTTCTTCATATTTCACTCCGCATTCTTCTCTAATGACATCTAAAATTATGTTGACTTTTTTATGCCCCAGGGTAGACAAGCCCTCCTCTCCCCTCCGCAAATTATCTGGTAATTTGGCTCCATAAGTATGGTCATTATATTAGTAATAAGTTAGGTACTTTAGGTTTTGTTGGTATGGGTTTTTGTTGTTTTTAAATGTGAAAGGCGATCTGGGAAGTTTAATGGCCGTTTTCACCAAACTCTTAGGTTTATTCAAATATTTAGCCGAGTGGCTAAGACGTCTGATATTAACTAGGCAGACTCTGGGTTCGATGACGAATTATGGGTTTTTTTAATTAAAAACTACGTACATAATCCGACAAACCACACTTTAGAGGCTTTTCCATCTAAATATGTCTCAACAGAACTAGCCACTCGTTAGGTATAGCCTCACAAATACCATCGGCTAAACGAGGGAGACTTGGTCTTCCACTGAGTACCCTGCAAAGAGTACCTTTTTATATGGTACCCTGGAACCGTAACACGGTTTCGGGAGCAGTAAAATCAACCCGCGAAGAAAAAAAAAATTTTTTTGTTAAATTAGTTTTTTTGAGGTTATCAAACGAGTAGCTAGTTTTATTGACATATTTAAGGCGCTTAGTGTCACCAATGACCTTGACCATACAAACGGTCACCGAGCACTGTCCCCGAAACACCTTCGAAATTATTTCGATATTAATTAAAGGCAAATGTTAATTGATTTAGATATATTTTGCTGTGTTTAAAGCACAACGTGTTATTTATTTTTAGGTATGTAAATATTTCCAAACGTCATAGCCGTTTAAGAGCAGTAGACAATTGAAGCCAAAAAACACCATTCCATTATTATTATTATTTTAAATATTGAAGTTTTGCTCTTACAAAAAAAATTTTTTAGGATTTGTTGTAGTAGAATTGATAATTAGTACATAATTTTTTCAAACATTTTAGTCCGTCAGTAAACGAGCAGTAGTCTTTCGAAAATGCTCATTGCAGCGGATTTGATGACACTAATCACCTTAAAGATCGAAGGCCATAAGTACAAAATATGGCTTTGTTTCGGGTATTATAGAACGGGGTTTTAATAATATTTATGAAACAAGCACTTTGAAAAATCAACATATGCCTAATTTTAGCCTCTAAGGTGCATTTCAAAGGTCGGTGGTGTAATTTGGTTCATTCATGAATACTCAAATGATGTCATCTATTGTCATATTGTTATATCAATAGTTTTATTAATTTTCAATGGGAACCAATCTCGTCCCAGATACTTCGTAGTCTGATAAGTTTAGATTTCAAATATTCTTTAGGTGTAAAAACACAACAATAATCCAGCAAAAAACATTCGATTGTCTCTGCCTACCTCACGCGATAAAAAACGTGATGATGTTTTTAAGAGCTAGATAAGAATAATCAATGCTATGTCGTGGAAGGTAGGATTATTATATACCTCAACCCATTCCTTGATTGGACTAATATTTCGGTATTGTTTTCAAAATTATGTTGTACTAGCTTGCAGCCCCTGTTCAGTTCATTAACAGATCCCTAAATGGGCAGCATTTCTTTATCTATCTACAAAATCAATACGATACCGCAATAAAACAAGCAAACATTTTAAGTCTAAGTACTTCAACAGAACTGGCCACTCTTTAGGTATAGCCTCACAAATACCATCGGCTAAAAGATGGAGACTTGGTCTTCCGCTGAGTACCATGGAACCGTAACACGGTTTCGGGAGCTGTAAGGCAACACGTGAAACAAAAGTACCTACTATGACCCCTGAAAGTTTCATCAAAATCCATTAAGCCGTTTCGGAGCCTATTCTTGACAAACATTGGGATAGACAGACACTTCAATTTTATTTGTATACATTTACTTTATGATCGTATTCTCATATTATTCTAAGTCCTAAGATTAGTACGTCTGTGACTTTGTTAATCTATGTATACTAACTAGCTAATAAAAATATAAGTTGGCAGTTACCTAATCAAAACAGACTAAATTTTTTTTCAGCCGCTATGTAAAAAGTCAATATTTGTGTAGCCTTTTAACACCGTTTTCAAGTTTAGATAAAAAATTAATACAAATTTTCCACTCAATGTTACAACACGCTATATTTATTGCAAACAATGCGAGAAATTCGATAAATTTTCGTCATTTTAGCGAATGGGTAAAGTGCGATTTGGAGCAAGCCGCGTGACTTTTGCAATTGGTGACATTATCATTCCGTGTCAAAAGCGCGACGAAAATGCGAGGCGACCTCGCGCACCCGCAAATATCTCGAATTCTCAGCTATTTTATTGTGAGGAAATTATGTTTTATATTTACAACTCGTGAATGTTTGTATGTTTATAATATGAAAAATTTAAGTTAAATGCATAGCTTTTCCAAGGGTAAGCATATTTAGGACCGCGACATATTTCGTTTGTTAATAAATACCCGGCTTGAGAATATCCAACACTATGCCGAGCAAATTGCTGGGTCGGGCAAAGACAACACACGCATTTGTCCAGACATTGTACGGTTGGACATTCTATTCTTATGACTGGTATGTATGGTATGCTCCCTTTTTAACCCCAAATATTTGTTTTATATGAACGATTTTAGTATTTTTATATGAACAATGTCCATGGAGGCAAGCCAATGTTTGGGCAGGAAAACGTTTGGCGGGTCCGCTAGTTATTAGTATAGATTTTAAACATGGAATATACAAGTCTACAATACAACAATGAAATATACCTAAATTAGCATTAAGTAAGATAGTTCTACAATTACACGAATTTTGCAACATTGTCAAACGGTATAATTAATTAGGTCTTATTTCAAATATTTATACATATGACGCTTTATATGTCGAACTAAATATCAATTAACATTAAAAAATAACTGTAATTTTACTATGTTTTATGATTCTCTAGACGTCTCGTAAACAGTGCAAAATAATAATTTCAAAACTGATTAAATTCCAAGGTATTTCTTTTATTCATTATAGATACATACAATAATAATTAATTACATAAAAAAAGAATATAATATAAAAACCTTAAAATAGACTTAATACAATTATAAAATCTAAAACTAAATTTATAAATAAAAAATTTGTCCCAGGTCCCCAGACATTGGAAGTGTACCCAGAAGGCTGGCTGCATTTCCTCGTTGAATTGCAAGGCTAATGCGTTGTGCGAAATACGTACCAGCCTTCTGGTCATTTGTAGATCTAATTAGGCGTTTTGAAATTTCTTTACAAATTGAATGAGCGCTTGGTCCCCAAGGCCCAAGTGTTTCAAATCCAAGTGGCGCAAATATATAGTCGTCGCTGAGGCCGACATATCTGCGCCGCTTTGCGTTTTCTGCTATGGCTGCTGCTGATCCTGCCTTAGAGGAAGTAAATGAAAGATGGGACTGGGCGAGGGTATCGACGCAAGTTGCATCCCAAACTAGTGATCGTCCCATCTTCCAAGGTGCCAGCGTCATGCCGTCGGGCCTCTTTCCGTCGTCTCGTGATAAGCCGTTGGGTTCGAGTATAGCAGGTGCGTCTGCGGTTACAAGGGCTCGACGGATGACGTCGTTGAGGTCAGCATGTCTAGGGAGGCGTCCGGCACTCTTACAGCAGGACAGCCCATGGTGGCCGAGTTGATCCACAGGTCGGCCACATCGGCATTGATGTGTCTCGTTACATGGTGCGCCTAGGCGCAGAGCTGTGGCTAACCTGAAAGAGGTACGATCAAGTAGCGTTCCAATATGGGCTGACGGTAGTGCATGAAGCCATAGCCCTGACTCCCATTCGCTGACAGCTAGGAGACGAGCACGATCTGCAGAATTGGTAGCCGCGTTTAAAAGATTATTTCGCGCCAATCTGCAAAGGGGTTCGTCCCACATCTTCTGCGAGGAGGAAATTGTCGGAGGTTCTGTATCTTGTGGGCAGATTGTAATCCAAAGTTTTTTGGCCTCAGTAGAATATGAAATGTCATCGGAAATCGAAAGGATTTTTTCTGTGAGGGGTTTTGTACTGTGCACCGAGGCCAGGAAAGCTGGCAGGGAGACACTAGATATTTTGCGGATGCCTAAACCTCCGTGCTTAATAGGCAGAGAGGCTTGAGACCAGATGTGATTATTGAAACGAATATTTAAAATTGATGATAAAGTGAATAGGATAGTGTCGTCAAGGCGTAAGAGCAGATCAGGATGTTTCCATAGTTGACAGCATCGAAGAACATAAGTAAATTTTGGAACGAAAAGGCAGTATCGGAGAATAAAGTATGCCATGTGGGTATTTATACGACTGAGGCGGTCTATAACAGGTGTAAAGTTTTGAATTTTGTTGTTGACGAAACTTTCGAATGATTCATCGAATATGGGAGAACCTAGGAGGTGAAGCGAGGTTTTGTCAACGACGGTAATGTTCAGAGCTAGTTTGTTAAATTGTGATAAAATTGAGTGTTGTTCTGTACAGGTCTCGGAGATAAATAACTCACACTTTGAGAAATTTAGGTCTAAACCAATAGCCCCAAATTCTCGAATTATTACCTGCAAATCTTCTAAGACTGTATTCGCATCGCCTCCTAGAGTTCCGTCATCTAAGTACCAGACGTTGAATTTTGAATTTAACTTTTTGATAATGGGGTGAATCGCGAGGCTGAAGATAGCTGGTCCGAGTGGATCACCCTGCTGGCATCCGACTGCTGAGTGTAGTAGGTTTCCTTTATAGATTAAATTAGAGGACTTTTCGTAGCACTGCCAATTCCAAGTATTCTAAGTAGACATAATAGACAGCTATTTTAACTCCTAAAATGGCTCGAAGACCAGTCCTTCCAGTCTCCAACTTGCGATTTCATTCAAATTCGATCTTAATCTGAAACTATTATCGTCTGTTTTAGTTCATACAAGGCTATCGCAGCGCAGTTGCTTTATTTGGCGGGTAAAATCGAAACTACACGAAGTCACGGCGGGACAGTTAGATCGGCGCTCTTTGCGCTTGGATAATAACTAAAGTGCGATTCGTGAGTGTTCCTGTTTGTTTCCATTGACAAACGTGATCATTAGTATCTGTTGGGCAATTCATTAAACTCTATAGCTGCGCTGAAACTAAAATGTACCAATTTTCTTGATCTTTAAATATAAATCAAAACGTTGTATACCGTTAGGCAGTCCCAATGCAGCTGTAGAATTGTTCTCGAATTATTTTTAGTATTGCATATAAACTTATGAAAGTTATAAAGTAATTAAATAGTAAAGCACATTAGCATAAAAAGACAAAGAGGTAAGATGTTAGATTAGAATATACGAGCAGAGATGTTGATGCAACACGCTAATTTTATAAAGAACATTATTGAAGAACTTAGTACAACTGAAGGAAAAGAATAATGTCGTGTCGTACCAGGAAACCAAATTAATAGCGGAGAATAGTCAAGAGTATTGATTAGTCTACTCGCTCTTAAATAAAGAAGAAGGCAAATACACAAATAAAAAAAAACTCGCTTTTTAACTGAAGACTATGAAGCGCCTTCCATTTTGCTATCTCTATCACCATGGACGAAAACGGAAATGAAAGAGCAGTGAATAAGGCAGAAGAATAGAGAAACTGAGAAGGAAGAAAGACTGGAAAAAACTTGTGCAAATATATATTACAAATATAAATTCAAGAAGTAAGCCAGCAGGCTGTTTTATAATAAAATAATAATAATAACTGAATACTATGGAAACAGATCCTATCAGGGCCCTCCCAGCAACTAAAACCATGGGCGTCTGAAGCTGCACCTTCCAAACTCGTGACGTTTCTGTTCTGATAACGGCTTCTTCCCGAGACCTTGAGCTGTGTTGCGGTGCTAAGAAACTCTAACATCTTCGGCCCCGTGACTCATCGTTTATATTTCAAGTAACTTTCAAATGAAATGTCATGTCTGCTTTGCTTGTGGGAAATATTTTGCCTTTATAATTTAACATGAATTTTGATATGCAAGCTAAATTAACGCTGATAGAACGAACACCCATAGGATAAATGTTGTATTTCGCTAGTGCAATCTAACAGCATCAAGTGCGTCGGTATATGAACAGTAAGTTAAGCGTATGAACAAATCCGAAAGTTTTTGGCGTACACTGATTAATCTAGCTGAAGAAAATATAGTTATTATTCTGTGGTATAACCATAGACAAAACTTTAAATCTTTATGAAGGTAGCAGAGCAGACACAAAACCGTAGTTCAGCTCAAGAGATAAATCGTCTTTATGACAATTTTATTGAGGCTGCTAACGATTGGCAAGCTTCTTTGATGTACATGTTTAGGGATTGAGCTGCCAATTACGCGTGATATCCTTATAGCCAGCTGTTATCGCGATCTCGCATTAATGTCCACATTGAGAAACATTCTTATATAATTAGTATTATTGATTGTTTCTTTAAAATGAAATTTTAATCGATTTCATTATTGAGTATAAGCAAGGGAGAATGTAAACAGAATTACCGCATGTAAAAAGTGAGCGGTCCTTACGTTGAAATAGGCGTCAGATCTGGTTTCTTACCTCCTGAGCTCGAGCCGCACTCATTTTTTGTCGTTACTAAGAGAAATCGACGTATTTTACGCAACAGCATCTGGACATAACGACTTTTTAACTTTATGAATCCTGTAAAAATAATTTTATCTCTGTGTCGGCACTTGCTGTTGTTTAATTTGAAGTTTTTCCGACGAAGACCTGTTTGTGAACTTAGTACTTTAACTAGTTTGCGACTCACGATTGCCAGGTTACTTCGCAGGTAGTTTATCCTAAATTCTTGTAACACGATTAAGTACTAATATAATAATGAAATAATTGAGAGATTCCAATCTTTATTTAATTTTTAGTCTTCTATCTACACAAACTTTAAAAGTAAACATTCATGTAAGTAAACATTCAATCATTCCTTAAGAACTAAATGCATTTGGATCAAACAAGAAATTTCCATTTTCCCGGTCAAAATCGGAAATTCGATTATTTGAACCAATTTCAGCATTTTTCGTCCAGTTATAGATTCGGAGAAAATAAGCTGTGACAGACGGACAGACAAACAGACACAGAGTGATCCTATAAGGGCTTCCGTTTTTTCATCGGAGATATACGGAACCCTAAAAGTCATCCTATATCGCAGTTTCTGTTCATCAACAGCGAATTTATTATTTTACTGCAAAACATCAAATAGGATACTATTGCAATGATAACAGTTATTTATTTAATTAAAAGCCTCTACCTTACCATAGCGAATAGTGTTTCAATTCATAATTTCTCTATTCGCGGTATGAATTACAGTATTTATCATTTCCGTTTGCTGCAGTCAATGGTTGCCTTTGAAATGGAGCATCTTTGTAACGTGCTTTAGTTATTTTACAAAACATTACTTATATAATTTCATATATGCAATTTTGTGATTATATTCTTCTTTTCCATTTTAATTGCATTTCTTTTAACCTATCGTTAGTGCAATTTGTGAGCTCAAGCTACCATCAGCAGCTGCATGACATTAGTTCGCAACAACAGCATGCACCTGTTGTTCACGGCTTTTATATCTTGCGGTGTGGCCAGAGACACAAGTAACAGTGTCCAGTTGTCCATATTAAGGGGAGGAACGAATAATTTCGGTTGATTTCTGAACTGAAATTCCCGAATTTTACGAATGCTATGAACATACAATTTGGGCATCGAAAACTAGAGGATTTTATCTAGTATTGTGTAGGATGAAAACACGATTGGTGAAAATTTTCTCGATAACTTAATTTTTTGAAATCACCTCTTCAAAAACACCTTTTTAGTCATACGACCATACTCTGAAGGGATTTACGTTTAAATTTTATACGAATCTGTAGGTAATTTCAGTACCTAGTATTGATTAAGAAGATGTTTCCCTGCATGTGATCGTTTTTGAATAAATTATTTATTTGTAATGTGCCGCTTACGTCATTTATTCCGAGAGGCGATACATTATGCCCTTCTCACTTCTGCAGCAAGAACGGACAAAGCGCCGTCATTGTCTTGCATGACGTGATCGTTGCGCCCGAACCAAGAGTTTAAGGGCATGGCTTACGATTAAAAATTTCTGAGTCGTTTCTCGTCTTAAACTGAACAGGTGGCAAGCCTGTTGCTGCAGTTAATTTATCTAGATCAGCCGCAAGTATCTGTTATTTTGAGAAATTGACTTTATCGACTACTAGCTACAATAAGGTGCGTCGGTGGCCGAGTGGTTAAGATATCTGGTATTAACTAGGCAGGCAACGGGTTCGACCCCGGACCCGGCCATGTACCAATGGGTTCTCTAATTAAAAATATATTATCTCACAAACCATACTTAGAGGCTTTTCCATCATTTCCTCACAAATAGCATCGGCTAAACGAGGGAGACTTGGTCTTCCGCTGGATGCCCTGGAACCGTAACACGGTTTCGGGAGCTGTAAGGCAACCTGTGAAGAAAGAAAAATAAAAACTACAATATGTTAGCGTGTATTGCATAAGTTTAAAATGTCTACAGGTAATCCCATACAGTTTAGTATTGGAGAGTATTTTTCTAACAGAAACAATGCAAACCTATATCTGCGATATGAATTTTAAATTAGGGTTCTTTGTTTGCGCGAGACCTAAGTAGGGCATTTAGCAACGTCGCACGTTCGTTCGGCAATTTGAGTACAATGGCAATAGTGGCGCCGACAATGAATTCGTGACGAGTTTTACACGAACTTTTGTGAACTTATGCCTTGAATTTACAACTATGAAAAGTGCAATTTTCTTTTGGTCACGGTTTCATCAAGGACTAAGTTTTTCTAGTTTCTAGCCTTTATTAGAGGCCGAGATCCCTACACAGGCTTTGATGGAACCTGAATATCTTGGAAAGTGCTTACCAATTTTTTTATAAAATAAAAAACTGGGAGATGTGATGCCAAAGACAGACACATAGACACACTATAGGCTTAAAACTTATAACACAGAGGGTTTTGAGGTGGGTGTAGAAGAGACGGTAAGTACCTACTGCCCTAATACATCACAGCAGTTTCTTTTCCTAAAGGCAAATATTGTTTCAAACAATTAGTTTTTTGTATGTTCTCAGAATTAATGATTATAATGATCTGACAAATCTCTTGAAATATTGATCAACGAGTTCTTCAGGAGTGTTGAAACACTTGACTTTCTTTTTCGAATTGATTGATTTATTAATTTATTCCATAACACATTACATTACATATTTTTGAAGCTATATTGCCTTTGGATTGGCCATTTACGGAATACACGTCTCTGTAACATAAAATAACTTTTGGGATATTTAACAACACAAATCAAAAGTTTATTGATTATTTACATTTAATATCTAATTTGTTAAAATGATTTGCAATAATAGGAATTAATAGGGTTCCGTACATCTCTCTGTACTGTTGTGGTCAGTCTATCACAGCTTATTTTCTTCGAATCTACTGGACGAAAAAAGTTGAAACTTGGAGTTTCATGACCATCAAGTGCATCTTTTGAGTATTTAAGACTGGAGACGGGAAGAGCTAAATAACCTAACAATTTTTTCTGCCACTTTTGGCGGGAGGGGAGGTAAACGTCTAGTACTAGCCCTTGTACCACTGTATTTTTCTGTCGTTTTATTGTCGCAACGGATTTTACGTTATATGATGATTATGTTAAAATACAAACATAATAATTATAATTAATGATTGGAAACACTATGTTTCAGCAAGTTTGACGTCCTAGATCGCCTTTCCCATTTAAAACATCACAATTAACTATTTTCCTAAAGCTCTGTCTTGCGACACTAAACGATACCAACAAAATCTAAGGTAACTTATTACTGCGCACCTGGTCAGTTTAACTGGTCAAAGGGGGAAAAATTGGCGAAAGGGGAAGCCCGTCTATGGCCCCTCCATAGGCTTAGTACTCTATGAGTGCATCATGTGACATCAAACGAAAGGAACACAAATATTTTTTTTTATAATTTTGTTTGAACGCACTAATCTCTTGAACTACCTGTAGGATTTGAAAAAATATTTTTGTATTTGATAGCCTAATTCTTGAGGAATATAACATCACGCTACGACCCAAAGGAGTAACCAGGAGGAGCAGTAACCATTAACGTTGCTGCAAGCCAGTATAATATATAATTATAATTATTTATTATTTAATTGTACAATTTTAATTAACTGTTAATTTAATCGATTTATTCATGTCATGCTTAGAATAGCAAATCAGTTTGGTTCCATATAATTATGTAGTTGGTTAGTTTTTTCTGATATTTACTTATTACATACCACCACAACCATATTTGTACAAAAGTGTATCGCGCTATGAACTTTCATAAATTAATTCAAGATCCGCCTACATTAGCATTTATGTAAATAGCAGAGCTCTAACAATTCTGCAATCTCAATAAACAAATCAGCGTTCGTGAATACAATGTTACAATTCAAGTTATTACCAATTCAATACAGTTTGTATGCAACCTGTGTGATTGTGTTTATCTAGATCAACATCATATATCTGTGAACTTTAATGCATGACACTTCTAATGCATATTTCTAACTTATAGGCGATAGTACTGTTGTTATTTCAATATTCCAGTGGAAAACGCAATGGTTAAGTACGGGTTTTAAACTGGATTTAAATCCTCACTTGGACCTAAGAAGCAAAGCACCAATTTTCTTTAATATTTCGAAGGGCACATAACCGTGGTCTAGTGTTAGCACACCCTCGGAAAATATTAGATACTTACCTACCTAGTTTAAGAAGTGACATGACTGTGTTTTTAGTTTCGTAATGTCAATTCGGTTTAAAATTGTACCATAGTTTCTTACATGAATTTTACGAGTAGTGGGGCTAGCATATTTAGGACCGCGACATCTTTCGTTTCGACTCGAAGGCCAAAAACGATGTGTCCGCAAAGAGCAGCCAAGGAATGCACGGATCGAGAATGTCCAACACTAGAATGCCGAGCAAATTGCTAAGTCAGGCAAGGACAGTACACGGATTTGCCCGAGCATTGTAGGGCTGTCTGGAGATCCCTAAATCCTTGCTTAAAATATTGTTTGGCATTGTAGGGTTGGACATTGTCGATCTGTACATTCCTTGGATGGCCGTGTGTGGACACATAGTTTTTGGCCATCTAGTCGAAACGAAAGATGTCGCTGTCCTAAATATGTTAACCTTACAAGCATCTGTATCTGGCACTTCTGCGGAATTCGGAAAAAAATGTTAGTTACTTGCTTTCAAACTTTACATGAGTGCAAAGGAATTTATACCTTGCGATTTACATTCTATGTATGGAGAACCTCCCTTTTTATTTCATAAAACAACTTGGACATAATGGCGATATAAGGGTTCCGTTTTTGTCATTTTGATAACAGAACTCTAAAATATAATCTAAGCCAATTGATTCCCCACTCAATACAGGTACATCCGTATGAGATACGTAACACCCTTACAGATCGTGTTTGTTTCTCATAGTCACTCCCATCGACCCACGCGTCGTTAGCGAAAGTTGTTCACTTGTAATGAGAAGTGCTTTCTTGTGTTTTTTCCTTCAACAACCTAGGAGTGACTATGTAAACTTTATTCTAAACAATGCATAGTTGCCAAATCGAAGTGGAATATCCAAAGATAAGATATTTATATAAATAACTGTCTGAATATTTGTTGAGTATAGGTTCTGAAACGACTGATTTAATATAGAAGAATTTTTCAGCAACCATTGAGCATTTTACAAAGTCACCCTCTTTTAGCGTATGGTATTTGTGAAACTATATCTAACGAGTGGTTAGCTCTGTTGAGTTATATTTGGATGAAAAAGCCTGTAAGTTTGGGTTGTCGGATTATGTACATCAATTAAAAAAAACCCATTGCTACAGGGCCAGGATTGAACCGTGGTCAGCCTAGTTAATACCAGACGTCTTAACCATTCGGCCATTGACGCATTTTTTTCTTTACATCTTGTTATGTCAAAGCTTATCACTAGGTATGTTTGTCTTTATAAGGTGTGGACTACGTGTGTGAAATTTATTGAAAAACTGTGAGTGCAAGTTTAAGTCAGTGAGAATTTCAAAAGTCATACTCTAAAAATTTAAAAGTATATTGTAGTATTTTTCGGAATCATCTAAATTTTATTTCAGCATTTCCCAATATAATCGTACACATAAATAAAATTAGAGTGTCTGTCTGTGATTTTAAAACTGATACCAATAACTAAGTGGATATCGAATACACAATACTGAAATATGTCCCAATGTTTGTCCAGAATCGATTCGAAAACGGCTAAATGTACTTTGCTAAAAATTTTATTTATTAATTTATTTAAGAACACAGACAAAAATTACAGCTCGCAGGCCAAGTCTTAATTTGTTTAATATTATGTCACATATAACATTTAAAAAAAACCTTAAAAATGTTTAATATTTTATCACTAGATGTGCCTTTCGGGTTGCACCCTCGTTAATGGTTACTGCTCAGCTCCTTTGGGTCGTAGCGTGATGTTATATAGCAAATCATTTAATTCAATCATCAATTTAAAATAAAAAAAATATGATTTTTTAATTGGTAAAAAATAATAAAATAATTATTATTTTGAATTTTCAATAAGCTACAAAATACGCAAGACGTTTAACTGCAGAATAATTTATTGTATAACAGCGCTTTAAAAAAAATTAAGAGCTTTGTGATAGATTATGAAAGAGAAAACGGGCAAAGTTTAACCCATAATTATTTCCTATTCATTAAAACCCATTGAAAATATAACAGCTATTTCACTTAGATATATTCAATAAGTAACTATATGCTAAATTACAGTGACACAGGTGGATTATTTACTGAGTAATTGGGAGTAGTTTATCCCAGAAAATTTAAGGATATAGTAGACTTAAGAATTTCTACGGTCCAAACCGGGGGCGGAACGCTAATCGCACTATAAAACTCGTATTTGTGCATGGCGCCAAGTTTCTTCCATAATTTGGTCAATCGATTGGATAGTTACTTAAATGCAATCGACATTTTGGCCAAAAATACTGCACCAATAAAGAAAGGTGAGTCATAACAACCGGTTCCCACACCTACTTTGCCCACGCACTTTCTGTATGGTCAATGTTGACCTGTCGATCGCACTGTTTGCTTACAACTTCTCTTTTATTAATACCGACCGATGAAGATTGATAATATTGTAATGGACCGTTTTATAATTTCTTAAATTGCACATTTTTTAAATGCACTTGGTATTTATGCTAATTTTAACCCGTAAAAAGTAGTGAGATGACCCAATATATTTAATTTCTCATAAGACTGAAAGTTGCACCCGCGTTATAGTTACTGCTCTGTCGTTTTGGGTCGCAGCGTGATGTTGTATAGCCTATAACCTTCCTCAAGAATTTTATTGGGCTATCAAATGCAAAACGAATTTATTTTTCAAATCCGACTAGTAGTTCCAGACTATTCCAGAGATTAGCGCGTTCAAACAAATTTACAACTCTTAAGCTTTATTATTAGTATAGATTATTATAGGATAGGATCCATTTGATTACAGTAGCTCAAAGCTCAAGTATTTCAGCCGTAACTACAATGAGAGTAATGAGAGTAATATTTTATAAAGTAATATCCTAAATTCCTAAGTTTTATTTCGTTGCGATGGCAATAGCAGCGGCAATTTTGTTGAAATCTAGTACTTCATTTCGATTCGATACTAATTCAAATTCAATTCGATTTTAACATAATTGTAGCTGCTGTCGCCATCGCAACTGAATTTGAAATCGAAAACAGCAAGAGTGACCCACCTGAGCGGTCAGAGTATTCCAACTGACAAAAAACAAACAAATACTTTATTAGTTTATTTATATCAATCGATACAATACAGTTAGAATGTAAATAAACATTTAATTGGTCTTACTAATTTATTGTTGAGTTTGCAGCTATTGTTCACAAAAGTTTCTTTCGTACAATCACTATTGTCCCCACACAATGTTGGGAGTCGACCTCAGAGCAAGATCTTAAAACGTTTATTTTTGTTGTATTTTTGACTCCTTCGTGCATTGGTAGAGGAAACGATCTGATCTTTCTTGGAACCGCTTGTGACAATACTGTTATATAAGGAGTTGTCGGCCAATTATTATTTTGTTCATACGAGTTTTCTGTGTTTTGGATTTTGTGACAAAAAAAAATATTAAACTTGATAAATATAGTGATTTTCAGTGGAACTTAAACAAACTGTATTTATAAGGAATCGTTTGCCAAGTGATTTCTGATTTTAGATATTGTGACAAAAGAAAATTAGCTGAAGTGAGTGTTTAGGTAATCTAAAAAAATATGATCACAAATTTTATTAAGGAGACGCCTCATAACTTTTGTTCCATACAAAAACGGACTTCAGCAATTCTAGTATTGTACAAAACTTATAAAAAATATCAAGTTCTAGTTAATGGGTCTTTAAAGTATATGAAATTATCTATACTCAGTATGTAAAAAATATGTCAATATCAGCTACACCTAGGTTTCATGAAGCCCTGAAAGTCATTAATTTCACGCATATTTTCAACCTACTTTGCAACTCGAGTTCTCTTAATATTGTTACGAGCTAGGGTTCAAAGAGATTTAAAATACCGATTAAATAGACAAACTTTACTTTAACACCACAAAAATACAGTTACATAAATGAAAACACTAAAATAACACTTAGTCGCACTAAATTCCACTTCACTGTTTCGCTTTGATCGCTCTGATTCGCACTGTGTTCTCCCGGCGACGATCCTCTGTTTATATTGCCCACCGAACATTCGAGAAACGCCGAGATTGTTGTACAAAGTTGTAGACGCGGCTCGATGCGACTCGGCGCCAAATACCTACACACAGACCGCGCCCGATTTTGGTACCTATGGCTAGGCACATACGGTCCATTTTCGTTTGTACTTTGATTCTCTCTGGATGTTTCTAGAGACGTCTATCGACCTTGATGTGTTTAGGTATTTATTTGTGCGATTTAAGTAGGTACCTATTCGTTACACTGCCCCCCGCTTAGACTTGCTCGTCCCGAGCAATATTCGAGCCTTTGTAAGGAGCCAGTCGATCAATATGGACAACCTTTAACTGTCCACGCGGGCATCGTTGGATCCGATAGGTCACGTCATTGATCCTCGTGAAGACCTTATACGGGCCTTCCCAGCGGTTCTGCAGCTTGGGAGATTTGCCTTTTCGGCGTTTCGGGTTGTGCAGCCACACCAACGATCCCTCGTCAAAACCGTTACTATTGAAGTTTCTATCGTACCTGGTCTTCATCTTTGTACTGGCCACAAGACTGCTCTGACGAATCTGGTCATGTATGTCGCACATCTTGTTTTTCAGGTTCGATACGTAGTCACTTACAGGTTGCGGCGCATCCGGAGGTCCGCCGGTCAGGAGATCAACTGGTAGTCGGAGTTCTCTCCCAAAGTTGGCATAAGCAGGAGTCACCTTTATGCTTTCATGCTCTGCGGATCGATATGAGAGCAAGAACAAGGGAATATATCGGTCCCAGTCCCTCTGGTGATCCTCAACCAGTTTCGCTAAATGAGTCTCCAAAGTGCGGTTGAACCTTTCAACCATTCCGTCGGACTGTGGGTGATACGCCGTAGTCCTCGTTTTATTTATTCCCAGGAGACGGCATACTTCCTGGAACAACTGCGACTCAAAGTTACGCCCTTGATCAGAATGTATCTCCAATGGTAGCCCGAACCTGCAGAATACTTCGTTGACCAACTTAGTCGCCACTGTTGTCGCTTCCTGGTTGGGAATTGCGAAGACCTCCGGCCACTTCGTGAAGTAGTCCATCACGACCATAAAGTACTTGTTCCCATTTTCAGTGACCGGGAACGGTCCAGCAACGTCCACCGCAATTCGTTCCCATGGAGCGCCAACATTGTACAGCTGCATACGTCCCCTCGTACGTGTCGTAGGTCCCTTCACGGCCGCACATACTGTGCACTTGCGACACCAATCCTCGACATCTTGCCGGCAATGAACCCAATAAAATCGTTTCCTGATTTTCGCCAGGGTTCGATTCATGCCCAGATGTCCTCCCGAGGATCCATCGTGCACGGACTCAAGCACTGCGCGCACCTTTGACCTAGGCACGACCAGCTGCATCAATGTCTCCTGTCCACTTGGCGACTCCCACTTGCGGTACAGCAACCCGTTGTGCAGCACTAGACTTTCCCACTGAGCCCAGTAGCTTTTCGTGGTGGAACTCATGGCGGATACAACATTCCAGCCGGGCCTTGGAACATTCTGCGTCTTCCATTCCATTATCGGCGCCAAGTTGTTATCCTTGAGTTGCTCGTCTCTCGTTCTCTCATTCGCCCATTCGTCACTAAGGTTGTTAGTCGTAATCACTTTGATGACAGAATCGCTGATTTCACGCCTCGAGCAGTGTTTACAATCTTCAGGGCACGGCCTGCGTGACAGTGCGTCAGCGTTGCCATGCGTCCGTCCTCGTCGATGTTCGATCGTGAAATCGAATTCTTGTAACTGCTCGATCCACCGAGCGACTTGTCCTTCGGGATCCTTGAATTGAAGTAACCATTTCAACGCCGCATGGTCTGTCCGTAGCTTGAACTTCCTTCCGATGAGATACTTGTTGAAGTGTCGTACTGTCTTCACTACAGCCAGAAGTTCGCGTCTGGTTACACAGTAGTTCCTTTCTGGTTTTGACAGTGCCTTGCTGAAATACGCTATCACAACTTCCTTGTCCCCCTTCCGTTGTGACAGCACACCTCCAATGGCGATGTTGCTTGCGTCTGTGTCCACCACAAACTCGCCGACTTGGTCCGGGTAGCCCAATACAGGTGTTTCACACAGCCGTTGTTTCAGTTCCTGGAACGACTTCTCACAGTCGTCAGTCCACTCAGTCCTTCGTCCTTGTCCTCCGTCAGTCGATGTAGGGGCTTGGCTACTCCCGCAAAGTCGTATACGAAGCGGCGGTAGTATGAGCACAGACCAAGAAACGCCCGAACATCTGTTTTGTTCCGTGGGGTGGGCCATTCTCGTACAGCTACTGTCTTTACAGGGTCGGTTTCTACGCCATCCTTTGTAATTACATGCCCGAGGTAATTTACACGTTTCTTGAAGAAGCTACACTTCTTGGCATGCAATTTCAGGTTCGCGAGCTTCAACTTGGCAAACACTCTTTCTAAATTCCCCAGGTGCTCGTTGAAGTCGCGTCCCATGATGATGACGTCATCCAGGTAGACTAGGCAAGCTTTTCCAACGAGATCCGCAAGCACAACTTCCATCAGCCTTTCGAACGTAGCGGGAGCATTGCATAACCCGAAAGGCATGACGTTGAACTGCCACAGTCCATTTCCGGTCGAGAAAGCAGTCTTTTCCTTGTCCTTGGGATCGATCTCTACTTGCCAGTATCCACTCTTCAAATCCAGTGTTGAGAACCACTGGTTTCCACTCAACTTGTCCAAGGTGTCGTCAATCCGGGGTAGAGGGTAGCTGTCCTTTCTGGTTACGTCGTTCAGTCGACGATAATCCACACAGAAGCGAGTGCTGCCATCCTTCTTCTTAACTAGCACAACCGGAGAACACCATGGGCTCAAAGAAGGTTCGATGACATTAGCCTTCTTCATGTCTTCCAGCATGCACTGTACTTCTGCTTCTCTTCCTACTGGAATTCGTCGAGCACGTTGACGTATAGGTAACTCGTTGCCTGTGTTGATGGTGTGTTTCACCAATGACGTCCTGCCGAGATGCCCATCTCTATCACTAAAGATGTCAATGTAACGAGTGAGCATCTCCTTCGCTCGTTTGTACTCGGAGATTGACAAGTCCTTCTTCGAAATGTCGACGAGTTCCAAGGGGTTTGCACTGTTATTTTTCATCGCCGACAGCTTCCCCTGGGTGCAGCTCCGCATCCAATTCGCCTCGTCGCACTTCGCCACGACTTGATCCTTATTGAGAGTAACAGGAGCGCCATTGAAGTTGGTCAACCTTACTACAGCTCGTCCACTCTGGCTGTTTACTAAAGTTGGAGTGAGTAACCAGCCTTTATGTTTAGAACGTTCCAGGTGGTCGATGATAGAGTACCTCGTATTGGAGGGGTCCCCATTAGTTGGTAACTCCACATCGACAAGCGTCTCCGAATATGGGTTCAGTTTGACGCCCTTGGCACAGCGCACATAGCCAGCATAACCACCTTTCAAAAATACCTGTTCCTGGCCGCACTGCAGTACACCGTTGCGCAAGTCGATGCCAAACTGGAACCGCTTCATAAAGTCGAGTCCGAGAATGCAGTCGTCTATAATGTCGGCCACGATGACGGTGTGTGGGTACTCCCCGTCACCCACCTTGAGTGTCACCGGCAGCTCTTCGTATGCGGGTATAGGCTGACCGGTTGCCGTGAAGAGTTTCAGACAGGAAGATGAACGTCTGGTTCTGCTCGTAGATCGTCCCAACAACTGAGGTCTCACAACCGTTCGCGTTGCTCCTGTGTCGATCGTCATCTCACATGGCGTCCCGTTGACCTCGCCGGCGATCACCAGACTGTTCCCGCCGAAAACTTGTCGGATGGTAAGTTTTGGGGCTGTGTCACGATCAGCCAGTACCCGCCCCGCGGCTCTGGCTGTTACTCGTTTCCCGGAAGCTCCGTAGTTACTGCACGGACATCAGCTCCGACGTCCCGTTTCGGCACTCGTTGATCCGTGCCTTGTCGCTTAAGCGCCGGGCAGCTAGCTTTAAGGTGCCCCGGCTTGTGGCAGTAGAAGCAGCGGGGTAAGTAGCTACGTCTCTCTGCTACAGGTGTCGTTGTTGGAGTGGCCTCCTCCGCCACTTGTCGCAATCGCTGAGAACGAGGCTCCTGTCTCACGGCTTCCACCTCTAGAGCATGGGCCAGTGCATCTTTCATTGCGCTGTGGTGGCCCAGTCGAACTGCAGCTCTGACCTCCATGCTGCGGATGCCGTCGATGAATGCTTGAACGAGGTTCGCAGCAATGAACTCTTGTCCGGCAGATGGGTACGCCTTCCTCACGATCTTCTCGATCTCCAGAGCCCATTGTTGCAGGCTCTCACCAGCATGTTGCGTCCTGTCCCTCAGCTGCGCTCGGTAGACGTGCTCCAGGTGTTTGTCGCCGTACCTGGAGTCCATTGCCTCGATCAGGTTCCCGTACGTGGTGCAGCTGTCTGGAGAGGCTTCCAAAACAGACAGTGCGCGGCCTCTTAAAGCCACTGTCAAGGCGGTCAGAGATTGCTCGTCTGTCCAGCCGTTGGCAGAGGCGACCGTTTGGAACTGCAATTTGTACGCTGTCCAGGACGTAGTCCCGTCGTACGGCGGCACCTTGACTCGGGGGCCAGAGACGACGGCGCCTCCAGAAACAGGAGCGGTCAGCTTCAGTTTCCTTACTTCATTCTGGAGCCCCTCGCATCGGCTGTCCAACTCTCCGTAGCGGTCGTTAAGTCTTGCATCCAGTTCTCTGCTCATCCTAGTCTGTATTTCCTTGCAATGCTGTTGGAGGTCTTCGTAACGGATGTCGAGGTCTTCGATTCTCTCCTCGTGCATGTCTGTAACCCTCTGTAGCTGCTTCACCTCCATAGTCACCTTTCCCAGTGATTCTGAAAGCAGCTCCTTAAGGCTAGCAGACTGCTCCTTCAACAGCCGGCAAGTCTGCTCCTCCCGAAGTCTGGCCTCCTCCTCTTGTCGTCTGGCCTGCTCCTCCTGACGTCGGGCCTGCTCCTCCAATAGCTGCCGAGTCTGCTCCTCCTGACGTCGGGCCTGCTCCTCCATCAGCCGAACCAGCATTCCCATGTCGAATGCCTGGGGAGCACCCGCAGAACCCGCAGCACCCGTATCAACTCCAGCAGCAGCTCCAGCACCAACAGCAGCAGCAGCAGCTCCAGCAGCAGCTCCGGCACCACCAGCAGTATTCCCAGCAGCACCAGCAGCGGCTCCAGCAGCAGCAGCCTCGTCGACCTCCTCGCCGTGATGTCCAGCAGTAGTTTGTCGTGTTTTGGGTCGCCGTGATGACGACGAGTCACGTGGTGTAATCGGCATTTTTGAATCCCACACTCCTGACACCAATTTGTTACGAGCTAGGGTTCAAAGAGATTTAAAATACCGATTAAATAGACAAACTTTACTTTAACACCACAAAAATACAGTTACATAAATGAAAACACTAAAATAACACTTAGTCGCACTAAATTCCACTTCACTGTTTCGCTTTGATCGCTCTGATTCGCACTGTGTTCTCCCGGCGACGATCCTCTGTTTATATTGCCCACCGAACATTCGAGAAACGCCGAGATTGTTGTACAAAGTTGTAGACGCGGCTCGATGCGACTCGGCGCCAAATACCTACACACAGACCGCGCCCGATTTTGGTACCTATGGCTAGGCACATACGGTCCATTTTCGTTTGTACTTTGATTCTCTCTGGATGTTTCTAGAGACGTCTATCGACCTTGATGTGTTTAGGTATTTATTTGTGCGATTTAAGTAGGTACCTATTCGTTACAATATGTTTACTAATGTATTTTTTTTACATATCGAGTAGAAATAATTTCACATACTTTATGGATCCATTAACTAGAACTTGCTATTTCTAATATTTTAGTACAATACTGGAATTGCTAAAGTCCGTTTTGTGTGTTTTATTGTACGGATTTTGTTTGGAAATTTTCTTTCTCTATTTATTTCTATCGCTCGGATATTGGGTGAAAATTTCGAACACGTGCGTTTTTTAGTTTGTTACGCGGGTGGTTAGCCTTTAAAGCATAATTAACATAGTTTTTATTTTTTTCTCAGATGGGCGAGATGCTCCTAGAAACCAAGGAATGACATCATAGAAGAGATCTTTTTAATCTGTAAGTACGAATTTCTTTTGCCAGAACACCCTATCTTTATATACCTTAATACCGTACCTGATGGAAGACAATTTAGATACGAACAAACGAAACGAACAAATAGCTTTGACTTTGAGCCAGGGGTTCCCAATATTTTTTTTCACTGCGAGGGAGTCATTTATAGGCTGTAATTTGTTTGCGACGCCCTTTACTCCAAACATTATAGAATCTTAATTATTATTATTTATTAGAAAACTAGCGGGCCCTGCAGACGTTGTCCTGCCCAAACGTTGGCTTGGCTGCTATTTACTTTCCTTCGTCCGTGGAAAACAACTACCACTACCACTATCACTACCACTACCACTACCACTACCACTACCACTACCACTACCACTACCACTACCACTACCACTACCACTACCACTACCACTACCACTACCACTACCACTACCACTACCCCTACCCCTACCCCTACCCCTACCCCTACCCCTACCCCTACCCCAACCCCTACCCCTACCCCTACCCCTACCTCTACCCCTACCCCTACCCCTACCCCTACCCCTACCCCTACCCCTACCCCTACTCCAACCACTACTATCATATGTCCGTCTCCTGGCTCTAAGCTACCTCCCACCAATTTTCAGCCAAATCGGTACAGCCGTTTTTGAGTTATAAATAACCTAACTAACCTACCTGGCCTACCAACTCTGGAATTAACACATTTCCGTGGTAGAAAGTATAATACAGCGCCATCTATTGACGTTTGCAAATACATTTCAGTACACATGTAAAACTCAAGATGACGCCATATATTCACAATTAAAATTTATAATTTTAGCTACCCCTACTCCAACCCCTACCACTATCCTATGTCCTTCTCCTGGCTCTAAACTACCTCCCTGCCAATTTTCAACTAAATCGGTTCAGCCGTTCTTGAGTTATAAGTGAAGTAACTAACACGACTTTCTTTTATATATATAGATATAACAGTACAATCAATAAAGAAGGATGAGCTTGCTTTTTTACACATTTTAGTTTTCTTTGAATAAAATTGTCCATTTTACGATTGCCTGTGTGTACCATTTTGCGACGCCCTCAGGACAGGGCACAGTTAGAGAACTAAGTTATATCAATATCACAGAAAAAATCTCAAATAAAATTATAAATATTTTATTATTCTAGCATTTGAATTTAAAAATTAATTGACCCTAACAAAATATATAAAGTATTTTTATCAAATATCTAAAGAAGTTTCACTAAGGAGTCATTAAATAAAATGGTACTAGACTCAATTAGGAGAACCGTCAAGCAACCGGTTTCATTACGAAATAGCAGTACATTTTTATTATGTGTTGAGTCAAAAACACATGACTCAATTTGTGTGTACAAGTGAATGGATTTTATATTGACTTTGCTTATATACTTCGTTGTTTCTATCAAGCTGTTCTTTTATTTGAAAATGTCTAAAATGTGCCTCTTAAAATACCTTGACTAAAATAGTGAGTAACGGTTATGGATCGTATTAAGAAGAAATTGGCCTCTTGCTGTTACTAGAATAATTACAATTGAAGCTACTTTGAATACTTTAATAACATCTTTCGAAATATGTCCACTGAAAAGCAAAAAATAATTAAACATTTTGATGTTGAGTTCGAAGTCGGTTGGTGCCAGATTAGGCTACAAATTGTATATTCTAAAGAGGATCTGATCAGTGTTATCCATGTTTGTAATGAATTGTCTAGATTAGTGAAATTTATAACTAGGTAGTTTCTAATGTGGCACCAACCGTCTTCAAATTCAACAACGAAATATTTAATTATTTCTTGCTTTTCAGTGATAGTCGGTATCTATAATAAAAAAAAAGTTAATATAGTTTTTCCTTCTTTGCTGATAGTAATAAATCATCGAAAACGGCATTTCATCGAGTAATGAATGAATATTGCCTGAATAATCAGTTTTTTCAAAATTTCCGAATAGCTTAACTTAACTTAACCAAGTTTCACAAAAAAAGAGACCAAACCAAAATAATTCACTGGCGATTGAAAAAAACCAATGGAGTCGGTTAATACGAAAGTTGGATTTATAAATTACAAAGTTATCAAACATGGAACTTCGCAAATATGATAACATAATTTCAGTAATCCGTTTAAGAATGTAGTTAAACACGTTTTCGTATGGCAAAAAGTAAAAGTGATAACTCAATTCCAGATAGAATCGTTGGACAGAGATTTAACAAAACGAATACCACGTGTATTCGCTTGTCAAGTGAAATGAGTTTCATAATGACTAAAGTTTAATTTAAATTTGTGCTCCCCATTCGGGCTATATCGATTGAATCGTGATCGAATAATGAAATCGATTCAATAACTCTCAGACGCCCACTGATGTCAATCGCGAAATAACTTATTGTGGCGCAATGTTGTAATTAAGATAAGTGCTGTTTAAATCTTGTAAAACATACTTTTCTATTAACGTAATATAGTTCAATTAAAATTAGATACCTACTTAGTGAAAAGCAAGCTTGACCAATATTTTAACCTCCAAATTAATTAACAGTTTAAAAGAGACCAAATAAATCGATGCCAAATAACGAATCCGTATTATCTCATTTAAATTGAATGATTTTATATTATCACCACTTAATTTTGTAGAATAATAATTCTATTATTGAAACGTCAATTTACATTGGGTCCGTAAAACTTGAAATATAGACAAAAGCTAATATTCCTATTACAAAAAATGAAACGATGTTCGTTGGTAAACGCATCGCTTGAGAACTGCTTTAAATTTTAAAAAAACGACAATCTACCCAAGATTACTTTACAACAGCATGAAAGCATTTAAATAATGAAATTTATTGTAGGTTCAATATATTTTTAAAGCGAGTCTTGAACTCAACGCACCTGTCTTCCCCTAGGTGGGCTGGATAATCGCGGCGGGAGGTAAAAATAGGTTCCAATAAGATAATGATTAAATGCCTTTCGTGATATTTTACTTTTATAGTCTATCTAAGTATATTACTTAAGTAATGGTCATTAATAAAGAGAATTTAATTAAGTCGGTATTTTTGTAGAAGCTATGATTCAAAATAGAGTTATTTACACATGTTTTCCTCTTATTTTGTAATTGATTGATATTTATTTCGAAAACAGAATATTTGCCTCAAACTAATGAAAGTGGTGGTAGAATATTTATACATTCAAATTCTTTCTAATTTTTATATAGGTACTTAGCAGAATAATCTTAGCTGAAAATTATGTATTTGAAAGAAGGAGAAATGACATAAATATTATTTGCTGTCACTTCTGACATGTATTTAAATCTTTTTAAACTAACAATTTTAGTCAACCTTTCATATGTTTAATGTGTCCAAATCTTAACAAAATTTTCTTTATTTGACTAATCTTTCAATCAGCATAATTTTACCTGAATATCATACAGAACATAATAGAATATACCTTTTTCTTTTTTTTTAATTGAAAAATAGTGCTGTTTGAGATGCTAATTTGAACATCCGTCCACCTGTCTCATAGCGGTTTATCTCCGCACCTTGCATACCAGTATGTAGTTAGACGTTTTGAAATATATGCGGGGAATGAAGATAAAACTTTTTATGAGCACGACGTGATTCTAAGGCCGCTAGATTTTAATAGATATTTTTCCATGGTATCGAAGTATAGCATAAACTAAGGTAACTTAGTTCAACAAACGTTTTATTAATACATATATATATATTATTTAGTCTATTGAATGTCAGATTTAAGAGCTCCTTTCATACTAAATATTATGCTGCAGGTATTCATAAATTACGCGATAACTATATATTTTGGGTTTGATATTGTCAATGTTTTCGAAAGATACATATTATATTAAACCTAGAATAACCTCATAAAAAGTATCACATTCAAGTTATACCTAAGTTTTATGAAGACCTGAAAGTCGAAACCAACTTTACGTAATATATAATAATAATGTAAAATTTCTTCGAGTTTATTATATAGATAATTTTACATAATTTAAGAATACATTAATTACAACTTGCTTTACCTAATAGCATTTGTACAATACCAAAATTAGTTTGTGTATTTTCGCAAGATAGATTATTTATGAAATAGTTCTTTCTCATGTTTCTGGTACGTAAATCAGTCCCTGTCTTATCTTATCCATGGTTATATTATAGATTTTAATCGCAGTGCATCACGCTTACACCTTGATGCGTCACCTTAAGTAGGATTACGTTTTTTAGTGAGGCGTTAGAATTTACTTTCTAACTAGCATATATTTATACTAACATATATTTTTACGTTATTTTGTACAAAGATTGGCTAAAAACGTCGATAGATATCGCAGTTGTTAAATTATTGCATTGCAAACTGGAAGCGCTAGGAAGTTCCAGGTTGAGGCTTTGCATTAACTATTTTACATAGTTTTTGCTAATACATTCCAAAATATATTTTCATGGATTTCTAAAATATCAAAATACGTATTTTAAATTGTTAATTTGAAATGTTTCGTGCCCTACATTATATTGAAACGTGTATCAGAAGTTTAAACAACACTGCAATGTTATGTCATTTTATTAATGAGAAATTCAATCATCAATTTCACACCAGTTCATACAATATTAACATAAAGCTGTCAGTTTATTCTTATTTTCGTTAAAATAATTGTCTTTCGACATCAAAATGTCAGAGTCTGTGGTCAGAGTAAAGTTGAAATTGTATGTGCATTTCTCCTGCATATTTATTGAATTTTTTGTAATTTAATTTAAACGACTACTACTGTTTTTAAATGTCAAAGATACTTGAACTTGTCAATTTAACTCACTTCTCCTGTTACAATAATTACATAAGCATTTGTTTAATTATAGCGCACTGCATTTTTAAATAGCTTATTTATGCTATTAGAGTATTTATATTTGGAAATAATAAATCTGGAAAAATTATGGATAGTTACACTTTAATTAATAATTTTCACGAAAACTGTTTCAAATCACAACATTTTCTAAAATTTACGATGCTTTTGAAATAATATTTAATTTTCCTTAAAATGTTTGTAAGATAATACAAAGTTGGTATTATTCTCTACAATATTTCTTTAAAAATAGTTGGCCTCCCGCCTCTCTTAGCAGTTGCGTGCTTCGAGGTCGCTACAGTCATACAAATACTTTCTCACGGGGAGTTATAGGAAACCTCTGACATTTTATGTTAATTTTACATCTTGGTCAATACCTCTCCCATTATCTACCTTATGTTTAAATTGTACAACATATCGGTACCTACTTTTTAATTTTATATTAATGTAAAATACTGATTATAATCACTGTTTTTTTTAATTAATCTACCCCTTCGAAGCTCCAAATAATAGTTATTTATGTTTTATAAATCACAGATAAATCTTTTAGGTAAATAAATACATAAAAAATTAAAGTTACCTATGTATTTCAAAAAATGCTTGTTATATTGTGAATTCCAAGATCTCACACGTTAAAAATGTTGTAAAATTCTAATTCAAAAGTCGACATCGAGGTCAAGTGTGTTAACACTATCGTATTATTTAAACACACGATATCCATTTCCTCTAGAAAGTCGAAATCAGACATAAAAATCTCACTTTTTAAAATTTTTAGAGTAGAATTGTGTAACCCTTTATGATAGATTTTTTTATCAACCTTTACCAGTGCCGTCCTTTAGTTGAAAATCTGGCTATTTCTACTATAGAAACTTCAGGTGCTCCTTCAAAACCACTGTTCAATTCGTCATCTAGGACACTGCTTGATTATTGCCATAATACGATACATAATAAATAAAAAGAGAAAAGTGGGTACTAATATAAGTATTGATGAGATATAATAAATTGATTGTAACATAATTAAATGTCAATATTATAAAATCGATTAATTTATATAAACAACTAGACATTTATATTCATCGCACAACCAATAAGGAAATTATGTTGACATAGCACGAATGGTCTGATATAAATCTTCCAATTAATTGTCAGATATGCAATTTTAATCAAAACATGAATAATGATTGATCTTTGAAATTTAATTATATGGACATAGATAATAATCAATAGGTAATTAACAATAGTAAAAACTCCGAATTAAACCAACGTTACAAAATAAAACAAGTTTGACTTTAAGCTAAATAGCCTAACCATGAAGATGACGATGCCGGTTCTAATGTAGCTAGAGAACACCGTATTTGTGATAAAATATCTCGGGAAACAAATATAATATTAATCTTAGTGTGCAAATAAATAAAATGTATAACAAGAAACGTAAATTTCAAAGTATAATTTCAATTTCATTAAAAATATGTAGGTAGCAAATATAATAAGTATTCAAAAACAAAACGTTCATATCGATCACGGAACTTTAATAAATTATACACAACTTCCAATATAAATTATATTATTATAAATTATTATTTTGTGGCGTGCATTTTCATAATAAAACAATGGCCATTGGAAACATAAATGTGTATCTTCGGTTGAATCCGTGACATCTGTCTCCACTTGTCTCTAGTGCGATCGAAGCCAAGAGTTATTTTCATTGCTGTGGCTGGGTATTAAACCTGGCCCGAACATGTCCGCCAACGGTAATGGAATGTGAGCCTAATCGATAAACTCAAAGGGAGGTTTTAATGCATTGCACGGATTGCTCATCCTGTAGTGAGGGCGTAGGTTGGCATTGCATGCGAGCTCCGGAGAAACAATAAATTTTACTCATCGACCAGATATTATCTATAACATGACTTGCTGACGACACTGCTTCTTTAATAAGTGCAATCGGGAATTAACTATTATATTTTCTGAATTCATTTATAATCATGATTGTAAGGGAACTTTGAGCTATTCAATGTCGATTTAACAATGGTCTAACTTTTATTCGGTCATCCATCCACATTTTAGTTCATAATTATAAAATTACACAATCTGTCTGTTCAAAAGTTTTATTCTTCTCAGTCGTGGTGCTCTTAACAGAGCAGTCGTGGTCAATCATGGCGGTCCACATCGCGACGCACCTTGTATTGACTCGCCATGGTTAACTTTCTTGGGAAGAATAGTGCAGTGGATTCCCCTTGCCTTCTGCACCAGACATTTTGAGACTATTTAGGTCTTCAGGCTCGCTGTAGCCTCTTCCAGCCAGTTTCCTAGCTAGGTTAGGTTAGGTTAGGTTAGGTTAGTTAAATACATACCGACATTGCTCGGTCGTCAGAGCCTCGTTTGTTGTCTAGCAGAGGGTACCAAGCGTGCAGGTGAGGATGACATTTGGGGTCGGATAAATCTTATTCCTTTCTCCCCCTTACCCCCCAAAGTTTTATAGCGCCATAAAATTACAAACATTGAAATGTATTTAGTATTGGTTTTGGTTTACCAGAAAAACTTTAATATATAGCTATGAATTTCTCATTGGACATTTTAGTCTTTTTTAAGAAAAATAAAACATAATTCAATGTCTCATTTAAATTATATATTCTAGATGAGTTTCTTAACCATCTGGATCAAATAATAGAAGTCTCGCATTAATATAGCCTTCCGCATCAGTATATTTTATTAGCGTGTTCAACATAATATTTTATCATTCATCCGATTTCTCTGACGATATCAAGATTTAATCAGGTTTCAGCACAAATTATGCTTCGCATTAAACTCTATGCTGGGTCTTCTTCGCTACAATTTATAACATTTTGCTTTCTAAGCTCTACTGTAGATTACATGTTTCCATCTTTATGTTAGACGAGTCAGTTAAGTTATTTGGCTTCATTCAACGTAATTCATAACGTAAAAGTAAGAAACCGTATTAACGGTTCCTAGAGTGGATATAGAAAGATATGGGTTATCTCTATTCATACATTTTTGGAGACAAAGAGAGTTATATTTTAAACAAACCCTAAGTTTAAAAAAGTTAACTACAAAATGAATTTATCTCAATTATTTATAATTATCTTACCAATATTTAACTTTATAGTACTCGCGAGTTTATAAGATTAAATACTTACTGATTTCTAATTATCAATGTCTAATCTAAAGTTTGTAAAATTACTGTAATAATTTACTAAACAATATTGCTTCTGTTGAGTAAAACTAAACACAAATTCAAACTCAACAAGAATCGTTGTGCAATGGCAACTAAATATCTTAAGAGCAAAATTATAGGCGCAGTCCACGCGAAGACTGGTAATAATGGCTCATCTACAGCTACCTGTTCCTTCTACCTTTAATGAATGCCCAACCAAACAGCTTTGTAGCCAGGAATGTTCTAAGACCATTAAATATCTAGGAAGTATCGCATTAGTCCTGGACGGCAAATTTGCCGTGAACTAGAGTTTTAATGCGCGCAAGCTCAACGCCATTAATCGATCTGTCGAAATTATCTACACAGTTCTATGTGGCTGCATAATCATCATTGAATTGTACACTTTCCTTGCAGTCAGTGCCTTCCGCGTAATGTTCATTCATGAATTTAAGTTAATCGTTCTTGCACATTTGTGTAAAAGTTCTAGACCTCTAGGAAATAGGTTGTGTTTCCAAACTGTAAAAACAAACATAGATAATAATATCGTTATCACCACGAAAGCGAAGTGTGACTAAATTTTTAGAACCTGAAATGAGACAACTCACGAATTGAAATCTTGGATGCAGGCATGAGCAATGAGCATATTGAATTAATTTCAATTGCGACTGCAGTACATATAGCTGTCATCTGCATGAAATTGCAAGTCGCATACATTATTGAAATGTCTTCCTGCAATTTGGCATAGCTTAGAATGATTATACAACATATAATCCATGTATGTGACAGATTATTATCTACTTCGCATAAGAAGATGGGTAAAGGAGTGTGTACATGTTGTAAAATCTATAGCTTATTGAACCGGTTTGCATATGACGAGGAAGTTACTCGTAAACTTCTGAGATCTACATTGAAGAGGGTCAAATGTCAAATTCTACACCTAACACACCTATTAATTAGTAATTGTTATCACCACTACCACTATTAATTATATCGTTAACAATGAACTAATGCTTGTTTCTATAAGACAATAGACTTTGTATATATATAACATTATATGGATCTCCGTATATGACAGTTTAGAAAAAATACTTTTGTTTTGAAAAATGTGTTATTTCCGATTAGATTAATTAGGTACAAAGCTAGATTTGTTTACCTGGTATTTAAATGCAGAATGACTATTTAAAATTTCATTAAGCATTTTATATTATTAGTAAGGATAATACTATATCCGCAACATATTCTCTTAATTGTAGTTTAATAGGTTGTGTTTCCAAACTGTAAAAACAAACATAGATAATAATATCGTTATCACCACGAAAGCGAAGTATGACTAAATTTTTAGAACCTGAAATGAGACAACTCACGAATTGAAATCTTGGATGCAGGCATGAGCAATGAGCATATTGAATTAATTTCAATTGCGACTGCAGTACATATAGCTGTCATCTGCATGAAATTGCAAGTCGTATACATTATTGAAATGTCTTCCTGCAATTTGGCATAGCTTAGAATGATTATACAACATATAATCCATGTATGTGACAGATTATTATCTACTTCGCATAAGAAGATGGGTAAAGGAGTGTGTACATGTTGTAAAATCTATAGCTTATTGAACCGGTTTGCATATGACGAGGAAGTTACTCGTAAACTTCTGAGATCTACATTGAAGGGGGTCAAATGTCAAATTCTACACCTAACACACCTATTAATTAGTAATTGTTATCACCACTACCACTATTAATTATATCGTTAACAATGAACTAATGCTTGTTTCTATAAGACAATAGACTTTGTATATATATAACATTATATGGATCTCCGTATATGACAGTTTAGAAAAAATACTTTTGTTTTGAAAAATGTGTTATTTCCGATTAGATTAATTAGGTACAAAGCTAGATTTGTTTACCTGGTATTTAAATGCAGAATGACTATTTAAAATTTCATTAAGCATTTTATATTATTAGTAAGGATAATACTATATCCGCAACATATTCTCTTAATTGTAGTTTTGGCTACGTCATTCGTGATATCTTCGAAGTCGTGTGATTCTATCGCCAGGTTGCGTGTTTATCGCATCTTTGTCTGCCAACTGCAACTATAATGAGCGTCTGTTTATTTCAAATGCACTTTTATTGGCAACTATACGGTAGCGTTTATTCAATGCATGAGTCATTCAAATAACATTATCGTCTAAAATTATTTTTATACTGGCTCCTGTAGCCGCAGGCGCAGATATAATAAGTTTCATACATTTCTTCCTGCCCAGATAATTTAAATTTTTATCAACTTATAACTTCTGTTTTTTGCTACTTTCTATACCTAATCAACTACAGTTATTTGTTAAGAGGTCCACTTTGAGGGTCTGTAGTCTGAATTCCCCCTTGTTTTTATTAAGATCCATATCAGACATTAGTTTTCAAAGTTACGTTCCCTCCCAAGAAGCAGTGGAATCTTTATGTAGTTATTTCTTGCCTGCACTGCCACTGTTTGTGATACCATCGATAGGGCACGCGAAGATATTATCGTAAGCAACGACGAATATTGTCTTAGTGACCTTAGTATTATAAGAGCTTTTTCTCCAAAGTTTCCTTGTACACTATAATAGTCACTATTGATATTATAAAATAAGCTAGGAATATTGAGAGTGTATATATATTATTATGTGCCTTGCGAGTTGCACCCGCGTTAGCCCTATATCCATAATTTGTATGGAGATTCCCAAATTCTCTGTAAATACTAAATACTCCACCAGTGTCACTGTAATTTAGTATATTGTAGTTACTTATTCAATATATCTAAGTGAAATAGTCGTTATTTTTTCAATTGGTTTTATTTAATAAGAAATATGGGTGGTAAAATAAAGGATTATTTTGCCCCTGTTTTCTCTTTCATAATCAATCACAAAGCTCTTAATATTTTTTAAAGAGTTGTTTAACCATTACCCTTCAATTAAACGTCTTGCATTTTTGGTAGCTTATTGAAAATTCAAAATAAAAATTGTTTTATGATTTTTTAACTGGTTATAAAATAAAAAGAGAAAACGGTTTAAGCACCCATATTTCCTAAAATAACAGCTATTTCACTTAAGGCGCCCACTGATTGGATCAATCCCCGGCCGGTCGCTGGCCGGTCCACCGAAATCCACCACAGACTCATCCAATTCTAGTACGCGCGGCCCACCATCAGTTTCAAATCGTTTAAATCTGTGGTTGATTTCGATGACCGGAGCGATCTGTCACACACACACATCCATACCTATTACACATATACCTGATAGTTTGACACTTTGTTTAATCGAATGATATGTGTCTGTTTGAGTGTGTGAATTGTATGCGATCTAGATCGTATGATTTTCATCGCCAATGTGGGGCCTTATTCAATCTCGATCATAAGGCGGCCGGAACGAAAATTTTCGGTGCGATGCCGGACCAGTCTGTGGGCTACTTTAGATATATTCAATATGTAACTATATGCTAAATTACAGTGACACAGGTGGATTATTAACAGAGAAATTGGGAATAGTTTATCCTAGAAAAATTATGGATATAGGCCCCTAATGGTTACTGCTCCGCTCCTTTGGGTCGTAGCGTGATGTTATATAGCCTATAGCCTTCCTCGATAAATGGAATATCCAACACAAAAATAATTTTTCAATTTGAACCAGTAGTTCCTGAGATTAGCGCGTTCAACCAAACAAACAAACAAACTATTCAGCTTTATAATATTAAGTATAGATTTATCAGTCTGTGCTAATACAAACCCCTTTCTCCATATCTTTAAAATTCCACATTTTACTATTTCTTAGGATCATTTACATTTTTAAACACGTAAAAGAGTATTGACGGATTGTGCTCCTAAAATTATGTAGTGTAACTCAGTTACCACGATTTGGATAACATTTTTGTAAACTTAATTGTTTTGTTATGACTAAATTATAAAAACAATAAGGAATATTATAAAACTTTATTCTTTATGAAATCATGTTTATTATGCATGAGCTTAGCTCGTAGTACAATTGTACGTAGTTGCTTGTCCAAGCAATCAATGTGACGAAACACACCTGCCAACGACTAGACTAGGAAACTTCAAGTCAGAAGGGATTAACTTTTACCCATTGAGACAAATTTATGTTAAAATAGCCCTTACATTTTCTATCTAAGGTATATTTTATGGATTCAAAGCTTTAGCACCTGTCTCTTATGGGATCAAGGAACTCTAATCTTAACTTACGACCTGCTCAGTGCAGCCTAAAGTCATTACGGAAGGCACTTTCTGTGAGAACTTACGTCGTTTCGCTTATACTTTACTTAGATCCGACAGATAACTTAAATGCCAATATGGAAGGGACTAGTTTCTGCAGTATTTCGACATTTTAACGACGTGCTCTTATTGAATTATCTTATTAAAATTTTTTGATCTCTTAATCCTCGTGTCAAGATACCCGTAGGTAGTTTTGAAAGGTACAAAGAAATATTTAGCATTGATAACATCTGGGTAATCAATAACGACGCGCTCGAACAATGTAATCTGGAGAAGTGTGTAGAGGCTATTACAATAAAACATTCATCTGCTGCTCACGATTTGCGCACGCGCCAACAAACAATAATCGCCGTTAGCTAAGCAAACCCAGGGGAGGATACGGAAATGTATTGAAAACTTTGTTCCTCATGCGGTTTTATGTTCCCTTACCTTTGATATTTCTACTCGTATGTTCAACTTTGCTCTAAGTTGTTGGCGAAAGTATGATAGGTTTGTAATGCTAAAATATTTTTTCTTTACTTGCCACAAGAATTTAGTTTAGCTACTAGGGTGGCTGATAAAATAAATCGTCTTTATTCAATGTGTACCTAACTACCTAAATATAAAAAAAACCTTTATAATCGCAACTTACTCTATTGTGTTTTAACTTTAATATTTCTATTCGTATGTTCAACTTTGCTCTAAGTTGTTAACGCAAGTATGATAGATTTGTAATATGCTAAAATATTTTTTCTTTGCTTACCACAAGATTTTAGTTTAGGGTAAAATAAATCGCCTTAGTTCAATGTGTACACATGAACCTAAATAAAACTAAATGTACATAAAACCTTTATCAACACAACTTACTCTATTGTGTTTAAAGACACTTGCTATGTGCAGGAGTGTTTAGTTGTAATACAATGACCCAAGTGTAAAGAGAAGGGATGTTGTTGGCGGTGGAAGTGAGGATGCACCATTACATTCACATTCCTTAACAAAATTATGGTTTTCTTCGTCGCCTGTGGTTTTCCGCATTGATCACTAAAGTGCAAAAAGCAATAGTGTGCAACCAATATGAATTGCTTTACTGCATCGCTATACATACATATTTACATTGTGATTCTCTTGAATATTGTTTAGAACTAAGATGAAGTCAATTATTGTTTCGCGTTCGTTTTATTCAATGCTATAACTTTTATATTTATAAAGTTAACAAAATGCTTTTGAAATTGCTTCTAAAACGAACACTGGTGTTTGTCTTCATAACAAGAAATAGTTTTATAGGCATGAAAGTGTATTTATTGCTAATGGTCTTGGAGAGGTGAGCTGGTGAACTTATTATCCTATACCAGTTATCTTTATTTCTCAATTACAATACTCGTAAATATGCCATTATTTTTATTTTTATTCTCAGTAACATCTTGGACATGATCGTCAATTTGCAAAAATATACAGTCTTGCCGCCAAGGTTTATCATAAATATAGTAATAATTTTGTAGGAAGTTGCTTTTCCTTCAGCAATACCTTCTGTCATCCTCGTTATGTATGCAAATACTAAAGGATCATAAATTATGTACTTAACGAGATAATGTATTCATCTCTTATTTAAATACTACCTTATTTTAAACCAAAAATAGCTTTGCCATAAATAAATTTGTTCCCTTATTCTTAGTTTACTTATATAATCAGTGAACAAATATTATTATAGCATGTATAAAATACGATTAGATCGTTAAAGTCAAGCGGAGATATCGATTAATTTATTCAATTCGTGTGTTAATTACAAATGGTAAAGACAGGTCGTTGTTGGGATTGCACTTATAAACATTACTTTGGCAAAGTAAACCAATTAAAATTCCTACAGGGAGAGCTGTTTCACCCCAGGGCGTTCCTTATACTGCACTCTAGGATCTGTCATAAACCACGCCACATCCAACGTCTTTGCTCGCTTGGGGGTTCGCTTGCTTATCCAGTATTCTGATTTACTTACTTTGACTAGCCTTTCGCATGCTAATGCTAGACGTGACATATTAATGCCGCCCGCATCATCACCGCGTCGCAAATTAAGGTCTCGACATTTACGAATGTTAACAAGATGTGCTTTAGTAAGATCACGATTCTGTCTTCCTTTATGAACAATAATGTACTAACGAATTCTGTCGAATCGTAGTTTGTGGTTACCATTTGGAGAAGTGGTCATAAAGTATTATGGTTTGCAGTAGGTAATTATTGTACTCTAGTGAGGTTTTTGCTATCCTAGTTTATTTTTTATCTGAGATCGGTCTAGTATTTATGATTGCACCGCCCACTGGGCTGTGTCGTGTTTTATGTCTTCAGGCTAAGTGGTTACAGTCGCACTTTCCTTATGATTTACATCGAATTACTTTATGATAATGCCAGGTAGTCGTTGCTCCGCTTCATACTTTTCAAGCGAAAGTTGAACTTTATCGAAAACATCAGCTCTCTATGTTTTATAATAATTCTCGTTTATGAATATTATTTAGGTACTATATTTTATGTTTTTGTGAAACCGTAGGAACTTAAAGAAATGAGATTATGAACATTATTTCGATTGTTGTTATATGTAGGTATTCGCATTGATATGGCTTCTAAACGTTTGTTACGTGTATTGTGTTTTATATGCTTAACGAGGCTAACTATAGTGTAGGTAATGATAACATAAGAATTACTATCTATCTATCTATCTATCTATCATCACGCAGAGATCCCAAGAGGGGTAGGCAGAGACAATCGAATGCCATTTGTTACGATCCTGACATATCTCTTTTGCTTCTTTTATATTCATCTTACCTTTCATACATGCTCGGCGATTGTGTGTACTTTTAATATTTCCTTCGATCAACATATTTTTTATATGTTCAATAAAAGTACATCTAGGTCGTTCTCTGCTAGCATTTCCTTTCACTTTAGCCATATAAACCTTTTTAGTCAATCTTTCATCCTTCATTCTTTCAACGTGTCCAAACCAGTGTAAACTACTTTTCTTCATTTTTGTCACAACATCATCTTTTACTCCGCATTCTTCTCTAATGACATCGTTCCGGATGCGGTCAATACGCTTTATATCACACATTCTACGTAAAGACCGCATTTCCACTGCATTTATTTTACTTTCATGCCTCTTATTCCATACCCAAGTCTCGCTTCCATAAGTAAGTGATGGAACTAAAACAGCATTATGTATGTTCATTTTACTTTTAGTTGTAAGTTGTGTATTTCTGCATACATTGTTTAGTCCACCAAATATAAGAATTACTATTGTGTATTTTATAGCACAATTTTGTTTTTTGTTACAATTCTTGAATAAAGTAGGCCAGATATTATAACGGTAGTCAAATTTGTAAAAATAATTACAATGTCCTGTCTAATGAAATAACGGAAAAGAAAAACTTGTTAAGTGAAGTCGTAGATGGATGCTAAATGACATATAGTGCATCCATTTTAAGATTTTTTATTTTATTGTTTTCTTTTCTTCATGATTATCCTTCATGTGACATATTGCTCCTAATATTAAACTAAATAAATCTGACGAGACTTTACGTTTCATTACTTTTTACGTGTACAATTAAAACCTTGGAGTATTTGTAATATTTTTTCAGCATGAGGTTACGAAAATGCCCTCTGCATGTCCTAAATAAACATTAAATAGCAATCTATAATCTTTTTTTATAATATTATAATAATTTTTGTATGTTTGTTACAGTGATATGGCTCGTGAAGGTACAAGATGTTGGCGCGGCTGGGCTGCTCGACTTCTAATGCTGTACCTTCTTCACCTTGTTCGAGCAACACCAGGTAATTTATTGTTTCAATTTCATATTTTGACTGATCAGTCTACTAAATTGACCAGCTATCTTCCATATTGGGTATTGGTCATTATTACCTATTTACCTGTATTATTATTCACCTGTAGTTAAATTTGATCCCATACGTCTAAAGACTTTGACGTTAATTTTTCTTGTCCCGCAATGTAATTTCCTTTCAAAATTATAAGAAGTGTGATGTGTGATGTTGTATTTTGCGTAAGAAATGTAACAATAATATTTGAATAATAATAGATACATATATTTGTAGAAGAGTCGTAATCTTACAATGCAAATGTCTAAATACTCCTTGAAATAAAATAGTAATCCATCAAAAACCATATTAATAAATTTTAAAAATATCTCGAATAATTCCAATCATGCCACCATAAACGAATGTTAATATTCCCACTAAACGCTTAATGGTTTAAGTTGATCCATATTTGGTCCAAATATTTCAAGTATGCTTTCTATTTCTAAGCACATATTGGTTCGATTAACGAATGCGGAAAAATACATTAACTTTACAAGTAGAACATGTGTATCAATTAACAGTTACATATATAGACAAGAAGTTGTTTTATCAAAATGTCCTTAAATGAATTTAAGCGCTCATTGACATACTGTGACATGGATATAAAACGACAGGTGAATGTAAAATAATGTGGTTACAACTGCTATTTTCCTATATATATATGATTTTTTATAGAATCATATTTTCTCAAACATCTTTGGGAAGTGCCTTAGAGACACTGTAAAAATGTCTACATTTATGTTTATTAGGTTTTTTCTTTATTTAAGAATTGTGGTCTTTTCGGTGGAGTAATCGCAGCTCTTCTCTATTCCTAGCTCTCAATTCGACTTCCTTATCATTAACTTTTTCTTTCACTTATTCAAAGTAAACTGCGTCTTGGTCTTGCCGAACCTCTCTAACTTTCAATGACTCCTTCAATAATGTTATTTATACAATTACTTTCCTCTTCTATGTTCCATTGTAGACAGTAAGCATATCTTCTTTCCCACGATAGTCAATACTTGTTATTTTTATTCCAGTTCATTCTCTCCATTCTTCTGCACACCACATCTTATTTTTAATCAGTTACTCATATTGTTTTCTCCAAAGCATGAAAACTATTGATTTCAACTCTTATTTAGTTCAGCGGTCTAATCATTGCAATTTTCATGAGATCTAAAAAACATTGAATCTACTAATGCGGGACTTCAGACAAAAGTTTCATGGAAACAAGTAGGTACTTAGCTACTTTTCAGTGGACTCGTGATTCTCGTGTAGCAGATTACAAAATATATAAAAAAAATGTAAATAATGTAGAATTAATAGATGAAAGAATGTGTGAAGAATACATTTTATTCCTATTATAATTATAATATTCAACTGTGACATTTTAATTTTCTTCAAAATAGGAAAAAACGTTGGCCTTCAATACGCAGATGTCTGAAGCGTTCAAGCAGAAATTAACAAAAAAACCATTTAAAATGTTATAATTGGATATCTATTGCGTGTGAATATTTTTTATTTGCCTACAAAGCTAACTATTACTCGATACAAAACAAACACGCTGCCCATTGGGAAAGCTCGCAGAGTGAACATTGTATAAATCTTAATTAGCAGTGGAAGTCTTAACGAGGCTTTCTATGTGAAATTTCGCACTGTTCGCTTCATTTGCGACCTAGCCAACCATCTGTTTGCTAATGTATGCGTATTGATTACTATAAAAATATATGTGCAATTTTATACATACACTAGCTTTTGTCTGCTGCTTCGTTTAGGCCTTATGTTTAATGCGAAGGTCAATGATATTATTATTGTATGCAACTGCACAATATAGTTACTTAGTTGCAAAGTCTTCCGTCTTCTGGCTGAAGAAGAGCTGTACCTACAGGGTTCTAGGTTTATTTCCCTTCCACCAACTTTTCTAAATTATCGGCATCTCTTAGTGTATTTCGGAAAATACGATAGTGGAGAGCCGTGTTTCAGTAGCCTGTCATTATTAATATTTGTATTGTAAATATTTTCAGGCCCGTGTGAAGTGGAAACTGGACAGTCTAGTATCATCGTGGACATTGAGGAAAGCAGAGGAGATCGTAAGTAAAAGACATTTATTTAAAAATTTTTATAAAACTACATATTCAGGGTAAAATACTCCCATACCTATTTCTCAACTATTGGGACTGTCTGAACGGTCTGCCTTCTTCATTATCTACAGTTATTTGCTTAAGCCACTGTTCTTTGAGGCCAAGGAATTTTTTAGTACATACTATATTGCTTGATCTGAGATTTGAAATTCGTTGGTAGGACGACAGTTTTAGTATAGTAATTCTACTACACTAAAACTGTCGTCAAATAAAACAACATTTAATGTATTGTCTTCATTAATAGGATGCCTATTATCATGGCACTTAAAATTATTAGCACATAATTATTTTGTTATTCACTAGCTTGAATTAAGAGGTTAACCCTATTTTAAGTGCTTCGTAAAAATGTATAATGTTGTAAAAGCAATTTTATTTCTAGTTAATTTAGTACACTATAATATTACTTAACGTGATGGTCTTGTGAACTGATATTTTATCGATCAAGAAACTGAGGCTATTAAGTCCGCTGCGTTAATTGAAGAAATTATTATGATATATTATCGTATCGATATAGAACTCAAGCTAGGGTTGTCACACATTCTTGGCCTTGATCTATACAAATTAATAAAATTGAAGTGTCTGCAATTGTCCCAATTTTTATCCAGAATAGGCTCCGAAACTTTCAAGTATCATAGTAGGTAAACTTAAACTTAGAATCTGTTTTTTGTTTCTTTTCAATATCTTGAAGGGTTCCGTAGATAAAAATGTATAATTATCCATAATAATACTTATATGGTTTCTACGGCCGAAGCAGGGTGGAAAACTAGTAATCTAATAAAATAGTAAATTAGCTTCAGAGAATTCCCAAGATAAAGTTTTTTTTAACGATTATGAGCATAATAGTTTTAATCATTGACATCGGGGATGATTGTGTGTTTTTTTGTAACACGAAAACATTATCTAGGTATAAATAAAGTTAATCAAACAGTATCATCAGCAAAACGAGTAATAATAATAAAATTGTCTTCCGCTGGATAGGTACCCCAAGGCCGGTAACACGGTTGCCATAAAAAAATACACTTTTAGTTCTTCTCATCAGTCGTAATGCTCTTGACAGAGCAGTCGTGGTCAATCATTGCGGTCCAGTGTGCAACGACCATGTATTGGCTCGCCATGGTTAACTTCTTTTTAGAAGAATAGTGCAGTGGTTCCCTTGCCTTCTGCACCAGACATTTTAAGAGGCTTGCTGTAGCCTCTTCCAGCCAGTTGCTTATTTAGGTGTATGGTTAAACCGCCATTGCTCGGTCGCCAGACTTAGTTATCGACATGGAATTTAGAAGCTAAGTTAAAAATAATATTTCAAGAAAAAAACATTGTCTTGTCGACAACCCTAAAAACAATTTTTGATACACTGAAATCGGCTGATTTGCTTCAATAAAGAAAATAATTTTTAATTGCCGTGGGTGAATTACTATGCTTCGCTATTTCTCCATTGTATTGTTATCGATCCCATTGTTGGAGTTATTTGATTTAGCTATTGAATAGGTGTAAATAAAGTGGAACAATAGTCACTAATTTAAAACTTGTTTCTTCGTACAACATACACGTAATATCTAATAGCAAAAAAATAAAATTAGGTTTAGTAGATTTTAAAATAAATCGATTTTAGATGCTCATATTCATGGAGTTTTTATGACCACTTCCCACTAAAACCATTTTGTTTTAATCTATTAATTTTTTTGCTAATTTATTAATTAAAATAAACAAATTTGACGATTTTTGCCAATGTCAAGCGAAAGAGAAAATTCACTATTTTAATCAATAAATTTATAGCGTAGAAAATAATTGGGAAGTAAATATATTATACGAGTCGCCATTATTATATTGGAAGAAAGAAAAATGCAGTTTTTGTCGAAAACAAATAAACAGGTGCAACACTTGTTCTGAAACCAAACTTAATATTATCCGCAAATTAACAAATATTCAGTCAGCTTGAGATATTATTACATGTACCTAACTGCTGCTAAATAAATAGTCTTCACATATTTTAAAACATGTACGAGAGCATTGTAGTTGCAGTAGGTACGTGTTTGACAGTAATTTGCATAATTTGTGTTATTTTACGATTGATGAGGATGTAAAATAGATATTAACAGTAATAGTAATAACCGACGACATGAAAAAAACATACAACATAGAATATAATGTAGAATAAATAACTTCAAATGTATGGGCCCGACTGAAATACAACCACGTGACCTACTAACTAAACTGTCATTCAGTCTGACGAAACCAAGGAGTTTATATACTTAGGTATTGTATACAAACTCCTTGAAGTATAAACTCCTTGTAGAGAACGGAGCGCAATGTAATTTTGTCTTCAATTAGCGTCTTTCGTGAACTCAAAGTTAGCGCCGAAGTTTTTGGTCGATCAGCTAATTTTTTTGAGGTTATGCCCGGTTGTTGTTTTTCGGATTTTTTATTATTTAAGAAATCAAAGTGCATAAATTGAGCTTCTTATACTTTTCATATAATTATTATAATTCGATTATCTGTATATAATATAAGGATTTAGCGTTCCGAGAATACTAGCGTTTGGACGAAGCCGGGGGCGAAAAACTAGTGACATAATAAAATTGCAAAACACAAGAAAATTATAATAAAATCTACGTTGGTTTAAGTTATGGAAATAATAACATTGTCTTTAATTTTTTTTTAATTTCAGAATTGAACCAAACTACAATACCCGAAGTGTTACCAATAGTTGGGGAACCAGATGTAGACATTTTGTTGTCGACGGTATTCCCTAAAGGTCCGACTTTGTTTCAACTTGATGGTAAGCGGTTGCAATTGCTACAACCGCTGGATAGAGATGCTGATAACCTGTCACATATGGTTTTTCAGGTAATTGCAATGTTTTTATATTTTTTTAACCATCAAGACAAATAAATGACTAGCACCGCCTGGTATGTGTGACGACAACTCCAGTCGCTTTAACTTTTCGCTCCAAGTCAATTTGTGAATTTGATGTATATTTTCGAATGTCATTTTTTGGCTCCAATAAATAATAGGTAGGCTCCTAACCTACTAACCGATGTTTTTTCAAAAGAACTTTACAAACATACCTTCACGCCTGTTTCGCAAAGGGGTAGACAAAGACAATGGAACACAATTTCTCTTGATTTTTACATACTTATCTTGTTTACACATCCATCAATTTAATTTAAATAGCTCATAATATATTATGTACAACTTAGTGCGTAAATTAATGACATAATTTATACTTTCAGCTTGTTTGCCAAGTAAAAGCCAGTAAAAAGCGACGCACAATTCCTGTGATAGTACGAGTTTCAGATATAAACGACAATGCGCCTGTCTTCCAAGGGACGCCATACGTAGCCACTATTTCAGAGGTAAGATTTTTTTTTATAACTTTTTATACAAAATATTATTGGAGTGATTTTTTTTATCAGCTTAGTAAAACTTTGAACTTGTGCTTCGAGGTGCACACAAAGCCAACTTGCTTGACAACTTGAACATTTGAGCTCGAACTAGAAGTTGCAAAGTTCGACCGAACTATGCCGCCTAAGCTGGCCTTCAAATTTTTTTTCATACGGAAATTCTTTGGGATATATTTTTATGTCACATAAATAAATGTCGAAGCCGGGGCAGAAAACTAGTGTAATGTAATTAAATGTTTACAGCTAACCCCAGTGGGTACGACCATCTTCAACGACATTCGCGCTGTGGACATAGATGCTGGTGTCAATGGGTTAGCAGAATATTTCATAGTGCCTGGAGATAACAAAACTATAGACGGTAGTTTAGCTGTCGATGGCTATTCCTACTTTTCTATTCCATTACCGCATCAAGGGCAAGTCACAGTGAATAGAAGCTTAGATTATGAAAGAACTCAACAATATTTAGTCACTATTGTGGCGTCTGTGAGTATTCCTATTACTATTTACTCGTAATACAGCGGTGAAGCAGCGAAGGGCAATGGGCTACTCATTAGTTTTAATAGACCTTACATCAAAGTACTTAAACTAGCTTTGTTAGATAGCCTAAATAAAAACGGTTAAGTTGGTAGGAACACAACATATACAAAAAAATATAAGTGGTGGGGTCAAAAACAATTTTTTGAAAGATCGTCTTTCAAATTGAATCACAAATTCTTATTCTACAAAATTTTATGTTCGCCGATGTTATTGTAGGCTATATGTAAGCCAAGACTCGCTATAAATTTTAGTAGTTAAATTTTAATTATGTGGACCCAAGTCTAGCGTTAATTCACAGATTATTCATATTCAATATTATCTACCTTTCTATTCAGTTACGAAATGAATATTAGTTATATTAGCGTTGCATCTCAAAGAAGTCATATATCAAACAGCAAAAAATTAGATTTCTGAATTTAAAATTACGAAACTTTATTACAGGATCGAGCAAGAAATCACAAACAACGCCTATCAAGTACAACAACTCTAACAGTGAACATAAAGGACGATGATGACCAAGATCCATCCTTCATATATAAAGGCTGCACGCTACACGAGGGAGCTTGCTTTAATCCAGAATATAGCAGCTATGTATGTATTTAAATTTAAATATAAAATTTTACTATTAATTCAGTATTTGGATGATAAAAATTTTGATTTAAAATCAAAGACTATAAAGACATAAGCTGAGCACCATACTTCTTACCCCTGTTCTATTTAATATGGACAACTAGCTAAATGCGGACATTTTTACCAGTGTCCTGGCCACGTTGTAATGTATGAGGTTGCAGTTATTTCATGAAGTTTCTGGACCCAGACAGTTGATTTTTCAACGGCAACTTTCTTACAAAACAAACACCCCTTCACGGTCTTTATACCTTGTGGTGTGGCGAGAGACATCGGTAAAAGTGTCCACTTTATTGCCAGTTGTCTATATTGAGCAGAACAGATGGCAAGCCCGTTGCTGCACTTAATGGACCTAGACGTGTCGCTACTTTAATAAACGTAAATATCTGTTATTTTTAGAAGAAATTCGGACGGCGACTTTACGTGCCCTCCGAAGCACGAGGAGTCGATTTTTTTTTTCTTATACTTCCCGTACTTTAATTTTATTATTTTTCCATGAAAATGACAGAATCCAGTTTATATATGAGGAACCTGCAAAAATAGTTCATAGACCTATATAATGAATGGCAAATTAATAACTGACTTATGTTTTTTTTAGGTAAACAGCGGCGTGCTAGCTGGTATTCTCACAATAGAACCAGAGAAGATTCAAGCAGTTGATATGGATACTTTAGATTCCCGAATACGGTATAGCATAGAAAGTGGCGAACCTGATTCCTGGTCTGAATATTTTCTTATAGATCCACAAACAGGAGCTGTGAGACAACTAAAACCTGTGGATACAAGCATAGCTAAGAAATTTATTCTAACTGTAAAGGTTGGTAAACTATATTCTAATTTAATGGAAGGGATATTTGGGTATAGCACAAGAAATAAGCTTGAAAGAATAATGTTGTGGAGAAGAGATCAGTAAAAAAGAAATGGAATATTACCCGTAAGTAATTAAGTGTAGCAACAGGCTTGCCACCTGACAACTGGCAAAAAGTGAACACTGTTACTGCTGTCTCTAGCCACACCGCAAGGTATCATGGCCGTGAAGGTGTGTGTTAATATGACCCATAAACGAGCAGGAAAATTATATAAGGATCGAGGGAAATAACACTCCAGTGAGCCAGTCTATTTGCCTACCTATATAGGATACAGAAATGAAGTATGAATATATCCAATATCCATTGCCCTTATTCTTCATCTATTGAATCTATCAATGATTAGATGATTTATAGAACTAAAATTTTCAATGTCCAAGTATAATCCTATGATTGAGTGAGTTATTTGTGTAGTGCGAAGTGTATTCAACATTATGATTTTTCACTTTTGTAATCAAAGAAATCCTGAACGTTTGTGAAAGTCGAAATTACAGTCTATTGCTACTAAAACAATAAATGTTTTCCAAAGGGTCCCATTCCCCCGACTCTATTTGATACATACTTATTAAGTATTGCATTCTAAAAATATATTTAAGAAACACGCTTTAACCAGTAACGCAAACTTGCACAAACCAAAATAGACCAAACTAGAAGACATTGAAAAGTTCCACTATCCATCTTCCATCCAGGAGTGGTTCCATGATCAGATCAGCTCAGCTCAATGGTTCCAAATTGGTCGTCATCCAAATAACATATACTAATTGCAAAGTTTCAAATCTATACGACAATTATTAGAAGTAGGATAAAATTTACTTCCTAGATTTATTTACATACAAGTGATGCTAATATAAAGCATGTAAAATTTCAGGCAGAAGAAGTGACTGAAGCCCGTCGTTACACAAAAGCAAAGTTAACAATAACAGTCCGACCAGTGGACGCTAGCCCGCCGGTGGTAGAAGCATCTTCTGATGAGGGAGAGGTTGAAGAAAATTCTCCAAAGGGAACCAAGATACTAGATGCTGATGGCACTCCTATCAGATTGTCTGTTTCTGATCCTGATTTGGTAAATATACGTATAGCACACAAACTCTGGTCCTTCGAGAGATACGGGAAAAAACTTTTGTGAATCGGACGATCATAGAACTCACTCATACACTCGCTACTATGTGATAGAGCCATCTTATCATCAGTCATGATTGTCTTACAATACCCACTATGGTCATCATTCATATCTATATTTTTTTACATTTGCAGGGTCCTGGAGATCCAATACCAAGATATAGCTATGAACTGACCACGAACTTCTTTGATATAGACGAAGAAGGATATTTGATTGTGAACGAGGGGAAACTTGACCGAGATCCACCAAATCCTGCAAAGTTTAGATTCCAGGTTTGTATTCGTACCTATTTTTATTGCTTTTGCACACGGCATGGATTTTTGGAAATATCTGCTTACATAAATTTGCTATCAATTCATTGAAGGATTATTTTGGGACAAGTCCCTTTTTGTAATTGGAAAGATCCAGGATATTGTTTTAGCTTTCATCTCGCTAAAAGAAGTATTTGTGCTGGTAGACAAATCGTGAAAATAAATCAACATCATTTCGACGTTGTGGTGTAATTGACTACTATATTATACTATATTATTAAATTTATTATATATTTCAGATTGTTGCAAGAGAAGCAGCGGGTGGAGCTGCGTCCGCACCACTTTCTCTAGCTGTCAAACTGTTAGATCAAAACGACAATGCCCCTGCTATTCCAAAGACTCAACCAATCATTGTACCTGCTAGTTTAGAACCTACCAGAGTTTACAAGGTACTATTTTTGTTTATATCTTTGCGTGTTGCCTTGCGATTCGTACCATGAACATAATATTCGTTTTAAACATCGTTCTAGTGTCACGTGTTTAGTCTGCGTTCCATAGGATATGTATGGGCGTCCTTCCCACTCTAGGGTACATCTCGCGCACTATAACAAATGTTCTGTTGAGGTATTTTGAGCGTAACTTTTATAATAAAAAATATCATTGGTTTATACCCATAAACCTTTTGCATTTGTAAGATACCTACAATATTTTTCCAAATACACTAAAATCTATCTAAATACAGTTGAATTTTGTACCGTTGTAATTGTAACTTTGAGTAATAGTATTTTTCCACAACAGCATTTGACTATCTATCTTCACGCCTTTTATCCCAAGGGGGGTAGGCAGAGGCAATCCAATGCCATTTGCTACGATCCTCTTGTAACCTCTTTCGCTTCTTTTATATTAATTATACCTTTCATACATGCTTGGCAATTTTAATATTGCCAACGATCAATTTTTTTTACATGTTCAATAAAAGTACTACTGCTATATACGACACCAATACGTATAATAAACAGTAAGTTCATTTATTGCATCGAAGTCTTAATTTTAAAGGATTAGGTACAAGTGTATGTAATACAAATGGTCTTTAGAAAAATTGCTTTAAAAGATTTTTAAATTGTAAATTACAATTTTCAGGTGGAAGCAGTTGACGTAGATGAAGGTGAAAACGCTCGTATTACATACGCTATCTACCATGTATCCAATAACGGAGGAAATAAATTTAATATCGACCCAGCTACAGGTGTTATATGTAAGTTGGTTAATTTTCTTTGCGCGTGTGTAAAACCTATTTGGTTTTATACGTAAATTTAAAATTTCTTTCACCAATGGTAATTTTATAACTTCACTGGATTACCATTATAGTAGCTCCGGGGCACCCAGCAGAAGACGAAGTCTTCTTCCTTTGGCCGATTGTATTTGTGAGACTGTACCTAACGAGTGGACAGTTCTGTTGAGGTTAGATGGAAAATCCTCAAAGCCAGTTCTTATCTGTGTTCAAGTGTGGTTTGTGGGATTATGTTTTTAATTAAATAATCCCATTGGTACATGGCCATACCACACATACATTTCTTAAAAACAAAATTCGACAATTACAGCAAGCACAGCAAGATTATCAGCAGGTGAACAATACAGTGTGACGGTCAGAGCGACGGACGCTGGTGGTCTTACCTCCCAAGGTATCATTGAGATATCTGTGGCTCCCGGGCCTAATACAAGACCTCCACAGTTTTCATCACGAGATTATCATGCACATGTGTCCGAAGGAGCTGCTATTAATTCTACTGTTACTACTGTTACTGTAAGTACAATTTTCACCTGTGGAAGCTTTTTAAATTTAAAATTATTTCTCACATTTTAGTACACAAAAGTCGGTACATTTAAAAAAATAATTCTATTGTGGGCTAATTTTATTTAAGGTAATTGCATTTAACTTCTTTTGTGTTCAACCTTATGATTTAACATTGTAATTTTAGGCAAAAGATCCGGAAAATGAGCCTGTTACGTATAACATTGTATCTGGGAATGACCTGCGTCAATTCGCTATCGGTTCTAACACAGGAATCATAACAGTCATACGTCGTTTGGATCGAGAAGTGCTGACAAGATATCAATTGGTAAGATTTTCTCTAATTTTAGATGCCCAGGCTTGGCCCGTATTCTTTTGATATATATCCTTGTTTACTCGAACTCATATTATTTTGGAAAGAAAATAAGTAAAAGAAAGAACAAACCATTTATCATTTATGATCTTTCAAAGTTCATTAAATAGCATTCAACCATTTATGATCCTCTTTTTGGGCCATTATTACATCTGACACACGGAAACTCTCAAAATAATGCATATTTTAGATATATGATGAATAAAAATATCTGAAATTTCGTAAATTTCTTTTTACAGATGGTAAGAGCAGAAGATCCAGGTAAACTCGCGAGTACTGCAACAGTCAATATCAAAGTTACTGATATTAATGATAATAATCCAGAATTTGATCAAGAAAAATATACTTTTAACGTGAAAGAAGGTTCGTAATTGCTCTTTCTACCACATAAATACGAATAAATATTTAAGAGGGCTCCCATACAATAAACGTGATATTTTTGCTCGTTTTCGCTCGATATTGATAACGGCAACAGGTATTAGACGCTTGAAATATTTACTGAATATTTAGTTATATATTCACTTTAAAAATAAATATTTAATGTAAAATAAAATTAATATTTAAGGGGGGAGCCATACAACAAACATTTTTTTTTTTTTGCCGTTTTTATAGATAATGGTACGGAACCATTCGTGCGCGAGTCCAACTCGCACTTGGCCGGTTTTTTTCATAAGTTTGATAATATGCTTTTGATTATTAGCATGTTTATATACAAATATTAAAAGTTTTCTTAGTTGTACTTTACTTGTAATTAAACAGTGCTTATTAACTATATTCTCATCATTATTACAAAATATGAACTTTATTTTCCAGGTTTGAGTGGTGAATTTGTGGGTTATGTACACGCCACAGACGCGGACGAAGGAATCAATGCTCAAATAACTTATAGTCTACCATCTAATTTACCTTTCTCTATGGACAACAATACTGGACAAATAACAACTAATACTCGATTGGATTATGAAGATGTCAAGGTAGTTTCTATATTTCTCATGATAAATCTTTAATTTTATTTTTATTATTTTCTATGGACCAAAGTGAACTACTGGAGTTACTATATTCCTCGTCGCTCCAAAATTATAGCAACCCGTCATTTTCGTAGATTTAAACTGATTTCAAAGCGGTTTTTTTCAAACGCTGGTATTTGCGAGACGTTTCTTAGCTATTTTTGATGCAAATCGGGTATCCCGTTTCCAAAATCTTATGTTGAAATTTTAGCCTCTATTACAACTAGAGATAGAAGCGGTCCAGATGCATGTTTCTTGAAATTTTGTTTCGAGCCGGACACTTTGTTTGTTCATTGGAAAATGGAATTGAAAACCAAGAAACAATAATTACCTTTGTGCGACTTTCGAATAATTACCTATTTAATATTTTTAATTCTTACAGACATACGAATTCGTAGTAACAGCAACAGACAGTGCACCCGATAAACGTTTAGAAACTGCATCTGTGACTGTACTTGTACAAGATGAGCCTGATGAAGCGCCTGTCTTCCCACAATCGTTGTATTCAGTTCACGTACCTGAAAATGCACCTAATTACCCTGTCGTTAAAGTTCAGGTAATAAGTTTCTTCTTGTTCTTTTTTAAAGAAGTTTACAGCGTAATTGGTAGATCGTTGGACATGAAACCAGAGGGAACCGGGTTCAAATAGACTTAATAGACTTCTCGTGGCACGTAAAGCTCGTATTTCTTCATCTAGGTCCATTAAGTGCGGCAACATGTTTGCCACCCGTTTTGTTTACTACTGACAACTGGCACATAGTGGACACTGTTACTGGTGTCACTGGTATTATACAAGGTATAAAAGATGTGAAGCTTAGATTTTTTGTATTGTGTTGATAGGGAATTCTGGCGCCCAATCTAATACCTCGATTATTTTTCAAATCATGTAATATGATCGGTAGAGACAAAACATTGAATAACTTTTGTTGTAACCTTAAATGTGATCAATAATAAAAAATTGTAAGAAATAACTAAGTTTGGGCGCCAAATATTGTTTCTAATATAAGAAACTTAAAAAGGTCGGTACTTACATACTTTGATCCCAATCATTCCTAAAGTCTTAAATAAAAGATGTGAAGCTTAGATTTTTTGTATTGTGTTGATAGGGAATTCTGGCGCCCAATCTAATACCTCGATTATTTTTCAAATCATGTAATATGATCGGTAGAGACAAAACATTGAATAACTTTTGTTGTAACCTTAAATGTGATCAATAATAAAAAATTGTAAGAAATAACTAAGTTTGGGCGCCAAATATTGTTTCTAATATAAGAAATTTAAAAAGGTCGGTACTTACATACTTTGATCCCAATCATTCCTAAAGTCTTAAACTCAATTAAAGCATTGCGCTTAAAACCTAAGGACCCAAGTTCAATCCTCACTCGGGTCAAAATATGTCTGTGCTTCAAATACAGCGACGAGATTGCGACAGATTGAAACTTCCTAAATGTGGACATTTTTACTAGTACGATATGATGTTTTAAATTTTTTTATGATTACAGGCTGAAGATCCAGATACAGTGTCAGAAATAACATACGTGATTCTACGTGGCGATACAGAACTATTCAGTATAGATCGGAAACTTGGTCTTGTTAGAACCGTGAAAGCTTTAGATAGAGAAACGTCAGCTCGATATGAACTAGTCATTGGAACTGAAGAAAATAATGGCGAGAAACATGACGCTTTTACTACTGTTGAAGTTCTGGTTGAGGTAAGAAAGTGAATACTAGTATAAAATAAAGTCCCTAAAGAAACCTCTGTCTCTATGACTGCTCAAATCTTGAGAACTACTAAACGGATGTGGATGCAGATTTCACTGTTAAGATATCTATTTTTAAAAATTAATGCTTTTTCACTAATAAGTAGGAGCTGAGCAATAACGTTATTATCAATTCGGAAAAAACTTTGGTGCTCTCATAAAACATCTGACTTTAATCTTTTAGATATATCTATCTATCACGCCTTTTATCCCAATTAATAGTATGCCATTTGCTACAATCCTCACATGCCTCTTTTGCTTCTTTTATTCCTTTCATACATGCTCGGCGTTTGAGTCTACCTACTTTTAACATTGACTTCAGTCAATATTTTTTTAGGTCGCATTTCCTTACTCTTCTGTCATATAAATCTTTTTAGTCAATAATTAATTGTTCATTATTTCAACGTGTCCAAACAAAATAATGTAGAAAGTAATTGTGTGGAATTTAGTATTTTATAACCTTTAAAATTCGAAATTTTCCTAGGATAAAAAGTAGCAAAAATCTATTTGTTTCTGTTTTGATGCGAAAGGATAAACAAACACACATTCGCGTTTATAACATTAGTACAGATTTTATTGTTTTACATTTCCAGGACAAAAACGACAATGCACCAATATTTACTTCAGTTATAAGGCCGGTCACAATGGATGACACATCCACTATTGGGACTTTAGTACAGAATGTCATTGCAATTGACTCTGATGCTACTGTACCTAATAATAGAGTTCGATATCGCTTGGTGGGACGAGGGAAAGCTTCTAAGTATTTCCACGTGGAGCCGGATACTGGTGCTGTGAGGATACGAGACGATTTAAGGAAGGAAACGGATAGTGAATATACGGTATTAAACTTACATATTTGTAATCCAATTTTTATGAAAACTATGGGACCAATACAAAATAAAACTCTATCGATCCAAATCGGTTCATAATTGATGGAGATATGCGTGAACGAAGTGCTTTTAATTTCTTTACACGATATTTTGTCTGTCTATTCCAATATCTGTCCAGAATGGGCTCCAAAAGTCCAAGAAGACAAGTCATAAAAAATATATTTTTTTACAGGTTGACATCCAAGCTTACGACCAAGGAGAACCTCAAATGTCCTCAGTTCAGAGTATTACCGTATATGTTAGTCATTCTGCTACTGTTCCGCCAGATGTAAGTAACTGCATTGTATATTTTATTAATTAGCATTCTTGCCTACTCTCACTTATTTTATCTAATCTTGTAAAATGAAGTTTATATAAAAAAACCGAAATATATTGACTAATGACTCATTTTATATACATACGTCTCTAATATTAAAAAAGGTGTTTTTCAAAGTTAATTAAAGTAAGTATAGGTTGTTCATTAATGTATAGGTTACTCAACAAAGTAATACTTTGAAAATTCTTTGTACTCGACCAAGGAAGTTGCAATTAAATTTTTAATGCTGGCTCGCTAGCGCGCAATTACTGCTGTTTTTACCCAATTATTCAACTTGAGTTCCACATTTGCAATATTCAAAATTTGAATAATTATTGCATGAGTTTAGATAAAGTAGTGTATGAAACACTTGTTTGATACTATTAAGCACCTCGCATGCGCTCGGGTTTTAAATTCAAACTTGTGTTTTATTACCCTCTATTTATGCACGCTGACAGCACAGACTACCAACCTGGCGTTTGGGTATCGCCATCCATCTTTGATTGATTATCGTATGTAGTCTTAGCCAATTCTGTTTTTTACACGAATAATTTTTTTTTTTATTTTATTAAAGGTCGGGCTTGGTTTCGCTGACACAGTATATACGGAGCATATAGCTGAGAATGCTAGGAATGGTACTTTGGTCAGAGTGCTACCACTACTGAACAAACGAGCTCATTCACCGGACACACCTCTAAAATGTATATTAAACGAATATTCAGTGAAAGGTAAATTATGTTATGTGCACATTAGTAATATAATCACGGGATGTAGGTTCTTGATACGAACGAAGAAGTTTGGTGACTCGTTCCTGTGGTCGCACTATTAAAAAGTAGAACGAACTTCCAACATCAGTCTTTCCTGCTTCCTATTCATGGACCAACCACCTTCGTGGTGTCCTTATCTAGGTATACAATATAAATTAAATTGAAGTACCTACCAATCATAATGTTATTCACACGATTTCGAAGAATACACACAACTGTTTTTAAGATTTAGTCTGTCTGTATATGCATCTGTCCCAATGTTTGTCTAGAATAGGCTCTGAAACGGCTGGATGAATTTTATTATGAATACACAACCAGCGATCATATTAGAAATACTTATATTCCACTTTTTCTTGACAACGAGATTTCGATCTGCAGTGAAATAAAACCCCCTTTATTTTTACAGGTGTATTTTACGTAAAACTAAACGAAGAGAGAGACTGCGCGATCTACCTCAACACTAGTTCCTTAGACTACGAATCAATCAACGAGTACTCTTTAGAAATCCAACTAGAATCTATTAAGGGCCTGATCAATCCTGAAAATAGCCGAGCCCTAGTCAAGATACATGTTACCGATGTGAATGATAATATTCCCTTGTTCGTGTTTTCGGAACAGTCGGTGATAAATGCAGCTAAGGATAAATATTATGCGATCGTTACCAAAGATATGTTACTTGGCACTAATGTGTTGCAAGTTAAGGTGATTATTTTTATTTCTTACCAAAATAACAAATAAATACCCCATAACTATAAATCCAAAATAAACGTTCCGTGTCAGTTTTTAATTTGAACTTTAATTTTTCATTAAAAGTTCGGTGATCTTTACGTACCAATTTTTTTGCTAAGGTTTTCGTTTTTCATATTACCGCACATACATAGAAATTGTATGCCTCACTAAGTTAAAAGCAAATGAAATGGATACTAGAACAGAATTAGCCACTCGTTAGGTATAGCCTCACAAATACCATCGGCTAAAAGAGGGAGACTGCAGGTCTTCCGCTGGGTACCCTGGGACCGTAACACGGTTGGTGTGAAGAAAGAAAAAAAAGAAAAAAGGAGACTTAAATTATAATTTCTGATTTCAGGCCAAAGACAGAGATAGCGGAAGTTTTGGGAAAGTAGAGTACCAAAAGAATTCTTGGACCAAGGCAGCGGAAGAATACTTCAGTTTGGATCACGATACTGGCATCATAAGTAATATTAAGACATTTGAAAACGTTCCTGAAAATATTCTGCCATTTAAATTTAGTGTAACCGCCAGAGATAATCCTAATGCTGCTGACAACTATAATATAGCTAGAGCTGCTGTTGTGGTAAGTTGGTATAACTGTTTTAATTAATTGAAGATTAATCAATAGATTTTTTATATGGTCAATAAAAGTACACCTAGGAACAGTATACACAATCGCCGAGCATGTATAAAAGATATGATTAATATAAAAGAAGCGATAGATGTTTGCCAGGATCATAGCAAATGGAATTTGATTATTTTTCCTACCCCACTTAGGATGAAAGGAGTGATTATAAATAGATAGAAATAATTAATTAATTCATTAATAAAACACACCTGGTTCACACAACATGTGAATTAAGTCTTCCGCATGGCACCAGGGTACTAGAAGATTCGAGGTTTGATTTATTTTTTGTTTTCACAGATAAATTTGCTTCAAAAAGACAACCAGCTTGTGGTAGAAGTGGCTGACATGAATGCTGATTCCATACGAAGAAATGCACGAAGTTTGCTCACAGTTCTTGAAGAAAAGACAGGACTGGTTGCCGGTATAGAAAAACTCACAGCTCGGCATTATTTAGGAGAGAACGGAACCCTGGAAAGAGATAATAAGGGGACAGACATGTGGCTATATCTAGTCGATCCAAATACTGGTGCTATACTGGCAAGGGAGTCGGCATTTGTGAAAAAGTATGTGCAATACTTATTCTATTTTAATGAAATAAGTTCCTAATATTCCTCAAAAAAGATGACAATTGTAGCATTTTCCTAAATCCAAGATTGGACCTCTACGTAAGTTGTCGATTCTAAAATAATAAAATATATATTTTTCACAGGGCCCTTGCCAGCGGCGTACGCGCAGTTGTTTCTAGCAAACTTCAAGCACCAGTGAGCGAAGTTCGGGCACCATTGTCACCCGTTGCACCTCGCAGGCAACACATAGCGACGGCACCTTTAGCGTCGGCCTTGCCAGCTGCCTTGTTGGCCTTGGCAGCATTGGTTCTAGTTGCGGCTACGGCTGCCACTATTTATATCTGTGCTTCGTGGAACAGGTCGGTTTATAATAATATATAAGGCTATATCTAACGAGTGGCCAATTCTGTTGAGGTATATTTAGATGGAATAGTGTGGTTGGTTTGTCAAATATTTACATAGATCATGAACTGGCCTAGACTACACAAAATGGTACTCGGGCGAAGAGGGCATGTCTTATAATTTCAACAGTATTGGCCACACGTTCTCAAAAATAACACCGGATAAAATATACCATTTTGAATTTTACATACCTACATCTTCACACCACTCTTCTATAGGCGTGACCAGAATTTATCTCAAAATGTGTACATGATTATTTTGCCTTATAGCTTCAAAAACCATCTTACAAGTCCCAGCAAAAAACCATTGATCATTAAAAACTATTTAAAAATATTACTTTATTTCTAGATACAAGAAACACAAGGAGCAATCTATGCAGCAATATGGTACATTAAGTATGAGTATAGCACCGCCGCCACGACCTCCTTCTGGGTATGAGTCTAGTGAAGACGAGCCCGCACCTAGATACGAAACTCAGGTAAGCAATTTGGGGATGGTTGAAAAGAAATACGCCTATTTATTTTTGATTAGAATTTTGTATTTACAATACATTATTTGTAATTAGGTCTTTATCATTATAATGTCTGGTATGGTGTCACTTCAGTCTCGTGGCGGTCGGGTATTCTATGTTGACACCTTCGTTTCAACAATGGGCAATTTTAACAGAGGAGAAAAAACATTATATACCTTTGTTTGTTTGCTTGTTTTCTGTTTACACCTTATAATATTAGGTAGGTATTATGTTATAATCTAGCGTCAAAATCAAAATTATCCACACAACCTGTGCATTGTCCCAAGAAAAACTTTAAAAATATTACTTTATACAATTTATCGTATCTACATTTTTGTTTTTTTTTTACGTTTCAGGTTTTGAACATGGCAGTCGATGATGCTGATTTACAACTGGACTTCAGTCCTAATAACCACGCGTTCAATATTCATAGTGTGCAATATTTATCCAAAGATAATGGTAAATTACCTCTTTTTGTTGTTCTTTAACTACCTACTTCTCTTCTTAGTCGTGGTGCTCTTGACAGAGAAGTCGTGGTTAATCATGGCGGTCCACAGCGCGACGCACCTTGTCATGTATTGACTCGCCAAGGTTAACTTTCTTGGGAAGAATAGTGCAGTGGTTTCCCCTTGTGTTCTGCATCAGGCATTTTAAGACTATTTAGGTCTTCTGGCTCGCTGTTGCCTCTTCCAGCCAGTTTCCTAGCTAAGTGTATTGCCCCTGCCACACACTCATAGAGTGGCATGGGAAGTAGCGAGGCAAGGAGGAAGAGACGTAGTGTGGCCACGTTACTCGTCATACTCGGCATGCTCCTCGTCATGACCACTGCTCCCTGTTTTGTCGGTTTTTGTGCGCGAATCAAAGGATTGAGTGCGGAGCGTCGCGATAAATTGCGAGAGTAGAGCAGTGTGTGGGCAGAGAGGGAACATCGCGGCAGCACGAGGAGCAGAGCGAGGAGCATAGTGTGGCAGGGCTATATGGTTATACCACCATTGCTCGGTCGCTTTCATCACCACAGCGCACCCTTTAATGTTTTGTACAATTTGGCTGTAGAAAAACTAGTTTCTTATTCAAACTAAACGAAGTATTTCAGTGCCCTTAAAAAAAAATATAAAGTGAAAACTTATATGATTTTCTAATTTCAATATGTATGTATTAAATACTAACTGTAAATATTACACTTATTATAATACATAATAATAAAACATAATTCAAGAAACGATGCACTATTTGTTAGACTGTAAAGCTACCTGATGACGACTTAAGGACCCTTGGCTCTCAGTCATCTTGTATCTGTCAAAAATATGGTAAATCTAAGTTAATCCTGGAAACGTGAGTTTATTTATACAAAATCTCCTCACCCCAAAAGGATTGTTATTATTTGAAATTGGATTCAGCCACGAGCAGTGCCTACAAGATGACCTTGACCACCGCCCCTTAAGCCGAATATACCAGATTCAGCGTCACCGACCGAACCGAGCGTGACGGTTCAGTAGGTATCGTTTACTGTTCAGAAATATCGCGCGTAAATAACTTTTCACACCAAAACCTTTTTTTATTATTATAGGTGAACGCAGTCCAACTCTCTCCGAGACAGCAACGACAGCCAGAGCTTCAAGTGTCAATGAGAATGGGACACTAAACAACGCACATAACATTAACCTATATGATACCCATATGAATAATTCTACCATAGCTAGAAATACTCAAACTTTAAATCGACGGATGCACAATTCGCACCCGTTAAATAATGCAATTGGTACATTGCCGAGAGCTAATAATAATATAAGTGGTGGTTTATTAGCAACCACTTTGGGAAGGAAAATTAATGGTACCAATAACCATAAGAAGAAAGGAGCACAGCCTATTATGGCGTATGATGACATACCAGGACTGCAAAGGTAAATCGTTATTTGTAGTTATTTATACAATACTTAGGTAACTCCCAAAAGTCATACTATCCTAATATTATAAACTAGCGACCCCGCCCCCGGTTTCACACGGGTGCAAATTGAAAAATTACGTAAATACGCTTATAACTAATTATCTATTAGAGATAGATATATGCTAACGCTGACTTCTTGTAGATCATTTTATTCTACACAATTATTTCTACATCATTTAGTTATATCTCTAAAGCATTTGATAGCATATGTCATCAAAGCTCGCTGGGATTTACTTTTGCCTCGACTTGATTCACTTATACTGTTAATCCTCGGCTCCTAAACATGATAGGTTCATGGTTTATACTCGTATTTGAATCAACGTATTTAATAGTGAAAGCCGCATCAAATCCGTTCAGTAGTTTCTGCGTGAAAAGGTCATAGACAGACAGACTCGGCGGAAGACTTTGTTTTATAACTTTATTATGTGCGATGAGAAAATGTGTAAATGATGATAAAAATTGGTTATTATTTTGAGTTGAAACGTGATTTTTGTGTAGATACAGATAGTTGGATGGTCGGATAAAGATATTTTTTACCGAAAACATGAAGGGGCTTGATATAATATGTTGATATTTAGGATGCAATAAAGCCTAAATATACTTACTACCAATAAAAGTTTCTTTTTCCAAGCATAAACTTATTACAGCTATGGTATTACATAATTTTCTTTGTAATTTTTTTATTGCACTAATACTTCGGTATTTTTATTCTCATAGTTTTTATTCAACTAGTGAACTACTCGCCAATAGATGGCATTTCTTTGAACAGTTCCGAGCGAATCTCGGTCGACCTTGCACTATTTGTAAATCGAATCGGCCTGAAAAATACGATATATGAGTACGGAAAAGAAATTTGGTAATCGTATCAGTAAACTGGTGGTATGTGGCCAACCTAATATATATGAATATTACTTTATTTTTTCAGAGCCACTGCCAACGACAATGTCACATTTGGTAAACGTAACTTCACGGGCTACCCTTACGACCAATCACCGGTGGAAACTACAACAGAGCTTTAGCGATTTTTTGTGAATTTTTAGTGTAACGTTGCTATCGATACCTGTTTAGTCTTGATTGAAGTTTTCGTTATGAACTTCTAAGATTCACTATAAAAATTTCCGTCCATATAAAGTTTCTATCTCAATAAAAAAATAGGTTGTTATACATTTTTTAATTAATTGTATATTTTAATAAGGACTATGGCAATATACACTTAATATTATATGAAAAAATATTGTTTGCTCATAAAACTGTAATATTTGTAAAATACCTTACGTTTAAGCAAATAAATATAAGTATTTTCATACATATATTTATTGGAGATGTTCACACATTGTGTTCAACGAATTGAGTCAATGAAATAATATCAATTTGACTGAATTTATATTGAAATAAATATACATTTTAGATGTAATGTGAATAACGAATTTTTAGTATTATTTTTTATATTTGTACTTTTAGCAATGGCTAGTCTCATGATGAACATAATAATGAAAATATTCAAATTTATATTTGAACAATATAACAATTTGTGAATAAAGTGTGCATAATATTTTTTATTTTATAATAATGTAAATATTTGAGGCATTACTCATTGTATATTTTTTAAGTAAGCGTACTTTTAGTTTCGATGGCGTACGATGTGCCATTAATATTTTTTATGATATTATATTTGAATATATTTATTATAATATCACTTTTTTATACTATATCAAAAAAGAAATATTGACGTCCAAAATGAAACTAAATATATATAAAATTAGACTCTGTCAATACGTATATTATAATTTAGAACAAATTATTAATTTCTTAATTTATTTTTAAGTCTTTTGTGATAATAATAATTATTACCTTCCTACATTTATTTTCGGTTTGCAAGTTCAAGTTTAAAAAAAAATATTTAGATCTTTTCCACACATTCTTTTATAGGTAAGTTGTTGACCAAGTCACATCAGTTTTTATGTAAAACATCGATTATATACTTAAACTTTTATAAGGCTGTTCTTTATCTTTGTTATTATTATTATATTTTTTATGAAAATAATAATAATTTTCATAATTTCCTCATTTATATGCAATTTAATACTAATGTTGTGCCAGTCGCATGTTCTGTTTATGAAATACATATCTATGTAAGTAGGTATATAGCAATGTTAACATCCATTTTAATAATCTGTGCCAAAATTAAACAATTTTGTGAGAAATTAAAGTTATCTTGCGAAACACTATCTTCTCTATAATGTAAATGTGTCTTACAACCATTTTGTTAATGATACCCACTGAACAAAATGATGTTAATATAATTTTATTAAAATAAATTAATTTAAATCTCAATTTGATTTTTACTTCGGGGGGAAACGCTGACAATTAACGCAAACATGTGGATGGTCTTCGCATCTTGCTGAGCGGCAACGAAGACCGTGGAAGTGGCGGCGAAGGCTGCTTGAGGCTAAATAAACTCCTATTTCAAGAAATTGCCTGAGGTCAATTTAATTTTACAAAGACAAAAATAATACCTGTCGTACAGGTACCGCGACGGTTCTTGAGCGCTCGACGAAAAAGTGGGGGAATGTTTGCGCATAATAATTCGAGTTCAATATAACTTGTATATTTATTATAATTGATTTATTGGTGTTTGTTTTTACGATTGCTTTTTACTGCAGACCCAAAAATTGTGTTCTGCGCATCTAACGGCCACCGCTCAAGAACCGTCCCGGTACCTATACATAATTATTTTTTCCTGTTTTCTCGTGGTCCCACTAAATTTTCTCAATAATGGGACCACGAGAGAGACTTATTTCTCGTAGTCTCATTGCTTTCTACAGGTAATAATAACATTTTCAAATGTAGCGTAAAAATAGCCATTTGCTTCATGATTTTGTTATAATATACATTCATGAGAACTGGAGGAAAGGTTGTCGCCCCTCAGTATAAGGAGTACTCTATGTCCCCGCTATACAACACCATAAAATATCTTCTAAAAGTCATATTCTCCTGGTACTTTTTGTTAAATTCACTTCATGGCTTTGCTTTTTACTTGACCACTGTAATACTTATGTTCTCCTAGTACCTTTTATAAAATTCAGTTAAATACTACCCGCGGGCGGCTTTCTTACTTGACCACTGTAGTATTCATATTCTCCTAGTACTTTTATGTTAAATTCTAAATTACCCTCAGAATTATGCGGCTTTGTTACTTCTATGTTCTCCTAGTACTTTTTGTGAACATTTTCAAATTACCTTCAATTCTTTTTGAATACGTTTAACACTTTTTACTTGACTGCTGTAATACTCATATTTTCCTGGTACTTTTTGTGAAAGTCAGTTCCTGCCCTTTAAAAATTTCATATACCTTCAACACTATTTAACCGATTTCAAAAAAGGAGGAGGAGGTTCTCAATTCGTCGGAATCTTTTATATTATTTTTATGTATGTTCCCCGATTACTTGAAGACGCCTGGACCGTTTTGGATTTTTTTTGTTTGAATGGGTATACTGTCCAGGTGGTACCATAGTCATCAAGTCAGGGTCAGATGATGGAATCCTGGAGAAATCGAGAACTCTTCAAATTTTATAGGCACAATTAAAGCGATTTTGGCATTTTTTTTCTAGTGCCTTGTGCGTTTGCTTTCGGAAAGCACACTTTTAGTGCATAATGTTTGAAGTCGGTACACTTTTTTTTAGAAGGCAAATTATTTCTAATTGTAGTTGTTGGGAAGGTTTTGTTTAGAGGCCCGGCAACACACATTTAATTTTCCGGTTAGAAAAACGAATGGCCTAGCGCAGCCATAATTTTTTTCTAATCGGATTTTTTATTATGAACGCCTGGAATTATTTTCTTACGTTCGGAAATGCGTGTATTTTAAAATGTGTGTCTGGGAAAAGGCCCTGGCAAAGGCCTGGTTTAATCCCTACAACAACTGAACCGATTTCAAAAAAATATTTCACTACTATATACATAAAGTAGAGGCTGCTAATTTTCTCCAAAGAGAGAATAGTATAATATTTATAATAAAACCAAATTTGAATAGAAACATTATATTTATTCCAAAATTGTTTAAGAATAATGTATAAAATAAAATAATAATGCCAAACTTTTTTAAATTAAGTAAATAAATAAAATCGAAAATTTAAATAGGTTTCTTTATATATTTCTCCTTCTTCGGTTATTAATTATTTATTTACTGTCGCAGACGCATACGAAAAAGCATACGCTCCTCCTCCTGTAACCGAAATAGTATAGTATAGTATAGTAAATACAATTCATAATATTGTATACATAATAATAACAGACGGGTGCTAACCACAACACTTTAGATTAAACACTCTAAAGGGGTCCTATACTGGGAATTTGTATGGAGATATTACTATTCCCAATTTCTCTGTAAATACTCCACCTGTGTCACAGTAAATTAGCATATAGTTACTTATTCAATTAAATATATCTAAGTGAAATAGTCGTTATTTTTTCAATTGGTTTTATTTAATAGGAAAAAAGATATATTCTGCCCCCTTTCATAATCTATCACAAAACTCAAAATTTTTTTTAAAGCGCTCTTGTACCATTATTCTTCAATTATATATATATCGCTTTTTTGTAGCTTATTGAAAATTAAAAAAAAAAAATTATGATTTTTTAATTTGGCTAAAATAATAAAATAATTATTATTTTAAATTTTCAATAAGCTATTAAAAAATTCGACATATATAATTGAAGGGTAAAGGTATAACAGCGCTTTTAAAAAAAATTAGAGATTTGTGATAAATTATGAAAGAGAAAGCAGGGGCAAAGTTAAACTACCCATTGAAAAAATAAGAGCTATTTCACTTAGACATATTCAATAAGTAACTATATGCTAAATTACAGTGACACAGGTGGATTATTTACAGAGAAATTGGGAATAGTTTATCCCAGAAAAAATCCCAATATAGGACCCTTAAGTCTCCATGCAAGCCTTACAAAGGACCGGGCATTTTGTTCGTGAACTTGTGAGTTACATAATTTTTTTTTGATATATCAAGTTTTATAGTGAAAATTTCAGTTAATAAGAATCATATATATATATATATGCGGTTTATGAAATAAGCCATAGCTTGATAGGCAGAATTTGGCCACTTTTTCATAGGTCGCAGAGTTCAATTGACTTAAAATTATATGAAATCTAATTTATTTTTAAAATAAAATTACTAAAATTTCGAGACTCAAAAGTAAGTAGGTATATTACATATTATACGTCTGTGTACGTAAAAAAAATTAGTGTATGACGATTTTATAATATGGAATTTATAATACGGGTGTAGATAAGGAGACTTGAGTATGGAATAAGAAGCATGAAAGTAAGACAAATGCAGTGGAAATGCGGTCTTCACGTAGAATGTGTGATATAAAACGTATTGACCGCATCCGGAACGATGTCATTAGAGAATAGAGCTGGTCGTTTCGGAAGCCCTTTATGCCAGAAGGAAAATCAGCTTTTAAAAAAAAACATGTTTCGGCGATTCAACTGTACGTACGTCTCATTCACGTGCAGACGCGCTTTAAGCATGACAGTGAGAGACTACAATATAAACGAAGTCGGAGATTGGTTCCGAATTCGTTTTTTTCTAAATTATATATTTTCCAAATTCTATAATATACCTAATCTTAATTTTGTAAATCATCAATTTTACAAATTCCGAATTTTCCAAATGCTTTATTTTCTTAATTATGGATTGTGCTAACTCTGAATTTTCCCCTAACGGTATGAAATACAGCATGCTTTGGGGTTCCGTGTTATCATATTTAGAACCGCGACATCTTTCGTTTCGACTCGAAGGCCAAACTGACGAATCCATACAGGGCCAGCCAGGGAAGGAATGTACGGCCCGAGTGTGTCCAACAGCATAATGCCCGACCCAGCAGTTTGCTCGGCAATCTAGTGTTGGACATTCTCGGGCCGTGCATTCCTTTTTCATCACCGATGACAGTAGTTTCTATGCAAACAATAAATGGCTAAAATTATTGTTCCAAGTTTCCTCATTCTGGTCAAAATACCAAACCATAAAAATTCTACCAAAAATATTTCCAAAGCCGTTTTGAAAAAGAATCTCGTTTGCTGTTCTTTTAAAATGGACCATAACGGGTTTTTTGAATGAATTAATATAGAATGACGCCTTAGGAATAAAAAACCGTTTCTTTTAGCACTGCTTTTCGAAGCAGTTTGTCGATTTATAAAACGGGTTACGTTCCGTTTCACGTAAAATACGAAACGACCCAGCTCTAGAGAAGCGAAAGAGATATGTCAGGATCGTAACAAATGGCATTCGATTGTGTCTGCCTACCGCTATTGGGATGAAAGGCGTGATGATAGATAAAGTAAATAACAAAATTATTGTGTACCTCCTCCATTTGGTATTTCGTCGCAAGCTGAAAGATAAATAAATGGTAATGGTTATAATTTGTTTAAAACAACAACTTATATATGATTTTGGAGAGTGTAAAATTATTTTATATTTCTTCAAGATTCATCCAATACGATCATTGACACTGACATTGATAACAGGCGACATAGAAGTTACATTACCTATTAAAATACATATTAAACATACTTGTTACAAAATATTTCGCTAATAAAATTAAATCAAAGCACTTCTGTCTGCCTGAGCGCGATTTTCTCCGTAATTAAATATATATTATATATATATAGGTTTTTTTTCGATTATTACCATGTAATTGTAAACTGACTGAGTACTGTAGGTAGTTAAATTTTTTAATATAATATATTATTATTATTAGGTTGATTTAACTACCTACAGTACTCACTTACTCAGTCAGTTTACAATTACATGGTAATAATCGAAAAAAAAACCTATTGCGTTCCAATATTATTTAAAATACATGTTCCTCATTTAGAAGATGTCCCTGTTCTTAACTTTCTTGACATGTCTTTTAGACAATTAGCCATGCTAACTTTTTGAACAGGAACGAAGATCTCGAAACCGTTTCGAGATATAAGCTTTCAGTACAATTTCTATTTATCAGATTTTAAATTAAGTCTAGGTTTATTTAGTTATTTTTAATGTTTAGATATAACGTGAACACGGCCTTTATACTTTGCGGTGTGGCCAGAGCCACCAGTAACAGTGTCCACTTTTTGCAAATTGTCCATATTGAATAGAACAGGTGGCAAGCCTGTTGCTGCATTTCTGGACCCAGATGTGTCACTTTTTAACAGAAGTAAATATCTGTTATTGTTAGAAGTGCGGACGCCAGCTTTAACCCGGGTCTTCCCGGTCTTAAGACAACGCTCTACCAATTATTATTAGGCTATAGACTCCCTAACTCTTAAAAAAAACAACCCTAAACTTAACTTTGATAACTTGTACCAATGGGTTTTTTAATTAAAAACTTATGTACATAATCCGACAAACAACACTTAGAGGCTTTTTCATCTAAATAATATCTCAACAGAACTGGCCACTCGTTAGGTATAGCCTCACAAATACCATCGGCTAAACGAGGGAGACTTGGTCTTCCGCTGGGTACCCTAGAACCGTAACACGGTTTCGGGAGCTGTAAGACAACCCGTGAAGAGAGAAAAAAAACGTTGATAAAGTAATGATACTGACAGTACGCGTCAATACATACGTTTGAGTTTCAGCAGCACCAGTTGTTTTTTGTGGAACTGTATGTGTAATCAGAACTTGAGCATGATATTTGTATTTAAGATCTTATGTGATTTTTTTTTACTTACGACAGTCTTCCTCCCGTATACATATTCTGTCTATTTTGTTATTTAACTTGTATCCCTTCTTGCATTCACATCCTGGTCGGTATGGGGGGCAAGGAGCTGTTTTACACAACACTGTTGGATCACCTGGTTTTTGACAATAGTCGCTGTCGCAAATGGAAAAACAATCAGTTGGTACTTCGTTCTTTCCACATTCTGGTACTGAAATTAAAATGTAAATAAGTAATTTACAAATTATAGAAGTATACAATTTTCCTTTTTGGTTCATGAACCAACTGAAAGTTTTAATTAAGTTTTGGTTAAGCAAGCAATACATTATTGATTATACCAAAAATTGTAGGTATGCATGCCGCTTTCTTTTATTCCAGTGTTATGAGCACTAAAGTTTGACAACATGACACATTGTTTCAAATAAATATTTGTTTATCTTGAATTCGAATGATGAACCGTGCGGTCTTCAAAGTGTGGATGCACGCCTTGTCATGACGGAGGCCGGAGGGACTTAATAACCCCTGGTGGATTTAGCCTGGGGTACTAGATTAGCCGGGGTACCCGAGGTGAAACCGCTCCGTATGGGATATCCATCAGAGTCCTTTGCGGATGCGGCTGCGGTGGATCCGGTAACGCTTGCCAAGCACCGGAGTGAGTGGGGTTTTAATTAGTAGGGGTCCAACCCATGTATGCTTTGAGTACTCATTCATATATTAGACAAACTAGAAAGAGCTAAAATAAAAAACTTGATAGGTACGTACTTATAAAAATTCATACCATAAACTGTACTTACCATATACTTTTTCACAACATCCTGTTTTTTTGTTAAGTTCATAGCCCTTATCGCATACGCAGCACTCCACTTTAGGACAATGTTTTCCTGGCTTGCAGTCTTTTGGTGGGCAGTCCTCGACATGAGCATGTTCACCACACTCTAAAAATCATAAAATAAAAATAGGTTAATTGTGCGGGCTATGTGTTAAAGAAGTTGCATTATATATTTTACTAACTTTCTGTCCCCGGCTTCGCCCATGGACATTTTCGAATAAAATGAAATTTTAAATAAAAATCTAGAACGCGATTGCAGCGCGACTTACCGGGTCAAATTGTGAATTTAAACCATCCAGAGACTCACTCAAACACAAACAAAATAATTCATCAAAATCGGTCCAGCCGTTTAGGAGGAGTTCAGTGACATACACACGTATAAAATAATACACAGATGTTACATCGAGATGGGTCAGTATGGGGACCTCCGAAACTATAAGATTTTAATTTTATTAATAATCTTTGAACATTTGACTGACTTTTATGCCATACAAAAACAGACGTCAGCCAATCAAGAATTGTAAAAAAATTATTAGAAATAGCTAGTTCCAGTTAATGGATTCTTAGATTTATTTTTAACCCACTTCGAAAAAAAGAAAGAGAATGTTCTCAAATCGGTAGGTGTAGGGGTAGTGCAGGCAAGCCAACGTTTGGGTAGGACAACGTCTGCCGGGTCCGCTAGTATTTTATAAGGATATAATAATTTCTCGACATTATCTCACAGACATATTATTATGACGAAAATCAGTTCAGTAGTTTTCAGAAATTCAGTAATTTGCCTCATTTACGGCTGAGAATTATATATCAGAGAAAATCCTTAGCAACGGTTGCTATTGACACGAAGATCAATTCAATTTAATTTTCGACATCGACGGTGGTCTAGCGGTTAAGCATTATGGTTCAAATCCCATCCACAGCGGTTTTTTTCCATATTTTTTTTATTTGCGTTTTAACAAATGTCTCTCAGGGTAACAATATCACATAAAAGGGATAAATAAACTTTTTAAGAAAACGTGTGCACTGAAAAGTAAGAAATAATTAATATTTCGTTGTAGAATTTAAATACGGCTGGCGCGATCAAAGGCTCTCTTAAATTAGTTTCACTTGTATACATATAGGTATAAAAATAGGAAGGCGATTTTAATCAAACTTTTAGCAGTTTTATTACACCATAAATACTATCGTGACTTGAAAAATTGAATAGTATACGAGTAGGTATATCACGGACAAACTGACAAAATCCTATCTTTGATTCATTGCTTTGATTACACAAATTAAACAAAACATTACAGTTTAAAAAAATCTATGAATGCCGTTATATATATCTATAAAATCGACGACATGGCTCCTTGAACACATTTTGCTATCTCTTATAATTTCGGAGGTCCCCATACTGACCCATCTCGATGTTACAATCTGTATATATAATGAATATACATTGTGTTCGTTATACATTCATTTTTTTAAATTACACCTTTAATAAGAAACGTAATTTTTGTGTTGCGAAATTTTAAACTAAGCAACATTGTGTACGACGATTGAAACAGACTTATATCCAGATTATTTACATTTTGAGATAAATTTGTTGGGCTTACAATACAAACATGAAAGAAATAATTACTATAAAAGTATATTACAATCAAGAAGTGATAAATTTTCGGTACAATGCCGCACCAATAATTACTTACTTACTTAGGATCTAATATTGTTTAGACAAATAATTGATTTATAAAAGAGTTTGGATGTTAATGCTGTAGAATGAAAATTATTGTTTATTTATTAAAACTGAAGAAATTCTGGACTTGCTTCGTAAATAACTGTAAAAATAAAATAAGTGACACTCTGCGCCAGCAACTGCCCACAGCATTGTGCCAGAAGCATTGGACTGACTTGAAGCAATGCTACTGGGCACAGAAAAAAGACTAGTCAACTGGACCCAGTTGCGAGTAGGAATTGACAGCGCTGGACTGGGTTGATAATCAGTCACAAGCTCTTTAGCAAGTCAGTTCAGTGCTAACTCGCAGCCTACTGCCATCCTCCGAAAGTAGGAACTCTGGCTGAAACTTTATCGCTCGATACTTGACCAGAAACAATAAAACCAATATAATACTTGACACATGGTAATTTTTTTTCTTCACGGGTTGCCTTACAGCTCCCGAAACCGTGTTACAGTTCCAGGGTACCCAGCGGAAGACCAAGTCTCCCCCGTTTAGCCGATGGCATTTGTGAGGCTATACCTAACGAGTGGCTAGTTCTGTTGAGGTATATTTAGATGTGAAAGCCTCTAAGTGTGTTTTGTCGGATTATGGTAAAATTAAATTATTTAAATGTCAACAATTATTTTCCGGGCTATAATCGGTGAAATATAAATAATGTATATACAACAGAACAACCGACAATTCAGGAGTTTATATTTTAATTTGGTTTCGATACTTACTCAATACACATTTACATAGCTTATCGTCCCATTCATAGCCTTTGCAGCATTCACAACCTGGTTTACAATCTTTGTCATCACAGTCTGAACAATCGTTATAGCATTCATTTGGGCCACACTTGTCTGAAATATGAGCATCTGAGTTTAGATAAAAGAGAAATAGTTTTTGTCTCTGTATGTAGGAGGTCATGCCGTCCGGCTAAGGCCTGTTTATTGTATAGACAAAACATTAGACAAAAATATATTCCTCCTACCCTGGACATAAAGTCAAGACCTAAAATAAAGAAACTTGATAGGTACTTATAAAAATTCATACGATAAATTGTACTTACGATGTACTTTTTCACAACATCCTGTTTTTTTGTTAAGTTCATAGCCCTTATCGCATACGCAGCACTCCACTTTAGGACAATGTTTTCCTGGCTTGCAGTCTTTTGGTGGACAGTCCTCGACATGAGCATGTTTACCACATTCTAAAAATCATAAAATAAAAATAGATTAATTGTGCGGGCTATGTGTTAAAGAAGTTGCATTATATATTTTACTAACTTTCTGTCCCCGGCTTCTCGCCTATGGACATTTTCGAATAAAATGAAATTTTAAATAAAAACCTAGAACGCGATAGCAGCGCCACCTATCGGGTCTAATTGTGAATCTAAACCATCCAGAGACCCACTCAAACACAAACAAAATAATTCATCAAAATCAGTCCAGCCGTTTAGGAGGAGTTCAGTGACATACACACGTACAAAAGAATTATTCAGGTGTAACATCGAGATTGGTCAGTATGGGGACCTCTGAAACTATAAGAGATTGAAAAATATGTTCTAATGAACCATGTCGCCAATTTTAGAGATACATACAACTTTTTTTAAATTACAGCTTTAATAAGAAACGTAATTTTTGTCACGCGAAATTTTAAAACTAAGCAACCGATTTAGATATTATGTACGACGATTGATAGAGACTTAGACGCAGATTATCTACATTTTGAGATAAATTCATTGGGCTTACAATACAAACATGAAAGAATTAATTATTATATTATGTATATTACAATCAAGAAGTCATGAATTTTCGGTGCGATGCCGGACCAATGTGTGGCCTACTTAAGATCTGATTCATTTTTAGACAAATAATTAATTTATAAAAAGTTTGGATGTTAATGCTGTAGAATGAAAATAATTGTCTATAATTAAAAATGAAAAAATTCTGGACTTGCTTGGCAAATAACTGTAAAAATAAAATAAGTGACACCCTACAAACTAACAGCGCCAGCAACTGCGTTGTCAGAAGCATTGGACTGACTTGAAGGAATGCTACTGGGCACAGATAATAAACTAGTCAACTGAACTCAGTTGCGAGGAGGAATTGACTGCGCTGGACTGGGTTGATATCAGTCACAAGCTCATTAGCAAGTCAGTCCAGTGCTAACTCGCAGCCTACTGCCATCCACCGAGAGTAGGAACTCTGGCTGGAACTCTATCAATCGATACTTGACCAAAAACAATAAAACCAATATAATACTTGATATCTGGTAAAATTAAATTATTTAAATGTACAACAGAAAAACCGACAATTCAGGTGTTAATATTTTAATTTTGTTTCGATACTTACTCAATACACATTTACATAGCTTATCGTCCCATTCATAGCCCTTGTCGCATACGCAGCACTCCACTTTAGGACAATGTTTTCCTGGCTTGCAGTCTTTTGGTGGACAGTCCTCGACATGAGCATGTTTACCACATTCTAAAAATCATAAAATAAAAATAGGTTAATTGTGCGGGCTATGTGTTAAAGAAGTTGCATTATATATTTTACTAACTTTCTGTCCCCGGCTTCTCGCCTATGGACATTTTCGAATAAAATGAAATTTTAAATAAAAACCTAGAACGCGATAGCAGCGCCACCTATCGGGTCTAATTGTGAATCTAAACCATCCAGAGACCCACTCAAACACAAACAAAATAATTCATCAAAATCAGTCCAGCCGTTTAGGAGGAGTTCAGTGACATACACACGTACAAAAGAATTATTCAGGTGTAACATCGAGATTGGTCAGTATGGGGACCTCTGAAACTATAAGAGATTGAAAAATATGTTCTAATGAACCATGTCGCCAATTTTAGAGATACATACAACTTTTTTTAAATTACAGCTTTAATAAGAAACGTAATTTTTGTCACGCGAAATTTTAAAACTAAGCAACCGATTTAGATATTATGTACGACGATTGATAGAGACTTAGACGCAGATTATCTACATTTTGAGATAAATTCATTGGGCTTACAATACAAACATGAAAGAATTAATTATTATATTATGTATATTACAATCAAGAAGTCATGAATTTTCGGTGCGATGCCGGACCAATGTGTGGCCTACTTAAGATCTGATTCATTTTTAGACAAATAATTAATTTATAAAAAGTTTGGATGTTAATGCTGTAGAATGAAAATAATTGTCTATAATTAAAAATGAAAAAATTCTGGACTTGCTTGGCAAATAACTGTAAAAATAAAATAAGTGACACCCTACAAACTAACAGCGCCAGCAACTGCGTTGTCAGAAGCATTGGACTGACTTGAAGGAATGCTACTGGGCACAGATAATAAACTAGTCAACTGAACTCAGTTGCGAGGAGGAATTGACAGCGCTGGACTGGGTTGATATCAGTCACAAGCTCATTAGCAAGTCAGTCCAGTGCTAACTCGCAGCCTACTGCCATCCACCGAGAGTAGGAACTCTGGCTGGAACTTTATCGCTCGATACTTGACTAAAACAATAAAACCAATATAATATTTGATATCTGGTAAAATTATATTATTTAAATACCAACAATTATTTTCTAGGCGACAATCAGTGAAATATAAATAATGTATATACAACAGAAAAACCGACAATTCAGGTGTTTATATTTTAATTTGGTTTCGATACTTACTCAATACACATTTACATAGCTTATCGTCCCATTCATAGCCTTCGCAGCATTCACAACCTGGTTCACAATCTTTGTCATCACAGTCTGAACAATCGTTATAACATTCATTTGCTCCACACTTGTCTGAAAAATTTGCATCTGAGTTTAGATAAAAGAGAAATAGTTTTTGTCTCTGTATGTAGGAGATCATGGTACGAGGGTCATACCGTCCGATCTTTTATCGTCCGACCGGCTAAGGGCTATTAATTGTATAGACAAAACATTAGAAAATAATATATTCCTCCTACCCTGGACATAAAGTCAAGAGCCAAAATAAAAAAAAACTTGATAAGTACTTATAAAAATTCATACGATAATTGTACTTACCATGTACTTTAACACAAGTTCCATTTTTATTAAGTTCATAGCCCTTATCGCATACGCAGCACTCCACTTTAGGACAATGTTTTCCTGTCTTGCAGTGTTTTGGTGGACAGTCCTCGACATGAGCATGTTTACCACATTCTAAAAATCATAAAATAAAAATAGGTTAATTGTGCGGGCTATGTGTTAAAGAAATTGCATTATATATTTTACTAACTTTCTGTCCCCGGCTTCTCGCCTATGGACATTTTCGAATAAAATTAAATTTTAAATAAAAACCTAGAACGCGATTGCAGCGCCACCTACCTAGTCCAATTGTGAATCTAAGCCATCCAGAGACCCACTCAAACACAAACAAAATAATTCATCAGAATCGGTCCAGCCGTTTAGGAGGAGTTCAGTGACATACACACGGACAAAAGAATTATACAGGTGTAACATCGAGATTGGTCAGTATGGGGACCTCCGAAACTATAAGAGATTAAAAAATATGTTCTAAGGAACCATGTCGTCGATTTTTTGCTTTTCTAAAATTTTTATTTTTACACTGTTAAATTAATTTTTAAATATTGGGTTTTTAGAAAAAGTCTATAACGGCTTAATAATATCAGTGTCTATGCGTATTCTGTATAAAAAAAAGAAACGACATGAGCTACGTGCGTTCGTTTGTTTCATTCATTATTGTTTATTTTTGAGTTTATTGATTTAAAATTAAAATTTTATTCACTTTCATAAACGAAGATGGGTAGAGAAGCACGTAAATTAGGTCCCCTTGTATCCTGTTTTGTTCCTACATCTACAACTAATCATTTTTATTGCCAGGTACCTTTTGAGGCAGAGATTATAGTAGCTTTGAGCCGTAATCCTTACACTGTGTAGTTTTTTTTAAAATATCTCCTAAACTACTGAATAAAAAAAAATAAAAATAGAAGATCTCCAAACGGATTTTTAATTTTGGTACCTATCGAAAAATTAAATGTTGTGAATTATTATATAATAATATGTATATTAAAATCAAGAAGTCATGAGTTTTCGGTGCGATGCCAGACCAATGTGTGGCCTACTTAAGATCTGATTCATTTTTAGACAAATAATTGATTTATAAAAAAGTTTGGATGTTAATGCTGTAGAATGAAAATAATTGTCTATAATTAAAAATTAAAAATTCTGGACTTGCTTGGCAAATAACTGTAAAAATAAAATAAGTGACACCCTACAAACTAACAGCGCCAGCAACTGCGTTGTCAGAAGCATTGGATTGACTTGAAGGAATGCTACTGGGCACAGATAATAAACTAGTCAACTGAACTCAGTTGCGAGGAGGAATTGAGTGCGCTGGACTGGGTTGATATCAGTCACAAGCTCATTAGCAAGTCAGTCCAGTGCTAACTCGCAGCCTACTGCCATCCACCGAGAGTAGGAACTCTGGCTGGAACTTTATCAATCGATACTTGACCAAAAACAATAAAACCAATATAATACTTGATATCTGGTAAAATTAAATTATTTAAATGTACAACAGAAAAACCGACAATTCAGGTGTTAATATTTTAATTTTGTTTCGATACTTACTCAATACACATTTACATAGCTTATCGTCCCATTCATAGCCCTTGTCGCATACGCAGCACTCCACTTTAGGACAATGTTTTCCTGGCTTGCAGTCTTTTGGTGGACAGTCCTCGACATGAGCATGTTTACCACATTCTAAAAATCATAAAATAAAAATAGGTTAATTGTGCGGGCTATGTGTTAAAGAAGTTGCATTATATATTTTACTAACTTTCTGTCCCCGGCTTCTCGCCCATGGACATTTTCGAATAAAATGAAATTTTAAATAAAAACCTAGAACGCGATTGCAGCGCCACCTACCGGGTCCAATTGTGAATCTAAGCCATCCAGAGACCCACTCAAATACAAACAAAATAATTCATCCAGTCGTTTAGGAGGAGTACAGTGACATACACACGGACAAAAGAATTATACAGGTGTAACATCGAGATTGGTCAGTATGGGGACCTCCGAAACTATAAGAGATTAAAAAATATGTTCTAAGGAACCATGTCGTCGATTTTAGAGATAAGATTTCATAGATTAAAAAAACTCCTATACTACCCGCAAGGGTTTGAAAACAAAAAGTTACGTTGTTTTTATTGCGTTATTGATTGTGTAGGTATGAAACCATATGTATTTAATATTATTTTATGAATATTGTGTATTTAGTATCTACTATTTCATTTATTTTAGTAAATGTTCGAAATGACAGATATTCTTTTGATTGCAGTAATAAATAAAATAACAATAAATATTGAATAAATTTTAATGTTAAAGGCATTTTTATAAACTACTAAGCATATAACAAAATTGGTTAAAAAATTCTCACCATTATTTTTCTTTTTAATTTTTTTTAAACAATTGCAGTTTGGTCTGGGAAACTAAGAAGTTCACATTCTATTTTCAAACTTCTTACAACCTAGACAATCAATATCGTAATAAAAAAATAAAGATTCCGACGAATTGTAAACCTCCTCCTTATGTTTAAATGACCAGGTATGATGACCGAGTAGTGTACGAGTTTAAAAAAAAACTATGTATGCAATTTTTCTTATCTATAAAATCGACGACATGGTTCCTTGAACATATTTAGCTATCTCTTATAATATCAGAGGTTCCCATACTGACCCATCTCGATGTTACAATCTGTATATATAAAGAATATACTATTGTGTTCGTTATACATCCAATTTAAAAAAAAATTACACTTTTCATAAGAAACGTAATTTATTTCGCGCGAAATTTAAAAACTAAGCAACCGATTTAGACATTGTGTACGACGGTTGAAAGAGACTTAGACCCAGATTATCCTAATTTTAAGACAAATTCATTGGGCTTACAATACAAACATGAAATTATTAAGTATATAATAATTTGTATATTACAATCAAGAAGTCATGAGTTTCCGGTGCGATGCCGGACCAATGTGTGGCCTACTTAAGATCTGATTCATTTTTAGACAAATGATTGATTTATAAAAAAGTTAAGATGTTAATGCTGTAGAACGAAAATAATTGTCTATAGTTAAAACTGAAACAATTCTGGACTAGCTTGGCAAATAACTGTAAAAATAAAATAAGTGACACCCTACAAACTAACAGCGCCGGCAACTGCCCACTGCCGTGTAATAGAAGCATTGGACTGACTTGAAGGAATGCTACTAATAATAATAAACTAGTCAACTGAACTCAGTTGCGAGGAGGAATTGACAGCGCTGGACTGGGTTGATATCAGTCACAAGCTCATTAGCAAGTCAGTCCAGTGCTAACTCGCAGCCTACTGCCATCCACCGAGAGTAGGAACTCTGGCTGGAACTTTATCGCTCGATACTTGACCAAAAACAATAAAACCAATATAATACTTGATATCTGGTAAAATTATATTATTTAAATGTCAACAATTATTTTCTAGGCGATAATCAGTGAAATATAAATAAAGTGTTTATATTTTAATTTTGTTTCGATACTTACTCAATACACATTTACATAGCTTATCGTCCCATTCATAGCCTTCGCAGCATTCACAACCTGGTTCACAATCTTCTCCTTCATCACAGTCTGAACAATCCTCATAGTATTCATTTGGGCCACACTTGTCTGAAATATAAGCATTTTAGTTTAGATAAAAGAGAAATAGTTTTTATCTCTGTACGTAGACAATAAATATCTCAGTTACAAAGAGAAAGATATAGTGTCACTTAGAGATAAAGCAAGACAAAAAGACCGGTTTTCGCAACGCAAGTTTTTGTCCTGCTTTGTCACTACGAGAAACTATATATTTCTCTTTCTATTTCTAACTAAGATTTATTCTACACTATCATGCTCGCACGGCTGTACATAAGGATAAAACATTAATTGTAATTTTTTTTTATCAAAATAATTTTGAATAGATTCCCATCTATTATAAATCCCTATTATAGAAAATTACGGACTCAAAATGTACCTACAACTTGCAACGTATCCAGAAACACTGGTAATTATGTCTACATTTAGCTAGTTTCTTTTAATTTATTTGTTAGTTTTACATTACGTAAAATTTTATTAAAAAAATTGTAGAAAAGTAAAAATTTTCCCGCCTTCCACACACTAGACCCAAAATAATTTGTATAGGAGGTCCCAAATGCAATGTGGTGGACCTAAGAAGGGCCCAATAATATTGCAACTATTTATTGTATAAACAAAACATTAGAAAAAAAAAATTCCTACTACCCTGGACATAAAGTCAAGAGGGCCCCATAATATTTGCAAGTATTGAATGGAAACCATTTTCTTCTACGCCTAAAAAACTGTCGGGCTCGAACAAACTGACTTCAAATATAATACAGGTACATGAATTAGGTAATAAAAAAGCGAGTGAATAAATTCAATATGTAAATGTAAGTACCCATAATAAGTATTATGTTTAACTCCCGACGCAAAAAGAGGGGCGTTATAAGTTTAACGCGTGTATGTTTGTCTGTGGCATCATAGCTTCTAAACGGATGAACCGATTTTGATTGAATAAAATCTGTTCAGCCGTTTGAAGATCATCAGATCTTTTCTAGTCGTTGAATGGATGTGAGCAACTTACTGGTCTGATCGATTCGAAATTTAGTATTCTGTAGTATGAACATAATGATATTACAATAATGCTGCTGCATCATCTGGAAGTAGCCAGATAACCAACTTCACTAACTCGGGGGCTTTTAATTTTTTTCAATTTAATTACCGTTTTATTATATATTTTTTATATTAAGAAATCTTCTTACCAGGCTTTGGAGGTGGAGTACAGGCCACAAAGTTAACAAATGTAACTACAAATAAGAATAATATGATCTTCATAATTGTGGTGGTGTATTGTAGCGTATGCTTCGATAACATCAAGTTAGCAAATTGTAAAAACAGTGGGTCTTTTATACTCATCCTCTAATTATGTAACTGAATGGCAACCTTTATTATTACAATAATCCACTTACATATAAACAAAAGGTGTTGTTGCAGTTTTATGTTTCTAAAAGAAACATCTGTTCACACAAATCTACAGAAAACAAAATTGTTTATTAACCTTTGTAATATATTTGATGGTTAAACAAACAGCATCATTATGTATATTCAGATGCAATATTGCAAAAGTGCATTGTTATAAAATTTTAATTGATCTACAGGTGCGTCAGAAGTCCATGGGTAAATGCACATGTTCAGAGGCTGGTTTAAATTACTATTTTCTTGTATTAATTTGTTTCTATTACTACACGCACATAAAATATTTACTACCGTCTACCCTCATCTAATAATGGCATTAAATTATTTTGTCTGCAACTGATTGACAGTTTAAACCTGTACATCGCAAGCTCAATGGTTAACTTAAATTATGAGCTTTGTTCGAGCCTTACTTCTGACACGTTGAAAATAGGTTTTATTTCTTCACGGGTTGCCTTACGGCTCCCGAAACCTTGTTACGGTCTCAGGGTACCCAGCGGAAGACCAAGTCACCATATTTTAGCCGATGATATTTGAGAGGCTTATACCTAACCTAAGTGGCCAGTTCTGTTTAGGTTCATTTAGATGGAAAAAGTGTGGTTTGGTTATTTTTTTATTGCCATTTGACTACAATATATGATTTCTTTTATCTTCACGGGTTGCTTTACAGCTCCCGAAACCGTGTTACGGTCCCACTGTACCCAGCGGAGGACCAAGTCTCCCTCCTACAATATAGGATAGACGGCGATTATTTTTAAAATGCAGGCGAATATAAAATATACTAGATCCAAACCCGGCTTCGCTCGGGGTGTACTTTACGTTTTATTTTTTATTTTTTGACAAACCAAAACAACAAACTTTTCGTAGTAGGTGTGCTAATCTATGGTATATGGTCTATGTTTTTTTATAGCAATTTTAATTTTATACTGTTTTAGGTAATTATATGAATTAGATAATTAATTATATAAAACGACCTGACTTTGGAGTTGTCCTGAGTTCATGGCTCAAACAAACGTTACCCAATGCCCACTTAAACCACATGACTAAATCAAACGTTACTGTCACATTGAAAATTGTTTCTGACAGCATTAATGAATAAATGAGATTATACGAATTTTGCGGATATATGTTCCTAACCCAGAATGGACAACATTTCATTTTTTTAATCACCCATTTTTATTACTTTATTTAAAAATATATTAAAAAATAAGATACACGTATTTTTATAATTTATTTTTTTTGAGTTTTTATATTTTAATTTAAATATAATTTAATTTTGATTTTTTATAAATTCTGAGGACTTATAAACTAAAAACCTTAGCTGGTACTAATAATACGAAATATAAACTGCCAAGAAAGTGACAGATAGTGGGCAGTCAAGCCACAAAGTATACGTTATAGAAATGCAAAGAGTAACTGTAGAAATGTCCCGTGTTCCGAATAGGTGTTGCCGTAGCCGGAACTCAAATCGCCTACAACATTATTCATAATGTATAGCAATACTAGCTTTTGTCCGCGGTTTCACTCGTAAATATATTTCCTGTGATAGCCCATTCGAAACTAGCAAAACTTCCAAAAAAAATTATAAAAAAGAAGTATTTTTATAATTATATTTAAATTAAATATTTAAATTTTAAATTTTAATTTAGCTACAAATGGAATAAAAATGGGTAAAATTAACACCTGAGTTCAATAACTAACAACTCAGCCAACAGACATTAGTATTTTTAAATTAGAGGGTTAGCACAGATTAGGGCACCTATTAATCCTTATTTTTCAATATTTCAGTATTTTTAAAATAACTCGAAAATTGAAGGATATATAAAATAAAAAAAATAAAAAATAAGCTTTCTAGCATGTAATCTCCAAACGGTTTTCGAATTTTGGTACCTTACGAAAATGAAATGTTGTCCATTGATTAAATTTTTTTTCTTAACAATTTGGTATGCATTTGAATCAAGTCTACCGTACCCCTAAACGAAATTATTAATCTATACTAATATTATAAAGAGGAAAGATTTGTATTTTTGTATCTTTGTATGTTTGTATGTTTGTTACGAATAAACTTAAAAACTACTGGACGGATTTTGATCATTCTTTCACCATTGGAATGCTACATTATCCCTGAGTAACATAGGCTATATACCATCACGGCATGACGACGGGAACGGGGTGGGCAGAGGTGAACATGACAAAAGCAATGTATGAAGTGTATGTTTGCCAACATTCTGAAATAGTCATCTACGAAGTCGTGGGAAACAGCTAGTCTAAAAAGATATATAATTAAATTTCTTTATGTATATTTAATCTAGGGTGTCATGGCGAATATTGTTGTGCTCCACATAGATCGTAAGCAAATATGTAATGCAACCTATATGAGACTGATATGTTATGATATGGTATTTGCCCGAGTGTAAAGAAGTGTGCCAAGATCGTGGCAAGTGAATATCAATGGTATCTGCCTACCCGAAGGAAAATAAGGCTTAGGTATGTATGTATGTTTAATATTACAACTGTTTCTGTTCTTACATATAAATATGATCCTAAAGATGCCAGATGTTATTGCAGTTTAGAGCGCCACTTTTGACATTGTCTGGGTATTATCATGTTTTCACAAATTGTATTTTGCTATAACAATCATTTTAATATTTACCTTTAAAATAAACTTTCAAATGGATATTTAGCATAATATTTTCTTATTTCATTATTTTTTTAAAAATAAGTTTTGTATTTTCTTTACAATTCTATTCAGGTCAGGTAGATTGGGTAAACAAAAAATGTTGACTATTAGTTAATAATATTCCCATGCCTTCACAATTTGTATAAAAAAGTGGTAATTAAATTTGATCAACTACTTAACTGCTGTCATTATTTTTTTCCTTCATTGATTGATTAATGTTAAAATAAATCAAAATTTAATTATTTTTTTAAATAAAAGTACGAACCATTCACCAGAAGTCACCGGCTATAGATATTAGTGCTACCCGTGCGAATCCGGGGCGAGCCGCTAGTTTACTTATACAATTCGGTATGTTAAGTAAAAACTAAGGTATCAAATATATTATATTATATACAGTAAACTCCCGATTATCCGCGGGATTGACTGGCGTGGATACCGCGGATAATCGAATTTCGCGGATAAGCCGCAAAATTGCCGATTAAGGTGGTTCGTTTTCCATACAAAAATGTAATTAAGATAAACTAATTAACTAAACAGTAAAAAGGTCTAAATTATGTGCTTACTTAACTATTTTCGGCTTTTACTTTGCGCGAAATCAATAAAAAGCAACAAAAACAAACACTAAAACTATGAACAAAGAGGATTTATTTACTTTTTAGAATCATCCGCACCGCGGATAATCCGCAAAGCGGATAAACCACCCACGGATAATCGAGAGTTTACTGTATCCCTATATCCCTTATTATTAATATAAATGCGAATGTAAGTTTGTTTGTTACGCTTTCACGCAAAAACTACTTAACCGATCATTATGAAATTTTGCACATATATTCTTGGAGGTATTAGAAGTAACATAGGATACTTTTTATTAAAAAAAAATATTTTTTACGAAAGTTAAAAAAATTGTTTGTCAAAAAATCTCGAAATCTAGCTACTTTAAGGGTATATTTTATTTTGTTCGTAAATATCCACGGGCGAAGCCGGGGGCGATATGCTAGTATATATATTATATATATATATTAATATAAATGCGAATGTAAGTTTGTTTGTTACGCTTTCACGCAAAAACTACTTAACCGATCATCATGAAATTTTGCACGTATATTCTTGGAGGTATTAGAAGTAACATAGGATACTTTTTATTAAAAAAAAATTATTTTTTACGAAAGTTAAAAAAATTGTTTGTCAAAAAATCTCGAAATCTAGCTACTTTAAGGGTATATTTTATTTTGTTCGTAAATATCCACGGGCGAAGCCGGGGGCGATATGCTAGTATATATTATATATATATATATATATATATATATATATATATTAATATAAATGCGAATGTAAGTTTGTTTGTTACGCTTTCACGCAAAAACTACTTAACCGATCATCATGAAATTTTGCACATATATTCTTGGAGGTATTAGAAGTAACATAGGATACTTTTTATTATCACGGCATGACGACGGGAACGGGGTGGGCAGAGGTGAACATGACAAAAGCTATGTATGAAGTGTATATGTTTGCCAACATTTTGAAATTAGAAGTCGTGGGAAACAGCTATTTCTAATATGTTTATACTAGCTATCCACCCCGGCTTCGCGTGTGGACAATATTAAAATCTTATATATAAAATTTTCGTGTCACGGTGTACGTAATTGAACTCCTCTGAAACGGGTCCGCTATTTTTCATCCCCTTAAATGTTAAGGGTGGTCCACCCCTATTTTTTTTTATAGGTAGGGTAGGGGTAGGGGTAGGGGTAGGGGTAGGGGTAGGAGTAGGGGTAGGGGTAGGGGTAGGGGTAGGGGTAGGGGTAGGGGTAGGGGTAGGGGTAGGGGTAGGGGTAGGGGTAGGGGTAGTGCGGGCAAGTCAACGTTTGGGCAGGACAACGTCTGCCGGGTCCGCTAGTATTATATATTTTTGTTTTCTATGCAGTAGTTTTTTTATAATAAATTATCAAAGTTATGACACTAACGACGTCATTATGTCGTCTGAATAGTTCAACACCTTTGAGATGTTGGTACATTGACATTTAACAAACAATGGCGTTGACGTTCTCAAATGTAGTTTTTTCCTACAAAATCTTCCAAAACCTACCACTCCTACTGTATAAAGGATATTAAAACAACAACAAACAAACACATCGGACTGTCAGCGGTCGTCGTTTGTTAAACACGCGAAAGTTTGGCTCTTTGAAAATTAATTTAAAATAAAATACTTTCAGGGGTTTTTTTCTATAAATAATCCATTATTTCATGGTTTTTAGTGCTTAAGTATTTAGGGTAAGTAAATTAGTTAGTAAGTACCTAGTGGATAGTTTTTTTGTGTTGGTTGTTGTATGGTAGTTTTTTAATGGATGATGGCGAGGAGGAGGATCCTGGCGGGGGGTCTAAGTGCCCATCGCCAGGGGCCTATTTATCAATATCATCGTATGTAGATGAACAGGATGAAAGACGATCCTCATTTAAAAAAAATTTAAAGAGGAAAAATGAGGCTGATTCTCAATCATCATCTGATGATAGTAAATCGATTCCGGCTGGCCAGAAGTCTATGAGTAATGCATTTAACATTTTTGATCAGGTCCCCTCCTCATTTTCACCTTCAATTCCGTCTTCTTCTTTTCAAACTCCATTAACTCCTTCTTCTGAAATCCGATCTTTCTATTCTTCTACAGACAAAGGTCCTTTTGTTATTCATGCTCAATTAAAAGAAATCGACAATAATAGTGGCACTTCTCTAAGTGCTATTTCTTTTGGAAAATTTTTATTTAAAAATAATTTTAAAAATATCATTAATGGAAGTGTGGAAAAGATAGGAAGGAACAGAGTTTCTCTTTCCTTTTCAACTTTTTTAGACGCAAACAATTTCATCAAAAGTCCAATATTGTGTAATAAATTTAAAGCATTTATTCCATTATTCTCAATTTCAAAAATGGGAGTTGTGAGAGGCATCCCTACTGACATGTCTCCTGAGGAGATAATTGAAACAGTGTCCGTTCCAGAGGGAGTTGGAAGGATTATGAAGGTTAGACGCCTTAATTATAGGGTAAGGTCTGAGAGTGGTTTTGAATGGAAACCCTCTCAGACTGTTGTTCTAACTTTCGATGGTCAAACTCTTCCTTCCAGGGTTAAATACCCGTGTTACAACTCTATCCCTGTGTCTCAATACATTTATCCAACTATTCTATGTTATGAATGTTGTAGATTTGGCCATACCAAAGATAAGTGTCAATCTAAACCACGCTGTTTTAAGTGTGGTAAAGATCACTCTTCCTCTTCTTGTTCCGTTTCTGAACAAAATGCTGTTTGCATTCATTGTTCAGGACGTCATTTCGCAAATTTTAAAGATTGCCCAGAATTCACTAGACAAAATAATATTTAAAAAACCATGGCGGAAAAATCTATTTCTTATGTTGCTGCATCAAAAATTTTTTCACCATCCAAAAAATCTTATGCAGAGGTATCTGCCACTCCTGTTATTTCCTATAAAAAATATGTGGTGAAAAAACAACGTTCTCCTGTTCCTGTTCTTCATCGTCATGGTTTTGATAAAAAATCTCATTTGGAAATTGTTAGGGATGTCCCTTCAACAACTCCCAATGGTTGTGCCTTGAACTCAGAGTCAAGTAACTCAGAGTTACTGACTCTGTTAAATTCTATTTTGATGATTATTTCATCAAAATCCATAAATTTACCGTCCAACGTTGCCCCTATTATTTCTTCCCTAACTAAAATTCTTGCCAACCCTTCTTTATTAGACTCTTCCTAATTTTTTTTTGTTATTTTTATTTGTAAGTAAGTACATATTTCTTACTATTTATTTCTATTTTTTAAATGTTTTTAAATTTTATAAAAAAGATTAAAATGGATTTTAATGTTTTACAGTGGAATTGTAGAAGCATCAAAAATAAACATTCTGATATTCTTTACATTTTTAAAAAACATAAAATTTTAATAGCAGCATTTTCGGAAACATGGTTCAAACCTGCTTATCAATTTCGGATGTCAGGGTTTTCTTGCTTCCGAGATGACCGGCAGGATGGCCGAGGAGGCTGCATGCTACTCATTCATCAGTCATTATCTCCTGTTCAAATAATCACCAACCACATTAATTCAGATCTTAATATAGTAGCTGTTAAAATTCGGGACATTATTTATGTATGTATGTATATCCCGTATCCTTCATCTACTATATTTCGTGAAATTAGAAAAATTATTAGTTCTTTTTCATCTCCATTTATATTGCTTGGTGATTTCAATTGTCATCACCGTTTATGGGGTTGTAACCGGACTGACAGTTTTGGTCATCAAGTACTGGATATTTTGGATGATTTTAATTTGTGTTTGTTAAATTCTGGTGCTATAACTCGTCGTGGTTCCCCTTTTCGAAATTCTAGTGCTGTTGATCTTTCCATATGTTCTTCCAAATTGACCTCATTACTTTCATGGAATACATTGGATAGTTCATTTGGCAGTGATCACTATCCAATTTTAATTTTATTTCCAGGAAAGGTTAAAATTAATGTGAACTCTTCAACAAACCTAAAATTTAAAACTAAATCTGCAGATTGGAAATCTTATAATTCCAAATCTGCCTAATCCTACAGAGGATAATATTGATTGCTGTGTTGAGTTATTGTGTGATCACTTATTAAATTCAGCTAAGAAATGTATTCCTTTAAAATCATCTCATTCTCGTGCCTCTCTTCCATGGTGGGACGAAGAATGTACAGCAGCTATTCGACTTAGATGTAAGGCTGAAAATCAATTTAAAATTTCAATAACAACTGAGAATTACATAGAATTAAAAAAAGTTGAAGCACAAACCAGACAATTGCTTCGTACAAAAAAACGCTCTGGTTGGAATAAATTTTGCTCTTCTCTTTCCCCTAAGGTCCCATCAAGTCTTGTTTGGGAAAATATTCGTAGATATCGTAACTCTCTAGATAACAAATCAAAAAGTTATATTCCTATAGATTTAGTTAATTCTTTTATATGTAAACTTTGTCCTAGCTATGTCCCTAATAAAGATGAAATATCTACATTACATCTCTCTACACATCTTCCTTCTATGCATATTGACAAACTTTGTTCTCCTTTTTCTCTCCATAAATTAAAAATAGTTTTATCCCACGTCAAAGATTCAGCTCCTGGATTAGATTCCATTCTATACTCATTTATTGTGAATCTTAATGATGATATTTTAGAATATTTTTTAACATTTATTAATTGCGTTTTTATTAGTGGAAATATACCTGCCAGCTGGAAGATTCAAAAGGTAGTTCCGATACTGAAGCCATTTAAAAATCCAGATGATATTTACTCATATCGTCCTATTGCAATGTCATCTTGTTTGGCAAAAATTACTGAACATTTAGTCAAAAATCGTTTAGAATGGTTCATTGAGTTTCATAATATTTTATCACCTTTCCAATTTGGTTTTAGGAAAGGTAGAAGTGTGATGGATAATTTAGCAATATTCACTACTGATATAAGACTTTCTTTTAGTAGAGAAGAGTCTACTGTGGCAGCATTTTTGGATATAACCGCTGCATATGACAATGTCTTAATTCCTTTATTAGATAATAAAATCAGAACTCTTAAGGTTCCTGAAAAATTAGTCACATTTGTTATCAACATGTTATTAGAAAGAACAATTCAAATTAATTTACAAGGTGATGTTCATTATGCTAGAAAAATATATAAAGGTTTACCTCAAGGGTCGGTTCTTAGTCCTTTATTATTTAATATTTATACATATGATTTACACTATTCTGTTATACCTCACTGTAGAATACTTCAGTATGCAGATGACATATTAATTTATTCTGCTAGCAAGGTAGTGTCTAATTCTGCTGATAGTATTCAAAAAGCCTTATTGTCCCTTAACCAATGGCTAATATTACATGGTTTGGGTATTTCCCCAGCTAAAAGTGTTTTTTCTATTTTCTAGAAAACGAAATATTCCTTTAGTTAATGTTTCTATTGATGATGTTTTAATTCCTATTGTCAATGAACATACATTTTTAGGTCTAATATTGGACAGTAAATTGTCAGGTACCTCTCACATAGATTATATTGTAAATAAACGTGAACGTAATATTAATATTTTAAAAACATTATGTGGAGTCTGGTGGGGTGGTCATCCTTATTATTTAAAAATTTTATATAATGCTATTATTCGGAGCCATTTGGATTATGGTTCTTTTCTTTTAATTCCTGCCAATAAAAATTCACTTAAGAAATTAGATCTTATTCAATCCAAGTCTCTTAGAATAATTCTTGGGGCAATAAAAAGCAGCCCAGTTAATGCTCTACAACTAGAATCTGTCGACCCTCCCCTTGCTTTACGCAGGCAATATTTATCTGACAGATTTCTATTTCGTATTGCCTTATTAAAGAAGCATGCCATTTTTCCTAAACTTTCACTATTAACAAGATATTGTGGTTCAAATAGTTATTGGACAAATAAAACGATTCCTTCCTTGGTTAAAAGTTATCAATATTTTAAAAATATTAAATATCCTATAGTTAGATTAAATAATCTGCCTTTCTACACACATTCTTTTGATACATGCATTTTTGTACCAAATGTAATTTGTAATATAGGAATAACAAAATCTACTTTAGAAGCTAATAAAGAATTTTGTTCAATTATAGATTCAAATTGGCCCAACTATCATTATATTTTCACAGACGCCTCAAAACTTACTGAAAAAGGTTGTGTTGGTATTGGAGTTTTCCATAAGAATTGGAATATTGTCCAAAAAATCAAATATCCTTCAGAAACAACAGTATATACAGGAGAATGTTTGGGTATCCTTGAAGCTATTAAATATATTTTATTATTTAAATTAAAATCTACAGTAATTTTCTCAGATTCACTAAGTTCTATTCAATCAGTATGTAAGTCCCCGTTTTATTGAAAAGATCATAATATCATATTATATAATATTAAGTCAGCTTTACAAAATTGTATTGATAAAAATTTAAATGTAATTACTGTTTGGATTCCTGGTCACGCTAATATTTATGGAAATGAAAAGGCTGATAAATTAGCCAAAGAGGCAGTATCATGTGGAGATGTTTTTCCTTTTCAAAATTTTTGTCATGATCTTATTAATTTACCTAGATTATCTGTTTGAAAATTGGAATAAATCATGTAGAATTTCTTCTAAGACTAAGGGTACATTTTATAGAAAGATTGTTGAGCAAGTTCCTGCTAAACCCTGGTTTTTTAAAATTCATTATTCTAGAAGTATAACATCTTCAATTAGTAGATTACGCTTGGGTCATACCTGTCTTCCTGTTCATCTCAATAAAATTCACATCAAAGATTCATCAATTTGTGAATGTGGGTTGGATATTGGAGATGCTAACCATCTTTTTTTTTCATGTGAATTATATAATCGGGATAATTTTATGAAATCTTTATTAAGTAACAATATTCAGTTTCCCATCAACATAGTGAGTCATCTACATATTATGATGAATTCTAATATTTCCACAATATCATGCATATCTGAATTTTTATCTGATAATAACATAAAAATATAAGTATCTATATTTTAAATAAAGCTTTATGTTTATTTATTATCATTCTTATTAAATAATTTGTTAGTTTCAGTTATGTATCAATTCCATTGTTCATATATTAAGTTGTATTTAGTCATGAATTATCTAATTTAAATATTATTTTAATGTTGAATTTTTTTTTTATGTGTATGTAAATAGTTTTAATTAATTTAATTGTAAATATAGAAGTAGTATTGTATATTTATTTCAGATTCCTGAAAGTATCAATACTAAATTTCGACAGTTATATGTAACTGAATAACGACGTGACACTGGCAGAAATGTACTTATCTTAGTACAATTGACAATCAATAAAAAAAAAAAAAACAAACACATCTTAAGTTAAATTAAAATTTATACCGTAGTCTGCATAGTTTTTGTGATACAAAATATATACAACGGTCAAAGCATATCCTACCATAAAAAAATCTCAAATATTCTTCCTAAATAATTGCCTTTTAAAAAAAGAGTACCGACTTAAAAAATTATGCACTGACAAGTGTGCTTTCCGAAAGCAAATGCACAAGTCACTATAAAAAAAATACCCAAATAAAATAAAAATAAAAATAAAGTTAATTATTTCTCCAGAATCTTGTTTGTTGCATAGTTTACAGCATATAAATGAATTGAGCTCAGTCAGTTGTGGAACGCAACGCGAGGAGTTGAGGAGTGTGTCACACCATCAGTACAGTGGACAATCGAGATCCGAAAAAATATTATTAAAGAGAAGAAAGAAAAGAAAATAAACCCTAGAACAAAGAGAAACATTGTGTTACTAGGTGGTACCACATACGGATCGAATCAAGTAGTAATTAATATAGATTTTATTCTTACCATATATGGGTTTCTTTTCTAGTATTAGAATCAATAATATTACACGAGTAAATTAATAGTTCCTTACAAAATTGAGATTATTCAGCCATCTTTTACAGAGAGAAATAAAACTTAAATAGGGATGGGACGTCATGTTAATCGCTCACAGTAGTGACGCACCACCCAGCCAATGCTGTCAAAATGTTAAAGAAACGCTTCCTAAAAATACATTTTTGGTGCCCATAGCGCACGTCATGCATGCATCAACTTCCGCCGCACGTAGGTGAGAAGTAGGTTGGAAAGTAATTAGATATCTCGCAGGTTGGAGCGATTCCTTTAATGTATTTCTAAAATATTACAAAGATTTCTTAAGTAGGCCACACATTGGCCCGGCATCGCACCGAAAATTTCCCATTCCAGTTGCCAGACAATCTAGGCGGACCATTCGTTAAAAGAATTGGAAGAGTCTGTACTCGATTTCGGTGGAGCGTACGGCGGCGCGCCGGAGATTGGACGAATGGGTGGGCACATAATATGGATCCACTATTGATGACGATTTATTTTATGAACTGGGAAAAAAAATATTTTGGTCAGATTAACTTGAAAGTTGAGCATGGAAAAAGTTAAAAAGGATTACAAAAATAAAATTCTGCTCCCAAGATGTAAAAAGGGGATCCAAAAGTCTGTATATGGAAAATAATTTTAATTTTAGGTACCTATTTATTTGAAACTTATTACAAATACTCTGACATATAAATAATGAAAATATATTTCAGAATTTCCCATAATTCCACCCCTGAAATTTTTTTTGCTCCTATTTTCTTGAAACTTTATAATTATACTTGAGAGCAGTCACGAAGAACAGTTATGAAAGGATATTCAATAATAATATCCCTAAGAGGTTGAACTTTAAATAAATATTCTACAAGTCAAAATTATAATGGAGCAGTTTTTCAGATTTCTCAAACTTCAACCCCTAAGACAGGAAAAAGGGGTGTAAAATATGTATGGGAAATTATATTTTGGGTGTTTTACTTGTTTTTTAACAAAATAAATAATGAAATTCATATCTCATCATTTTAAAAGATTCATCCTTGATACGGGAAAAAGTTGTATTAGTCTTTACTTGAAATTCTACATACCTAAATTTTCTACAAAATATTAAAATAGTATATTATTATTTAGCTAGAGCGTAGGTACGGAGCTAGTCATTCCATCGAGTCTCTTTGATGATGTCATTGAAGAAACTGTGGCGAAAAGTTTTGTGCAGGAAAGTATGTGAGTTCACAATTAATCGACTCCTTTCTACACGCACATATGTTCGCAATATACTGGTTTTTTAAATTTAAAAATATTAATATTAACTTCCGACAACTATAGTATTTCTGACTTTGCATATTTTAGGAAAATAAAATAAAAATCGAAGCTGTTACTGAGGATTTCTCCACTAAAAGTATGAAATGCGTGCAGTCGGATGCCCGAATATAAATATAACAGCTGATGTGGCCAGCTGTTTAATAATATGTGTCTCGGTAATCCTTAAAAACTAGCGGACCCGGCAGACGTTGTCCTGCTCAAACGTTGGTTTGCCTGCTATTTACTGGCTGTGTGAAGTTGGCACCCCCAAATTCGATTTTTCAGTTTTTTTTCATCAGGTTCGTTTGTCCAGCGTTAGTCCACGTTTGTCCACCAAAAATTTTTTTTTGTCCACCTTTCAAAAAAAAGTTATTCAAAAAAAAAAATTGGGGTGGAAGTTGGCACCCCCAAATGCGAATTTCCATTTTTTTTCATCACGTTCGTTTATCCATCGTTAGTCCAGGTTTGTCCACAAAAAAATTTTTTTTGTCCACCCTGTGTGGATTTGATTTTTTGAGGGGTAGGTTTGTTTGTACACTTCAGAAACTCGTTTGTCCACCACATATTTTCATTTGTCCATCCTTAGAGATATAGTTATGCGTGAGATAAGTATATATCTGACGATTTTAACTTTGTCGTGGGATCTCCAACTTCCTAGGGGTGGATTTGCTTATGTGAGGGGTAGGTCTGTTTGTGCACCTCGGAAACTTATTTGTCCACCACATACTGCCGTTTGTCCACCCTTAGAGATATAGTTATACGTGAGTTAATTAAGTATATATCTAAGGATTTTCACTTTGACAGGGGATCTCTAGCTTCTTAGCGGTGGATTAGCTTCTCTGAGGGGTAGGTCTGTTCGTCCACCTCAGAAGCTCATTTGTCCACCATATATTGTCGTTTGTCCACCCTTAGAGATATAGTTATACGCGAGTTAATTATATATCTAAGGATTTTAACTTTGACGGAGGATTTCTAGTTTTCTAGGGGTGGATTAGCTTCTCTGAGGGGTAGGTCTATTCTTCCACCTCAGAAGCTCATTTGTCCACCATATATTGTCGTTTGTCCACCCTTAGAGATATAGCTATACATGAGTTAATTAAATATCTAACGATTTAAACTTTGACGGAGGATCTCTAGCTTCCTAGGGGTGAAATTGCTTCTTTCAGATTTAGGTTTGTTTGTCTACCTCGAAAACTCGTTTATCCACCACATATTGTCGTTTGTCCACCCTTAGAGATATAGTTATACGTGATATAAGTATGTATCTAAGGATTTTAACTTTGTCGTGGGATCTCCAACTTCCTAGGGGTGGATTTGCTTCTCTGAGGGGTAGGTCTATTCTTCCACCTCAGAAGCTCATTTGTCCACCATATATTGTCGTTTGTCCACCCTTAGAGATATAGCTATACATGAGTTAATTAAATATCTAACGATTTAAACTTTGACGGGGGATCTCTAGCTTCCTAGAGGTGGATTCTCTTCTCTGAGGGTTTGGATCGTTTGCCCACTTTATAAACTTTATTTTCAAACCTTTAGTGTAGTTTGAACGTACCCGGAAATTCAGTTTCTATCGTTTTTTTCATTAAAAATGTTTATTTGAATAACTTTTTTTTGAAGGGTGGACAAAAAAAAAATTTGGTGGCCAATTGTGGATTAACGATGGATAAACGAACGGGATGAAAAAAAATTGAAATTTCGCATTTGGGGGTGCCAACTTCCACCCCTAATTTTTATTTTTTGAATAACTTTTTTTTGAGAGGTGGACAAAAAAAAATTTTTGGTGGACAAACGTGGACTAACGGTGGACAAACGAACCTCATCAAAAAAAACTGAAAATTCGAATTTGGGGGTGCCAACTTCACACAGCCCTATTTACTTTCCTTCGTCCGTGGAAAACAACTACTACTACCACTACTCCTACCACTGCCCCTACCCCTACCCCTACCACTACCTCTACCTCTACTCCTACAATTCTACTCCTGCGATTCCCATACAAAATTACCTATTTATTATTTTTTTTATTTTTCAGCTGAACTTTGGGGTTTTTCCCAACTTTTTTTTTTCTTAACCACCCCTGTATTATAACGAATAAAACAAAAAGAAGAATTATTGAAATCGGTTCAGCCGTTCTCGAGTTTTAGCGAGACTAACAAACGTTAATTCATTTTTATATATAGGTATAATATATTGCAGATAAATATATAGACGGTGGAGTTGTATAAAAATAAATATTATCAAGTTGTCTATCTTTATCTAGCTAGATAGCCATCTAAAATAGTATTTTATAATAAAACCAAAATTGAATATAAACATTTAATATTATAGTTGAAAATTGTTCAAGAATAAATTACTGCCAAATTATCTTTTTAAACGTAGTAGTTAAAATAGGTTTCTTTGATTATTAAGTTGCGGTCGCAGCAGCAGTTGCAGAAGCCCATGCGTATCCTGCAAACGAAATAGTATCTATAGCTTAAGTAAATACAATTTCCATCTAAATATACCTCAACAGAACTAGCCACTCGTTAGGTATAGCCTCTCACAAATACCATCGGCTAAACAAGGGAGACTTATGCCTTAATTCATAAACGTTTATTAGCAACGTTTTTGTTAAAATGTGTTTTGTTTCTTTCTATTATTAGTAAAGACAGGTTTGTTAGAGAGTGATAAACATATTTTAACAAAAACGTCGCTAATAAACGTTTATGAATAAAGGCCTTAGTCTTCCGCTGGGTACCCTGGAACCGTAACCCGGTTTTGGGAGCTGTATAAGGCAATCACTGAAAAAAAAAGAGTAAATGAAATATACTTACTTATTCCAAAACATATTAATACTTTAATGATACTATTTAAAGATTCTAATTAATTATTTTTAGTTGTTGTTAGTTAAACCTATAACTACGAATAAATAAATAAAATGTGATTAAAAATTCAATAAGTCATGCAATAGGTAAATAAATACACTCAGAATACAGAAAAAACCAGAATCCTCATAAATTCTTCAAAATGAGGTTAAAAATATTATACTAAAATAGAGTACCCGATTGTTGTATTTCTTGATAAAAGGAATGAAAAGGAAGAAATATGTCGCCAAAATCCAGCAGCCAAAAAAAAATCTAAAATTCCTTGAGAGGGCTGCAGAAATTTTAAATCATTATTTTATTACTATGAAGTATTTCATAATAATTCGATATAGTTCGATTTTGTTATAACTCTAGATAAAGTATGAAAATATGTATGATACGTACCCATTATTATTCTGTATATCCTTTTACAAAGCTAAAAGAAAGATGGTATTCATTATTTATTTGAAACAACACTATTTGGGGGTCGACTTCGGCTCTAAGTTTTCTAACCTAAGAAATCAACAATTTGATAATACTTTGGAAAGTGGAAAATCCAAACAAATATTATAAAATAGCGACAATATCGGTTTATAACTATTTAAATACCCACATGTACAAATTATTACTACTTACCTATTAAAGATAGATGTATTTATTCTACGTGACTCTAACGCGTTGGAACTTACTTTTTCCTCGACTTGATACACTAATACTGTTAATGCTCCCAAACATGATAGGTCCATAAACTCATAAACTCGTAAACCTTCCTCGTGAATCAACCCATCTAATAGTGAAAACCTCAACAAAATCCGTTCAGTAGTTTTTGCGTGAAAAAGGCACAGACAGACACACGCGGCGAGCGACTTTGTTTTATAATATATAGTGATAGTTCTTCTTCTTCTTTCTTCACAGGTTGCCTTACCACTCCCGAAAACGTGTTACGGTTCCAGGGTACCCAGTGGAAGACCAAGTCTCCCTCGTTTAGCCGATGGTATTTGTGAGGCTATACCTAACGAGTGGCTAGTTCTGTTGAGGTATATTTAGATGGAAAAGCCTCTAAGTGTGGTTTGTCGGATTAAGATGTAGTGATAGTCAACGGCACAAACGCACACGCTTGGTACCTAGGCTACTTTTTATGCCGGGCAAATATATAATTCATCGGTCGATCGATGAAAGGACTTTATAAATACATGGTCGATACTATGGATATTACTTTTTTAGCCTCTACTGGGTAGACGATTCGTGATTACATTAATTTTTACTTACGACAGTCTTTCTCCGGTATACATTTGCCCTCTATCTTATTATTTCTCTTATATCCCTTCTTGCATTCACATCCTGGTCGGTACGGGGGGCAAGGAGCTGGTTTACACAACACTATTGGATCACTTGCTTTTTTACAATAGTCGCTTTGGCAAATGGAAAAGCAATTAGTTGCTACTTCGTTTTTTCCACACTTTAATGCTGAAATAAAATTTTCAATATAAGCAACTTGCAAATTATGAAAGTATAATTATTTCGGAGCCATGCACCATCTGAAGGCATTGTTGTAAAATCTTATTAGCCGCTTCGATTTGTTGCAGTGTCTAAATACTATATTGATTTATTTAATGTATTATTTGACCTGCAAATGATGGAACGGTTTATTTGTGGACAATATGACTATCATATTTTATTCTTTAAAATATTGTTAACTAGAATAAAGTAACCCATGAATTGCCAACACAATCTTCTTATCAATACGCTCTTCGTATACTTCAAATTATCTACAAGAATAAGGTGGAAAGCATGTTGCTGCAATTGCGAGCTGTCAATTCTTATAAGTAGTGCATCTAATGATATAAGTGCCCTTCACAGCACAAGAAATTATATAAAACTGGTGAGGACCGAGCTCGTGATATTTGATTTAAAATACTTACATAACTATTGATCTATCGACGCGACGATCTTAAAACAAACAAAATTATCAAGACGTTAGAAACAGTGACTCAAAAAAAATACTTACGACATTGATCTTTAGGTACACATTCACCATTTTTATTTCTCAGTAAACCGCTATTGCAGAAACATCCACTGACGCATTGTTTTGGGCACACTTTTGGTGACGGGTTGTCACAAGTCGCTTGACAAGCAGTACCGCACTCTTCATAGTGCTCATTTTCGCAGCACTTTACTGGTGGTACTAAAAATTACAAAGTGACTGTTGAGAAATATTCGTTTGTTCTTATTATTTCATTATGGTTTTAAAATAACAAAATATTGCTCATAGCTTATACTAGCCTTACTAGTATTGGTACTGTAGTTTCCAAGACTCTTTCAATATACATTATTGATTTTTCAAATAGCCTGGCTTCTCAAAATAAATAGCATCTGGATCCAGATGTACATAGATATTGGACTGAGCAATGAGGAACAGATCCATTACTTACAAGACAGTAGTCGGTTGGACAGTTGATGACGCAGGTAACATAAGTCTGGTTTGCTGGACAAGCTGATTTGACATTGATACAAGCACAAGGCAGCAAATTAGAGATATTGACTTTTTTGTGGAATGAAATAAGGAGTTGTGACTGCTTTTTATTAACCCTACAACCTTTTCACTCGTTAAGTGGCCTAAATAAAATATCAATATCGGAATAAAAGTGTCTATGTATGTATGACACTATATGCACTAGATTTTCACCAATTTTATTTTACGGGATATAATTAGGAAAGCCTAGACAAGGATAAATGATACAGTTGAATTATATAATTTTAACTTGGTTTCGATACTTACTTAATACACAATCATTTTTTATTTCGTCATATTTGTAGCCATCGTAGCATACGCAACCTGGTTCACAAGGTTCCTTTTCATCACAATCTGTACAATCTTCATAGTAAGCATGTGGCATACACTTATCTGAAATATTGACCATGTGGGTTAAGATTTTAAAGAAACGGTTTATCATAATCTGAAGATGAGGAAAAAACATGCATGAAGACAAGGTGAATTGAAAGAGAATAAGTGTGTTTAACGTTAAAATTATTATAATTTCATTTCGATACTTACCTAATACACATTTATCTATGATATTGTCATATTTGTAGCCATCGTAGCATACACAACCTGGTTCACAAGGTTCATTTTCATCACAATCTGCACAATCTTCATAGTAAGAATGTGGGCCGCAATTATCTGAAATATGACCATTGACCATTGAAGATGAGGAAAAAACGTGCAAGATGAAATGAAAAAGAATAAGTGTATCTAACTATAAAATAATTTAAATTTGGTTTCTATACTTACATGGTACACATTCACGTCTCAACCAGTCCCATTCGTAGCCATCGTAGCATACACAACCTGGTTCACAGGAATCATCAGCATAACAATCTTCACAATCGCAGTAGAAAGAATGCGGGCCACATTTAACTGAAATACGTAGGTTTATATTTAACGGAATCGGTTTATTATATTCTGGAGATGAGGAAAAAAATCATCCACGGTTGTCTAAGTAAAGAGGTACCTATACAATTCCTGGACACCCGTGACAGATATTCGTTGAATATGTAATCTTGTATTTTTAATATATGTTATATGTCATTTTGAGTAAATTTCTTTTTATGACTTTTATTTCTTGACATTTTGCAGTAGGTATTGACATTATGTTAGACCGATCTCGTTATGTACCGAGACAATCTCGCTGAGCCCTGTCAATATGTCTACCCTATTCCTGCATGTATGAAGTGTTTTGCTGTTTTTTGGTATTTTTATAAAAAACATATAAGTACATTGTCTCTTTTAATTTTGTAGAAAGTGTGTGGAAGTTACCTGGATGTATCTTTACACAAACTTTGTTCGTGTCTGCTTTATATCCTTCGTCACATGCACAGCCGCCTTCGCATGGAATAAAACATATATTGTCTTTTGGACAATTGATGCAACTATCATAGTGAGAGTGGTCGGCACATTGACCTTTGGTTACTGAAAATAAACATAATACTTAATTACTCAGGATTCAAAAAAGGTGTGCTACGGTCCTAGCACACCTTTTTTGCTTTGATTTGTGAAATTTTGTTTTCTTCTGGGCCAGTCACATCTGTTTTATTAGTACAGTCAACGTTATGTTATGCACAATGCACATGTATATAAACACTTGTCATAAGTTTTTTTTTAAATATACCATACTAGATTTCCACCCCCGCCTTTACCCCTGGATATTTTAAAACAAAATAAAATATGGCACCCAGGGATATCGTAGCTTTTTATTCCTTAAATATTTTTTATAATCGGTTCAGTGGTTTGAAAAATTATTCCTTACATCCAAACTTACAAACTTCACCTCTTTATAATATTAGTATAGAAGACACGACCTATAAGTTTTATACATATGCAGCATTGGCCAGAGACACTAGTAACAGTGTCCACTTTTAGTTAGAGAGATGGAGACAGAAAGTTGTTGCAAGCACTTGCCGGCAGAAAACCTCTTTGTCGTGTAGTCTGAGCCCTGATAATTTGTAGAGGGGGCTCAGACTACACGAAAAAGAGGTTTTCTGCCGGCAAGTGCTTACAACCACTTTCTGTCTCCATTATGCTAGTTGTCCATATAGAACAGAACAGGTAGCAACATGAATTTCCGGATTATTATTATTATGTTAAGTATCAAGCCGTTTACTATAAGCAAAAGTCAATTATTAAAATGAATAAAATAGTATTAAATAATATAAATGACGCTATTAAAATGTACCAAGTACGTAGTATTTATAATTGACGTGGATTTATCTAAATACATGATGTGATATTTCTTGAATTTATAAAACATTTTATATATGGCGTCTGACGTATGCTTTTAAACCACAAGCACAGGCTATAAAATATCACAGACAATAATTAACATCAATTATGCCATCCAAAGACAAGAATTTATGACAAAAAAAATTTGGACCTATAAATTAAAACCTACCACTAGATTTATCTATCCCTATGAGAAACAGGTAATTTATTAAGAAAAAACTTACGGCATTGCTTGGCCGTCACACATATTCCATCATTGTTTCTGTAAAATCCTGGGTCACATCGACACGCTCCGGTACAGCATTTGGATGCATATGTACAGTTAAATTTAGACCATAAGAGGTAACAACGATCTCCGGGTGGACAGTTTGCTGGACACCAGTCGTGATGTTCATGTGGCTTATTACAAAGTTCCGCTAAAAATAAATTAAGGTAAACACAAGCTAGAGTTTAGTTTTGAGTTAGGTATTTCGAATCAGGATAGAATAGATGTGATAGTAGACGATAATTTTAATTACAAAATTATTTTTATTTTATTTTATTCTGGACAACAAACAACCATACAACAAATATTACTACTACATAGATACATATTTAAATAATAACAGTCAAATAGTTGACGTTATCCAAACAATATTGTTTATACATAATTACATTCAAAACAAGATATGCGAATTCCAAAAAATATAGAAAGAAAAAACAAAACTAAATCTAAAAACAATTAACTACTATTTACAATGTTACAGATATTTTTCCTAAATATATACAATAATGTAATGTGAAAATATGTCCACTTCGCAAAACTGCTGGTTGTATAGTTGCACCATACGTTTTAATTTAAAGGGATGCGTTCGTCCTGTAACGATCACAATAAAACAATTTTATTTGTGATTGTAGTTGTTACGGATTCTTTGCGAGGTGCTTGGTATGGCATAATTAATCTAATTAATTTATTTAATAATATAATATATAAAAATAATAATAATAAAAAAAAAACTCAGCTGGGTCTACTTTATTGTGGCAAATGTTATATAGATAAGTGACTTCAAGGAGAGATCTTCTAGCAGTCAGTGACATTAAAGCATACCTATTTAGTAATTTGTAATGTGTTGATTTAAAAAAATTACGTTCAACTACTTCGATGTGGTGAACGTACTTTTGATAATGTGGATTCCATATTACAGTGGCGTACTCAAGTTGCGGCCTAATTAATGTACTGTACAAATATATATATATGAGTAGTGGGACGTTTAAATTCAACACAGGAATGTTTAACAAAAGTAAATAAATAATTTAAAAGCTTTGTTGGTAATGTAATTTATGTGCCAATCTAGATGCAGACGACAGTCCAGGAATATGCCTAAATCTTTAATTATTTCAATCCTCCCCAGAACTGCGTGGTCAAGACAGTAGTTAAAATGAAAAACGTTACATTTTTTGGTGAATGAAATAGTAGCGCATTTAGACAAATTTAAATTACAATACCCCGATAGTCCATCGAGATCCTTTTGAAGCTCTTCACAGTCACTGATGCTTTGAATTGATGGATACATCTTTAAGTCATCAGCGTACAGTAAAAAGTTACAAGAGGCAAAACCATTGACAACAACTCTTTGCGTTCGATTCAGGACATACGAACGAAATCAACGAAGCAAGTTTCCTTTAATGCCATTATACGCCAGCTTCTATAGTAATAGAACATCTACTTTATCAAAAGCCTTCTGAAAATCAGTATAGACGGAGTCGACTTGTATTCCAACGTCCATATTTTCAAAAATAAAATTTGTTTACAATAATACATTGCTCGTTGTGGAGCGTTTCTTAACAAAACCATGTTGCTGTCGAAGAATGACAGGATGAAAAGTTGAATAAACTGCATTATGAACCAGCCTTTCGAAGACCTTTGACAAAGCAGTATGGAGATTGGTCTATATTAACCACATCTTTTTTATTACCACTTTTATGAACATGGGTGATGTTAGCAGTCTTCAATATTAGGGGAAATATACCGTCGCTGAGACTCTATAGGTCGCTGGTATTCGGTTCGTTGGTTGGCTGCTTCTTTCTTCACCACTTTTTTCTTAAACCTAGCTTACTAACTAAATAGCGGGTTTGCGTATAAAGAATTATGGTAAAGGTCCAGAATATCTAATCCTGAGCTTTTCGTGTTTTGACGACTTTATTAAATTGCTGCACTGTTTTATTACATACTTTAACCATTTTGAAGTCTCGGTAAGGTACCACTTTTCGCCGGTGTTCACTAGTTTATAAGAAAATTGATATTGAAAAACTTAACCTCAAAATCTGAAATTGAGATTTTCATGTTTTAAAATAAAATAATAAGGTTTCCGGCGCTTCGGCGGCCGCTCGCCTTGCGCCTTGTTTTTACAGCATCCGAACCACGCTCGTCGCTGCACTCCTCGCTAACCTATTTTGTGAAGTAAAAAAATTTCGATCATGACTGAAGACTTTTCACCGACCTGGCGGTCACGGGAGGGGTTTTCGGGATTGGTTTCCTCGACGAAAGTTGCTCCTTGTGACGCCTTTCATCCTATGGCATCATAAAAAATGGCTCAACGCGACTCGATTGCGGTGCGTTGCGACCTTTCCGACACTCGACACACACTGGCGGGCCGTTATAAGGAAAGCGGAGGGTAGGTAGGAAAATGTGTAAAAAATGTATGGCGTGCTGTGTGTATGTAATTATGTATTGTACAATACAAAATTGTCCTGATCAACAAGTGAACGAAAAAGTTATTGTCGTGGAAGTCAAATTGAGAGAGGAGAATATTTTTGCATTTTATTACAGGTCAAAATGATTTCTGAAGCTTGTGTCTCATTAGCATCGTTTTAACATATTTATACAAATTAATAATTAGCAATGTTTCATTTCGTGAAAAATAACATGATTTGGCATCACAAAATGAGAAGTGTCCAGAGTTCCGGACAAATCGGAACGCACGAATCTTAATGCTTCAAATTATACTTACGACATTTCTTTGGTTCAATGCAATTCCCTTTAGGATCACGGATGAAACCTTTTTTACAGAAGCATCCAGGCCCACATGGTTTGGTACAGACTTTACAAGTATTTTTGTAGTTATCGCAGGTGTCAGGGCATGAAGGTCCGCATTCTTTGTATTCTTCATTTTTACCACACATTGCTAAAAATAAATATACAAGTTAATATGAAATATTATATGCCTACTACTTATTAGCAAAGGCAGTAGTCTCCAAGGTAAGTTTTATATATTTTTATTTCAAACTAGAATTTCGCCCCAGATTCCATACATACATAAGTATATAGATATTAAGTTATTTTAAGAAACCGATTTAAATATTTATTTTTTAGTTTAGTTTAGTTTAGTAGGTAGCTTTTAGGGTTCCGTTGTAAAATGACGAAAACGAGCCCTAAAGGCGCCCACTGATTGGATCAATCCCCGGCCGGTCGCCGGCCGGTCCACCGAAATCCACCACAGACTCATCCAATTCTTGTACGCGCGGCCCACCATCAGTTTCAAATCGTTTAAATCTGTGGTTGATTTCGATGACCGGAGCGATCTGTCAAACACACACATCCATACCCATTACACATATACCCGATAGTTTGACACTTTGTTTAATAGAATGATATGTGTCTGTGTGTGTGTGTGAATTGTATGCGATCTAGATCGTATGATTTTCATCGCCAATGTGTGGCCTTTATTCAATCTCTATCATAAGGCGGCCGGAACGAAAATTTTCGGTGCGATGCCGGACCAGTCTGTGGGCTACTTTATAAGTTCGTTATGCCCGTCTGTATGTCACAGGCTTTTATCTCAGCCGTCTTTAGATCGATTCTTATGATAATTTACAGGGAGGTGTCTTTGGTGTCACGTTATGACAAGAAATACATAGAACTGGAGGATATAAAAAGCGCCTCTTATTTATTTTTCTCATAGAGGGAGATGGAAAGTATAGAGTGTATCGTTCGGCAGCAAAATTATTTTTTCCTAGGGCGGTGTACTTTGAATTCCTCGCTATGCTTAAGATTCTACTTTACTACTACTCTAGATTCCTTGGCTCAGCTCTGAATTCAAAATAGCGCCCTCGCCGTAAAATATTATTTTGCTCCCTTGTAACATAATCTACTATTTCGTATTCCCCACCATATTGTTGACTAGCACTCTTAAAATGCTGAAGTTCCTATAAAGATTAAAATAAAATTAATTTAGGTTTTCCTATAAACTAAGGGCCAAAATTGCCAATTTTCTTTCAAAAATTTTGACAAAGTCGTTTTGGAGAACAGTAAATTTTCGTATTATTTTCTTTAAAACTGTGCATTTTAAAATTATAAAAAATATAAAGTATTTGTATTCCTTATAACGAGCCCTTTTATTTGATATATCACATGATCAACTTTAAAAAAAAACTTATAATTTCCCCCCCAAAATCGAAATTCTATTATTTACGCTATACGTCCAGGATTAGGTCACCAAAGTCTATTGTTTACCAAGTTTCAACTTTTTTCGTCAAGTAGATTTGGCGAAAATAAGCATTATCTGGTATTTAATTGAGTGTGTCACGATGCTGAGTTGTACTATACTGGTAAAAATCTGCACATTTAGCCAACTATCCATATTAACAGGACATGTAACACGCATCTTGGTATACAATGCCTGGCAGCTGGGACTAACACAATCATGCAGTCTTGTCCTATCGTTTCGTTACGAGCCATTTCTAAGGAGACTGTGACTACTCTGTCAAATTCCTTTTGAACTTGTCTCGTCACCATGAAGATACGACGATGTAAGAAACCTGTGCTAGACATTTGTGTTTCAAAAAACAATGAGTACCTAGTCGAAAAACCCATGACCCAGTTATTTATTTTCGGTTAATTGACTAATATCAATACTAACTGATGTTCTTGACACAGTTTCCATATTTATCTCTCTTGTACCCTTCGTTGCAAACACAGGCTCCTTTGTGTAAATGCTCGTTCTTGCCACATGGATCTGGAGAAAAAGAAAAGTTTATACATTCATTTACATTCGAGTCCTTTGTTCGAGTCTCACAATCACTAGAATACAAAAAATGCCAATTCTAAACCGTATGGCATTTTTGCACTGGCGTTTCTAACGCGGTCAGTCAAAGCTTGAGTTAGATATCCAGCTATATTTCAGTACCTAAAATTTATATTATATTACGCACGCTTTGATAATTAAAAAAAATATATAATCAAAACTGGTGCTGCAGCGGCGCAAGTATTATCTATCATCATACACTTTCATTGTGAACGCATTTACTGATGGCAGCAGCGTATTATTTTATTGCTAGCTTTCTGCCCCGGCTATATCCGTTGCTCTGTTTTGACGTGTAAAATCAAACAAACAAATACACATTCGCATTTATAATATAAAATTGTTACTTACGTTGGTCTTTTACGCAAACATGCTTATCGTTAAATTTATAACCGGAATCACATACACAGGCTGGAATGCATACTGCAGGGCAGATCTTTCCAGGTGGACAATGTATCACTGGACACTTGTCGTAATGAGCGTGTTCGCCGCATTCTAAAACATAACTCATTTTACAAAAGTTGTCATAGTACATAATTTTCATCCAAATCGTGACAGATATGCGTTCATTATGTAGTTTGTTTTTAATCTGGGTGACTGTGTGATTTGCTTTTCTGACATTTTTACAGGTTGCCTTACAGCTCCCGAACCGTGTTACGGTCCGAGGATACCCACTGAAAGACCAAGTCTCCCACTCTCCGATGGTATTTGAGAGGCTAAACATTACTATCATCCAATCATCATCATTACATTGTTTCTTCTAAATGTATGCAAGACAGATTCATGACAGTAAGTGACCTAATCCAGGATGTAAAGGACTTTCCATTTCATCTTTTATCGAAAACTAGGCCCCTTACGTACACCATTTCGTGCATGAACAGGTTGTTCTTATTTAGATTTCATTTTTCAAAATAATTATAGATTTAGTTATAAAAAATATTTTTCTTCTGGGGCCCAATCTTCGATCAATATAAAAAAAAAGTTGCCTCACAAACACGCGTGACACCGTGCCGAAAGGGACAAAAGCGCGGAAAAAGGAACCAAAGAGCAGGACGAAGAGCGGCATATGCGTGTGGGCAGAGCGTATACTACGTGGCACGCTGATCGGTTGTATTACTTCATCTTTCCGGAGTCCATTTTATTCTTTAATTTTCAGTCGCGTGTGTTTGATGGATTATTATTATTTTGTTTAATAACAAGTAGTTTACTATGAAAATGATTTATCACGAAACTAATTACGCTACTTAAAGTACGTAACATTAGTAACCTTCACGTACAGCATGATGACATATGATTTGGACACAAACTGTTCTGTGCTATGCTCTCACACGACATCTCAGACAATAGATAACATTCATGGCTCGATCTTAATACTAACATTTTTGATAAAAGTATTTTGGTAGACCTGGAATTTGAATATTAGGTAAAGACACTGTTTTCTGTCATCTATATCTACTTCTATAGGAAGCCGGCAAATTAACGCATGCAATGAGAAGAAAACTTACCGCATTCCTTGGCGGTAACACAATATCCATTTTTGTTTCTGTAATATCCTGGGTCACATCGACACGCTCCGGTACAGCATGTAGATGCGTAAGTACAGTTGACAGTAGTATATAAGATATCACAGCCATCGCCGTGTGGACAGTTTACTGGACACCAGTCGAATTTTTCATGTGGCTTATGACAAAGTTCCGCTAAAAAGTTATTTAGGATAAGCAAGCTATAGGATGTAGCTTTGAGTTAGGTATTGTTTTCGATATAAATAATTATATTAACACCACAATGTAAGGCTATGAAAATATTTCTTGTACTTTATTCCAGGTCAAATTGCTTTCTGATGCTTGCGTCTCATGAACACTGTATTCACTTAGATTTGTCTCGAGTATCACTAAAATAAGTTTTTTTTATAATTACAGGGATACCAATGAGAGAATGAGATCGAGATAGAATAATAAAATTAAAGAATATATTTCAAATTTTAACAAGAATAGACCTCTTCTATTTCGGAACGGTACGCGAAAACCCTGAATGATAAATCGGTACGGATGGTAATCCCAGCTAAAATGTAGTAATCTTAACAATGCTTTAATATATACTTACGGCATTTTTTTGGATCAACGCAGTGTCCATTGGGATCACGGACAAAACCATTTTTACAGAAGCATCCAGGCCCACACGGTTTGGTACAGACTTTACAAGTATTTTTGTAGTTATCGCAGGTGTCAGGGCATGAACGCCCGCATATTTGGTATTCTTCATTTTTACCAGGACACTTTGGGGGAGCTGAAACATTAATTGTAGAATGTGTGCTAAATGAAGTAATATTATGTTCGTTGGAAGTAATAAAATGTATTTAATTTTATGCAATAAAAATGTGAGAACAGTCAAATTACCTACAAATACATATATTATTATCTAAATATATAAAACTAAATATTTATGTGGCGTTATTGTATGGCTAGATTTCCGCCCTGGCTTTGCCTTCAGCTATATCCGTTGCTCTGTTTTGACATGTTAGAAGGGCAATCAAACAAACAAATACACATTCGCATTTATAATATTAAATCGTTACTTATACGTTAGTCTTTTACGCAAACATGCTTATCGTTAAATTTATAACCGGCGTCACATGCACAGGCTGGAATGCATACTGCAGGGCAGATCTTTCCAGGTGGACAATGTATCACTGGACACTTGTCGTAATGAGCGTGTTCGCCGCATTCTAAAACATAGCTCATTTTACAAAAGTTGTCATAGTACATAATTTTTATCTAACTCGTGACAGATATGCGTTGATTATGTAGTTTTTTTAGTCTGGGTGACTGTGTGATTTGCTTTTTTGACATTTTGCAATCTTGACAATTTGCAGTTTGGACATTATTCTCCGGAGCACTTAGAGTGGCCTACTCGAATATAATGCTTGCGTTGCTTCCGAAGCAATCTTTTGCTATATTTTTTTTATTATTATTAAAAATCAGTACTTTTTTATCTTTACTGGTTGCCTTACAGCTCCCGAACCGTGTTGCGGTCCGAGAATACCCACTGAAAGACCAAGATATTATTTATGAGGCTAAACATTACTATCATCCTATCATCATTATTACATTGTTTCTTCTAAATTCAGATTCATGACAGTTTGTGAGATAATCCAGGATTCACCGAAAGCTAGGCCCCTTACGTACACCTTTTCGTGCATAAACAGATTGTTCTTATTTAGATTTCATTATTCAAAATATTTATAGATTTTATTTATAGAATTTATTTTTCTTCTGGGGCCCAATCTTCGATCTATATAAGAGAAAGATGGAGCATCTCAATGCTTTGCCTTACAAACACGCGTGATAACGTCCCGAAAGGGACAAAAGCTCGGAAAGAGGAACAAAAGAGCGGGACGGTTACTTCATCTTTTCCTCTTATATTGATCCAAGGGCCCAATAAATTTGTCCCAATCTATTCTATATAGCGCTGTTCACCAACACCAACTTCCAACATCTGTTCTAATAGAGTTTCTTGAGTCCATTTTATTCCTCATTTTTCAGTCCCGTGACTTTTATGGATTATTATTATTTTGTTAAATATCAAGTAGTTTACTATAAAAATGATTAATAACGAAACTAATTACGATATTTAAAGTACGTAACATTGTTAACTGTCACGGACTGCATGATGACATATTTCTTGAAATTTTAAAACTGTTTAAACTCCTGCAATGAGAAGAAAACTTACCGCATTCGTTGGCGGTAACACAATATCCATTTTTGTTTCTGTAATATCCTGGGTCACATCGACACGCTCCGGTACAGCATGTGGATGTGTAAGTACAGTTGACAGTAGTATATAAGATATCACAGCCATCGCCGTGTGGACAGTTTACTGGACACCAGTCGAATTTTTCATGTGGTTTATGACAAAGTTCCGCTAAAAAGTTAATTAGGATAAGCAAGCTATAGGGTGTAGCTATGAGTTAGGTATTGTTTTCGATATAAATAATTATATTAACACCACAATGTGAATATACCACATTATGAAAATATTTCTTGTACTTTATTCCAGGTCAAATTGCTTTCTAATGCTTGCGTCTCATTAACACTGAATTTACTTAGATTTGTCTCGAGTAGCACTAAATTTTTTTTTATAATTTTAGGGATACCAATGAGAGAATGAGAGCGAGATAGAATAATAAAATTAAAGAATATGTTTTACATTTTAACAAGAATAGACCATTTCTATTTCCGACCGGTAGGCAAAAACCCTGAATGACAAATCGGTACGGATGGTAATCCCAGCTAAAATGTAGTAATCTTAACAATGCTTTAATATATACTTACGGCAATTTTTTGGATCAACGCAGTGTCCATTGGGATCACGGACAAAACCATTTTTACAGAAGCATCCAGGCTCACACGGTTTGGTACAGACTTTACAAGTATTTTTGTAGTTATCGCAGGTGTCAGGGCATGAACGCCCGCATATTTGGTATTCTTCATTTTTACCAGGACACTTTGGGGGAGCTGAAACATTAATTGTAGAATGTGTGCTAAATGAAGTAATATTATGTTCGTTGGAAGTAATAAAATGTATTTAATTTTATGCAATAAAAATGTGAGAACAGTCAAATTACCTACAAATACATATATTATTATCTAAATATATAAAACTGTCGTGTCGCTTACAACGCACAGCCTAAACCACTGAAGATACAAATATGAAAATTTGAAGATATATATTTCTTAGGGGGTGTAGAGTTGCACAAAGAACGGATTTTTCGAAATGTGGTGTTAACGATTCGCTGGAAAATCGTATTCCCTACGTGTATATATATCAACTTGAAACTTGGTACATATACTATCCAAAACAAATAATGAAACACGTGTTTTAGGAAATTTCAAAACAAACAGGGGTGAAAGCTGTTTTTGCATCTATCTAAATATGTAAAACCGTCGTATCGCTGACTGACTGACAATCAACGCACAGCTTAAACCACTGAAGATATAAATATGAAAATTGGACGGTATATTCCCTTAAGGAGAGGTGCAATGGGGTGCTGAAGTTTGTATGGGAAAAAATGTTGTTTTTGTCGGATCTACTACTTAATTGAAACTTGTGGAAATTGTTTCGCATTTCACAAATTTTGACAGAGGACTGGAATATCAGGTACCTACCCATACATTTTAGAACTTCTGACTCTCTGGGCAATTAAAGGGGTCAAAGCGAATTTACAAAATGACGTCACTATTCCTAATACAGACTGTGACTGCGCTGTCAAATTCCTTTTGAATTTGTCTTGTCACCATGAAGACACGACGACGTAAGAAACATGTGCTAGTCATTTGTTTTACAAAAAACAAAAAGTCGATGTTGCCATGACCCAGTTATTTATTTTCGGTTAATTGAATACTAACGGATGTTCTTGACACAGTTTCCATATTTATCTCTCTTGTATCCTTCGTTGCAAACACAGGCTCCTTTGCATACTATTTTACATTTGACTCCTTTAGGGCACCGGTTTACACAAGGGTCATAATGCTCGTTCTTGCCACATGGATCTGGAGAAAAAGAATAGTTTATATATTTCTGGGAGTCCTGTGTTAAATACAAAAAATGCCAATACTAAACTGTATAGCATTTTTGCACTGGCGTTTCTTACATAGCTATTAATCAGACGCGGTCAGTCATAACTTGAGTTAGATATCCAAGCTATATTTCAGTAAAATTTATATTGCTTAATTAGCCTAAATACATGCAAATATACCTTTGTCAATTTTATAACTGCGTATTGACATTTTTATGATTTAAAAATTATTTCGGTATTACAGATTTATAAAGATTGGTCAACCGAAAAAAAATTGTACATAATTCGAATAAAGTTGTCGAAGTTTATACGGGGAAAATGATATTTTGGTCGAATCTACTTGTAACTTAGCTAGAGGACTTAGGAGGTGACCTTAAGAATATTATTTTCTTTTTTTTGTAAAACGTTTATAACGGTGTAAACGTTTGTATGGAAAATCGTGTTCGCTGCGTGCGTGTATCCACTTAAAATTTGGTTCAAAAAAAAAATTTGGTTCAAATACTCTTAAAAACAAATAATAAAACACGTGTTATAGGATTTTTCAATACAACCCTTTTGGAGGGGTGAATTGGGGTGTTGAAGTTTGTATGAAGAAAAACATAATTATTCGTATCCACATGACACCTAGCTAGAGGCCATTTTTTTGGGATAAACTATTCTCTATTTCTCTGTAAATAGTCCACCTGTGTCACTGTAATTTATCATATAGTTACTTATTCAATATATCTAAGTGGAATAGCTGTTATTTTTTTCAATGGGTTTATTGAATAGGAATGGGTGGTAAAATAAAGGATTATTTATTATTTTATATTTAAAACTTTCAACGAGAGAAGCAGGGGCGAAAAGCAGTACTAAGTAGTAGTAAATAATAAAAAAATTGTCACAAAGTACTTACAGCATTGATCAAGGGTAACACAAAGTCCTTGTTTATTTCTTACATAACCCTTATCACAGAAACATCCATCTTTGCACACATCGTCACACCAAACTGGATATGGATCATCACAAGTCGCGTTACATGATTTGCCGCAAGTATCTCGATGTTCATTCTTGGGACATTCATTTGGGTCTGCTGAAAAATAAATATAGGTAGAAAAATTTCAAAAGTACTAAGGTCTCTTCAAAACCTGGAAGCAAATTACTATAGCACATTAGTATGTGTGTTTATTCAATAATTATGTGTCTCTAGTGAGAAAGGGTCGAATTGTACCCTTATCGATTTTATGATATTGATAATATTTGCTTGGTAAAAAGTTGTTCAACTCAATTTGTAGACATTTTCGCGAAATACGTTTGTAATAATTATTTTTACACTTAGATTATGAAAACATTGAATTATGACTATTTTCAGAGAACTATTTAAACCATAGATGTATAATATGCTGGTGCACTACTAGATTGGTAATGCCGCGATTAGAACGAGACCAAAAAAAGAATACATGAGCGTGGGTGACAAATTTAATATGTAATTCATTGATTCGAAACTTATCTTGGATGAGGGGTATTGTCACATTGTAGTTTTTTGTGATATTTGGATCATTAAAATAAAGTAAATTTAGTTGTTGACGCTTCTAATTATATTAGTTGAAAACATTTGTTTATGTTTAAATGTTATTACCATTGCCTAAAAGGAAAGTTAGAAAAAAGGGGTTATTTATAATTTATACTACACAGTATAGTATACGGTCTTTGAGTATTTAAGACGGTAATATCTTCCTTGGCAACACTGGACATATTGAAATACTGGCTGTTTGTTATCTTGTTTGAATCTGACGTTTAAAAATAATATTCTCGGTATGACATTCCAAGAAAAAGAAAATAATTTCATTTGCCGATGGTTGAAAGCATCCGGGATATTTTTTCTCAACATACATAATAAAATATATTAAGATATTGTATAAATAGAAAGTGACGAAAAACTATAATATAAATATTGGTTAAACCATAATGAACAACATAATTATAACCTGTTGTCAGTTGCTTGATAAATTCAACTAATAAGTTATCTTGAATAAATGATAGTCCAAGTTCGTTTGGAAATTCTTTTGAGCTGATCTGGTCTGGTGACCTAATGTGTATGGTGTAGTTCTTCAGACAGCTCAGGAACCATAATAAAATAAATAACTACTTATAACATCAGCTGGTGAAGTAACTTTTAACATTTTTATACATGAACAGTTTCTGCAATGTGACACAAGCAGGGGCGAAAAGCAGAACTAAGTAGTAGTAAATAATAAAAAAATGTCACAAAGTACTTACAGCATTGATCAAGTTTAACACAAAGTCCTTGTTTATTTCTTACATAATCCTTATCACAGAAACATCCATCTTTGCACACATCGTCATTACAAACTGGATATGGATCATCACAAGTTGCGTTACATGATTTGCCGCAAGTATCTCGATGTTCATTCTCGGGACATTCATTTGGGTCTGCTGAAAAATAAATATAGGTAGAAAAATTTCAAAAGTACTAAGGTCTCTTCAAAACCTGGAAGCAAATTACTATAGCACATTAGTATGTGTGTTTATTCAATAATTATGTGTCTCTAGTGAGAAAGGGTCGAATTGTACCCTTATCGATTTTATGATATTGATAATATTTGCTTGGTAAAAAGTTGTTCAACTCAATTTGTAGACATTTTCGCGAAATACGTTTGTAATAATTATTTTTACACTTAGATTATGAAAACATTGAATTATGACTATTTTCAGAGAACTATTTAAACCATAGATGTATAATATGCTGGTGCACTACTAGATTGGTAATGCCGCGATTAGAACGAGACCAAAAAAAGAATACATGAGCGTGGGTGACAAATTTAATATGTAATTCTGTAGATTTTTCATCTTAGATGACTTACATCTGCACTGCACAATGCACTGCATCTATAAAACACCAAAATTTACTTTAAAACAGGATATATTACAAAAATAAGCGAAATTACTACAGACGCTGTGCTGTTACAAGCTGTTTCAGTATTCAATAAACCTTTTAAAAAAAAGTGCACCGACTTCAAAAATTTGCACTGAAAAGTAAGAAATAATAAATATTTCGTCGTAGAATTTGAAGACGGTTGGTGCCAAATTAGAAACAACTTAGTTCCCAAATTCACTAATCTGGACAATTCATTAGGAACCTACGATCATCAGTAGGTACATACAAACATAGATAATATTGAACAGATCTTTATCTTCTTAGATATTTACTTAGTTTTGTATCCTAATTTGGCACCAAACGTCTTCAAATTCTACGACGAAATATTTATTATTTCTTACTTTTCAGTGCAAATTTTTGAAGTCGGTGCACTTTTTTTTAAAAGGTTTATTTTACCCTTTTAAGTGATTTTGCTGCCTTGAGAGACAAATAATAACGCAACTAAAAAAATATTGTTGGAAAATTAAATAAAAATACCGCTGTGGATGTGATTTGAACCATTACTTGTGCATCCTGCGCTGCACCTCATTACATTTAAACGCCAGACCATCGTCACGAAAATTGACAACTTCGTGTCAATAGCAACCGTTGCTAAGGATTTTTCTGATAAATAATTTTCAGCCGTAAACAGAAATTAATTACTGAATTTATGAAAAACTACTGAACCGATTTTCGTCATATGTCTGTGAGATAATGTCGACAAATTATTATGTCTTAAAAAAATAAGTCGTCAAAATCGGTACATATTTTATCGAGATATCAAGAAAAATGTACTTATAAAGTCAGTTTTTTAAAAGTTTCTGAAAAACTAATGAACCAATTTTTATGAGATAAAAATGGGACCAATCCGGAAGAATTATCTGTCGATTAAAAAAGAAACCATCAAAATCGGTTCACAACTGGCGGAGTTATCGATGTACATACATACATAAAAAAATATAAAAAAAAATACGGTCCGAATTGAGAACCTTCTCCTTCTTTTTTTGGAAGTCGGTTAAAAAACGGTCTCGTCTGTCTGTCTCGCTTTATAACATACGCGTATCTACGTGCTATTTCGTATTGCCAATCTAGTAGAGCGCCCGATCGACTAATCTACTATAATTTCCATTTCATGAAATAAAAGACATACAAAAAATCTGAATTTCTACTTATACTTTTATCAAGTTATCATGTAAATCGAATGTATGTCGAAATAGTGTACGATTTTAAAATCGACGACATCGTCTAGGTATAGTAATCGTGCGGTAATGGGGGAGGGATAGCGTCCTGAACTGGCGTCAGCAGAAAAGGAGAGGTTGTTATTGTTGTTACTTCGGATTACTTGTGGAAACCCTGCCCTAGATAATTTCAAGGGCGTTGTCCTACTGTAGGTATTTATTATCTCTATACTGTGCTTTTATTTCAAAAATGTTTTAATTGAATTGCATAAAGTTAGAATGTGTCATATGATGCTACCACACTTTTCGTATTCATATTCGATTGTTCGTTCTACTTTAATTTTTTTGGCAGAAATGTGTCAAATAGCAAATACGCCAAGTCGCAGCATTTCAAACAAAAAAGCGAGTTCATAAATTCAATTTCTAGGTATATGTTTTTAAAATAAAGAAAAATGCACTTACTAGGCTTCATAGGCGTAGTGCATGCCACAAAATTAACAAAAGTAACTACAAATAATAATAATATTTTCTTCATGATTGTCGTATATCGCATGCTCCGATAACACCAACTTAGCAATTGGAAAAACAGTGGGTCTTTATAAACTCACCCTATATCTATGCCTTTATTGTTGCACAATAATCCACTCACATATTAAACAATAGGTGTTGTTTCAAAAAATCACCTGTTCACATAAATCTACAAATAAACAAAATTGTTTATTAACCTTTGTAATAAACTTCGTGGTTAACCAAAAAGCATCATAATGTATATTCAGATGCAATATTGCAAAAGTGTATTGTTTCAAAAGTTTCATTCATCTACACTGGTACAGCATGCCTCAGAAGTCCATTAGCAGTAGTACAAAATCTTGACACGTTTAAATTACTACTCTCTTGTATAAAGTCGTTTCCATTACTACCACAAAATATTTACTACCGTCTATCCTTATATTATATTATTATTATATATTATTTTGTCTACCACATATTAATAAAATTAATCTATTATATAAAACACAAAAAATGTTTCTACCGTTATAGGCTTTGAAACCCCCCAAAAAAAAAAAAAAAAGAAAATTGAAACTTTTCCCATACAAAAATTTTCAACCTCATCAAAGGGCGGCGTTACTCGCAAATAAATTAAAAACATTAATAGAGAAGTCGGGGCAAGCCGCTAGTAATTAATAACACCTCTAACAGATTTTTTATTATTTCTTCTAGAATATAGAGAGACGGCTATTACTTTTAAAATGCAGGCGAATATAAATATCGAAGACAGAGCGAATGTTACGCGCTGTAAATGCGAAAGTAACTCTTCTAATACCTGTCTGTATGTCAGTTACGCTTTTACAACTAAACCACTGAACCGATTTTCATGAACTTTAATTTGAAGGACACATATGTACTTTTTTATAATCCACACCACCAGGAAGAGAGTTATAATAGAGGAGCTAGTACGTGATATATTAGATATATCTAATGTAACTGAACTGAATGTAAGTTTCTAATTATTTCTGAACTTTTATTCAGTTAATATTAATATAATATAAAATAATAAAGCGGGATTTATGAAAGGTAAAAGTTGTGTTGACTAAAAATTTTTAATTGTTGAAAAACATTTGGCGAAAAATCTAAAAGTTTACAGTGTTTTCATTGATCTAGAAAAAGCATATGACAACCTATGCAGAACGGAATTATGGTCAACACTGGCGAGATACGGAGTGACTAAAAAAATCATAAGGGCAGTACAATCATTATAATTATGATTACTGTACTGCCGTTGTTAGAGTGGGTGGACAGTGCTCAACCCCGTTTAACATACATTGTGATGTTAAACAGGGCTGTGTAATGTCACCTTGTCTGTTAAATCTGTATCTCGATAGTTGTTTGACCAAATTACAACAATGTTCCTTAGGGATAGAAATGGGTCCTACTAGACTTTGCTGTCTTTTATATGCCGATGATGCGCTGAAGAAGAGCTGCAAACACTGGTTGCAATTTTGAATGTGGAATGCGAGAAAAAAAATCATGAAAATTAATATTTCGAAATAAAAAGTATTAGTATTTGAAAATGATGATGAAAGGACGGAGTGTAACATTTGTGTGAAATGATGTAAATTAGAGACAGTGAATGAATTTGTTTATTTAGGTAGTATGGTTACAAGAAGCGGAAAGATAGACAAGGAAATTGAAAAGAGAGTAAAAGCGGGAAGCAAGATATTTGGTGGACTAATTGGTATGCAGAAATACACAACTTACAACTAAAAGTAAAATGAACATACATAATACTGTTTTAGTTCCATCACTTACTTATGAAAGCGAGACTTGGGTATGGAATAAGAGGCATGAAGGTAAAATAAATGCAGTGGAAATGCGGTCTTTACGTAGAATGTGTGATATAAAGCGTATTGACCGCATCCGGAACGATGTGATTAGAGAAGAATGCGGTGTAAAAGATGTGACTAAAATTAAGAAATTTTAAACCCCACCTCATTAAAAGGGTATTTTGAAATGATCAAGTATGACGTTTCATTGCCAATTTTTTAATATTTTAGACCAGCTCTGGGCGGCAGGCATGAGACTCGGGTTGAAAGTTAAAGAGTGAAATACTTTACTATGTTTATATTCATGGTTACACATTATTAAACAAATTAAAACACGTTAACGATTAGCTCGCTTCACCGGCTTGGAAAAACTCTCCGCTCAGTCGGTAGTGTTGCCAGCCGGTGGAAACGTCGTGGGGTTGCCACACTAAAAATAGGCTAGTTCCTGTAACGTATTGGTGGGTTTATTATCCGTTTGGTCGTCACAATATCAAGTATTGTTAAGGATTCCATGTCATGTCATGGCGACCGATGCACACGTTCCGTTCGATTGATGGGGAATCCGGTTTAATCCCGCCCGTGCTTTGATAGTTGTGATTAGTCTGTGATTAAAAAGACATATCACAGTCAGCGGCATCATCTTAGCTACTAAATCGGCATTTTACTATAACGGCTATAATACTTGACATTGGCAAATCATTGATGAACATTGGTGGAATCACAATAAAAGAAGAAGAAGAAATATTGTTAAATGGTAAATAGTAAATATTCTCAATTAAAATATAACAAGCACCAACGAAGATAAACTTTCTGAAACACAAAATTATTATTGCAACATCAACTTTGTCGGTTTTTTTTTTCAAAAATAAACTTGAATCTCACTTTTACACAGGAATTTAATCCTAAAGATGTCACTGCAGTTGTGAACGCACACTGTACAATGTGTTTGACATTGTATTTATATTGTTTTTTCATAAATAATAATACATACAAAACATAATACGTAAGTCATAATATAAAGAAAAATTTTGAATCAATACTTTTTACTCAAGAAAGGTCTACTCTAGTGACAAGTCAAATGTCGACATTGTTACTACGTTACCAGTGACTCTGGCTACGTCGCAAGGTATAAGAGCCGTGATGAAGTGAGACCCAATTTTTTTACCCACGACGGAACGGAGGCGGTATATGCGTTTGGGGTAAGAGGTTATTTGTATGTCTGTTACCATTTTTCTCCAAAACGGTGGGACCGATTTTGATGCGGTTTTTTGCATTAGATGAGTGTCATTTCAGAGCTGACACTGATGCATCTAGGTAATTAGGTATAAAGTCTGGAAGAATCGCAACATCACCAAAGCTTCAAAAACATGGCTCGTCAGAACACTGGTGTTCCCCATATTGATGTATATACGCTGCTGAGACGTGGACGCTGAGAGAAGTTGAAAAGAAGAAGATAGACGCCCTAGAAATGTGGTGCTGGAGGAAAATGTTTTGGAGTGTCGTGGACGGAGTTTCGATACTCCAGAAACGACGTGACATCAGACAGCGTTTATCAGAATACTTCAATTATTTGAACACGTGTTGCGGCGGGACAACAGGGTCGTGCATGATAGGGTCGAAGGCACAAGAACGCGTGGTAGATCATCCATGCGAAGGACCGACCAGATTAAATCTGCGGTGATCGGGCAATTGCACGAGTGTACACATAACACAGCCGACAAAGAGGGGTGGCGTCGCATCGTGAGACGAATCACGGCTGCCCGACAAGGAAGAAGACTTAGGTATCTGATGGAAATCGGGTAAGCAGTTTCCAAGATATTCAGGTTTCATTAAATCGGTTATCGATGCCAGAAATTGTCAACCTTTAAATTTCTTGTCCTTTATTATGTAATCAAAAACATTCTTGATTTGACGGTTGTGAAGTTGTTAAGGCTGCAAATACCTGCATAATTACTAACTTTAGGGATCCGGGGGATGCACTTAGTGACGGACCACGGCCCGATATTAATTCATTAGAGTCATTCTCATTCGTTTTTGGGCAAAGGCTACCTTATATCTAGAAAATCTGTACCTTTCCATATTTTGTCACCTACTGTAAAATGATATTTAAAAATAAACTACAGGTTACAGGACTACAGGTATCATTTCGGAATAAAGTCCCCTTGACGTTATTTTTTAAATGTCGAAGTTTGGGACGGAAAGATTCGCACGGGTAGCAGAGCTAATTATACCTACCTTGCTCCCAGTCGGCTTGACTTTTTCCAACGTCAGACTTCAACAATCATCGTCATATTTCAATCAGTTTACACAAAATATTAATGAATAGCCACCCGCTCCGGCTCCGCACGGGTGCAATGCTGATACTAAATACTACAGAATGTATTTATAATATACACAACGTTTACAGCTTTTTTGTCATTAGGCCGGTACTATGTCCCTGCAATTTAAATCATTTATTCCTTACAATGATATTATACATGCATATAGTTAGTATTGTTAGCAGTATTTTTAAACTTCAATTATCCGTCGTAGTAATAACAGTTCTGCTTCGCACATCGCAACACATTTTATTACCTTACTTTCATTCATTCATTCATTTTTGTTTACGATCTGCCAGTCGCGCGCATTCATGGACCAGCCACCTATGCTTAACAATCAGGCGGTGGCAAGGTCACATGTCGTCTTCTCTATAAAAAAAAAATAATACTTTCCTCCCTCACTAGTACCTCATTCTCTCATAAACCGTAACAGTAAACTCAACAATTAAAGAGGCAATAAAGTAGTACTTAATTAAAAAACAAAACAATAAATTACAAAAAACATGTCAAAAAATCAAATCAAAAAATTGTTAATAAATCAATACCTAAATCAATGAATAAAATGTATCAAGTCTTACATCAAAACATCTAATTGAATTAAATCGATAAACCATGACATATAAATTAAAATAAATTAAATTATTAAATGTTATGTTAGTGGTTTAGTTCATTAAAAACTATAATTATATCTTAGTATCTAATTGTAAGGACCGCCTAGCGCGGTAAAAAGCCTCCTCCACAGTTCCCTCCATTTCTGTCTATCTCTAGTACTTGCCAAAGATCTGACATTTAATGTTGCGATATAGAACTGTTGTTTTGTTTGTTGTGGAGGGTTGTGGTCTACTACCCCCGCGGTGACCAACCGTTCTGGGGGAGATCTATTATTATTATTTTGTTATCGATTTATCTGTGAATTATATTGCAGGTAGTTTGTCGTTCTCGGAGACGTGGGGGGCTGGAGCTGATTGTTATTGTTTTATTTTATTATCATGCACTAGATTTGGTGAAGAGCAAGCGTCTCTCCTGAGTAATGAAATTTCTCAATGTAGTGACCTTGTTCTTTTTTGTTAGTTGCTGCGTACTTTTGTTAAAATATTTTGTGGATACTCCTCTGTACTCAGGCGACACCGACAATACCCTTTTGTTGGTTTTGACGTGACAACGTCTTATAATTCGATGGAGCCGGCTGCACGCACGAAAAACATGACTCATGCGGCGTTACCTCGCTCTGAGGCGTTCCATTTAAGGCTTGAAGTGCAAGCGAGAGCGCGGAACGAGCGACAAAGAGGCACAATCGGCCTCCGCGTTCGGCAGCGTTCGACATCTGTCTCTCTCCTACTTGAGTGAGCGATGCGATAAAACTAAAATTTTCTTTTGAAAAATGCAACCATTCCATCAGTATTTTCTTATGACGTTGTCACGTTCAACTATCGTCAGTAAACCGACTTTACAGACAACCGATTTTTTGTTAGCATGTTGGAGCTTTTCTCACTTTTATTTTCTAGTATTACGATTTTATCATATTTTAGTATTGCTTTTCCCCGCTCATTGTGTAACTGTTGTAATTGTCCTAGTAGTTGTTTGCGCTTTTCCAATATTTTTCGTGTCTAGTCTTCCTTTATGTAATATTGTGTATTAGTCAGTATCTTTTTGTTCTTTAATATTTTAAATTTCTTCCCCATTGTAGTTAAAGTTGTTAGTACAGGTCTCGGTCTTTCGCTCTTCTTTCCAATTTAAGTCTAGTTACATATTCAATTTCGTTTCTATCACAGGATATGTTTAGAGTTGAGTTAATCAAATTTAGTATTCTATTTTCGACAGCATCATAACTATTTTCTTGTTCCTCGATTCCAAAGAATATGATATTTCTCCTTCTATTATGTTGGTCAATTTTTTCTAAATTTATTTCCTGTTCGTACAATTTCTTCTCCAATTCGTTATTGCGCGCTTCCATGATGTTTAACTTCTCGTTTATACTGCAAATAATAGTATTCGGAATGGTTTCTTTCAGATCTCTTTATTTCTTGTTTTTGAATTGCCAAATCAGATTGTATGGATTTTAGAATCTCAGTGATTTGTTCCATGGTGGCGCCCTCCAGTGACACAAAGCAGAAACAGAGTTGATTTTATTGAACAAAATATTGGAGTTTACTGCTACTCGTCGGTAGATGTCGTTTTTGTTGTTTTAAGCGCTTGCCAACAGATGGCGCTGTTGTGTATCCACTAACATTGAATTAGTATTTTGGTTAATAATTTGCAATTATAATTAATTTCTAATTTCATCTCCAGTCTTCACAATTACTCACTTTCCTTTGTCCATACACTGTTATTACATTTATGTTGTCGGTTTGTAAATAAAAAGGATGTCGCTTTTAATAACAACGGAAGCCCGTGAAAAATTAGTTAATTAACAATTGCATAACTTTTTGAAAAATTGAGATAACATTTTTTTCCAACGGGGCTACATTTTTTGAAGTGTTCTGATGACACCATAATTTTTCCAAATTTTTATTTGATATTTAATAGGTACTATAAAAAATATTCCTGTGGTACACTCTCATCGGCGGCGCGCTCATGCTAAAACTGGCCGCGCGGAGCCTTATTTTCAGCGCTAAATAAAAATTATAAATAATGATGATAAGAGAGAGTTCCGTGAGTTAGGACTTTTTTTTAGGAAATTTACTCCTCTTTAAGAAGCTTTTATTTAAATTTCTTAAATATAAATAGTTTTCTAGTTATAGACTAAAAACGAAAAACTTTTTTTCATCTTAATTGGTTCATAACTTTTGCAATTCTTTATGTGCTGTAAAATCCTTAAAATACATTTTTCTAGACGTCATTCAGAATCCAATGAGCTATCGCACATATTTTTAGTAGCTTTATCAAGAATTAACACGAATTTTAATTTATTTAATTAATTTAATTTTTGAAGGGCAAGTTCGACGCCCGTAACAATATGTATAGGTACCTAAAATATTATTCAAATAAAACAAAAATTGAATAGAAACATTTAATATAGGTATAGGTCAAAATTGTTCAATAAATTATAGCCAAATAATTAATTATAGTAAATGCCAATATATCTTGTTTTAAATGTAGTTTATAAATACAAAATTTAAACTGAAATAGGTTTCTTTTATTATTTAGTTGCGGAGACAGTCGCAGTTGCAGTAACTCATGCGTACCCTGTAAACAACAAAATATATGAAATACCTACATATTTTAACAAAATTGAAGTTACATTTTAGGGAAAATATTTAAAGACTGAATATTAGTTGTTGTTATAAATATATAGACGAATAGATAGATTTTATCTGTCTAAAATAAATAAAAAAAACTATGTGGAATATTGAGATATTGTCATAATGTGATATTTAAATCATTATCGAATTGGGGGTCGAAATGTATGATGTAATAACATTGCTCGATTTTATAATATGAAATTTACGATACGGGAGTATCTAAAGTAGCTTATTATACAAACCTATTAAAATTTCAAAATTATTGTTCTGTGCCTTCATTTTCTTTGCAAGCTGAAAGAAAATTTGTAAATTGTTATTATTTTTTCAAAATAATAAATTTAAAGTTATCGACTTAGACTCTTGAGTATTCTACCCAGGGAAACCAAGGTTTAGTGACATTTTGAAAAATTTAACGGGTAAAATAATGTTGTAAAACCCTTTACAACAATTTGGATACCTATAGGTACCGGGACGGTCCTTGAGCGGTGGTCGTTAGATGCGCAAAACACAATTTATGGGTCTGCTTGACGGTATGAGGTATTAATTTTAGTTTTACCAGCAGTAAAAAGCAATCGTAAAAACAAACACCAATAAATCAATTATAATAAATATACAAGTTATATTGAACTCGAATTACATATGCGCAAACATTCCCCCATTTTTTCGTCGAGCGCTCAAGAACCGTCCCGGTACCTGTACATTCATACGCTTATGACTACTTATCTATTAGAGATAGATATATACAACCACGGCTTCTCTGTAGATCATTTTGTTGTACATAATTTATTTCTACATTATTTTGTTATATCTCTGACAGATTAGACAGCATACGCCATGACAACTCGCTTGGGCTAACTATTTCCCCAACTTGATTAACTTAGACTGTTAATACTCAGCTCCTAAACATGATAGGACCATTTCTATGTTTAATACTCGTAGACCTTCCCGGTGAAATAACCTATCTAATAGTGAAAACCGCAACAAAATCCGTTCAGCAGTTTTTGCGTGAAATAGTCACATGCAGACAGACGCCGCGGTGGACTTTGTTTTATATTAAGTATTGATGATGATGATGATGATATTGATTAATTAGATCTTTAATATTCATCCAAGACGATATTGAAGTTAAGCGGAAAAGAGACATAGAATTAGTGTTTCAACTATACTCTGTTCATCATATGGTGGCGTATGAATTTTTGGGATATTTATGAGCACAAATCGAATGTTTCTTAATTAGATATTGATTATTTACATATAAATCTAATTACTTAAATTGGTTTTGTAATCATAGGAATAATATGAATTTCCTTAATTTATACTTTATCATTTTATTTTGTGGCGTAGCCATCACTCTGGCGATCTAAGCTGACTCTAAGGTAGGAAAAAATAAATTCTCCGTGCGATTTCTGGGCGGGTCGCCTATTAATAGTAATTTTGTTATCATGTACTTACGACATTCATCAAGAGTGACACAAAGTCCATCTTCTTCATTTCTTACTAAACCCTCATCACAGTAACATCCGTCATTGCACAAATCGTCACAAACTTCTGGATTTGGATCATTACATGTCGCAGGACAAGATGAGCCGCAAGTATCCCAATGTTCATTCTTAGGACATGTGTTAGCTGTAATATAGAGGTTACTTATTAGTTGACCTTCACAGGTTATCTTATAGCTACTTGTTAGTGACCCCAGGATACCCAGCGAAAGATATATAGGTACTGACATATAGAAAGCACGATATCCAGAGGATTATGATAACATAATCGAACACAACTTTTATCTAACTTAGTACCTATCGAAAATTCGAAGTCGATCCATGATTTCAACCACTCACATTCGGGTGATCTATGAATGGCCTCGATCAATGTGATAACAACCTGTCTATATTCTTCTCGAAAAATATGTTTAGCTCGACGTTCTGGATCTTTGAACACTTTTTACTTAATTATATTTTAATGTTCTTAGTATAAGTATGTTTATTTGCAGAGAAACAGTTGTCCGTATGCTAACAGGGACTATAAATGTGAAAATAGATACATCTTTGCTTATTGATCAGTTCTCATATCTTTTACTTACGACATTCATTTTCTGGTATACATTTCTCTTCTGTCTTATTATTTCTCTTGTATCCTTCCCTGCAACGACATCCTGGTCGGTATGGGGGGCAAGGAGCTGGTTTACACAAATATATTGGTTCACCTGGTATTTTACAATAGTCGCCTTGGCAACTGAAAAAGCAATCAGTTGCTACTTCGTTCTTTCCACATTTTAATGCTGAAATTAATATTTGTAAATTATAGAAGTATCATCATTTCGATCTATGGAGCAATTAAATGCTTAGTTTGTTGAGCCATATAGGCATGGATGTACTTAGTTTGTTATTCTCCGCTGCGTTTTATTCCAGTGTAATTAATACTAAAGACTAACTACCTGATTATATCATTGTTTCATATACATATTTTGTTCGACCTGCGACTCAAACAATGGACCTTCTAATCTGTAGGCAAATTACTATCATATTTGACATTTTATCATATTGTTAACTAAGGTAAAGTAGATACTTCATGAATTACCAATCATATTTCAATACCTACACGACATATATTTTGTACCTACTAGAATTATAATAAGATAAAAAATGAAACCTATACGACATTCAGAAGGAGACACACACACTCCTTGATCATTTCTTACTAAATCGCCTACACAGAAGAATTCCTTCTTACACTTACAATACAAGGCTGTTTTTTTAACCATATTTTGACAAGTTTTAGGGCACGGTGTTCCACAACTTTTATAAACCTCATTTTTAGGAACCTCATTTAAAACGAAACTCCTGAGTTCATTCCTCAGTCTACACGAGAAGAATAAATTTCCTATAAGACCATGTCCGCACTGACGCACTGGTAATTCTTATACATAGAAGTGGATCTAATAGATTTAAATGCCCGTGATACATGAACTATTCCTCTATCAACTCGGCGATCTTGCAAAACAGTTGACATTCAAATTAAAACAAACAAAATCATCAAAACACTAGAAAAAATACTCAGAAAAGCAATACTTACGGCATTGATCTTTAGGTACGCAATTACCATCTTTATTTCTAACTAAATCATCATTACAGAAACATCCACGGACGCACTGTTTTGTGCACACTTTTGGTGATGGGTTGTCACAAGTCGCTGGACAAGCAGTACCGCACTGTGAATAGTGCTCATCTTTGCCGCATATTACTGGTGGTGCTAGAAATTACAAAATATTTGTTTTCATTAGTTATTTCTTGATGGGTTTAAAAGAACAAAATAATTCCCATAGCTTTCCAAATAGCTGTACTGAAGCTTTTAAGATTCAAATAAAAATTATACATTTTCAAACACTTACGACAATCTTCTTTTAAAATACATTGTTGATCGTCCCGGTTATTTTTCAAATAGCCTGGCTTGCATCTGCATCCAGGTGGGCATGGATATGGCGGTGAACATTGAGGAACAGGTCCATTACTTTCAAGACAGAAGTCGGTTGGGCAGTTGACGACGCAGGGAGCATAAGTCTGGTTTGTTGGACAGGGTGGTGTAGCTGGACAAATTTGATGACGTTGATTATTATAATAGCACAAGGCAGCAAACTAGGTACAAACACTAAGGAGCTGTTTAAAATTTGAGCGCAATTACTGTTATCCAACACATACTGAATCAATATGCTAGATAGTTTCTACTTACCTGTCGTTATTGTAGTGATTCTGATTATTTTTTTAAGTGAGTTAAAATATATAACAAAGCAAAGATATTTTTTTCCATCGTTAAAACTAAGTAAATTAAATGAATGTTAGTTATTATACGTACGGCACTGTGAAGGAGACACACAAGCTCCGTCATCATTCCTTACAAGATCTCCTTTACAGAAGCATCCTGACTTGCAGACGGCGATACAGTTGATTTGTATGTCTTTATTCTTGCATGTTTTTGGACAAGCAGTTCCGCATTCGTTGTATTCTTCATTCTTTGGGCATTGATTGTCTGCAATTATAAATTTCAGCTAGTTATAATTATATCTCTATTATTACGTATATTCTTATATTTTTCGTATCTACATTCTCCCTCAGTATTAGAAATAATATGACGAACTGTACAGTTTAATTACCATCTACTATTGTTGTAGTGATTCTGATTATTTTTTGAAGTGAGTTAAAATATATAACAAAGCAAAGATATTTTTTCCATCGTTTAAACTAAGTAAATTGAATCAATGTTAGTTTTTATACGTACGGCACTGTGAAGGAGGCACACAAACTCCGTCATCATTCCTTACAAGATCTCCTTTACAGAAGCATCCTGACTTGCAGACAGCGATACAGTTGATTTTTATGTTTTTATTCTTGCATGTTTTTGGACAAGCAGTTCCGCATTCTTTGTATTCTTCATTATTTGGACATTGATGATCTGCAATTATAAATTTCAGCTAGTTATAATTATATCTCTTTTATTACGTATATTCTTAAATTTTTCTTACCTACATTTTCTCTCAGTATTAGAATTAATATGATGAACAGTACAGTTTACTTACCATCTACTATTACACAAATTCCATCTTCGTTAAATTTATATCCCTCATCACATACGCAGGCTGGTCGACACACTTGAGGACAAGCCATTCCAGGTTTACAGTTTACAGGTGGGCATTCATCAATATGAGAATTTTCACCACATTCTAAAAAGTATAAACAAGAAGATGCTAAATCAATCTACAGTAGTGATCGTTGATCTCTATATATCTCTATAAAGTTGATCTTAAAATAGCTCAACACGGGAAAGGAATAGCACTATTTACAGTGACAAGCAGTAAGACCATTAGCAACAAACGTCAATCGAGCTTGTCTCTCGTTAAGTGGCCTAAATAAAATACCACTGGCTAGATGAAAAGAAAATAAAAAAATAAGGTTTCCATACTTACTTAATTTACATCCACCACTGTACCCGTCCCATTCGTAGCCATCGTTGCATACACAACATGGTTCACAGGGTTCATCATCATAACACTCTTCACAATCATAATAATAAGAATTTTGGTCACACTTATCTGAAATATGAGCATGTGAGTTTAACAAAATTGGCTTATTATTATCTAGAGAAAAATCATCATTATCTGTCCAAAATTGTTGCATATAACCAATATGGGGAAGGTTAAGGATGTACCCATAGAGTAAGTAGCAATCACTATGTTCTTTAATAAGAGACGGGACTGCCATACATTAAAATGAAATCGAAGAAATTAGGGCCGAAAGATACTGCCAACCTAACAACATTAAGGAGGGAAAATAGGAAATCAGTGCTACCAACTACAGAAGTCAAAACATACGGCTAGTGCTGTCCTTCCTACAGCAATATTTTTGTCGATATCGATAAAAATATGCTAAAACCTGGATCAGCCTCCTTTTCTACCTTCCAGATCTACCTACTTTTAAAATCTCGGTTTTGTTGATTAGTATAATCGAAGAAGTTGAAAGGTATGGTAAATCACAACCATTTTTTTTATAGGATTTGAATAAACTACGTAGTAGACCAAGGGTCTGGGAGGAATTATTAAATTTCAACTTCTTTGATCTTTAATTTCAATAAAACTTCACACGTTTTTCTATAATTTATTTGTGTTTAACCTAAAAAAACAACACATATACAAATACAATTCACCGACCTCTTAAAAACAATACACCTATCAATATTGCAGTGAAATAGGTTATTAAATTGAAATTTAATAATATATAATGACCTTATCTAAGACCCATCTTAGGTTATAGAAATGGCAATACATACAACAATCCAGCGATCATGAGTAAAAGGAATACTCCCCAACGCACATCGTTGGAAAGTTGCATATATGCCAATCTATTAAATATTTTCAATGGCGCGATACAGGTTTCAATGAGTTAGTAACGGTGCGACATCTATCGACGCGACGCGATGTGCCGCCACAAGGTAATTATTTCAGCACCGCTTCCCGAAGTGAATTTAGGCAATGATAGAAAAACTTATAGAATTGCGTAGGTACCTGTAAAATAATGAGTATTTTGGTAAGTAATAACTAGTAGTAAGTATAAATGAATTGAAAGAGTGTGCAAAAACGATGTTACAACGAGTCTGTAAGATACACAAACTTAGCTGGATTTGAACGATTGTTTAAAAATCACCAAATTGCACGTCAATCTGGAAAGAGTAAAGTAAATTTACTGCAGCAAAAAGCAATGGCTCAATTTATTTGGTGTGGGTTATAATGGGTTTATTTTGTGGAATGTGAAACAAATATGTTTGAGTCAGAATATCGATATCGATAAACTGTACAATATGCAAAGTACATCACTATTTTTCAGCAATATGCTGTTCGTTTAATATGAAATTTATAAAGAAATAATTACTTAATTAAATTAATATGAATGGCTAATAACTTACCGATCCTCATTTATTGGGAATATTGTCATAAATATTCGCTTGATACCGTCTACGCGGCCGCCTCTTGTACCACATATTGTACACTTTTTATATGTCCATTCTTAATTATTGAATACAATTATTGTAAAACAATATACTTATTTACTATAACTTACTATATTAAATTTATAATTAATATATTACAAGCACGATTTAAGAATCACATTATATATTTATTTATTAATATTTCAAAACTAAAATAAGACAAAACAAATTTGCCGCCATCTGCAACTTTGACAGCGATAGACAGAGATAGCACCATGGAGTGAAAAAGATGGCGATACGACGCCATTAATATTGGCTCAATTTTCATAGAACCAATTTTTTGTTCGAAGTTGCGCCAGCCTGGATGTACCTACTTATACTGTATTAGAGAAAAATATCTGAACGTGTACGTTGAATAGTGTAGTTGTTTAAAGATAAATAATTTGGTTATTGCGACCGCGAGAGTATTTTAAGAGCTCTCTTGGTCGTACGCACGTGTTCGAAAATTTTGAATCTCTTTCACCCAATATCCGAGCGACAGAAATAAATAGAGTAAGAAAATTCCCAAACAAAATTGTTACAATAATACACAAAACGGACTTCAGCAATTCAAGTATTGTACAAAAAATGTTAGAAATAGCAAGTTCTAGTTAATGGATCCATGAAGTATGTGAAATTATTTTTAAGAGAACTTGAGTCGCAAATGCGTGAAATTGATGACTTTCAGGGCTTCATGAAACCTAGGTGTAGCTGATATTGACATAAACACTCTTATTAATAAACTCGAAGTAGCGACGTAGTAACAAAACTGTGTTTCGTCTCCGTCTATCATAATGAATTGCAGATTTGTTAGACGGAGACAAAATACAGTTTAGTTACTACGTCGCTACTTCGAGTTTATTAATAAGAGTGATTGAGTATAGATAATTTCATATACTTTCAGGATTCATTAACTAGAACTTGCTATTTTTAATAAGTTTTGTACAATACTTGAATTGCTGAAGTCCATTTTTGTATGGAACACCAGTTATGAGGCGTCTCCTTAAGACAATTGCCTTCATTGATGGATATTAAATTTGCTTTATGGTCTAGTTTTGATTGTGTGAAACATTTTGTCTTTTAGGATAACTTTCTTCTAGATGCAAAATATTACCTCTATGTTCATGAAAAACATCGTCGAAATTGGTTTGTCAAATTAGAAATTAAACTTAAGTAAAAGTAGGTACCTGGATCGCATGGTTGTTTCTTAACACAAAGTTCGTTTTCGTCTTTTTCATATCCATTGTTGCATTCACAATCGCCTATGCATGGAATTGAACATATCTTGTGTGGTGGACATGGGTTGGTGCAATTATTATAATGAGAATTGTCGGCACATTGACCTTCAGACTCTAGAAACAAGAAAGAAAAAGAGTCAACATTTGCTAATTTGTATTTATCTATCATCAAGCCCTATGGACAGGAAAGCAGAGATTGATTGCTGGTTGCTACGATCCTGACTTATAATTTCGTCTTATTCATGCTTCCTCTCAATACGTATAAGATATGACATTTATAAAGTTTAAAAGTACTTTTTAACACATACATACAAGCACAAATTGTACCTAATTCATACCAGAAAATCATATTTCCATATCTAATATTTATATTGTCAATAGATTTTGGGCGTGTCTAAAGTATTTTATGATTACATTGCTTCTATGATATTAGACCAAAGGAAACTTACGACATTGCTCGGCGGTTACACATATTTTTTTGTTGTTTCTGAAATATCCAGGATCACATCGACAGGCCGGTGTATAACATTTGGGTACTCCCGTACAGTTAAACTTAGACCATAAGAGATTACAGCCATCCCCGGCTGGACAGTTTGTTGCAAACTCGTCGTAATGTTCGTGTGGCTTGTTGCAAACAATTTTCGCTAAAATGTTACATTTAAAATTGTAGTTTATAATATGCCAATCGACAGGCGGAGAAGATTGTCTCTCACAGATGGCGATCTGTTTTTTTTTAATTTATCGTTGTATATAATATGGTATAAGTAACTTAGTTAACTTACGGCATGTCTTTGGGTCAATGCAGTCACCATTGCCATCACGGACCAATCCTTTCTTGCAGAAGCAACCAGGCACACACTGCTTAGTACATACTCTACAAGTGTTTTTGTAATTATCGCAGGTGTCAGGGCATGCTGACCCACACTGGTTGAATTCTTCATTTTTACCACACTTTGGGGGAGCTATAATTAAATATTAATGTTAATACCAGCTCTCACTATTTATTGGAAAATGCTCACTTTTATATTCAGTTCATACGGTATGAAAAATAATATGTAATAATGAAAAAAAATATACACACACACACCTTCACGGCCTTAAATTTTTACCTTGCGGTGTAGCCAGAGACATCGGTAACGATGTATCACTTCTATAACATACGTAAATATTTGTTATTTTTAGAAGAAATGCGGACTTACTTGCCCTCCGAATCACGTACTAAAGTACTAGTCGACTAAAGCACGTAGGTATTCTCAAAGAAAATTGGTGCTTAGCATTTTTGGCATTATAATAAAATAAGAAAGAAAAAGATGATATCTGAGAGTCAGTACACCACTCTTCATACATGTTGATGTATAGCTGTGGCTAGCATAAGTTTCTTGCGTCTCGTCCTATCGATATGAGCATTTTCTAAGCAGACGGTGACTATGCTGCCAAATTTCCTTTGAACTTGTCTCGAGCCCATGAAAACACGACTACGTAAGAAACTTATGCTAGCCCTTCATACTTGATACGTAAACACGAGAAGTCGATGCCCCAGGAACCCAGTTTATCATTTTCGGTAAAACCTGTTAATTGTTAATATCAACACTAACGGATGTCTTTAACACAGTTTCCAAGATCGTCTTTCTTGTATCCTTCGTTGCAAACACAGGCTCCTTTGCATACAACTTTACATTGGACTCCTTTAGGTAACTTAGGGCAACGGTTTACACAAGAGTCATAATGCTCGTTTTTGCCACATTGACCTGGAGATAAAGAATACCACTATTAAAACTAACAAACGCGTTCGATAATAGCTTAAGTTAGACAAATATTATTATCACAATAAAAAATGTATCACACGCGCCTCGTACTAAGACGTATACCTATCCTTAAAAATATCATCCGCCTAATGAGAATGACTGCCTTCCATTTGATACCCTGGGGTTCACACGTTTCTAGGGCCCGAAAGGTATTTAAAAAAAGGAAAATAAATATAATCTGGCGCTGTAGCTCAGGTATTCTCTTTCATAATCTAGCTTCATTAGTAACATCCACTGATGGGAGGTGCTACGCCTTTGGCTGTATCCGTAGCACTGTTTTGATGTGTAAGAAGTAGAAACAAACAAATCCACTTTTGTATTTTCGCTAATACTAGTTAGGATAATTAAGCATTAATTATATTAAATTAATTAAGAACTTTGACTACTCGCCAACAGATGCCATTTATCTAACTTTTTGGTCGACCAGCTACTTTAAGAAAATTTAATCGTTACTTACGTTGGTCTTTTACGCAAACATGCTTATCGTCAAATTTATAACCGGCGTCACATACACAGGCTGGAATGCATACTGTAGTGCAGGCTTTTCCTGGTGGGCAATGTCTAGGTGGACATTTGTCGAGATGAGCGTGTTCGCCGCATTCTAAAACAAAACTTATATTACAAAAAATATGCATGTATGTATTATCTTGTATTTTCAATTCTGGTGATTTTTTGTCATTTTGCAATCTTGACATTTTGCAGTTTTGAGTTTAGACCGATCTCCTCTATAATAATCCTCCCGAATTCTATCACGGAATCAGCAACGGCGACGGATATTGCATAACAACAGATAAGAAACAAGGACACTTGAATCATATTACAAACTACCTGTGCACTGCGGTTGCCCCCGCGTTAATAGTTACTGTTCCGCCCTTTTAGGTCTTAGCGTGATGTTATATAGCCTATAAGTATTCTCAAGAATTTGGCTATCAAATGCAAAAAACAATTTTCAAATCCGACTGATACTTCCAGAGATAAGCGCCTTCAAAGAAACAAACTATTCAGCTTTATTATTAGTATAATTATATGTCATTTATTTGCGAGCTATTAAAATACAACTGTGCAAGTCTTAGCAATTTGCGACCGGTTGCTTTAGCGAACGAGTTGCCGCCGGGCGATTGGTTGCTAGTTGCAAAGTTGTAGCTTATGAACTTGCGGTACAGTCCTCCTGCACCATATCAAAATGGCTACCCTATTCCTGTATGTATTTTATATGTATTTATGCTGTGTTTATTTTTTGGTACTTTATTTCTCCTATAATGATCATCCAGAATCCATGATGTGACTTGCATTCTATATTTTCGCATTTATATTATTAGTAGAATAGTACGTCAGTGACCTGGGCTAGTAGGTGTTTTTAAACAAACTTTGTTCTTGTCTGCTTTATATCCTTTGTCACATTCACAGCCGCCTTTGCATGGAACTAAACATTCGGCGTGTGGTGGGCAATTGATGCAATCATTATAGTGAGCGTGGTCAGCACATTGACCTGTGGATTCTGAAAAAAAAAGCATATGATTCAAAAAATAAACTCGCGCTACGATCCTAACACACCATTTTCACACAATATCTTTGTCATAATTTGCAATTTTTTTCCAAAACTGCACAAGTACTTTTAGTTTTTACACACAAAAATGTCTTAAAAATATTAATATTCCTACCTACCTACTCATTGGGATACAAAATCCCTATTTAGGAAAAAAAAAATCGCAATGAGCACCTATTTTCGTCATTATTTGCAAATTTTAGACACCCCTGTGGCCAAAAAAAATTTTTTTTTCAATTACAATATCGTTTTGTAACTTTCAGTATTTTTTCATTACAAATTGAGTTAGCAGTTTTTTCGATATTTTTACTTAAATATCAAAGAATTTAGGCATTTTTTAAGCCTTAAAAGGGAAAAATACACTTTTTTTTAAAGTGAACCGATTTCAAAAATTGTGTACTGAAAAGTAAGAAATAATTAATATTTCGTCGTAGAATTTGAAGACGGTTGGTGCCAAATTAAAAACAAATTAGTTCCCAATTTCACTAATCTAGACAATTAATTAGGTATCTACGATGATCAATACAAACTTAGGTAATAATAAACAGATCTTAATAGGATAATTGTTTTGTATCCTAATTTGTCAGCAACTTTGTCTTTAAATTCTACGACGAAATGTTAATTATTTCTTACTTTCTTACTTATAAGGTTTTTATAAAAATACTAGCCGATTGCCCTCTACTTCGTGCGCGTTGTATTCCTATACAATTCAGTCCCTAGGTAGGTAGCGTGATGTTAAATAGTATTTCTCCAAGAATTGGGCTTTTAAATGCAAAAATATTTTTTCAAATCGATCTAGTAGTTTTTGATTCTATATAATACGAACAAACAAACAAATATTTTTATATATTAGATTTTTTGACCTGGGATTAAGGCGCTGGTTTTCCATCCTCTCTATCTACCCGGGAAATAAGCGTATGTAATAAAAAGAAAACTTACGGCATTGCGTGGCGTTAACACATATGTCATCATTGTTTCTATAAAATCCTGGTTTACATCGACAGGACGCGGTACAGCATTTGGATGCGTTCGTACAGTCGAATTTTGACCACATGAGGTTACAGCGATCTCCTTTTGGACAGTTTGGTGGACAATCGACGAAAAGTTCATTTGGTTTATCACAAACTGGTTTTGCTAAAAAAAATAAGGGTAAGCAAGCTATGATTTAGGTTTGTGCATATAATGGTGCTAGGTAGACCCATTCGAAGCATAAGGATATTGTCTTTAATATTAAAACTTCTGGTAATTCGAAAATTAATAGAGTATTTAAATATTAATGACGTAAAAAAATAGTCACACTAAATATGGGTACAGTATCAGAAATTTGTACCGTAACGAAAAGGTCTAATACCTAACTCCCGAATTTTATTAGTCTCAAAGAAGTATGTAAGTGCAGCGTTATTTTAACATTGGAAATGTTTTATTGATCGCTTCTGCAGGGGCCCCCTTTTCAGCAAAAGTTCGACATCCCGATATCTCCGTAATCAGTACACCTACATGATTGAGGTGAGGTGTCAAAATGTTTGTATTCATGAGGTCTACAATATACATTGTATTAGCCTTGTATTTTTTGAAAAAAAAGGCTCTGAAATGGTAAATTTTTTGGGGTGCCTTGTCTACCCTACATCTAATCTTATTCAGGTTTTTTATAATTCAAGATTTTTTTTTCAATTAGGTAGGTATATGATTTTCTTTGGATGACAGCTGTAAAAATATACATGTTCGTTATCTATTTTTAATATCGGAGTTCATTTCCAATGCTCTTTGGAAGTCATTCGGTGCATGACATCTGTGAATTTTTACATAAATATGGTATACGACCTTGAGTCTGTTTCTGTCGCGGGCAAGCGGGATGGTGCGGAGGGGCTCCAAATCCGGCGCGTGTTACTTAACGAATCAAGTGATAACGATTCATGTGTACAAGTATACAGTTCGTCGAGATCCTAGCTAAGAGTACCTGGGTCCTGCAACTGTAGAAATCTTACCAACAAACAATAATGCTTCAAAATATACTTACGACATTTTTTTGGTTTAATGCAGTTTCCTTTGAGATCACGGACGAAGCCATTCTTACAGAAACAACCAGGCACACACTGCTGGGTACACACTTTACAAGTATCTTTGTAATTAGCGCAGGTGTCAGGGCATGCAGTCCCACATTTGTCGTATTCTTCATTTTTACCACACTTTGGAGGAGCTAAAATATTATTAACTGCAATTATGCTAAATGAAGTAATGCGAGCGAGCAAAGCCAGTTGGTGTTTCATAGTTTTCGATTTAATTGGATGGAAGTAATTAGCATAAGAATAGACAGCATATTGATATCTTTTCTTCGCTTTGTGTTATCACATGTTGTTGGGTAATTTAATTAAATTTTCAATGACGTTTGTTTTATTTGTATTTGGTAAGTACTAGCTTTCTGCCCCGGCTCCGTCCGTTGATACAAAAATTTAATAGACAAAGCACATTCAGTGTTTTCCAAATTTTCCAATTTTCCGGTCAACTAATCCAATTTTTTATTCTAAAAATCTGTTTCTGACTTTTGCGAACATTTATTAAAAAAATAGGTAACCAAATCGGTCCAGCCGCTCTGAAGTGATTCGCTTACTTTTATTTAGGTAAATAGGGAAGTTAAACTGGACAAAAATTTTACAGGATATCTATGAAGATATGAAACACAATTATAGTATGATCTAGAAAATGTATAATTTTACTATTGGGTACCTACACATACTCCATTTTTCTTCCTATGATATTTTGTTATAAACTAATGTGTCTAAATTACATACTTATTACCTACATAAATTATATTCTATAAAAAATATAAAAATCTTACGTACCTATGGGTACGCAGGTTCCATTTTTCTTCGTGTATCCTTCATCACAAATACAACCAGCTATGCATTTTATCAAACACCTTGTGCCTTTAGGTGCTTTGCATGGGTTCGTACATTCTGTATAATGTTCGTGAGCACCACAACACGTCTTATTTCCGGGTGGACCTAGAACGGGACATGTAAATTGGTTTCTAAGAAGCGATACGACCTCAAATAATACCCCAGAAATTATTGCCACAGTACAATTATAATACAGTAGGACGATGCCCTTAGTATAGTTTAGATAATTTAAGAGTTATTAACATATTTTATGCTAATGGTCTTCAAATGAATCAGTGAGATGATTTTGCCAATGTCAAGTGAAAGAAAACATATTTGTTAATTTAAGCGTAAGTACGTAGCGTAATAGATACTACTAATGGGACACGTGAATCTCTCGATGATAGGATACTACAGCCATGATAATCTACACTTATTTTTCGGAGTACTTACCATTAGGGCATTCAGACCTATCAATACAAATTCTTTCAGCATTTCGGACCTTATTTCCATTACAGTAGCAACTGTCACTAGGGTAGCAAGGCCCCATGTATGGTTCCAAAGCCATAGTTGCACATGTTATTTGACATCTAATTGATTGAGTTTCAAAATGTTCATTTGGAGGGCATTCTATAAACCACAATATACAGTTATTACGTATTCACGATTACGATTTGTATACTGAACTGACCTCAGTTGATAAGAACATGCCTTGAAGGATTTTCAGGGATGTTACAATGGATTCAGGATCAATTCGCGTAAATTACGTAAACCTCCTAGGATGGTCAATGAACTAGACTATAACTGATTTTTATTTTACTTGGATACTATATGATTTTTATATTTACTTATGGCAATCCTGACATTTAAACAGTCTAGAACTCTAAACAATTTCAAGGGCGTCGTTGTACTGTACTATAGATATACTGTGCTTTTTTATTTAACATTTTTTAAATAGAAATCATTAGAATATGTGGTACAAACAAAAAAACGTGTGCATAGATACAATAAATTAACTTTTTTAGATAGCATATATTTTTAATATAAAGAAAAAATGCACTTACTAGGCTTGGGAGGCGTAGTACATGCCGCAAAGTTAACAAATGTAACTACAAATAATAATAATATTATCTTCATGATTGTCGTGTATTGTAGCGTATGCTCAGATAACATCAACGTAGCAATTGGAAAAACAGTGGGTTTTTATAAACTCACCCTTTAATTGTGATACTCAATTATAGTCTTTATTTCTAAGCAATAAGCTCCATTTACATATAAACAATAGGTGTTATTGCAGATTGTATGATGAAAATTTTAATGTTTAAAAAAAACACCTGTTCATACAAAATCTACAGAACACAAATTATCTATTAAACCTTTAGAATATACTTGCTGGTTAACCAAACAGCAACACAGTGTATATTCAGATGCAATATTACAAAAGTTCATTGTTCAAAAAGTTTAATTGATGTACAATGTGTTTTGACATTGGCTGGGTATTTTGTTTTCACGAAGTTTACTTTGTTCTATTAATCATAATAATATAAAGGAAAATTTTATTTAAATATTAATAATCTTATAAATAAAAATGAAATGCGTTCATTAGTAAACGCATCACTTGAGAACGGTTAGACCGATTTGGTTATTTTTTTTAAGTTCAATAATCTGAATAAAGTTTGTAACTAGATAAGTTGCTCAGAAAATTGGAAAAATTGAAGGTGATTTTTACTATGGGATTTTTGTAAGAACAAATAGGGGTGTTAGTTAACACATACTCCACGGGCAAAGCCGGAGCAAAAACCTAGTAGGTAAAATTAATATTAGACTGTAAAATCTAATAGATTTTTACATACTTAAATTTTATTGTGTCCCATCCCTTTACTATAAGTTACACGCTTAAATATGTCGACATTGAATATCAGCCTAGTGTCTACGGCCACTCAGCAAGTTGTAATCCTCTCTGATGATGTAATTTTATTTAGGAGAATATTTTATTTCACGAGATATAATCTCCCAAAATCGTTAACAAGTCGTTAGGGGAATGTGGAATAAATCTGAAAAAAATTACACAGGTAGGTAGGTAGGTAGATAGATACTACATTTTATATTCACATAATTTTATTTGCAAGAGTATGAACAAACACGAGCGACTATATAAGTAGTTTGCTTCAAAGAACCTGTTTTAGTGAGTCTATATTCATTATACACGATGTGTCACTATATGTATTTTGCTGTCGTTGTGCTGGTTATTGGAGTTGTTGCCACCTCAGATGGTGAGACATTTTAACGATTTTTGTTTATATAAATTTGACCTCAATCTATTCAAGAAACCCACCAAAACGACCCGCAAAAACAAAGTACCTACCTACTTTTTACATTTTAATTGTTATACAAATAATGTGAAAATAATACGGGCGAAGCCGTGGGCAGCATATAGTTTCAATAAAATTTCCATTGCGACAAATGATTTGTTTAAGACGTACATAACTTCACGACTGTTTCCCAAAGGGGTACGCAGAGCGGAATCAGAGTCACTTCCCCCGATCTTTGCATACTTCTCTAGCTTCATAATACACTACATACACACTTTCATACATGCACATTACACGTCTATTCTTTGTACTGCGTACAGTAACGAATTATTTGATACTTTAGTTATCGAATCGTGTAATTAAATTTTGGATGTAGATGATGATGTAGCTGCAAAACCAAACTATATGCCCCGATTTTGTTATCATAAATTATCTGAATTGCCTCCCACTATAGAAGCAAATTTAAAGACATATTCACGTTAAAATAAAATAAAAAACCGTCAGTTATGTCACAGTATAAGAACTAGTTATGCTTCAGTATAATCTAAATGATATACTTAGATATTTGTATTCATTTTGAAATCGCGCAGAAAGACACATAAATTTGATTTAATTGTAGATATACGAGGGGTGTTCAATAAAAAGTGAGAATAACAAAGACGCAGTTATCTTTTAATACAATATAAATTCCCCGTAATAGTGGCTCCATGATTGAGGTATTCGATCATTACCACCAAGGGGTTGTCCCAGAAAAGAGAGCCCATGATCTTACCAGCGGATGGAGTTGCTTTAAATTTTTTAGGAGTTGGAGATGACGGTCTCGTCCAAGTCATGGACTGCTGTTTCGTTTCCGGGTCATAATGATGAAGCCATGTTTCATCCATGGTTATGAATTGAGACAAAAATCGATCAGGATCTTGCTGCAACCAATCCAAACAGCTTCGCGAAATCCTTAGTCTGGTTTGTTTATGCGCGTCCGTAAGCATTCTGGGCACCCAGCGCGCTGACACTTTTCATGCCCAGGTGGTCGTGCATAATATTATAGGCACTCCCTATCGAAATCTTGATTTCTTCAGCTATAAAACGAACTATAACACGACGATCCGCCAAAACAATTTTTTCAACTTTTTTTATAATTTGTTCCGTTACTGCAGTCGCAGGCCGCCCCGAGCGTGGGTCATCGTTGGTGGAAGATCTTCCTCAGACCTTCCAGCAACTGTAGAGTATGGGGGAGCATTAACTCCTAATGTTCCTTGTAAGTCTTGATTTACCTGCTCCGTAGTAAAATTTTTTAAGCAGATATATTTTTTTACCGCGCGAATTTCAATTTTATCCATTTTCGTGAACACGTTCCGAAATGTAGAAAACTACAATTTAAAAAAAAAAAGTGAAATCGATTTTTTAAAATTATTATTTTAACAAAATGGCTTTGCCTGCCAATAACAATTTAATATCTTACCAAGGAGTATCTATTTCATTCTCATTTTTTATTGAACACCCCTAGTAAATGCTGCAGATAATGCAGACCATTCAACATTTTTTGGTGAAAATGGCCTTAAATTTTTAATTTCAGAATGTGGCGAAAACGCTCGTTATGACCCGTGTCCACCAACAAATTGTCCTCGAGGGCAAGCCTGTACTGCAGTTTGCCGTCCAGCCTGTGTTTGCAATACTGGTTACAGATATAACAGCGAACATGTATGTGAAAAAGTTCAACGTAAGTAACGATTTTATTTGCCGTAGTGTATATTATAGAAAGAGCGCTGATAAATTGTCCACCAGGGAAAGCACGTGCTCAAGTTGCCATCCAGTCTGTGTTTGCGAAGTAACAATTTTAATTCAATTTTAATTCAAATATTCAATTTTAAGTTATGCCATCTGTTGAAGATTAGTACAAGTTCTTTGTAATTTATAATATTATAATCGATGATTTCCATTATTGTTTTTCACGCTACTATAATTAATATATATATTATGAATGCGGTCCAAATGAACATTTTGAAAGTCAATCAAATAGATGTCAGATAACTTGTGAAAATATGGCCATGGAACCATACATGGGGGCTTGCTTACCTCAGTTGCTTCTGTAATGGAAATAAGGTCCGAAATGCTGACGGAATTAGTAATGAGAGATCTGATTGTCCTGGTACGTATGGTTGAAGCGTTAGGGAGACAGCAAGTTGAAAATATCGCTTTGGCCCTCGTGCAAAAGCAATAGACAAATAACGTCCATTCGAATGCAAGACATTGCAACTCTATGCACCGATAAATTATGTTAATGTTTTTAATTCTACATTATTTTATATGAATGTTACCTTATTTAATTTTATCATCACCGAGCCGTACCTGCTGTGCCTATGGACATTAGTTTCGTTTTATGACGTAGGCACTCACTATTTAATTATTTTTCGGTGTAAAAGAAAAATATGACTTGCTTTGGTCAGGTTTATCTACCATTTCGATTGGTTTTCCTTCATTTTCATATCATTAATTTAGTCTAATTGAATATTATTTCAGAGCTAAAATGTTCAGCAAATGAAACAATGGTAGAATGTGCCAATGGATGTATATTCGAAGATTGTCCTGTAGCAGATCAAGGACCTCCCCCTGCGTGTTCGCCACCAGAAAAATGTTTACCTGGGTGCACATGTTCTAAAGGGTACAACAGACTTGAGGGAAAATGTGTTCTGAAAAAGGATTGCAGTTAGTATATTTTGACCATAGGGTTAAAATTATAAATTAGTGGTTGGCAGCAGCATCAGCTCAATAAAGACTTTTGTCTTCCGCGGGGTACCCTGGGGGCCAGAAACAAGGTTATCGTTCTTTTTTTGTATGGGACTTTAAGAAGTGTCATAATTTGAACAAGAAAATGTCTGATGAATATGTTACAAGCGCAACGTTATTAGAATTAGAATGGTTTTATGATACAGATAAAGTTTGTATGATTGCGCCAATATCGAGATTCACTAAACGAGAATTGGATGCAAGAATAAATTTCCCTAAGACATGGCATTATAACACTTGAAATAACAGCATTAGTGAATCCAGTTTGCCGTCAGCACGCTTTCATGAAATTGACAGTGAAGGAATATTGCAAAAGCGTGGTTTTCGAGTTTTTTTCTTACAAGCAAACTCAAGATATAGATCTTAAACTTTTATATATTTCCAGATGTTGACTGTGGAGAGCATGGATATTATTCAAATTGTACAAACCCATGTCCAGAAGGTGCGGTTTGTGCTGTTCCATGTTTAGATGGGTGTCTGTGTGAAGATGGCTATAGTAATGTTGGGAGATATGGAAAATGCGTCGAAGATTCTTGTGAATAATTTTAATAAATGCACATAATTATTTCGAAATACATTTTATATTTTATTTTCCGTTCCATTTTCGTCGTGGATTTTTTTGAAATCTAATAATATGTAGGTATACCAATCTGTATTTTAGCCCTTTGTCACTTTTTAGGGTTCCGTAGCCTTGGCGAAAACTTATAAGGTAGGGGTAGGTTTAGGGGTAGGGGTAGTTAGGGGTAGGGGTAGTTAGGGGTAGGGGTAGGGGTAGTGCAGGCAAGGCAACGTTTATATGCGTATGTGGAGGGTAATCTCTGAAACTGATCCAATTCTAAAAATTCTTTCTCTAATAGGAAGCCACATTATCTGCTATAGGGTATATTTTATTTTGTTCGGGCGAAGCCGGGGGCGGAATGCTAGTATGTTATATAATAGGTGTGTGCTTAAAAAAAATTAAAAAATATTATCAGTCCATTTTTTTAAAAAACTTCTGCACATTTTTCTAGATATGACTACGAATCCAATGAGCTATCACACGTATCTTAACTCGCAGTAGGAAGAATAAACACGTTTTTCAACTTGAGAACCAGACTAAAAAGATCGTCAGCTGGCAGTAGCCGATGAAAGCCGTCCAAGCGACCAAAAACTCAAACTTCAGCTCTGCTGGCAAGGTAATGGCCTCCGTATTTGGGATGCGCATGCATTGAGTTATAATTACAATGTGCGTATGTAATTTTGTTCATTGACTACCTTGAGAAAGGCAAAACCATTAATAGTGAATATTACATGGCGTTATTGTATCGACTGAAAAACGTCCTCAAATGCAAAAGTAAACAGTGATGTTTAACCAAGACAATGCACCGTGTAGACGATGGTCAAATTGAACGAATTGCGCTTCGAATTGCTACCGTATAGTCAGATCTGGCCCCCCCAGTGACTACTGGCTCTTTACAGACCTCAAAAGAATGCTCCAGTGAAAGAGGTTTGGCTCATGTGAAGAAGTTTTTGCCGAAGTTGAAGCCTATTTTGAAAGTAAAGACAAATCTTTCTACGAAAAAGATATAAGCTGCTATTTACTTACTTTAAAATACGCACTTATTGTAAGTGTGTAGGTTAGGTATATTTTAAATGTAATTGTTCACAAATGGAGAATAATAGTAATAGCACATAATTCTTAATAGATCTGTGGTACTAGGTAGGTACATAACATAACTGGTAAATAAATATTAAAATTAATTGTTTGTCAAAAGAAGAGCAACACTTACACTTATTGGCTACGGAACCCTAAAAAGTGTCAAAGGGCTAAAATACAGATTGGTATCCCTACATATTACTAGATTAAAAAAAAATCCACGATGAAAACGGGACGGAAAATAAATATAAAATCTATCTTGTAATATGCATTTATTAAACTTATTCACAAGAATCTTCGACGCATTTTCCATATCTCCCAACATTACTATAGCCATCTTCACACAGACACCCATCTAAACATGGAACAGCACAAACCGCACCTTCTGGACATGGGTTTATACAATTTGAATAATATCCATGCTCTCCACAATCAACATCTGAAAATATATAAAAGTTTAAAATCTATATCTTGAGTGTATACAGTTTGCTTGTAAAACTCAAAACCACTACTTTTGCAATATTCCTTCACTGTCAATTTCATGTGCGAGGGCTGGCAGCAAACTGGATTCACTAATGCTTTTATTTCAAGTGTTATAATGCCATTTCTTAGGGAAATTTATTCTTGCATCCAATTCTCTTTGAATGAATCTCGATATTGTCGCAATCATATGTACAAACTATATCTTTATCATCAAACCATTCAAATTCAAATAACTTTGCGGTTTTAACATATTCGTCAGACTTTTTTTTGTTTAAATTATGAAATTTCTTAAAGTCCTATACAAAGAAAGAACCTTGTACCCCGCGGAAGGCAAAAGTCTTTATTGACCTGATGCTGCTGCCAACCACTGATTAAGAACTGTAACCCTATCGTCGAAATGTACTAACTGCAATCCTTTTTCAGAACACATTTTCCAAACATTTTTCTAGTAGCGAACACACAGGGGGAGGTCCTTGATCTGCTACAGGACAATATTCGAATATACATGCTACCATAGTTTCATTTGCTGGACATTTTGGCTTTGAAATAATATTCAATTAGACCAAATTAATGAAATCAAAATGAATGGAAGGCCAATCGAAATAGTAGATAAACAGATAAACCCGACCCAAGCAATTCATAATTTTCCCATACCTATTTTAATAGTTTTTTTTACACAGCAACATAATTAAATAGTGAGTGCCTACGCCATAAAATGTAACTTTTTCTTACATTTTAATTTACATGGCTATTTTTGATATTTTTTTTAATAAAAAAAATATAAACAAGTTAGACAATTATTTATAACAAATTGTTTATTTAATAAACCAATTAAATATGAATGAATAAAACAATTTTTTTTTGTGTTCTGTAGACAATCGCAAATCATAAATTTTAAGACATTTTTTTTAATATTAAAAAAAACGATTTTAAATAATAACTAGTTTTTTTAAGAAATTGTCGATCCATTATTAGGTTTCGAACGGCATCGACGTTCTTTGGTACAACCACTGATTTTGGATGACCTTCTTTCAACTCATCCGTGAGCGACCACCGGCTAGGATTAAATTCGCCAAACCAGTGACAGACTGTAGTTTTAAATGGTGCTTCATCACAAAAAGTCAAAGAAAGTTGATTGATACACAAGACATAATAAATAATCGCACCAAAATTTTCACGAGTTAGTTCCAATTTCTCTATCAAAACCAACCTTTGGACTTGCATAAACAAATGAAGTGCATTCGCATATCATTTTTTTTTAATCCAGGAGGCGAAAAATGTTACCTTGGAGGTTACATATCGCGACTAAACTCATTATCTTGACAACCTATGTAAACAGAAACATGGTCACTGACAAAGGAAGATAAAGGTGACACAAAGGTCTATGGAGCGTAGGATGCTCGAGATATCTCTCAGTGATCGAATACCCAATGTCCAAATAAGACAGAAGACAATAGTGATGGACATTGCAACTAGAGTTGCGACACTGAAATGGAGATGGGCGGGACACGATGGTAGATTGACGTAAAGGATTACTGAGTGGAGACCTAGAATGGGCCATAGAAGTGTCGGCAGACCACAGGCAAAATGGAGTGACGACATCGTGAAGAGAGAGGGTAGAAGAGCATGGAGACTGCGGAGGATAGGGAGAAGTGGCGCAATTCTGAGAAGGCCTACATCCAGCAGTGAACGGACCCAGGCTGTGGAAGAAGGACCTATGTAAAGAACCATCGCCACTTAAATACATACCACATTCACATTCTGGAACACATTTTCCATCATCGTTCTTTAAGTAGCCAGATATGCATTCACATTTAGCCACGCAGTTTTGGGTGCACATTTGAGGTGGCATATTTCTGTTACTGCATGTCACTGGACAAGCTGAGGCGCATTCGTTGTATATTTCATTTTCTTTACAATCTAAAATTTAAAAATATCACATGACCTTTATTTAAATAACGTTTGACTATATTCTGCCTTTATAAACAGACATCACAATGGAATGCTTTTTTTTTTTATTCTTCACGGGTTGCCTTACAGCTCCCAGGAACAGTTGCCGGCCCCAGGGTACCCAGTGGAATACAAAGTCTTCCTCATTTAGCCATTAATTTTTTGAGGCTATACCTAACGAGTGGCCAGCTCTGTTGAGGTATATAGATGGAAAAGCCTCTTTGTACGGTTTGTCGGATAATGTACATAGATTTTCATTATAAAAAACCCATTGGTACATGGTCGTATGTAGGAATCGAATCCGCGACTTTTCACTTGCGAGCCGACGTCTTGCCCATCGAGTGGAATGCTTTTATTGCTTTTATATTTAGCTACTTTATTATTCATCGCTCCAGTTGTTTTAATGTTATTTATTAGCTTTCCGTTCATGCTTCGCCCGTGGAATTTTTTGTAATGTGACATAATAATTTATCCCGAAGAATTTATGTGATAAAAAGCCTATATAACTCTGCATGGGGAGCACAAACGATCTATAACACGTCGATAAAATGGCATATCACCAATGTCATGATAAAGATTTTATATCATGCGACCGTAGCACAAACAATGCTCTATCGCGTCTACCTGATAAAACATATCATGGACATAGACTAAAGTCGATATCATAACGTTATATCGATTTTTGTGAGCACGAATAATTATATCGTCTCTTTTTGAGGTTTGAATGTGATACATATAAATGATTATATCGACATATTCGGGAGAGTATGATATGCTATCGTCTAACCTTAAAATAATATTTAGAGGTATCTACCTACCTAAAAACAACATGTATTTAAGTAGGTACATACCGACTTCCTTATTTAATTAGTATTTAATGCATTATTATTAACTAGCAGGCTTCTGTCCGCGGTTTCACCCGCGTGGGAATAGATCTAAGAAATAATCCCGTGGCTGTAATTTTCCCCTCTCCCGCCCGCTTTCGCGGTATTAAATGTAGTATATTATATCATTCTCTGACCCCTAAAATACCACTATGCAAAAAATCATGTCGATCCCGTGAAAAACAAAAACAAATCTATTCCACGGGAACAATATTTTTTTCCGGGATAAAAAGCAGCCTATAAACTATCTCTGTGCCAAATTTCTTCCAGATCCGTTCAGCCGTAATTGAGTAAAAAACTGTGGACAAAGTTGTACTAGCTTAAAAATTTAATAAAAAAATGTGAATAAAAAGTACGCTATATCACTTTCCAGCCTTCTTAACTATTTATCTGTACAAAAAATATTAAATGCAAGTAATCTAGTTAATAAAACATTCCATTATTTAGTTCTCGTCGAATTTTTTATTTATTTATTTTTTTCGTGACATTTTCACAGTTGACACTAACAGATTGATGTGATAAAACGCTAGTGTTGCCACTTTATATCGCAATGCTTATTTGTTGTGATAAGTATATCAGCCGTCAGGTTTGTGCTTCCACTTATGATAAAAATTGTGGATATGCGTATATATCTATCGATCGTGATATGATTCGATATAGTGGCCCTCCTACTACCTATACCTATATCTGCAAAAAATTACGACGCTCCAAATGAATTTCTGCTTTGAATGAAGGACAAACAAACATACACATTTATAATATTAGTAAAGATATCCTCCAGAATATATAATTAAAAATTAAATGTCGTTGGTAAGCACATCACTTGTGAACGGCTGGACCGATTTTTCTATTTTTTAAATTTTAGTAATTTTATGAATAAGGAAATTAGGAAAAGAAAAATTGGAAAAGTTGCAAGTGCTTTTTTCTATGGACTCAAGACCATAATAAGAGATGAAAGATAATATGAGCTCCACGATCGTAGCCGGGGCGGAAAGCTAGTTAGTTAAATATAAGAATTGTTATTGTAAATCGATCTAAAAAATAGATATTATTTATTTTATAATTCATGGTAAGTACGTTATAACTGAATTTTATTTATTCTCGTGCTTCAGAGAGCAGGTAATGTTTTTCTGAATATAGTAGTAAGTGATAGCTGTAGAAACATTTAGTGCAGCGATAAGCTTGCCACCTGCTCTAATCAATGAGAGCAAATTTTCTAACGGTTGACATTGTCTGGGCTATAAAGCCATAGAAGCCGCGCTTGTGTATTAGAAACATTGTTTTTTTTTGTTTACATTGATTTTAGTTTTTAGTTGACTAGTTACTAGTAACTTTTAGTTTTTGGTACATCCGATGAAAAAACGGAACCTTTATAGAATCACTCTTGTGTCAGTCTGCCTGTCTGTCCGTCTGTCACAGCTTATTTTCTCTGAATCTGCTGGACGAAAAAAGTTGAAATTTGGTACATGTTATATAGTGTTTTATGACCCAATCACTTTGAATTCTAATTTAAACCAATATTTTAAGTTAAATACAATATATTAAAATCTTCAATTTGCTGACATGACTCATTGACATATAGCGTAATTAATAGAATAAAAGGGCTCGTTATATCATTTTTTTTATAAAATCTATAGTTTAAATTACATTAAAGAAAATATACGAAAATTAAGTGTTGCCCCCCCTACCTTTAATACGAACCTACTGAGTCTAAAATTTTGAAAAAAAAAAATAAGGAATATGAATTCTTATATTTTATAGGAAAACCTAAACGAAAATCCTGTCTGAGTTCTGACAAAAACGTAACGGTACGGAACCCTAAGTGCGCGAGTCGTACTCGCATTTGGCCATTTTTAAAAAAAATTAAGTTTGCTCTGTTTCATCTTTTGAAAGATAAAATAATTTAGGTGATTCTATATAAGTGAACTAGATAACCAACGCTCCATAACCATAAATACATACCACATTCACATTCTGGAACACATGTTCCATTATCGTTCCTTAAGTAGCCAGATATGCAATCACATTTAGCCACGCAGTTATAGGTGCATATTTGAGGTGGCATATCTCTGTTACTGCATGTTACTGGACAAGCTGAGGCGCAATCTTTGAAAATTTCATTTTCCTTACAATCTAAAATTTAAAAATATCGCCTGAACTTCTCACTCTTACACATATAGTTCCATGAAAACAATTTCATCAAGTAGATTTTTTTTAATTGAAATTATTTATACTATGCTCTATTTTAACAAACAACCTTTTAGCGTTTCTACATAGGAATTAATATAAGGGGTTTTCAAACTTTAAAATGCTAGGTTTTATAAACTTAATATTAGACAACTCAAAACAAAATTATTAAGGCCTCTCCATTCTTATGTTTTTCTGAAATATTTGAAACAGAATGAAAATTAAAAACCAATACCTTAAATGTCTTAAAAATAATTAAAATACATGCAGATAAATGTATTTTTCATACATTGCGGTGGCGGGCAAAAATTATTACTTCCATGGATTTACACAATATTTCACCAATACTTCTTCTATAATTTTACTTGCCTGTTAGTCAGTTAATCGCAAAACAGTTTTATATTATTTAAAACAAATAAAAATGCTTCAGTGACCAAGTGGGTTTTTATAAATAAACTTAATGTACATAATCCGACAAATCACACATAGAGGCATTTGGAAATTCTAATTATACCTCAACAGAACTGGCCACTCGTTAGGTATAGCATCACAAATACCATCGGCTAAAAGAGGGAGACTTGGTCACGGTTTTGTAGCTGTAAGGTAACCCGTGAAGAAAATAAAATACAGCATCAATTTCTTACCCATTGCACCAGTAGTCGATATAATTGATAATACTGCTAAATATATTATAAAATATACCATGTTTTTAACTTTATCTGAAATATCTGACTGTTAACTATTACGAAAATTTCTTGAAAACTATCAACTAAGATCGAATTTATATAATAAATCATGTGCTAATGCAACTGAAAACTATTAAGAATGTTATTACTGCATTTAACACTTTTAATGGTTTAATTTTATTATTTATTGCCATTGTAAATTATTATCTCTTCGGTCACGACTTTCGTGTGCAATTAGGAAAATATCAGAATTTTCTATTTTGTTTCCCTATAGGTTTTGTAGATAAATTATATACATTTACAGCGAAACCAGGGTATGTACGCATGAAAGATATGTCTTCTTCCATTAGATTATAATATTTTTGAGGCTATAAACGAGAGGTCAGTTTTATTGAGGTATTTTGAGATATTTGCCAGATTACAATGGCTTATCTTCTAACTTAGTATATAAAGTTATTTATAGATAAAAACACTAAAGATTCCATAAACATGTACCCATTTCCTTATTTTAATGTATTCATAAACAAACCTTATCGTTCACTGATTCGTGCATACAATTAAATATTTTAATTTCAACTGCAAACTATAAGCATGAAAAAATTGTAAACTAGGCAATAATTTTATTGTTGCATAAGGTGCGTAATTTCTCTGGAGTAGACAGAGAACAGGTGTCAAAAATCTTGTACCTTGATTCCCTGGGAGCGAGGTCGGGCCCTTGTATAGGATGCTACTCGGCTACTTTGTGCCGTTTAGTGTAGAAACTCTAGGTCCGTGGGGTTCAAATGCCAAAAAGTGTATTAAATATATATCCCCTCACCTGATCATCTCTTCTGGTGACAAGAAGGCTGGCTCCTTCCTCGCTCAACAAAGCCTGTATTCTTGCCACTATTTTTACGCGGACCGGGTTTAATTAGTTATTTTTAATGTTTAGATTAGATTTAAGGTTTTTATATTGTTGGGTACATAATTAAAATATAAAATATATAAAATATTTTTTTTTATAAAATTATTGTCTTTAACGCGCTACAAATGCTGAAATTTAATGACGACAATGACCGATCTGCCAAGAGCGTGATTCTTGCACAATATTATAAGATCATCCAAAAACTTTTCTATTTTACGCAGGGCATATTTATAAGCGCTCGAATTTTTTTATTTTAATTAAGTACATTCCAATTAATATATTTTATCAAAAGCTTGATTCACAATTTAATTAGTACAGTAATATTGTAGATTAGAATTGATTGTTATAGTTGAACGTGTAAAATTTAAAACCAGTGTTTTTGACGTGATGTTATGGTTATAAAATTAGAAAATAAAAATAATTATTTATGCACAGTAGTTAGTAAAGTATATTATAAAGATTAAATACAGTGTATTTCTACGTAGTGCCTAAGGTAGGGCAGTTATGATAAGTCTATTATTGCAGTTACCAAGAAATATTTTACTAACAAGTTTACCGAGAAAAAGCATCATGAGTATTTTTCCAAGATACAGTCTATATGTGTAAAAAATAATAACATAATTCTGCAAATATCGTAAATACCTAGTAGCTTATTATAGAGATTTGATATTAGATATTGTTGATAGAAATTAGAGTGTTGGGTTCAATTCCCTCTAAAACCAAACCTCAGATATTAAACACAGTAGCAAACCTATCGCTTTTTTCAGTTTAAATTTTTAAAAAGATATAAATTATTCTATGACATTAAGATTGTTGGAATATTTAAACAAAACCTTTTAGTATTTACTTATTCATTAGTGAAAATTCGAAGGTCCATAGCGTGAAATCGCATTAAACGACCACATATCTCTTAAAGCACCCTTTAAACCCATGAATAAAGCTTCATACAGAACCTTAATTTGTAACATTACCCAAATCTCATGTACCTACCTATTTTGGTGACAGAAGGTATTTTCGGGATATTTCTAACTAGTGGCTTGCCCCGACTTCGCCCTGGGTAATAATTATATACAAAATATAGCCTTTGTTATTCAGTGATAATATAGCATTCTACTGGTGAAATAATTTTTAAAATCGGTCCAGTAGTTTTTGAGTTTATTGATTACAAACAAAACCTAAGTTACACGAAAACATAAACGGAGGTGATACAGTAGGTACCTGTGCTCGACGCGCATAATTCCACCTATGGTAACTTTATAACAATGGGAAAAAAATCTTGCAATTTATTTATAAAACCACAAAAGTTTTGTTTATATATTAACAGGGTGTCATGCAAACAAAAGCTACTATGTCAACAGTTGAGACATTACAAATTAGAACAAATAAGTATTTCTTGTAAGGTGTAGAAGCGAATTAATAAATGTATTTTGTAACAAAGAAAAGTCCGCTTTACAAATGTTTCCTTAGTGAAAACAGAATAGTAGTACAAAGGCTGTTTTAGATTTTACAAGTAATTATTCGACAAAAGGGTCTTTAATACGGATTCTTTCTTCAGTCAGATTTCTATTCAACTTTCTACTTAGAGGATTGAAGATTTTATTTTGGCACGGGAAACTGGTTTCGGTAAGATTTGTTAAAAAGCTATTACATTTTCTTTTAGAATTACAAGGATTTCTTATCACTTTCCATTTTCATGTTATACATACTACTAATAAAAAAAATGTAAGACGTTCCTTTCTCTGTCTTTCATTTTTATGAGAATGAAAAATAAATTAGTATAAAAAAAATCTTCACGGGTTGCCTTACAGCTCCCAGGAACCGTTGCCGGTCCCAGGGTACCCAGTGGAAAACTAAGTCTTCCTCACTAATCCAAAGATATTTTTTAAACTATACCTAACGAGTGGTCAGCTCTGTTGAGGTATGTAGGTGGAAAAGCCTTTTTGTACGGTTTGTCGGATAATATACCTATAAAACTCATTTGCACATGGCCGGATGTGGGAATCGAACCCGCGACTTTTACCCACTTTTACGACGCCCCTTTTTAGTAGCTAATGAAATCACACAGTTATATTTTGTGGTCTATGAAACAGACAACCCTGAATTTCAGTTGTAACTAAAAGTTTGTATTAAAAATGTAGTTACTTATTTCGAATCTTATGAAATCCAAAGCAGTCATTAGTTTTATTCAATAAAATATGGATCAAATGTAAACAACAAACAATAAGACCATATATAATTTAATATTGACGTGAAATAGTGCATACGTAATTATTGGCTTATTTATCCAGATGTTGAAAGAGGTTATAAAAGATGTACGTATGTTAATTATTGCAGTGCAGGTGCGAAATATTTGAAGAAACCATGAAGATTCTTGTTGCTTTGCTAATTTGTGGTTTGGCTTACGTCAAAGCTTCAAACACAAGTAAGTATCTTTGACTTTTTACCAAATAAATTGACAAAAGTGGTAAATATTTTTTCAAAAGAAGTGTTGTGGCGTTCGAAGTAGGTATTTAAAGTTGAAAGTAATAAATAATTAAACATGTTTACCTTCAATATGTTTAAACAATAAATAAAAGTACGAATACGTTGTTTATGAATAATAATGAATAATGTGTTTGCTGGTGTTTATTTATATATATATACAGATGTTGGAAAACAAGGATAATATTGTATGATAATTGTATGGAGTATTACAACAACTTGTTTAAATATTGTTTATGAAATCATATGCCACATACATTTGACCTTAACCGGGTGTCATACGGCCCCAGGGTACCTAACAGGGGCAGCAGGAGACAACCCTTCCTCACTTAGCCAATGGATTTTATGAGGCTACGTAATGAGCAAACAGTTTTTGAGATAATATGCCATATAACGTATGTTTTTATCAATGAACCATGAATCATTTATGCTAAATAGATTTGACCTTAAACTAGTTGTATTACGGCCCTAGTGTAATCTTCTTTATTTAGCCAATGGATTTTATTTATCAATAACCAGTCAAAAATATAACAACAAGTTTAGCTTGGTGGTTGAGTGATGTCTATTAATATTATTTAAAATTTCAGATGAAACATGTTACAAGCCCCATGAAATATATAGTCCTTGTTCAGCACATTGTCAGAAAACATGCGAAAATTATAACAAAACCATAATCTGTACGAAAATTTGTAAACCAGGTTGCGTGTGTAAAGATCCCTGGGTTAGGAACAAAGAAGGAAATTGTGTTACTACTGATAAATGCCGTTAGTATATTATCTCTGTACAATAATAAAAAAACTTATTTGATCCGATATACCTCATCATACCAACTGATATTCTAAAGTAAGTCAAATTCCGTAATAGATCATATTCAAACAAGTTAACAAATTAATTTGTAAACACTTTACCCTTCTAAGCGCCCAGGATAAATGACAAAGAAACAATACGTATGTATTTCTTACAGATACTTGTCCGAAAAACGAAAAATGGGTAGATTGCGTCCTTGGCTATTGTGTGCCTAAATATTGTCACGAATTGGGATATCCAGTACAATGTCCAGATATAACAGGTCCTTGTGAAGGTGGCTGCGTATGCGCAGATAACTACTTAACAGATTATTGTGGCAAATGTATACCTAAGACAGAATGTCGTAAGTATTTTGTACATCTTTTGTGTAATTTTAAGGCACATTAGAAATCCTCAGTAGACAATTTTTAAATGTGAAAAAATACCATTATGTAATTTAGGCTTCTGAAATAGGTTTAAAAAACGCCCTTTTTATCCTAATCCTAACTAATATTATAAATGCGAAAGTAGTGTGTGTGTTTGTTTTTCCTTCTTTCACGTCAATATTACAGAGCAACGGATCAACGTGATTTTTTGCACAGAGATAGTTTCGGTCGGAAAGTAACATAGGCTAGAAATATTTTTGCATAAAATCTCATGTCACATTATACTGTAAATCCGACCAAAACAATATTATTGCAATTACTTAAAACTTTGGATAAACTTTTAACAAGATATAAAAAATATTTTTATTTATTTTAGCATGTTGTGGAGGTAGCAAAAATGCTACAACTGGTTGTAGTAATTATTGTGGCAAATCATGTGATGATTATAATAAGGGTCCAAAGCCTTGTCCATTTTTCTGCGTTAACAATGGTTGTGCTTGCAAAAGCGGTTACGTATATGATTCAACAAATAAGAGATGTGTCTTGCCAATTGACTGCCCAAATGATTCCACAGGTACATTTAAACATAAACTTTAATTATAATATTGAATAGACTGTAACCTAATAAGCGTGTTAATGGCCCTAGGGGTTATTACTATTATTAATTCTGTACCTAGTTGAAGAAATAATTTCAACAGGTCAACGAGTAAGTATTACTTAAGAGCGTAGCCGGGCTGCATTTTCTCCATACAAATGTATTCCCCTATTTTCTTCACGGATAATGCCTCTAGAGCAATAGTTTTTTTTTCATAAAATCTAGGTTTACTGTAGGCATGCCCCTGTTATTTACTTTTTTCCAACAACTAATTACCTAAAAAAATAAGCCCTTCCAAAAACCTAAAAAAAATGCCTCGTTTATACCGCCGTGATCAGACGACTACCAGACTAATTTGAAAAGGTTTTAATGTAAAAGTAAAATAGGAGCATAGATCTATTCTTTCTTTAAATTTCAATACCAAAAATAATTAAATCGGATCAGTTTTGGTGGAGAAAACAGGGGAATACGAAACATCTATCGGTCAAGGTTTTATAGGTATAATCGGTCTAAACTGCAGTTGTCCCTATCGCACTCTACGGGGGAGACCAAAGGGTGAGGCGACGGCAATAGTTTCTTCAAATACCTATTTCTCAATTCCCTTGCAGACCGTCTACGCTCTTAATAACAGTTTAGATGATGTTATTAATAAAATCTAAGTTACATAATTCTTTAAAATAGATGTATCGGATTTGGGTGTGAAAAATAAACAGGCATGAAAATTATAAAACATATATCTTTTAATAGGTACATGTGACCAATCAGATAATGGAAATGCAACTGATCCTATTCCGAAGCCACAAAATGAAGAAGACGATACAAGTAATTAATAACTTGATTTTCTGTATTAAATCTGCTACTCAAACTACTAAATATTATAAAAATAAAACTATTTGTTGTACAGATGAAGAACCAGATAATGGAAGTGGTCCTGAATCTGAACCGGAGCCGCAAACCGAAAACGAAGATGATGCTACAAGTAATTAAAACAATTTGATTTTCAAATCTGTTTTATCTGTTTTCCCAAAATATACATATTTATTTTCTTTCGATGAATCAACAATATCAGATTAGAGTGTGTCAAATAAAGAAATGAGATGTCTTATTTCATTGTATCCTTGAACATTCTAAAATAATTGTATTTCATTATTGTTCAGATAATGGAACTGTTCCTGAATCTTATACGGAGCCACAAAACGGAGACGATGATGATAAAAGTAATTAATAACACTTAATTTTCTAATCTAAACATAAGCGTATTTCTATTATTTTTAACATAGAAAAGATGATCTCTTTAAGGCTTGTTATAAAACGGATATAGCAAGATATGAACGGAAACAATTGGCAAACTATAGTCTCAGTTACAGGTGTGCCACCTTATATCAAGATCCCTAAGTAATCTATACACCGGATCCTATGGTCAACTAGGATTGTAACCTTTTTCGGTTCATGATTTTGGTTTATATTTTCGATTCGACTACTTATCTAATCTAAGTAATGTTCTCTAGAAAAATCTCTAAGCCAGATTTAGCACTACTCATTGGCGTTTCCACGCACCTCTCCTCGTCGTTATATATCCAGTGAACATCTGTCGAAGTCGTTTACTATAGGTTTATTCTAATCCATTATTGATAACTTCAGTAATCTGGAGCCCTAACTGATCGTAGTTGAGTGATGATTTTAACGTTGCTCTTCTTAATTTCAATTTAGATGAGCCAATAAATACGGGTGGAGATGACAAATCTATAAAGTGGTGCCCAAGAAATGAGGAATGGGTAGATTGTGAAAGAAATGTTTGTATAGTAAAGAAATGCAGTGAAATGGGATTCCCATTAAATTGTACAAAAGTTGATGAGAAACATTGTCCTGGAGGATGCATATGCGTTACTGGATATTTAAGAAATAGGTGTGGAAAATGCGTGCCTATCGATCTGTGTCGTAAGTATTTGTATTATTTTCTTGAACGCTACAAAAAAATTTGGCGGCATGTACAGCGTTTTTCATAGCCGTTAAATATTAGCTCAAATTGCAAACTGTTCTTCCTGTGGTTAAAGTAAAGAAAATATATATATTTAGAGACCACACTTAGAGACTTTTCTCATATCAAATTACCTTAACAGAGCTGGCTACTCGTAAGATTATTACTTAGGTATCCGCTGCGTACCTTGGGTCCTGGGGCCGGTAATATTTTTCAGAGAACGTGTCCGTACGTCCGTACACGTTCCTTTTCCGCCCCGTTTTCTATTCCGGTATATAAATAGAATAATTTTAACATTTCCAAATTTCAAAAATACCCTAAATTTTATACTAACAATATTAGTCTAATATATATTATTTTTATTAGCATGTTGTGGTGGAGATAAAAACGCTACACAAGGCTGTGGCGTTTACTGTGGTAACATGTGCTCTGACTACCAAGACCCAGACAAAAAATGCGGTATAGGATGTATATTCAATGGCTGTCAGTGTAGAAAGGGCTATGTATATGATGAGATTAAGAAAAAATGTGTCTTACCAAAAGACTGTCGTAAGTATTGCTCACATTTCATAATAGCAATAGGATCAAATAAAATATCCAGTCACCGTTTCAAAATAACAAAGAGTATAGATGTAAATTAAATATCTGTCGCCGCCAAATGGTTAAATCAGCCACTCAATTGGATGGCTAGGCATTTCATTAAATGGCGGCATTCAATTGAATGGCTAAAGGATGCTTAGCCAAATTGTTGAAAGATACGTTTAACATAAGGACTGAACGTCACAGCCTCTTGGTTGTTCGTCGTATTCGTATTATTTAGACTTAAAATTTTGTTTAAAACTAGTGTTCGGCTCATTATTTGCTATGGATGGATGGATTCATTATGTGTTCCTTTTTCTTTTATTATACTGTCTATTTTAATTCAAAGCAAAGCACTTTTCATATAACAACGCACACAAATAATCAGCTGTTGACGCCATATTTGTTTGAGACTGTTAGCGCTATAGTGGCAAAATAAGGAACTAAATTTCTGCGGCTTTTGGTTCAGCCGTTTCTAAAGAGCTAGCTTTCAACCAGCCAACATATTAAACGTTAAGATATCATAATTCATTTAATGAACGGCCTAGCCATTCAATTGAATGCCTCAATTTAAGAAATGCCTAGCCATCCAATTGAGCCATCAAAATGAGAATTTTAACCATTTGGCGGCGACATATGCACCAAAAGTTACATAAAAAAAATAGATTTGAAACATCAGATTCGTGTGTTTACTGAACTAAACCGACAGCATAATTGACGGTATTTTAATTTTAGCACCAACATGCAATGATCCAAACGCAGAGAAAGTATCCTGTGCCAGTAACTGTCCAGAAACTTGCGCCTACCCTAATCCGGGCCCTTGCGCAAACAACGCATGCACTAAAAATGGTTGTAATTGTAAACAGGGTTATGTATTATCAGAAACTGGTGGAAAGTGTATCAAAATAAGTGAATGCCCACGTAAGTTTGACAATATTTTATTATTTACAGCTTTGCTAGCCCCTCCTTTAAATGAAATATTTGAGATCCTTTGCTACCGTATACCATATATAACTCAATAATGTTTGAATGTGAGATCAATTTGGCTGAAATAGAAATAATTGGCCAAGTTGCGAGAACGACTCGCGCGCTTAGGATTCCATATCATATTTTCGGTCAGAACATAAAGACAGAATTTTCGATTAGATTTTCCTGCGAAATATAAAAATGGCCATATATTCCCTAGATTATTTTAAATCTAGACGCAGTTGTTTCGTAGATAAGGCGTGGAACTGTAAATTATCGTATATAATTTAAACTGTGCATTTTAAAATTATATATTTTTTTTACATTATAACGAGCCCTTTCATTTGATTATTTATGCTATACGTCCGTGATTGGGTCACGAAACTCTATATATGTACCAATATGTACCAAGTTTCAACATTTTTGGTTCAGTAGAGCGGAGAAAATAAGCTGTGACAGACGGACAGACAGACACATGAGTGATCCTATAAGGGTTTCCGTTTTTCATCGGAGATGTTCGGAAACCTAAAATTAAGTGAATAATATAATTTATCGTGCTAATCTTGTCTTAAATCCAATTTTGAAGAAGGTTTAGTATTAGACCATAGAGTACTAAGCCTATGGAGGGGCCATAGACGGGCTTCCCCTTTCGCCAATTTTTTGCTCTTTGACCAGTTAAACTGACCAGGTGCGCAGTAATAAGTTACCTTTTCGTTGGTATAGTTTTGTTTCGCGAGACAGATCTCTAGAAAAATAGTTAATTGTGATGTTTTAAATGGGAAAGGCGATCTAGGACGTCTAACTTGTGGAAACATAGTGTTTCCAATCATTAATTATAATTATTTGTTTGTATTTTATCATAATCATCATTTAACGTAAAAGCCGTTGCGACAATAATACGACAGAAAAATACTGTGGTACAGGGGATAGTACTATGGGTTTACCTCCTCCCCCCGCCAAAAGAGGCAGAAAAAATTGTTCGGTGATTTATACGCTACACGTCTCCTTTGGAATATACTCAAAGGTATAGACCTAAGTATAATGCAATAAACTTTTTTGCATTTTCAGGTAACCTCGGTTGCAACGGTGACTGTAACGCTACAATCAAAGAATTGCCAAGCCCTTGTCCGCCTACTTGCGAAGTTCCAAAACCGAAAATTTGTCCTGCAATTGCAATTCTTGTCGGTTGTGAATGCAATTCAGGCTTCATCAAATGTTCAAAGACTGGAAAATGCATCCATCCAAAAGACTGTAAAGGTTTGTATTTTAAGCAGTAAAAATAAATTTTGAAAACTAATATTAAGTCAATGTTATGTTCATGTTTATTTTTATTAATTTTGTTACTTCGATTTTGTTTCCACAAAATACTAGACTTTCCGCCCCCGTGGATATATTCGAATAATATAAAATATCACTCAGGGATGTCGTTGCTTTCTATTTGTGAAAGATTTTTTAGAATCGATCCAGTAGTTTTTGAGTTTATTTAACACAAACAAAAATTCAAATTTACGTCTTTATAATAAATTAGTATATAATTATAAATAGATAAGAAGGCCTAGACACTACAGAGGCGTTTGTCGCAAAGCCTTGTTATGTTATTATGAAGGCTACTCACACGCTTTGCCTGAAAGCCCCTTCTTATTAGGAATATTAATTTTTAATTTGTTGTATCTTTTAACCACCTTTAAACTACTACAAGTTATTTCTTAATAAAATATTTATGTTTCAGCGAAATGTTAAAATGTTCAAGACAACGCTCACGGAAGGAAGAGTTTAATTTTAAGAAATTATTATTTAAGGAATATAAATTATATGTACTTTGATTTGTTTTTGTGATATTTTGGTAAAATAAATTTGAAATATAATACAGTCATCATCATTAACCTTTTAAGATCCATTACTGGATCATGGTCTCCCTCTAGTGCACCATTTTTTAGTGGTGCTCATTGAGAGGAATTGCCATAGTCACCACGCTTGGCAGGCCGGGTTGGTGACCAGACCTTACGCAGGCTTTACGTGCCCTCCGGAGCACGAGGAGTCGATTTAAGCACATATTCTTAAAGAAAATTGGTGCATAGCATTTTGGCAGGGGGTAGGATTCGAACCCGGGACCTACCAATTAGGCTATCGACGTAGCGGGCCCGGCAGACGTTGTCCTGCCCAAACGTTGGCTTGCCTGCTATTTACTTTCCTTCGTCCGTGGAAAACAACTACCACTACCACTACCACTGCCACTACCACTACCACTGCCACTACCACTACCACTACCACTACCACTACCACTACCACTACCACTACTATCCTATGTCCGTTTCCTGGCTCTAAGCTACCTCCCCACCAATTTTCAGCCAAATCGGTACAGCCGTTCTTGAGTTATATATATTATATAGATTAATTAAAAAGTTTAATTTTTATTTTCATTATCATGCAAGTGTAGCAACAAGTTAGAACAATATTTTAACCGACATCGGTAAGGATTATGGTAATTGATAACTAGTTAACTACTAAAGACAAAGTACCGTAGACCGTACCAAGGGTGTAGGTACCAAGTAGAAGCCATAAAAATATAATAATCACCTAATGAATTACCTCTGGTAAAGTCCTGATTTATTAATTCATCATCGCCCATTCCAATCCGCTAAGAATATAAATTAGAATTTTCGAGACTTTATATTGTAGGGATTCTTTAAAAAGTGTTTTTTTGAAATACAACCCCATAAGCAGATATTATGTATGGGAAACAATATTTTTCTGGTCAATTTATTTAAGAGCAGAAAGGAGTTGGCAATAATATTTTTCTGGTAAAAATTGTTTAAAACAAATCTCTAAAGGGTGTAAAGATTCGAAGCTTCCTTATTTACTTACAGACACGAATACCACTCGATCGATTGAGCTCAACATTCGATAATTTCTTGTTTTACTTACGAGTATGCACTATAGTTATACTAGTTAGACGTTTGTATTATTATTGCCATTATTAAAAAAAGTTCCTTGTATGGAGGGAGACCCTATTATTTGATGTTGTAGCGGCCACAGTAATACACACTCTGTGCAATTTTCAAGTATATATCTACATATTACGGTCTAAAAGATAGAGTCCTGTGACAGTCGGACGGACGGACAGACAGACAGCGGAGCCTTAGCAATAGGGTTTTCGTTGTATGGAACCTTAAAACAGATAGATATAATGCATAAAACTGTAAGTATCTTGAATAATGCAATCTCAAGAATTACGGCTCAAATATGAATCAAATGTAAACGATAAAGAATAAGACCATATAATTTAATATTGACGTGAAATCGTGCAAACGTGTTGGCTTATTTATCCAGATGTTGAAAGAGGTTATAAAAGATGTACGTATGTTCGGTATTTCAGTGTAGGCGCGAATGATCTGAAGAAATCATGAAGATTCTTGTTGCTTTGCTAATTCTTGGTTTGACTTACGTCAAAGCTTCAAACCCCACTTCAAACACAAGTAAGTATCTTTGACTTTTTATCAAATAAATTGACAAATGTGGTAAATATTTGTTCAAAGAAGTGTTGGCCTTCGAAGTATTTAAAGTTGAAAGTATTAAATAATTAAACATGTTTAATTTCAAAATGTTTTTAGAATAAATAAAAGTAAGTATACGAATACGAATGAATAATGAATTTGTGTTTGTTGGTGTTTATTCATATTTATACAGATGTTGGAAGACAAAATTCATACGATAATTGTATGGAATATTACAATAACTTGTTTAAATATTGTTTATGAAATCATTTATGCTAAATAGATTTGACCTTAACTGTTTGTATTACGGCCCTAGTGTACCCAGCAGGAGACAAATCTTCTTCATTTAGCCAATGGATTTTATTTATCAATGTCCAGTCAAAAATATAACAAAAAGTTTAGCTTGGTGGTTGAGTGATGTCAATTAATATTATTTTAAATTTCAGATGAAACATGTTACAAGACCCATGAAATATATAGTCCTTGTTCAGCACATTGTCAGAAAACATGCGAAAATTATAACACATCCATAATCTGTTCGAGACTTTGTAAACCAGGTTGCGTGTGTAAAGATCCCCGGGTTAGGAGCAAAGAAGGAGATTGTGTTACTATTGATAAATGCCGTTAGTATATTATGTACAATATTAAAAAAACTGTTCGAACTGAAACTATAATATTCAGTATCGATATGCAACAAAATCTAAAACTATATTATTGATAAAAAGTCTTAAAAAATATTTGTACCTTAGACATTAAACTCAAATTCTAGAAACGATCAATTGCATATACATAGTCTATTAATATAAACCAGTTAACATTTATTTTGCATGTTTTTGTGTATCTAATATTTTGTGTAAACATGAAAACTTACTTTTATCAATTCTTACAGTTTTTTGGAAAGTTTATTTTAAAGACCTTTAAAATGTAGATTAATATCGTAATTAATTTCAGAAGGAAAATGCTACAAGCCCAATGAAATATGGAGTAATTGCTCAGCAAATTGTCAGAAAACATGCGAAAATTATAATACACCTACAGCATGTTCTGCAATTTGTAGCCCAGGTTGCGTGTGTGAAAATGGCTGGGTTAGGAGCAAAGAAGGAAATTGTGTTACTACTGATAAATGCCGTTAGTATATTAACTCTATACAATATTAAAAAAAACCTTATTTGATTCGATTATTCAGTATCGATATGCAATCAAACCATAATTAGGTATGTAATTCTTAAAATTCCGGAATCGGTCACTATTGCAATTTTTTAATATCCAACTTGTTTTTTATGAATTATTAGTTCTTTTGGGATGTTTTCTTATATTTTTAAGTAATGTATACTTATAAAGTTATACCTCTGTTCTTTAAAACCAATTCGTTGTTTATTAGGGTTTCGAACATGTATGTCACAGCTTATTTTCTCCGAATCTACTGGACGAAATATGTTGAAATTTTATTCATATTATATAGACTTTCATGACCTAATCACGGATGTATAGCGAAAATAAACAAATTTCTATTTTAGGGAAAAAATTAAAACGTAAAAAAATGTTTTGTGACGTATCAAAATGAAAGGACTCGTTAAAAGGAATACTTTATAATTTTAAAATGCATAGTTTTAATTATATTATGGAAAATATACGAGAATTGACCGTTCCAACTTCCTTATCTCCGAAACTACGAAGTCTAAAATTTTGGAAATAAATAGGGAATAGGGCCTTTCTTGTAGTTTTCAGGAAAACTACCTTAAATCCTATCTTAAAGTTGTAACCGAAAAAATGGTGCGGGAACCGCAGCGCGCGAGTCGTAGGTGCTTACACATTTTATATTTCCTGAAATTCAATCATAAGGAATGTTGCAACTTTAGAAAAGTTTTAGGAAAACTTGATATGATTTTGGTATGTTTTTTATATACACTTTAGGTTAAGGCAACGCTTCATGTTAGTACTTATTTAGGATACTTATGTACCTAACTAGAGACAGGTTACAGGTACGCAGATTAACCGGTGTAAAGATCTCACTAACACAAAATGTTAGTAAAAACAACAAAAATCTTATTTTCTAACTTATTTTCCGAGTAGTTTTGAATTTCTAAGCAATTATTTATCAATGCTATCTAAATCTTGATACTTTGATGTTTTGATGTCTATCTTCCATCTTCCTTCAAACGTAGTTAGGGATTACGAGGTAAAGAAATATACGCGTCCAGATTTTTCTTGTCGCTTCAATGAACATGAAACACATTGAGTGAGAAAACTGCTAACATTACAGTTTTATAGTGTTGTTTGTTGTTTACCTCTACTTTATTTACCGTCTGACAGATCGATAGAATAAAATATACATTGATTACGTATATCGTAGAACTGTGTGTATACAAACAACCAAACTTTATGCTTTTTTTTTGGATTTTTTAAAAACTATAGAACTAATTTTCACGAAAAACAAAAATCGGACGAATCCCAAACGGATCAAAATGGATTCACAATCAGCGAATATATATTCCGTAACATAATACACATACAAAAAAAACATTCCAATTGAGAATCTCCTTCTTTTTGAATGAAAAAAACGGAAACCCTTATAGAATCACTCATGTAGTGTCTGTCTTTCCGTTTGTCACAGCTCATTTCCTCAGAATCTACTGGACGAAAAATGTTGATACATATGTATATAGAGTTTCATGACACAATCACGAACGTATAGCGTAAACAATCGAATTTCGATTTTGGGGGTTAATTTTAAGAGGAAAATTAAAAATTAATTAATTTAGCCATTTTACCATTTTAAGCGCCCAGGATAATTGAGAAAGGAACAATCATTTATGTATTACTTACAGATACTTGTCCGAAAAACGAAAAATGGGTAGATTGCGTCCTTGGCTACTGTGAGCCTAAATATTGTGACGAATTGGGATATCCAGTACCTTGTCCGGATATAGAAGGTCCTTGTGAAGGTGGCTGCGTATGCGCAGATAATTACTTAAGAGATTATTGTGGCAAATGTATACCTAAGACAGATTGTCGTAAGTATTTTGTATTATTTTAATCAGGCTAGTTTTGATTAAATTTTTGAAATGTGAAAAAATATTTTCAGTATTTTAGGCCTTTGTTTTAAAAAATGGTAAACTGTCTGTTTCATTAGTTTGAGGTTTAAAGTAGCCCACGCACTGGTCCGGTATCTCAGCGAAAATTTTCGGTCCGGCTTGAACATACGCCACACATTAGCAATGTAAATCATACGATTTAGAGCACATGCAAATCACTCACTCACACAGACACACAAGATTCGATTAAACAAAGTGTCAAACATCCGTGTGTGCGTGACAGATCGTTCCGGCCATCGAAATCAACCACAAATACAGCGATTTAAAAACGGATGGCGGACGAGTCTGTGGTCGATTTCGGCGGACCGTATGGCGGCTCTCTATATGCGATAGATACAGATTTAGTCCCAAAATTTTTAACAAGACACAGGAGTAATTATTTTGATTTATTTTAGCATGTTGCGGAGGTAGCAGCAATGCTACAGCTGGCTGTAGTAATTATTGTGGCAATTCATGTGGTGATTACGATAAGGGTCCAAGGATTTGTCCACTTTTCTGCGTTTACAATGGTTGTGCATGCAAAAGCGGTTATGTACATGATTCAACAGAAAACAGATGTGTTTTGCCAATTGACTGCCCAAACGATTCCACAGGTATATTATAAATAAATGTTAATATTATTATTTTATTGAATAGACTGTACCCTAATAAGGGTTAGTACCTTTATTTGGAACCTAAAGTACCCAGCGGAAGAAATAATTTCAACAGGTAAACGAGTAGGTAGTAACTACAGTTCAGATTAGTAAAATTAAAGTTACACAATTCGGTATGTAAAGTCAAAACTAAGACAGTTGAAATTTTCACAGATGACGTATTTATGTTGCCGCTATAACAATAAATACTAAAAAACAGAATAAAATAAATATTTAAGGGGGCTCCTATACAACAAACGTGATTGTTTGCTCGTATTTGCTCGATATTCAGAACGGCAACAGGTAGACGTCAAGCGTCTTATTTATTATATATTCACATTTAATTAAATTAAAATAAAACAAATATTTAAGGGGGGGCTCCCATACAACAAACGTGATTTTTTCCCCCGTTTTTATAGATAATGGTACAGAACCCATCGTGCGCGAGTCCGACTCGCACTTGGCCGGTTTTTTTATAATTTTACAAATTTTGCGGGTAGACGACAAAATATCGTCATCATTTTCTGCCCCGTTTCTCAACTTATAGAATGGGCAGTATCAATCCAACGACTGTGAGAGAAAGGAACAACGCGTGTCGTTGGAAATTTGTATTTTTATTTTCATCTTATATTTCATTAGCGCAACACAGGTTTCAATTTCAATATTGTAAGAACGCCACAAACTCATTTGCATTCAAATTATGACATCCTTTTATCGTCTGTCGGCAAAATTTTCAAAATTATATAAAAAATAACTAAATAGAAAACAAAAATATTCAAATTGAAATTAAAATATAAATACTTTGGTTTTTACTTTACCTACCGAATTGCTGTAAATAAATGTAAAGTGTAAAATAAATAGGCATTTAAAACATATATTATTTCATAGATACGGGTGACGCAACAAATACTGAAAATGCTCCTGATCCTAATCCTAAGCCACAAAACGAAGAAGAAGATACAAGTAATTAATGATTTGATTTTCTAACTATAGTATTAAATCTGCTTATCTAAACTATCATAGGAAGAGTTGTAATGTTTTTACCTTATTGCACGATCTAGTAGATCTACATAGTGCACTTGCTGGTGCATAACCACTCTGTTATAAATAAGCCAGCATAGAAAAAGTGATAAACGGGACTGTTTGAACTTTTGTTTGTCAGATCCATTCTTGGACATGTTGTCACAGTACGTACATGTTAGGGGCAGCCTGGACTTAGGCTATTTTAATGAATCGATAGTAGAAGTAGACATTTTTTTTGTTGTACAAATGTAAAGTGTAAAATAAATAGGCATTTAAAACATATATTATTTCATAGATACGGGTGACGCAACAAATACTGGAAACGCTCCTGATCCTAATCCTAAGCCACAAAACGAAGAAGAAGATACAAGTAATTAATGATTTGATTTTCTGACTATAGTATTAAATCTGCTTATCTAAACTATCATAGGAAGAGTTGTAATGTTTTTACCTTATTGCACGATCTAGTAGATCTACATAGTGCACTTCCTGGTGCATAACCACTCTGTTATAAATAAGCCAGCATAGAAAAAGTGATAAACGGGACTGTTTGAACTTTTGTTTGTCAGATCCATTCTTGGATTTCATGGTCACTTTTCACCAAGTGGATAGCGAGTCACATGTCGTCACAGTACGTACATGTTAGGGGCAGCCTGGACTTAGGCTATTTTAATGAATCGATAGTAGAAGTAGACATTTTTTTTGTTGTACAGATGAACCAGAACCAAATAATGGAAACGCTCCCGAATCTGATCCGGAGCCGAAAACCGAAAACGAAGATACAAAAAATTAAAATAAGTTGATTTTCAAAGTAATTAAATTTGCTTGTAGAAAATATTCATGATGAGACAATTAATATCAGATTTGAGTGTCTCAAATAAAGAAATCAGATTTATTTCTAACCTTATTGTTATCCTTGTATGTTCTAAAAATATTCGTACCTATAACATTATTGTTCAGGCCTAAGTAGCATTAAAGTAAAATTTTAAGATTATGTATATATTGTATTGTATGTATCGCCAAAGTACTGTTCAAGTTTGTCTATAGAAATAATATCACACGTTCCGCTTGAAATACCTTACTTACTTGAAGTTACGAATATTTATTTCAAGTTTCTTGTATTTTTTCAATCATCACGGGTTTATGTTTCAGCTAAATGTTAAAAAATTATCTATCTATCATCACGCCTTTCATTCCAAGAGGGGTAGGCAGAGACAATCGAATAGATTTGTTACGATCCTGACATATCTCTTTCGCTTCTTTTATATTCATCATACTTTTCATACATGCTCGGCGATTGTGTGTACTTTTAATATTTTCATCGATCAATACATTTTTTATATGTTCAATAAAAGTACACCTAGGTCGTCCTCTGCCAGCATTTCCTTTCACTTCAGCCCTATAAATACAATGCTCACAAAAGGAATAGCTTTTATGTACTATTAATTGTTTTTGTTATTTTTTGGTAAAATAAATTAGAAATAAATTATAATATACTTACTACCCATTTATTCATGTCTACAAGTAACAACGTTTATATTGTGTTATTGATTTGAATGGCAAATAATTATTTTAATTATTATAAATTATTTTTTTATTTCTATTTAACATCCTTTATTCCATTATATTGAAATAGTGATCGCAAGTGTACCTACAAGATAGAACAATATTTTAACCGTAACGGGAATCATTTGAATTAAGGCCTGTAATTTTTCAAGAAATACCGCTTTAATTCATAATAAAAAATTACTCTTCGATTCCGGCCATGTACCAGTGGGTTTTTTACAATCAAAAACTTATGTAGGTACATAATCCGACAAACCACACTTGTAGGCTTTTCCATCTAAACATACCTCAACAGAACTGGCCACTCGTTAGGTATAGCCTCATAAAATACTATCGCCTAAAAAAGGAAAACTTTGTCTTCCTCTGGGTACCCTGGAACCGTAACAGGTTTCAAGAGTTGTAAGGCAACCCGTGAACAAAAAAAAACCTAGTGCAATCCATACATCTTTTAGCACATCTTTCAACCACAGCGTTACTAGATTATAGCAGATTTAATTTAACAATCATTTGATGATTAATAGAATAGTCGTGGTTTCAATAATTAATGGATCATGTTGCTCATGTGGATACAGACATTGGGCAAACAAAGCAGGATAAGGATTTCTAAATTTTGAAATGGCTAGTCCTGATAGGCTTGTGGAGACCTGGCTGGTACACTTTCCTACGTTTACTTTATAATATTATATTTGATATTTTGCACGTCATCTTGGTTTTGACGTGACTGGATGTAAACATAATTCAATGAATATATATGAGTATTTCAAGAATATTTCAGCGTTTAACTAATACATTCCTGCAACTCTACATTGGTGACCACCGAATTGAACTACTTTATGTAACTATAATATACATGGCGCACAAGGACGGCAGTTTGGGCAGCGGCAACCCGGCGGCTGTGTCAAACGGTACGTCTGCAGAACTGTGCAAAGTCGGAGTAAGGATTCCACCGTTTTGGCCTGAGGATCCTGAAATCTGGTTCGCTCAGGTCGAAGGCCAATTCTCCAACTCCGGGATCACAAGTGATACAACCAAATTTAATTATGTTATCGGGCATCTGGGCCGTCAATTTTCGAAAGAGGTTCGAGACATTATAATCAATCCACCACAAAATCACAGGTATGAAAAATTAAAGTCAGAATTAATTAAACGACTCAGCGCTACTCACGATCAAAAAATTCAACAAATATTAACACAGGAGGAATTAGGAGATCGGAAGCCTTCCCAATTTTTAAGGCATCTACAATGTTTAGCTGGAGCGACAGTACCGGAGGATTTTTTGAAAACTATTTGGATGAGCCGTCTTCCCGCAAATATCCAGAGTGTTCTCGCCAGTCAGCCATCAGTATCATTATCTATATTAGCAGATTTAGCGGATCGAATCCAGGATATAGCTCCTTACACTAAGCAAGTGGCGACGACCAGTCAGGATAATCCTGGAAACTGCTGTGAAGAAGTTAAGCACGAAATTGCAGCACTTAAGAAAAGTTTTCAGAAGCTCTCAACTTGGGACAATAGACGCCGCTCCCGTTCTAGTTCCCGATCTCGCTCTCCATCGACGTCTGTTCGAAACAATTCTCCAAGCGACCTTTGCTGGTATCACTACCAGTTTGGTTCTAGAGCAAGAAGATGTGTCTCGCCCTGCAAATTTGACGCGGAAAACTCAAACGACGGTCGTTAGTAGCGGCCAACGACTGTCGTCAACCCTCGTCTGGCCGCCTATTTGTAACCGACAGAAAGACAAAAATGATGTTTTTAATTGACACTGGGTCTGATATTTGCGTGTTTCCTCGGACAGCTATCAAGAACAAACAAACAAAATCAAGCTACCAACTTTTCGCAGCCAACGGCACTACAATATCAACTTATGGTTTTATACATCTTACATTAAACTTCGGACTTCGACGTGAGTATGGGTGGAGGTTCGTTATCGCTGACGTCACTAAACCTATTATTGGCGTCGACTTTCTGGCGTATTACAACATCTTAGTAGACTGCAGGAATCATAGGATTTGTGATCAACTTACATATTTAGTTGCACCCGCATCTGGTGTTAACCCTACCGAAACAGTCACTTCCATTAAAACCAATTATCCGGAACTTAACCCCGATTTTGAAATTCTCCTAGAAGAGTTCCCAAACATAACGCGTCCAGCTGGCAGGCCACGTGACTGTCCCCACAATACTGTGCACTACATCAAAACTACATCTGGCCCGCCAGTTACTGCCCAACCACGTCGTCTACATCCAGACAAACTTATTATTGCTAAACGTGAGTTTGACGAGATGGTTAGGATGGGTACCGCTCGACCTTCTAACAGCCCCTGGTCCTCAGCCTTGCACCTTGTTCCTAAAAAGGACAATAACTGGAGACCTTGCGGTGACTACCGAATGCTTAATTCTCGCACTGTACCAGATAGGTACCCCATTAAACACATACATGATTTCAATTTTAGCCTTTCAGGTTGCACTATATTTTCTAAAATCGACCTTGTCAAGGCATACAATCAAATCCCCGTTTTTCCACCCGACATTCCCAAAACGGCAATTACTACTCCTTTTGGGCTTTTTGAGTTCCCAATGATGACTTTCGGCCTAAGAAATGCTGGACAGACTTTTCAGCGATTCATTGACGAAGTTACCAAAGGTCTTGACTTTACATTTAGTTACTTAGATGACATTTTGGTATTTTCGCATGATTTCGTAGAGCATCAACTTCACTTACGTGAGCTTTTCTCTAGACTTGATAAATACGGTCTTCTTATCAACACCTCCAAATGCACTTTTGGTGTTTCAACTCTTACTTTTCTCGGCTATACAGTTTCCGCTGAAGGTGTTAAACCGCTACCAGATCAAACTGTCGCGATTCAAACATTTCCAGAGCCCAAAACTGTGAAAGAGCTAAGACGTTTCCTTGGTATGTATAATTTTTATCATCGCTTCATACCTCGTTCAGCTGAGTTACAAGCACCCCTAAACGATCTTCTTAAGGGCTCTGTGAAAAACAATCAGACTATTAAATTTGATGACATATGCAAACGGGCTTTCGAAGACTGCAAAAGAGGTCTCTGCAATGCTGCAACTCTGGCCCATCCTGACAGCAGCGCTAAGCTTGCTCTTGTCACTGACGCGTCTAGTACTGCCATAGGTGGAGTTTTACAGCAGTTTAAAAATGGATTTTGGCAGCCTTTAGCATTCTTTTCACGTAAGCTTTCTCCATCGCAGATTAAGTATAGCCCTTACGATCGTGAATTGCTTGCTATATACAAATCAATTCAATACTTCCGGCATATGTTAGAGGCTCAGGTTTTTACAGTTTTTACAGACCATAAACCTATCTCATTTGTGTTTCAAGCAAATAGAGACAAATTTTCACCCAGACAATTCCGTTACCTCGACTATATTTCCCAGTTTACATCAGACATTCAACATATTTCGGGAAAGGATAATGTAGTCGCAGATACCCTTTCCAGGATTGAAGAGTTGACCTCCAAGGCTATTGACTATGATGTGCTTGCTCATGCTCAATCTAACGATCCTGAATTAAACCTTTTATTATCAGGGGGTTCATCACTCAAATTTGTTAAACTTCCTATTTCAGGATCTTCCTCATTCATTTATTGCGATGTGAGCTCCTCTACTCCTCGACCTTTTATCGTCAAAGCATTACGCCGTCAAGTATTTGATGCCATTCATTCTCTCTCTCATCCAGGAACAAATGTCACAGTTAATCTTTTGGTACAAAGATTTGTCTGGCCTGGCATACGGAAAGATTGCCGAGAGTGGTGCCGTAGCTGTTTAGCTTGTCAACGTGCTAAAGTAACACGGCACGTGTCTTCTCCTTTGGGCGTTTTTCAATTACCTCCTGCCCGTTTTCTCCATGTTCACACCGATCTTATAGGTCCTCTTCCCATTTCAAACGGTTTTCGTTATGCTCTCACGGTTATCGATAGATTTACTCGTTGGCCTGAGGTCATACCACTCACCGATATCACGGCGGCTTCCACTGCCAATGCATTTTTGACAGGTTGGATTTCCCGTTTTGGTTGCCCGGTCAGCATCACTACTGACCGTGGTAAACAATTTGACAGCTCTACGTTCAAAAATTTAACCCAGCTAATTGGCTCGCAACATAAGATGACAACAGCATATCATCCAGCTTCCAATGGTTTAGTTGAGCGCTTGCACAGACAATTGAAAGCTGCCATAATGTGCAACGCAGACTCCAGTTGGACAGAATCTCTCCCTTTGGTTCTCCTCGGTATAAGAAGCGCCTGGAAATCAGACTTACAGTCATCTGTAGCCGAACTTGTTTATGGCGAACCATTGCGCCTTCCTGGCGAATTTTTTCATTCGAATTCTAACACTATATTAGACATGCAAGACTACGTATCAAGGTTACGCTCCTTCGCTAATAAACTAAAGCCTATCCCTACAATACATCATACTTCTAAAACAGTTTTTGTTTTCAAGGAACTGGCAACTTCAGACTTCGTGTTTCTTCGTCAAGACGGAGTCCGTCCAGCCCTGCATCCACCATATTCTGGACCTCATAAAGTCCTAAAGCGAGGTCAAAAATATTTTCGTATTCTCCTTAATAACAAGGATACCACCGTTTCGGTAGATAGGTTGAAACCAGCTTTCATGATGTTGGAAAAAGATCTTGAAACCAATGTTCCTCAGTCTCCTACTCTACCCGCAGCCGCTATGCAACCCGAACCTCTACGCATTACTCGCTCTGGACGCCACGTCCGGTTTCCACCTCACTTACGCCCGTAGTCACGGTCTCGGTGGGGGAGTGATGTGGAGACCTGGCTGGTACACTTTCCTACGTTTACTTTATAATATTATATTTGATATTTTGCACGTCATCTTGGTTTTGACGTGACTGGATGTAAACATAATTCAATGAATATATATGAGTATTTCAAGAATATTTCAGCGTTTAACTAATACATTCCTGCAACTCTACAGGCTAAAGTTCTGATATACTTCACCGACTCATCATCGCTCAACCTAATCCGCTAGAAATAGAAATTAGTAATTTTTGAGGGTGTTAATATTATATTGTAGGAAGCGAATTCTCGAAATGCAACGCTTAAGGAGAGAAAGGGGGTGGCAAAGTTTGTACGGGAATAATATTTTTCTAGTCAATTCTTGAAGCGTAGTAAGTATTCAAGCTCTTCGTTACAATTAATGTAAATTCAACCTTTAACAGCAAATGGTTGGCAAAGTTTAACTATATAGGCAATATTATTTTTCTGGTATGATTTATTTGTAACAGCTATATGAGTTGAACAAAGACGATTTCCTTAATCTATAATAATAAAACACAAACTATGTTGAAATTATCCAACCGATGTGCCCCGATTTGAAAGGCAATAATGCTAAAATGGTTTAAAAAAAAACTAAAACTAAAAAAAAACCACTTTTCCCATACAAATTTTAACTTCATCAAAAGGTGGCGTTACTCGCAATCAAATTAAAGACATTAGTGTAAAGTTTGAACATAATTGTTACCCCGGGCGAAGTCGAGGCAAGCTGGTTGAAATATATTTATTCACTTTTTAATTTTTCCCCAAAAAATAACCCCCGAAATGAAATTCGATTATTTGCGCTATGTACGCTATGTATGTGATCAAACTCTACCATGTACCAAATTTCAACCTTTCTTATCAAGTAGATTTAGATGAACGATACCCAAAAAAATGCCTATTTATTTTACTTTTTAGTTACTGGACCGACTTTTTAGTTCACTTCTTACACTAATACACGTTTAATCATTTTGTTACGGTAGTAATTTTGTTTTGTAAACATAAAAAACTCATTAAATGCAGAAGTCAATATTATGTCGTTTATTTATAATTTGGCTGCAAACTACAAAACGATGTCGGAGCCTTTTGTCCGCACTGAACTCAGATGAATTATTACATGAATTGAACAAGTGCATGTAAACCTTTGTTTTATTAACATAATAGTATCTTTTAATAGTTTATTACTAAAACAGATGCACATATTTTATTATATTGATGGTTGTATGCATATACATAATGCCGCATATGCATATGCATGACGACAGGCTCAGCCAGCCTAAGAGTATATATTTATTATAATGGTAAACACTACAGTATGTTATGTTACACTATACCTACCACGCGGATAAAAGCACGAGAAAAATTTAGTAATTAGGCATAATTAACTGAACTAAATAACAATGTTTTGCTTATGGAAATTTAACAAAGAATTAGCCTTCTCATGCCATTATAGTTCCAGTGTTTAAAGAAAAGGGTTCACAGCTTGATTGCAATAATTATAGCGCCATCAGCCTTACCAGCTTGGTTGGCAAAATGTATAGAAGAATCATAATTGAAATGGTGCAAAAGGTGACTGAATATAAGATGTGGGATGCTCAAGGTAAGTACAAATTAAAGGTATTGACCAAATTTTTACCATAAGAAACATTGTTGAAAAACATAAAATTTGGCAAAGAATAAAAAGGTTTACAGTGCCTTTATAGACTTGGAAAAAGCATATGACAACCTACCTATTCAGAACGGAATGAACAGAAAACTCATAGGGACAGTACAATCATTATATTATGTCTGTACCTACTGCCGTTGTTAGAGTGGGTGGACGATGCTCAACCCCGTTTAACATAGATTTTAGTGTTAATCGGGGCTGTGTAATGTCACCTTGGCTGTTCAATCTATATCTCGATAGTTGTTTCGCCAAATTACAACAATGTTCTTTAGGTATAGAAATGGGTCCTACTAGGGTTTGCTGTCTTTTATATGCTAATGATGAGGTATTCAATGCATCTTCAGAAAAGAGCTATAAAGCCAAGTTCCACTTTTGAACGAGGAATGCGACAAGAAATTTATGTAAATTAATAATTAGAAATCAAAAGTACTAGTGTTTGAAAAGGATGATGGCGGAGTCTACATTTGTGTGAAAGGATGTAAATCACAGCAGGTGAATGAATTTGCTTATTTAGGAAGTATGTTTACAAGAAGTGGAAAGATAGACAAGAAAATTAAAAGGAAAGTGAAAGCGGGTAGCAAGTGAACTAAACAATGTACCTATGCAGAAATACACAACTTACATATAAAAGGAAAATTAATACACATAATGCTGTTTTAGTTCTATCACTTTCTTATGGTATCGACACTTGGATATCGAAAAAGCAGCCTGAAAGTAAAATAAATGCAGTGGAAATGCGGTCTTTACGTAGACTGTGTGATATAAAGCGCATTGACCGCATCCGAAACGATATCATTGGAGAATAATGCGGAGTGAAAGATGATGTTCTGACTAAAATTAAGAAAATAGTTTACACTGGTTTGGACACGTTGAAAAAATGAAGGATGAAAGATTGACTGAAAAAGTTTATATGGCTTAAGTGAAAGGAAATGCTGGCGGAGCACAACTTAGGGTACTTTTATTGAACATATAAATAAATATTGATCGATGGCAATATTAAAAGTACACACAATCGCCGAGCGTGTATGAAAGGTATGATGCATTTATAAAAGAAGCGAAAGAGGTAGGTCAGTATCTTAGCAAATTACATTCGATTGTCTCTGTCTACCCCTCTTGGAATAAAAGGCGTGATGATAGATATATAAATAGCCTTCTCAAGGTTTAGGTTAAGGGGAAATAAGGCGGAACCATATATACATACATACATTTTATATATTTCCCCTGGGGTAGGCCGATACAACTCCTTTTGCACACTTCTTTCAATGTCTGCATCATACTTTCTATTTCTGGTAAACACGCTTCTGAAGAATACAAACTCGAACAAGTGTTCCGCTAACTTGAATGATATTCTTGCATTAAGTTCTTTCTTTCGGTTATATCTACAAAACTTTATGTTTAATTTATATTAGTAGGATTGGAGGTATCAATTGAAGATCAAGAAGAACAGAAAATCAGTTAAAACCATATAAAAGTATTTGTATGTCCACAATTCCAAAAGATACCATTTATTGACCAGAAATTTAGTCAGTATACTATCTACCTATTCAGAATAAGAATTAAATTCGCACAATAATAAAATCTAACAATTGTAAAAGAGACAATAGTTTTTCTTTAATTGTTTAATCATATAATATTTAACATGTTTCAGTATCATGAATAATATTTATTTAAGTGGTTCATTATGGTTATATATTATGAGATATTTTATTATTGTCTTAGCAGTTTGTGAACACACTCATGATGCTATTAACCACTCTGATTTTTATTTATTCTTTGTGTTTAAATTACTTTGTAACGACCAGTAATTCTGACAGGCCGCCATCACCTGATAGCCCAGAATGTTTGAATCCTAAACGTAATGTATTATTATTATTTTAATTAGATATTAGATATGTAGTGAAATTAATATGTGATTTATAGATCGTGTATCGTAGCTAATAGTGTATAATGTCTTTGCACATAGTGTCCACCCTTCTTACGATAAAGGGCGTGATGGTGTCGTATCTGGATTGTTTGATATATTTTGCTCTACCTGGGATATATTTTGCTCGAACCTGATCTTATTCTTTATGGATAGGATCACTTGGAAAATTGTTTAGTAGTCTGGTCTACGAACCACTGTGTCTCAGTATTTGTCGTCTTTAGGAAATCAGTATCATTAATAAGATCAGCTGCTAATACAAATAAAGCAAAAAAGTGTAGCTTATGGTGCACAGACTTTTCCGTATTTCAGGAACTATAGCCCCATTACGTTCATCTACACTTGTTAAGTATAGCGCATAAATTACCCATTTGATTCTTGCATTGTATCTACGCATTGAAATATATATTTTGAGGTAGCGCAGTTTTATTATGCTCTTCCATATTACATTAAAGCATTGGAATCATTTAATTTCTTTATAAGGACATTGAAGGTATATTTATATTATAAATAGTTAATAATAAATAGAAGTTAGTTTATAATTATACAATTGCTCATTGTAAGTGAATGTACAATAATGTTCTTTTATGAGTAATAAAAATTATTTAAATCTTAGAAACCTTGATTCCTACAAATAAGCAAAAAAATTTATATATTTACAAATTTTCAGCACCTGCAAGAACAAACTAAATGTGATCCATATTCTCATTTCGAGTTATGTCCAAGACCAAGTTGTTGGAACTATTGATCTTTCATATGGTCGGATAAAATGAGAAAAAAGTCCAACTATATACCAATACATAATAAAGAGGATTGTGTTGAGCGAAGGTGCTGCATTCCGTCTTGCGTATGCGATAATAGTAGTTTATGATACGGGATCATAATAGAGGTAATTAAAACACAAGAGTGTTTTAATTCCAAGTGATGTGCCTGTTCATACACTACTTTATCTAATCCCAGTACAAAACAAATTGAATCAAGATATTTTTCTTAATCGACAAATTGGCGGCAAACCGCGGTTACCTACATAATGCGCATGCGCGTTAACTGTCAAGTGACTCCCACATGGGCGTGTCAATATTTTCATAGAGTTTAATGTGGCTGCATAACCCATATCCTCTGCCCTTTCTGCATTAAAAAAAAAACAAAACATAACGATATCGTTTTGTATGAAAACTTCGGTACTATAATACATTACAGTATCGAAGTTTGACATATTAGAGACGCGTGTATGTAAAACATATAATTATGAAGTATAATTCGATTTTGTAATAGAGACTTTACGATATAAGAGTAGATAAAGGGTATTACAGAGACGATACTACTGGAAGTAAGCTTTTTAAAACAATTTTTATTCCATTAATCGCCAAGACAAAGACAAAAACTTGGTTAGTTACAGAATGTAAAATAATCATGTGTGATGTGAACCATATAATATTATAACTATATAATTATAACCATATATTATTTTATTTTATTATCATACATCGTGTTCGTGATTTTAAATTGAAGGCCAGTGATACTGGAAAACAGTATTTTTATTTTATATACAAATTAAATAGCGATATTATCATATCTATATAAATATATATATATATATATATATTTACACGTGTATATAAATATACATATTATATATAACTCAATTAATAAGAATAGTATTAATTTTATAACTAGCGACCAAAAAAGATGACATCAAATATTTAATTTTATCAAATAAAAAAAAACTTATGAAAGGCATTTCGATCTCAAAATATATATAAAAATCTGCTAAACGATTAAATAATTTTTTTTCGTCGCGGTCTCAGGGTACCCAGCAAGAAATAATTTCTGATTCTTAATTATCTAACAAAATGTTAGTCAATCAGAACAGACAGATAAATTATATTGTAAGTTAACCATGAAATACAGAATTACATGATAAAGATATAAACAAAAATTAACTTTATAAAAAAGTATACCGACTTCAAACATTTTTCACTGAAAAGCAATAAATAATGTATATAGTTTCGCCGTTGAATTTGAAGTCGGTTTGTGCTAAGTAGTAAGTAGGTATACTTTTTTATAAACTTAATTTATTTTTCCCTAATATAATATAATAGAAATCGGCTTGGCATTTCATAGAGTTATGACAGAAATTGACTTAGAAATCAGTTTTTATTCAAAACTACTGAACCAATTTTCACTAAAATAAAAATGGGACCACACGGGAAGCACCAGCTTTCAAATAAAAAAAGAATAATCGAAATCGGTTCACCCAGTCGAAATTTCTGAGCTGTAACAAACAAAAATAGTCGAATTGAAAACCTCCTCATATTTTGAAGTCGGTTAAAAAAGTTATCAGTTAGTTAATAATTCCAGAAATTAATTGATTATGTCATATCACAGAAACCCACAAATTGATTTTATCCCAAATTAGGATACTACACTATTCGTGTACCAAATCCGAAAGTCAAGTAACATTCATGACCATGACTTTACTTGCATTATACTGATGAAACTGTTTTAATATTAATTTTAAGTGAATCCATGTGGCATCAATCAAGAATTTGTAAGAAACTCTACGGAATGCCAACGAACTTGTGACAACTGGAAAGAGGTTGATGCCGATTGTAAAATAAAGTGTGACCAATACACTGGATGTGTATGTCAATCAGGATATGCTAGAGTTAACAATGACTTAACAGGAGATTGCGTCAAAGTCACAGAAGATGAAAATGAATGTCGTAAGTAAATAAAATAATATAAAAGTAAAGGGACGTGGAATAGTTCGATTTTAAAAATTGTATTAAACCCTTTTAGTTTTGATATATCTATATATATAAAAATGAAACCCGTTTTCCGTTGTCACGACATAACATGAAAACGGCTTGACCGATTTGGCTGATTTTAGTCTTAAAATATTCCTAGATATCCAGGGAAGGTTTTAAAGGTGAGACAATTCGAATAATTGCCGAAAAATCCCTAAAAACAGCCCTTTTCTTTTTCCCATAATAACAGAGTCAATTTGAACCTTATTGCTATTCAATAAAGTTCATTTTAAATTAAAAGCACTCATTGTTGTCTATGCAATGTAGATGTGTTACTAATGTCACCGCACAAATTTAAAATTCGCGTGCGTGTTGGAGAATCTAATGTCGCGTTCCGACACTCAACAAAAGTGATAATATCGCGAACGCGACCAAATTGAATAGTCGCAAAATGTAATTTAAGTAATTTAATAGATCATTAGTAGTACTGATTTTCAATTTGGTCGGCTTCGCGAAACTTAATTTTGCCTAGGAGTAGAGGTAGGAGTAGGGGTAGGGTAGGGTAGGGTAGGGTAGGGGTAGGGTAGGGTAGGGTAGGGTAGGGTAGGGTAGGGTAGGGTAGGGTAGGGGTAGGGGTAGGGGTAGGGGTAGGGGTAGGGGTAGGGGTAGGGGTAGGGGTAGGGGTAGGGGTAGGGGTAGGGGTAGGGGTAGGGGTAGGGGTAGGGGTAGGGGTAGGGGTAGGGGTAGGGGTAGGGGTAGGGGTAGGGGTAGGGGTAGGGGTAGGGGTAGGGGTAGGGGTAGGGGTAGGGGTAGGGGTAGGGGTAGGGGTAGGGGTAGGGGTAGGGGTAGGGGTAGGGGTAGGGGTAGGGGTAGGGGTAGGGGTAGGGGTAGGGGTAGGGGTAGGGGTAGGGGTAGGGGTAGGGGTAGGGGTAGGGGTAGGGGTAGGGGTAGGGGTAGGGGTAGGGGTAGGGGTAGGGGTAGGGGTAGGGGTAGGGGTAGGGGTAGGGGTAGGGGTAGGGGTAGGGGTAGGGGTAGGGGTAGGGGTAGGGGTAGGGGTAGGGGTAGGGGTAGGGGTAGGGGTAGGGGTAGAGGTAGGGGTAGGAGTAGTTGTTTTCCACGGACGAAGGAAAGTAAATAGCAGGCAAGCCAACGTTTGGGCAGGACAACGTCTGCCGAGTCCGCTAGTAAACAATAATTTTGAACGAACTAAATTACATTAGCGTAAGATTGAATTCAGATAACTCTGATCTGAAGATAATAGCCAAGTATACCAATTATTAGCCGAGCATCTCAAAGAGTGAAATCCTAGTAATTTATTTTCACATACTATCAACAGCTGTCAAATGTCACAAGCCTCATGAAAAATGGAGTCCATGTAACTCACATTGTCAGAAAACATGTTCTAATTAGGACAAACCCATACCTTATCCTCGAACTTGTAAGCCTGGATGCATTTGTGGAGACGACTACGTTAGAGATCAGAACGGTGACTGTGTCAATACTAATAAGTGCCGTGACTATTTTTTTATTTTGTTATACAATAGATTTTTACAGCCTTTATTGTACTTAACTTTATACCTTGCAGTGTGGTCAGATAAAACAGTAATATGGACCGACTTTTGTCAGTTGTCCATATTAAACAGAAAGGGTGACATGCTTGTACATGATGGACCTACATGTGTCACTTCTGTAACAAACACTTGTAAATATCTGTTACTAGCTGTTCCTAATGCTTATATAGGGTAGACAGTTAAGAGCAATTTTTGATTTCTGAAAGAACTTCTTATTTGTTAAAAAAAAGGTCATAATTACAGGTATATCTAATTAAAATCGTATTAAAATTTATGTAGTGTCTGAAAAATTTACTTTATTTTATACAGCAAAATAATTTATGTTTTAATTCAGCTCCAAAATGCCCAAAAAAAGAAGTTTGGAGTCCATGCAATGCACATTGTCAAGACACATGCGAGAATTATGAAACCCCAAACAGAATTTGCACTCGCCAGTGTCAACCAGGTTGTGTTTGCGAACCTGGTTTAGTAAGAAACAAAGATGGAGAATGCGTTCCAAAAGATAAATGTCGTAAGTATTTAAAGTAGCAGTTTAAAGTGAAAACTTCGAACGATTTTTGGTAGGGGAAAATCTTATGGGTTCGCGTCACGACATGCTCTTCTCTTGACACAAATCCTGACCATAGATTTCCATAGAATGTCCGGGCAGGAATTCGTGTACTGGCTTCCACGTATGCCTGGGTCGGGTATTCTCTGTATTCTCGGTCCGAACCGAGTTTTTTTTACTTCAATTGGCGCGTGCTAGATGGCGTTTTTATAATTATAAATTAAAAACCACTGTTATTCATAGTGATACAAGCACAACGGCTGTAGTTCAGTTTAGAAAAAAAGTGTTGTTAGCTTAATGTTATGCTGACTGAAGCTGAACAGATTGACGTGTTATTTCCGCATGAGCTGTTACAACTTGAAACTTCTAGACAATTTGAACTTTTATGATTATAAACTAAACTAAAAAAAATTTCATAAATATTGCTTGCAGCACCAAAATGTACCAAACCTAATGAGATTTGGAGTCCTTGTAGTGCTCATTGTCAAGATACTTGTAATAATTATGAAAACCCAAATAGAGTATGCACTCTCCAATGTCAACCTGGATGTATATGTGGCAAGGACTATGTCAGAGATAAAGATGGTGATTGCGTTAACAGAACACAATGTCGTAAGTACACTTTAAAGTTATCTATTACCAGTAATTCTTATAAAATTATGCATGTGAAAGACTGCACTGATGTTAGAATAGATAGTTCTGAAATACCTTTGAAACCTTTTTCAGAGTGTAAACTAATTCTAAAATCTTAAGTTCTATATAACTCCAAAGCCACTAAAATTATTCTTTAACTAAGCAACCTATCTATGAAAATCTATGAAAATCGATGTTTTCTAAAATACTTGATTGGCAGCCAAGAAATGTCCTGCATACGAACATTGGGAGAAATGTCCCGGGATTTGCCCACGAGACTCATGCGCCGGCGATAATCCAGATTATGAGTGTCCCCAATTACCAGCCATTCCTCTACCATGTCAAGCTGATTGCGTTTGTGATAAGGGTTATAAAAGGAATCCTAAAGGAAAATGTGTTCCAGAAGACGAATGCCGTAAGGATTTTATTTTTTTCTTAAGTAATGTATGTAAATATGCCGCCATCTTACGAAACTAATAAAAACGGGACCCGAAGTAAATTGCATAATTCAATTCGAACACGAATTAAGTAAACTAAGGGTGGTTTCTGTGTTAGGGATGTATATTGTTATTAGCAGTGATATTTCATTTCTACAAAAGGTAAAAAAAAGGTGGCCGTCACGGGACGCCTGACAGATTTGGCTGGCGCAGACATTGACGCGTCAAGCATGCTGTTGTCACATACTCATACGGTGAAACAATGAATTATATAGTATACGAACGCCACACACACACACACACACACACACACACACACACACACACACACACACACAAGGGAGTAGAGACTAGTGGCGACGAGGGGTAGTAGAAAGCGGCTGGGGAGAGGGGGCATGACGCAGTTTTTCGTCACGCCATACGAGTCGGTCTTACCCCCGAGGCGCTCCAATAGATGTGTTTTACATTAAAATATCTTCTAAATTCAGGTTTATGTTGGTCAACTTCTTGATTGAGATATTTTACATTTATCCTCGTTACATTTTTTTTTAAATTTAATTACAGCATGCGATCAAACATGCGGAGTAAATGAAATGTACTTCAAGAGTAAACAAATATGCCCACCAAGAACATGCTTTTCAATCGTAGCAAGATATAACTGCAAAGCAGACCAAAACAGTACTTCTGGATGTGATTGTCTACCAGGACACTTGAGAAATAAATATGGACAATGTATCAGAACAGAACAATGTCCTGAACGTAAGATGTTTTGTGTTTTTAATCACATAATGTTTTTGTGTCATCCCAGAGTTTTCATCTAAACTTTCGCATTTATAATTTTAGAGTCAGCAGGCGATCTATTCATTAAATTATATACGAGCAAACTTGACATATTCGAATATTGTAGTTCCAGTTGATGAAGTTTCAAATTAATTCCCATCATTAAGATCATTGCCCGCGGTTGCTATCTCGTGTAATAAACACATACTTAAATATACTTGCATTTATAAAATATGAATTACTCTTTTTGCTTTAACATAGGCTTATAGAAAATTAAATAATAGTGTGAGATCAATCCCAATATATGGCATTCATGTAAGTTGGGCCAATACTTGTTTGTCCATGGCGTAATTAACTGCAATCTTAGGTATTTATTTCTATGTAATTTATTATGCAGTGCAAATAACATGCCCAGCAAACGAGACATATACACCTTGTTCCAATGGATGTTTAAATGAAGGTTGTCCAGTACCAAATTCAGGACCACCACCTGTGTGTTCACCTCCAGCTGAATGTTATCCGGGGTGTCGATGTGCAAATGGATATTATAGGAATGAAACAGGGAAATGTGTCCTTAAAAAAGATTGCGGTAAGTTGCATATATATTTTTGTTATTACTGGTATTTCCGGCAGCGATGATTTTTGTATTAATGTATTTCGAAATACACTTCTTTTGCCGATATACCCAAACAATTTTCTTTTTCATTAATGTTAGTAAAAGTTAGTACTTGAATCTGATATTTAAAATTACAGATGTCATCGATTGTGGTAAACACGGACATTATTCTTCATGCATCAATCCATGCCCAAAAGGAGCTGCGTGCTTTGCACCATGTATAGAGGGCTGTATTTGTGAAAAAGGTTACCACACTGCAGAGGGATACGGAAAATGTATAGAAGATAGTAAGAATTTTGATTAAATATTTCCATAATTTCAAGAGTACTGCAATAATAAGTGTTAACAACAGGGGGCTTAGACAATGTACAAAATATAATACTGACCGACTGAAATACAACCACGTGACTTAACAAAACTGTCCTTCACTCTAACGAAACCAAGATGTTTATATACATTGTATACAAACTCCTTGAAGTATAAACTCATTGTAGAAAACTAAGCGTAATTATTTATGTCATTAACCGACTTCCAAAAAAAGAAGGAGAAGGTTCTCAATTCGGATCGTATTTTTTTATGTACGTGTGGACATCGATTACTCCGTCAGTTGTAAACCGATTTTGATGGTTTCTTTTTTAATCGACAGATAATTCTTCCGGATTAGTCCCTTTTTATCTCAAAAAAATTGGTTCATTAGTTTTTCAGAAATTTTGAAAAAACTGACAATATAAGTAAATTTTACGTAATATCTCGTTGAAATATGTACTGATTTTGACGACTTATTTTTTTAAGGATATAATAATTTCTCGACATTATCTCACAGTCATATGACGAAAATCGGTTCAGTAATTTTTCAGAAATTCAGTAATTTGTCTCTGTTTACTGCTGAAAATTATATCAGAGAAAAGCCTTAGCAACGGTTGCTATTGACACGAAGTTGTCAATTTTCGTATCGACGGTGGTCTAGCGGCTAAAGGTATGGAATGCAGCGCAGGATGCACATTGCACATGGTTCAAATCCCATCCACCGCAGTATTTTTTTTAATTTCCATAATTTTTTTTGTTGCGTTATTTGTTTCTCAGGGCAGCAAAATCATTTAAAAGGGAGAAATAAACCTTTTAAAAAAAATGGTACCGACTTCAAAAAGTTTCACTGAAAAGTAAAAACTAATAAAAATTTCGTCGTAGAATTTGAAGACGGTTGGTCCAAATTAGAAATAACTTAGTAGCTACCTACCCAAATTCACTAATCTAGATAATTCATTAGGGACCTACGATCATCAGTACAAACATAGAAAATATTGAATAGATCTTTATCTCCTTAGATGTTTACTTAATTTTGTATCCTAATTTGGCACCAACCGTCTTCAAATTCTACGACGAAATTTTTATTATTTTTTACTTTTCAGTGCAAATTTTTGAAGTCGGTACACTTTTTTTTAAAAGGTTTATTTTGTCTTCAAATTAGCGTCTTGCGTGAACGCAAAGTTAGATAACGCTGAGAAATATGGCGAAGGTTTTGGTCGATCAGCAATTTTTTTGAGGTTTTACCCGGTTGTTGTTTTTCGGATTTTTTTATTATTTAAGTAGTTATAATGCATAAATTGAGATTCTTATGCTGCGCATACTTTTCATATAATTATTATAATCTCTCTAAGTCTTTGCATAATAATATTATGATTTAGCGTACCGAGTGAAAAGAATACTAGCGTTCGTACATTGTCCAAGGGGACCAGATAACATGAAAGAAAGAAATATGAAAAAAACCGATATAAAGAATTCAAATTACATTTCAGAAGAAGAATGCGGAGTTAACGAAGTCTATACAACTTGCGGTACATGGTGTCCACTAACTTGTGAGAATAGATTTAAGCCACCTGCATCTTGCATTTTATCTTGTAAAGAAGGGTGTGAATGTGACCGAGGTTATTTGAGACATGACAATGGAACCTGTGTACCTGTAAATCAGTGTTGTAAGTAAAATTTAAAACAACATCAATATAAGCATGAAGTCAGACGCTGCATGAATTCTTTATGGACCTAACAGTGATTGGTCCTATGTTTTTATTTGATTAAATTTCTTTTATAATTATATTATATTAACTCTCTCGTACCCTTTGTTTTTCGCTTTTTCCCCGAATTGGGTGACATAAATCTAAATTTTTTATATCCTGATAAAGCTTTGTGTAAGGATATTAATATATCAATTTTACAGCAAAGCCAGAATGTCCTGAAAATGAACATTACGAGAAATGTGGATCAGCCTGTCCATCCACTTGTTCAAACTATGGTCGCCCTGGACCAGCTTGTGCCCAAGGATGCGTAGAGGGATGCTTCTGTGACAAAGGTTATATTCGAGATGAACAAAAATGTGTGAAACCCAAGGATTGCCGTAAGTATATTTTAGAAATTGACTAGTTCTTGTACTTCCTTGTGTTTTAGTAGATATTATTGTTATTTTATACTCATAGCTATTATTGTTATTTTATACTCATAGCCAATTCACTAATTAATGTGTTATCGTTACTGATCGACTTACTAGTTAGATTTATTATATTAGATTAATATAAGAGTAGAATGGTCTACTCTACAACGATAAACATTAAAGACAGATATACAACGAGGTATTTATTTCTCGAGCTAGCTATCGTAAATGGAGAGGGGTACGTTGGATCTGAACGGAAATCTATGGTGAAAATAAAACGCATTTTATTTATATATAGCCAAACTAGTTTGTGGACTTAATGAAGTGAAATCAGACTGTGCTATCGAATGCCCACCACAAACTTGTGCAATTATGTACACTGACTATGCATGTCTAGCGTACGAATGTAAACCAGGATGCAACTGCCTTAATGGATATTTGAGAAATTCTAGTAACATATGCATACCTAGCGACCAATGTTTCTCAGGTAAAAATAATAAACTAAGCACACTATACTCTGCAAAATATAGCACTATGATAAATATAATTGGCATTGCAAGAAAAGTCGTATCATTAACTTTGTTGACAGCTGTCATAGGGATAGCTTGATCCCAAAGTATAATTAACTATTGATTCTACGTCATGTCATGGCGACCAACGCACGCGTCCCGCCGTAACATGATGCTGTGATAGTTGTGATTAGACAGTTATTAATAGGGCATATCACGGTCGGCGGGATCATCTTAAATAATGATTAATCTATACCTATAAAGGCTATAATACTTGACATTGGCAAATCATTGATTAACATTGGTGATGTCATAATAAAAGATGAAGAAGATAGTTAACTATTTTTTTTTTCAAAACGATCATGACGGGGAATCGTCTTCATGCCCAAATATTTTCCACTATCCAGCTTCGTTTTTCGAACTTAAATTTTTGCAGTCTATTGGCATTGCAACGGTTTTTGCATGCATATAACTGAATGAACCCAGACTCGTCAGAAATGTTATCAATCGTTCGTCTCTCATATAGTGAAAGTTAATGGTTTTCGGTCTATCTTGAGTTATATTTCAATAGATTGTTAATTCAAAATAGTAAGATGTCTTTCTAAGAAATATTTTATATTCTGTTAATATCAATGCAGATCAAACAAAATGTCCAACAAACGAGACGTATGTACCATGTGCTAATGGATGTCTACAGGAGAGTTGTCCAGTACCCAACCCAGGACCACCAATAATGTGTTCATCTCCAGATCAATGTATTCCGGGATGCCGATGTGCCAAGGGATATAATAGAAATCAAAACGGAAACTGTGTCCTTAAAATAGATTGTAGTAAGTGTTTTATTATTTGATTGAGTCGATGATTGTCTTGTAAGTATACAGGATTGGGACTCCTGGCCCAGGGTAAGGTTATGGTGATGTTTGTAAGTTCAATTTGTTTACAGACGTTGTCGATTGTGGTAAACATGGATATTACTCAACGTGCATCAATCCATGCCCAGAAGGAGCTCAATGCTTCGCTCCATGTTTAGACGGCTGCCTTTGTGAACATGGGTACCACAATACAGAAAGATATGGAAAATGTGTAAAAGATGGTAATTAGTTTTAAGTTTTTTTTTCTTTGTAGTAAGTGTTTAATTGTTTTATTATTTGATTGAGTCGATGATTATCTTGTAAGGCCTCCTGGCCCAGGCCAAGGTTATGATGGTGTTTGTAAGTTCAATTTGTTTACAGACGTTGTCGATTGTGGTAAACATGGATATTACTCAACGTGCATCAATCCATGCCCAGAAGGAGCTCAATGCTTCGCTCCATGTTTAGACGGCTGCCTTTGTGAACATGGGTACCACAATACAGAAAGATATGGAAAATGTGTAAAAGATGGTAATAGTTTGAGTATTTCAGTTTTTTTTTCTTTGTAGTAAGTGTTTAATTGCTTTATTATTTGATTGAGTCGATGATTGTCTTGTAAGGCCTCCTGGCCCAGGTCAAGGTTATGATGGTGTTTGTAAGTTCAATTTGTTTACAGACGTTGTCGATTGTGGTGAACATGGATATTACTCAACGTGCATCAATCCATGCCCAGAAGGAGCTCAGTGCAAAGCTCCATGTTTAGACGGCTGCCTTTGTGAACATGGGTACCACAATACAGAAAGATTCGGAAAATGTGTAAAAGATGGTAATAAGTTTGAAATTTTAGTAATATATGCATACTTAGTGACCAATGTTTCTCAGGTAAAATTAATAAACTAAGCACACTATACTCTGTAAAATATGGCACTATGATTAATATAATTGTCATTGCAAGAAAACTAGTGATTTATGGTATTGCAACGCTCGTGTAAAGACGTATCATTGACTTTGTTGACAGCTGTTATAGGGATAGCTTGATTCCAAAGTATAGCTAACTATTGATTCAACGTCAAGTCATGGCTACCAACGCACGCGTCCCGCCGTATCATGATAGAGAATCCAGTTTAATCCCGTCCGCGCTGTGATAGTTGTGATTAATAGGGCATATCACGGTCGGCGGGATCATCTTAAATACCGATTAATCGGCATAGGTATAGGTACACTATAATAGTAATTTATGATACGGGATCATAAAAGGGGTAATTAAAACACAAGTGCAATGTGCCCGTTCATACAGTACTTTATCTAATCCCATGCAATAGTACAAAACAAATTGAACCAAGATATTTTTCTTAATCGACAAATTGGCGGCAAATCGCGGTTACCTACTTTCTGCGCATGCGCGTTAACTGTCAAGTGACTCCCAAATGGGAGTGTCGATATTTTCATAGAGTTTAATAACACATATCCTATGCCCTTTCTGCATTTAAAAAAAAACATTACGATATCGTTTTTATATGAAAACTTCGGTACTATAATACATTATAGTATCGAAGTTTGACATATTAGAGACGCGTGTATGTAAAACATATCATTATGAAGTATAATTCGATTTTGTAATAGAGATTTTACGTTATAAGAGTAGATAAAGGCTATAATACTGGATATTGGCAAATCACCGATTAACATTGGCGGAGCCATAATAAAAGAAGAAGAAGAAAGTCACCTTTTTTTTCAAAATTATCATACCGGGGAATTGTCTTCATGTCCAAATATTTGCCACTATCTTGCTCCATTCTTGGAACTTAAATTTTTGCAGTCTATTGGCATTGCAACAGTTTTTGCACGCATATAACTGAATGAACCCAATTTCGTGTACATGAAATGCGTGAAATGTTATCAATCGTTCGTCTCTCGCATAATGAAAGTTATTGGTTTTCGGTCTATCTCGAGTTATATTTATACATTGTTACATCAAAATAGTAAGATGCCTTTCTAAGAAATATTTTATATTCTGTTAATATTAATAATGCAGATCAAACAAAATGCCCAACAAACGAGACGTATGTACCATGTGCTAATGGATGTCTACAGGAGAGTTGTCCAGTACCCAACTCAGGACCACCAATAATGTGTTCATCTCCAGATCAATGTATTCCGGGATGTCGATGTGCCAAGGGATATAATAGAAATCAAAACGGAAACTGTGTACTTAAAAAAGATTGTAGTAAGTTATTTGATTGAGTCGATGATTGTCTTGTAAGTATACAGGATTGGGACTCCTGGCCCAGGGTGAGGTTATGATGGTGTTTGTAAGTTCAATTTGTTTACAGACGTTGTCGATTGTGGTAAACATGGATATTACTCAACGTGCATCAATCCATGCCCAGAAGGAGCTCAATGCTTCGCTCCATGTTTAGACGGCTGCCTTTGTGAACATGGGTACCATAATACAGAAAGATATGGAAAATGTGTAAAAGATGGTAATAAGTATTTCAGTATTTTTTTATCTTTCCAGGGTTTAGAAATATTTATATTACCTTAGGTGTATTTAAGAAATTAACTATATTGTGAAAACAAACTTTTGTTTTTATAAAAAATATTTCATTCACAGAACAGGAATGTGGAGTTAATGAAATTTATAACACTTGCGGTACAATGTGTCCAATAACTTGTGAGAACAGGTATTTGCCACCTGTACCTTGCATTGCATCTTGTAAAGAAGGCTGTGAATGTGAAAAAGGTTATATGAGACATGAAAATGGAACGTGTGTACCTGAAAGTCAATGTTGTGAGTATAATAAAAAAAATGCTTTGATTAACACTAAAATGTATATAATGTTTATAATTTTTGAGCATCTCTGGTGATCTCTATTTTGTTTTATAATTTTATTTTTATTTTACAGCGAAGCCTGAGTGTCCAGCAAATGCACATTATGAAAAATGTGGAACAGCCTGCCCAGCTAACTGTGATAACTATGGTCGTTCTGGACAAATTTGTCATAAAAAGTGCATTGAAGGATGCTTCTGCGATGATGGATATATTCGAGATGGATTACAATGTGTTAGACCAAGGAATTGTCGTAAGTATACTTGAATATTTAAATTATGGTAAAACAAAATAAATCATTCTACATATTGAAAAACATTTTGACAAATCTTTACATTTATTTACAGCTAAGCCAATTTGTGGGTTAAATGAAGTGAAATCAAACAACTCTATAATATGCCCACCACAAACATGTGCCAGTATTTATACACTTTACCTTTGTCAGCCCCAACAACCGAAACCAGGATGCGACTGCCGTAAAGGATATTTGAGAAATTCTGATGACCTCTGTATATTAAGTGACCAATGTCCTCCAGGTATGAAATCAATATTTTTTGTTCTAACAAACTGCGCCTAGATTTAATTGGTTTTAATAATATACGTGCAAAGCCGAGACTGAAATTTTCGAAAACTATATTATAATATTCAATAACAATATCCTAAATTATAAAAATAATAAATGATATGAATAATTTCAGCGTCACCTTGTAGTCCTGATGAAGAATGGAGTAAATGTGGTGCTGATGATCAACCAACTTGTGAAACTATGGACGAAGAACGTAATGACGAGACAGATGATAGTAACGAATCAAATCATAATGACGATTCAAATTGTGTAGAAGGATGTGTTTGTCTTCCTGGATTAGTAAGAGATGCAGCTGGCAATTGTATACCCATTGATAAATGTGGTATGTATTCATTTAATTATTTAAAACTTACGAGTATAATATAAAAAAAAAATTTAAAATATACATAGGGTGTGTAGGTAGGTACTAAGTATCATATGTATAAGTAAAAGAAAATTCTGAATTGGTACAAATGTCTATATATGTCATTGAAACAAAGTTATAGTATAATGTAGCATCGTTACCTGAACTGGGCCATGGACAATTTCTGGTATAGCAAAGTCATAATTTTCCTATATATTTGTTAATTTTTCTTTGATATAAAAAAGTTAAGTTATATCGCTTTACATTCAGGAACTTGTCCAAAGAACGAACAATGGGTTGGATGTGAGGCTGGCTATTGTGAAGCGAAGAACTGCACTGATTTAGGATATCCTATTGGTTGCCCGGACATAGTGGGTCCATGTAAAGGTGGTTGTGTCTGCATTTATGGATCAGTTAGAAACAAATTTGGTATTTGTATACCAATAGAGGAATGCCGTAAGTATTTGTATTATTTTCGAAACTTGCTATATTTCATAAGCTATTTGCTTCCACAACAGCAACTATCATTTGTAATATTATTATTTCTGTATATTGTAGGCGGCTGCGGTGGAGACAATAATGCAACGACGGGATGTAGTAATTATTGTGGACATACATGCGAAGATTTAAATAATCCAGAACCTGTAGCTTGTGCAGATTACTGTCTTTATAATGGGTGTGCTTGTAAACCAGGTTATGTGTACGATGGATCAAAAAAGCAATGTGTTTTACCAAAGGATTGTCCTGGTAAGATGAAATTTCGGTAATCTATTTATGTGTTTAGGGGTTCCTAACATCTCCGATGAAAAAACGGAAACCCTTATAGGATCACTCAAGTGTCTGCCTGTCCGTCTGTCACAGCTTATTATCTCCGTACCTACTAAACGAAAAATTTACATATAAGTAGAGTTTCTTGATCCAATCACGGACGTACTTATAGCGTACATAATAGAATTTCGATTTTGGGAATTAATTTTGAAAACAATATTTTTTTCAAGTGCATTATGTGACATATCAAATGTAAGGGCTCGTTATAAGGAATACAAATATATTTGTTTTATAATTTTAAAATGCAAATTAAATTCTCCGAAACTACAGTCTAAAATTTTGAAAAAAATAAGGAATATGGGGCTTTTCATATAGTTTACAGGAAAACCTAAACGAAAGCCTGTCTTAAATTTCTGACCGAAAAAATGGTACGGAACCCTCAGCGCGCGAGTCGTACACGCAACTTGACCAATTATTTTCCATTTACTATTTGTCTTTGAAATTTTAGTTCACCTTAAATTAATTCTTCAATATTTATGATTTATACTACCGTTGTATTATTTGCGATTGATGACATAGTAATAATATTTTTTGTTACTTTAATATTTATTCATTAATGTATATTTCAGGAACATCTTGTAAAGATCCAAACGCTGAACAAGTTTCCTGTGCCACACATTGCCCACCTACTTGTGCTAAACCAATCCCGGGTCCATGCCCATACAGCGCTTGTACGAAAAATGGTTGTAACTGCAAACGCGGATACATATTGTCGAAAATTGGTGGAAAATGTATCAAGATCAGCGAATGTCCAAGTATGTAACTATTATTAGCGTCTTTTTTTAAATTTAAAAAATGAGAACATCTCCACCTAAAATAGAACTTGTTCGTTTGAAAGTGAGATTTATCTTATTTTTTGGAGTTACATTATAGATACAATAGATGGTGACAGCCAGTTAGACAAAGAAGTGAAACCCTAATAATCGTAACCTCTAAAAAACAAATTGACATTTACAGATGATCTCGGATGCAATGGAGATAAAAATGCTACGATTAAAGAATTGCCTACTGCATGTCCACCAACATGTGAACGACCTGAACCAAAAATATGTCCAGCTATTGGAATAGAAGTTGGGTGCGAATGTAAGCCGGGATATATAAAATCGCAAAAACTTGATAAATGCATTCGGCCTCAAGATTGTGGAGGTACCTATATATCATATTTATTATTAAATTAAATAACAACAAAAAAAACTGTTCTAAGAAAAGACTTTACGAACTCGAAATACCTTAATACCTTAACCCGCCGTCGGTCGCGCACTAATTTGTTACGAGATCGGTCGCGTGGGGTCCCTCCGTAGCCCCAAGAGAAAATAGGCTGTAGTTTATTGAATATTATATTTATATTATTTCTATATTTTTAATATTTTAATATAGACTTTATTTACTAATAATAAACATAAAGTATTAAAAAAAACCTTTATTTCAATCTCAAAACAATAACATGTCAGCAATTTGTACTCATTTCTAATTAAACAATTTCAAGAGGTATTTTAAATATAAATTAAATTAAAATCCTTCATATTCAAACAAAAACAACATTTTCATGATCTAAACTTACACCTAAAATCAATAACTATGTCTAAAGTATATAAAAAAATAAAAATAAAGAAGTTCAAACACAACTCATAATTTTACATTTCACAATCCTGACATACGACATTAGTATGCCTTGGGCAAATATTTTCCTTGCAATTTTTACAAATATATGTGTATTTTCTGTCCTTTGTTTGACTAGTACATCTTCAGAAATATTCTGTAAGGGTTTCATGGCGAAACGGTCTGCTAACTTTAGTTCTCGGGGCACTGTAGTTATTGTACTTCTGCAGGCTAACAGCCTCGAATAATGAAAACGCCAACGATTTGATGAAATATTTATGCTTCATATTTTGTTCAGGGTGTACGTGCACTATACTTATATATTTCTGATAAAAGGTTTGAGTCCAGGTAAATGAGATACAATATTCTGGCGACGAGTACGAATGTTCATCGAAGGTGAACCGCTATTCTATTTGTAATTCTTCTTCTTATTCTCCGTTCTTTAATTTCTTAATTTCTATTTAGCCGTATAAAATCTCTTTCTAGATAGTTGAGAAAGAAGAACCTCTTCATCACTTTTCATCATTGCCACTTCCTGCTGCAGAACAGTCCTCTTCCATCTCTGTTTTTATGTGCACTTTCTTGCGGCGGTGCGTCTGAACGTCAGAAAAGTCAAAATTCCTCACCACCAACGACATAGTACCTGTTTCTTCTTCTAACCAGCGTAGAATACGTTCTTCTTATCATAGAGTACGTTCTTCTTCTCGGTTACACATTTTACACCAGAAATAGCAATGAAAAACAAAATATTACTTTAAACTAGATTTGTAACACAATCGGTCGCGTGGGGTCTTTGAACGCCCAGTCGCAAAACACACGTCTGTAGCAGGCAAGTTCTGAGCACAAACAGAGTCAAAACGCGTTACGTTACTGCTTTGGATTGTTTTAGAAAGGTAGAAAGCGATGCAACTTTGTACAGGTTCAAATTTAAAAAATATCGCAATTTTACCAAAGTTCGGGCGTTTAAAGACCCCATGCGACCGACGGCGGGTTAATAGACTCAAAATCATCGACTAAATCTAGAAAACGTGTCTTGCTGGGTACCCTGGGTAACACTTGGGAGCCGTAAGATACTCATGAAAGTATATAAACCTATAATAATATAGTAACACTTAAAAAGTAGGTAGTTGAAGATTTTTTTTCTTAATATTGTTTAATCTCCCCTGAGATCCTAATATATGCCTAAACATTTAAAATTTTAGGTGACCAGCCATGTGGTAAGAATGCTACTTTCGCTTATTGCGATGTCGACTGCCCGAACGACTGGTGTCCAGTTGATGATAATAGAGGCATCATAGTATGTGACCCGCCCTATCCATGTCCGTCCGGTTGCCATTGTAAAATTAATTACCGACGCAACAAACAAAACAAATGTATTTTAGCTTCTGAATGCCGTAAGTATTTCTTTTAATTTATTGTCATTTGAAACTTTATATATTTACATACACATATACAAGTACCTTTTACACATGGTCTAAAATGGTCTGGAGGAAGTTATTATTTATTATTAATATAAATAATATTAAATCTTGGGCTCTAGATATTTTATTTTGGGACGAAATACCACTTATCGATAGTATTTTTTATGTGACACATAAAGATAATTGCTAGCAAGTACATAATTATAAATATTACCTTTTTATACGAAGCCACAAAGTGAAGCAATGGTGTCTCAGACAAATTCTTGATTCAAAGCAAATAATACCTGATGCAATAACCATAAGGCTATACAAATTTTTTTTACAGCTAAAGTCAATTGTACTCGTGTTAATGAAGAATGGCATTCATGCCCTTCAGCATGTCTTAAAGAAAGATGTGAAGATGTAAATGCACCCCCAGAAACTTGCAATACTTTATTGCTTAACTGCCAACCACAATGTATATGCAAAAAAGGATTCTATAGAGATGAATCTGATACATGTATCCCTGCTCATAAATGTCGTAAGTGGTCATATTTATAATGTAAAATTGACATGTTTTTAGGATATTATCCATAAAATTTATATAATGAATGTTAAAATATGTATCTGCCGAATAAATAAAGTTATTATTATTATGTAACTCTAAATTCACGGGCATAATACCCGGTCCTTTGTAAGGCTTGCATGGGGACATAGGTCCAACACGTAGAGGCCCTTTAGAGTGTTTAATCTAAAGTGTTGTGACTAGCACCCGTCGGGACCTATCTCTGAATGCATCAAATACAATGTGCTCACAGACAGGCCCCGTCAGGTGCCTGGACTATGACTAAGATAAAATTAAATTAAATTCGGGCTATTGTTTTGAGATGTTAAATGGATTGGTTTATCAAGTTTATTGGTTGAGACTACGGTCACCTGCAGATCATATATATCATTCATCTCATGAAACGTAAAATTGGCAGGTGGTGACTCGCCGTTTACTAAATGGGCCTCCTAAAACAACCACCATTTTTAAGCATTTCTGCCGGCAGTAAGACAGGCAACATTGGTGTAAGCGGCTGGGGGTGTCGAGAGGTGTGACACCGGTTTCACATATAGCTTCCCCGTTATTACGCCTTTAGACACTTCCACCCCCGAGTATAATACATAATATTATACTCTAACGACTCCACCCTGGACAACCAATTAAGGCAAGCCAGGGTCGAGAGTCTCAGGTCTGGCAGTGGGGACGCCTGCCTTAACCTACTCTCTGGAGCACTCGGGTTCGGCGGTGTCGTTACTCACCCACGGCTCGCCACAAGCCGCCCTGCGCCCTTATTATTATTATAATTATAAAACTAGACAAGTTCTGAAACTGTAGTATGAACTATGGGTTAAATTGGTACTTGCAAAAAGTTAAAAAAGCAAACGGAACAAAATAGTTGTAATTTTGCAATATGCAATATGCAATTGGAATTACACTCGGTATACACTGACGAGCAATATAAAAGAGCCACTAACTTATCATGAAATATTTCCGAAACCACGCCAGATAGCTTTTTGAAGCAAAAAGCAACATTCAAATGTATTTAATAACTGTTAAAAAACACCCAAATGAAAACAAAACAAATTTAATTAAAATTAAAACAAAATAGCGCCATTTGGGCAAAAAAAACTGCAATGGCTTTTTTATATTACTCGTCAGCTCGTATAAAGAGGTAAAGTTTTTTAAGTTTGGATGTAATGGTTAATCTCTCTTTGTATCAATAGTATAGATAGCCATGCAGACTGTTTAATAGGCTTTAATTTCTATATTTTTAGGGGTTTTCAATTACAATCGCGGCATGTCTATGCCTCTGATACAAAAATGGTTTAAACTGATTTCGTCTTGTCAGTTCAAAACAGTAGTAAATTCCGGAACAACGAGTCAATGCTAAGCTTGATTGATATTTACTGCTTCACCGCAAACAATTTGCATTTTGGATAGTAGACACTGTTTAGTGATATATGTGTGGTTTGTGATTTAGATAAGATAAATGGATTTGTAGATGTGAGATTCAGTTTAAATACATCTAGTACAAGTTTTTATTAGATGAGAGACTAATAATTAAGCTAGCTAGACCTTTTTAAGTTAATTGCTGTTTTGTCAATGGGATAACAAAATAAGATATTAAATCAGGTTACGGGCTGAAAATAGAAAAGGAAAGAAAATAAAATTTTATAGGCGTCAGCAAATTCTATGCCGTATGCCCAATATTCCCCTCGAAAACGTCTAAAAAGTAAATTTTAAGTAGTTCCGTAAGTAAATAATTTGTCGCTCTGAATATAAAAAATACCACCCCTACCGGGGATAGTGTAGCTTCCCAACGGTGAAATAATTTGCAATGCAAACAAACAAACAAACAATCACATCTTTTATAGATGAGCAACCACACTAAACACTCCTGAACATGATAGGTCCTGTTTAATACTCGTAAACCTAATTAAAAACGTAAAAACAGCAATATAAACAGTTTTGTAGTTTTTGCGAAAAAAGGTAACAGACATGACAGACAGGCGCCAGAGGGGACTTTGTTTTATAATATGCAGTGATAATGATAATAACTTTAGATGAAAAAAAATTGCACATGACTTAGAACATAAGATGACAATTAACTATTGCATATAAATTAAACTTAATTTTGTATAATTTTAGCTCATTGTGGACCTAATGAGCGTTACTTAGTGGACACAAACGAATGTAAGAAAACGTGCTTTAATGTACGCCTAACAGCACCTCCTAGTCTTTGCAAACCTTCCACTGGCTGTTTCTGTATAGATGGCTATGTAAGGTTGTACAAAGATGGCTCTGGACCTTGCGTTCCTGTTGATAAATGCGGTAAGTAATGCTGATCTTTCTGTGCCGGTTGTTATTTTTAACTAATTTTGAAAAAAGGAGAAGGTTCTCAATTGGGACCGTATTTAAAAAAAAAATGTAATTCTTCCGGATTGGTTCCATTTTTTTCTCATAAAAATTTGTTTACTGGTTTTTTTGTAGAAATTTAAAAGAAAACTGACTTTATAAGTCAATTTTTCTCAATATCTCGATGAAATATGTACGTTGACTACTTATTATTTAAGGATATAATAATTATAAATGATTAAAAATTATAAGGGTCAAACTTTTAAAGCGCCAGTAACTATAGGTATTTTAAATAATTTAAAACATTTCAGTTCATATAAAAGTTGAGACCAACCCTCGCGACTGAGCCTATAAAAAGTGGCGAGATTTTTAATTTAGACCCAAGTCAAGCGTTTATTTGTAGCAATATAAGAAAGGAAAAAAGGCAATTATTACGCTAATTTAGTTTGAATTTTTAAAGTTAACTTTTCACCTGTATTGTTCCTACCATAACGCGTCAGTCTATAAATAATTTGCCAAGTTGCGAGCACGACACGCGCTGAGGGTTCCGTACAATTTCTTCGATCAGAACTTTAAGACAGGATTTTCGTTTAAGTTTTCATGTAAATTATAAGAAAGGCCCTATATTCCTTTTTTTTTAATTTTAGACTCAGTAGTTACGGACGTTTCAATTTTCATATACCTATTGTCTTTAATGTAATGTAAGCTATGGATTTTAAAACTATTAGTATCTATTCTTTATACCGAGCCCTTTCATTTGACATGTCACACACACGATGCACTTGAAAAAAAAATTTTCCCCCAAAATCTAAATTTAATTATTTACGCTATACGTCCGTGATTGGGTCATCAAACTTTATATATAAACTTTACTTCAAGAGTGATCCTATATAAGGGTTTTCGTTTTTCATCGAAGATGTACGGAACCCTAAAAACAGAAAATACAATTAACAATTTTATAACCTTTGCATTATTACATCCAGTATTTTTTTTATTGCAGTTGAAAGAAAATGAATCAAGCGGTCACGATACTTGAGAGCAGTAAAGATGAAAATTATATCTACAGTTTTATTCAATGATTCTAAATTATTTTAATTACATTATTTATAATTATTATTAAATATTGTACAATAAAATCATAATATTAAACAATAATTAAGACGAGTAACGACTCAGAATTTTTTAATCGTAAACTCGTGTTTCGGGCGCATGAGTGGTTCGAGCGCAACGATCACGTCATGCAAGAAAACGACGGCGCTTTGTCCGTTCTTGCTGCAGAAGTGAGAAGGGCATAATTTAACGCTTCTCGGAATAAATAACGTAAGCGGCACATTACAAATAAATAATTTATTAAAAAACGATCACATGCAGGGAAAATCTTCTTAATCAATACTAGGTACTGAAATTACCTACAGATTCGTATAAAATTGAAACGTAAATTCAGAGTATGGTCGTATGACTAAAAAAGTGTTTTTGCAGAGGTGATTTCAAAAAGTTAAGTTATCGAGAAAATTTTCAACGATCATGTTTTCATCCTACACAATACTAGATAAAATCCTCTAGTTTTCGATGCCCAAATTGTATGTTCATAGCATTGAGTTCATAAATCAACCAAAATTATTCGTTCCTCCCCTTAACTATACCCGTCCCCCTTCTTATTAGGTAGAGAGACGGCACCAGAAAGTGGTTGTATGTACTTGCCAGCTGGAAACCTATTTTTCGTGTAGTCCGAGCCCCCCTCTACAAATTATTGTAGTCGAGTAGGGGTCCAGCGCTACTCGGTACGCCGCTGAGGCGCTTTAGAAGAAAAAAAACGTGACAGAAAATGAGTGCAGAACCTCTCGGTTGTAGGAAAAATTTTTTCTGTCAATTTCCTCCCTTCAGACAATATTTATAGGAACAATATTTATAGTTTTTTTTATAGAGAAGACGACATGTGACCATGCCACCGCCTGATTGTTAAGCATAGGTGGCTGGTCCATGAATGCGCGCGACTGGCAGATCGTAATACAGTCCGCCAGTCGCGCCCACTATGCCGTAGAGATGCTTTTTCACGCTTCGCTTAAAGGACCGACGAAGGAGGTTGTAGAAAGGAGGAAAGACCGACGCCAGAAGTTCATTCCACTTTTTGGCTGTACGACACAGGAACGAGTCACTGAATTTTTTCGTTCGTATGCAGAACGTGTCGACGGTGTGAGGATGAAAACTGTATCCTGTGCGAGCAGTGCGGGTGCGAAAAGGGGATGGAGGGACGAGGCCATGGAGTTCTTCTGAACACTCCCCATAATACAGTCGATAGAAGACGCTAAGGGAGGTTATGTCTCTGAATAACTGTAGAGTGGCCTTTAGGTCATTGATGATGCGAATCGCTCTTTTTCTTTCTATAAAAATTACAATTAGAGGAAATTAAGTATATAATAATGCATTATAATAACTTTCGATTCGTGTAAAAAGTAGACCCAATTTACCAATCGGCGATATAGACGTAGTTAATAGCTGCTGTTAGACGTTCACCCCGGCTTCGGCCGTGGGGCCCATACTTACTTTCATCCCTTATTATATACTTTGGGGGATACTGTTCTTCTCTAGGGTTCAAGCTCTCTCCGTATCAAATTTATTTAAAATCGTTTCAGTGGTTTAGCCGTGAGAGTGTAACAGACGGACATACAGAGTTACTTTCGCATTTATTATATTAGTATGGATGATAATTTAAAGTTTGCAACAGCGGTAGTAAAAGTACTCTAAGTTAGATAGAATCCCAAATGAGGGGCTTAATTTGCCGTTCTCTACATTTCTGTAATTCACTTATGATAAACAAATAAATAATTTAATTAATAATGGGGTCTTTACGTAGAATGTGTGATATAAAGCGCATCAGAAACAATCTCATTAGATAAGAATGCTGAGTGAAATGCTTATGACTAAAATGAAGAAAATTAGTTTACCCTGGTTTGGAAACTTTGAAAGATGTATATGGCTGAAGTGAAAGGAAATGCTGGAAGAGGACGAACTAGGTGTACTTTCATTGATCGAAGGCAATATTAAAAGTACACACAATCGACGAGCTTGAATGAAAGGTAATCAAAGGTATGATGAACAATATGAACATAAATGAAACGAAAGAGGTATATCAGAATCGTAGCAAATGGCATTCGATTGTCTCACCCCTCTTAGGATAAAGGGCGTGATGATGGATAGATAGATAGATAGTTATTATATCTTTAGATGGAAATATAGTAAAGTACCCATACGCCCCAACACTAAAAGCATATCTCCCACACACCCTACTAACTAATGCATAAACTAGTATTTGTATAAAACAACGAAATACAATTTATTTCTACAATTGGACTCTCAAAAGGCGTTTCAGGGCCGGTTATTTCCCGTCGAACTTTTGCGAAATTGCCCGGGAAATCGTTTCGACACAAATCCGTAGACGTTCCGACAAATATAGGGAAACAGGATAAGAGGCTTTAGTGGGAAATCCGATAGAGGTTGAGAGAAAAGTGAGACAACTTCAGGAAATTGGTCGAAAATCTGTCGGAATAAGGGAGCTCTGATGTCCGCTCAAGCGTTGACACACGCAGTCCCGGGACTATACCAAACAATGTATATACTGTTCGCTTTAGATTGGAAAAGGTAAGAAAGTAACAGGGGTAAATATTTGACAAAAGAAAATTCCGTACTAATATAAACTAGAAAACGGGGTTGTCTGAAACCTAATTCCTAAAATGTAAAAAAGAGGTTGTATTTAGGTTCATCGGTTGTAATTTTACGGTTTATAATTCGTAGCCTATTTAACTCATCACCCTTCAGCTATTTCTGTGCAAATAATAACGTCAATCCATTGCTCTGTTTTGGCATGAAGAAATACAAATAATACATTTCACACTTCCCATAATTATAATAATAATTAGGATAAGATAATTATAAAATAAAATAAAAATAAAGATAAAAAGGCAATATTAAAAGTACACACAATCGCCAAGTATATATCAAAAGTATGATGAATATAAAAAAAGCGAAAGAGGTATGTCAGGATCGTAGCAAATGGCATTCGATTGTCTCTGCCTACCCCTCTTGGGATGTCTGCCTAGTTAATCCCATTGTTTTTTTATAATTTAATACATAATTATCTACATCTATCTATCTATCTATCATCACGCCTTTCATCCCAAGAGGGGTAGGCAGAGACAATCGAATGCCATTTGCTACGATCCTGACATATCTCTTTTGCTTCTTTTATATTCATCATACCTTTCATACATGCTCGGCGATTGTGTGTACTTTTAATATTTCCATCGATCAACATATTTATTATATGTTCAATAAAAGTACATCTAGGTCGTCCTCTGCCAGCATTTCCTTTCACTTCAGCCATATAAACCTTTTTAGTCAATCTTTCATCCTTCATTCTTTCAACGTGTCCAAACCGGCGTAAACTACTTTTCTTCATTTTAGTCACAACATCATCTTTTACACCGCATTCTTTTCTAATGTCATCGTTCCGGATGCGGTCAATACGTTTTATATCACACATTCTACGTAAAAAAAATTATCTACATAATTCGAAATACCACACTTAGAGGCTTTTCCATCAAAACATATAGCTCAACAGAACTTGTTAGGTATAAGCCTCACAAATATGGCTTATATTCGGCTAAAAGTGGTCTTACGATGGGTACCCTGAGACCGTAACATGGTTTTGGGAGCTGTCAGGCAACCCGCGAAGAAAAAAAAACGTGAAGGTATAGAATTTTAAACATAATAAACGGAATAAGATCTTTATTGGAGTCACGTGTTACAAGATGAAGGAAAGTGTCAACAATAACTCAAGAGGAAAAACTTTAAAGGTAAAACAAATTTTGCAATAGTTAACAATTCGCAATCAATTTGCAATCTTAAAAACAAATAAATAAGTATTAAATTGCAATGCAGATTAAAGGTAATTTATACACGGTTTTATTTATTTGAGTCAGTTCATCTTTTGTTGTGATTTCCTTCGTTTGTGTAGATACATCGTTATAATGTTTATGAAAATATTAATGTTATTTTTCGTACATATTCATTTTATGTACTGTCAAGGTAATTATGTCACATCCTTTTCTATTTGATTTACTTGCAGTTTCATGAATTTTGCAACGATTATCCAAAATTTCTTACCCGGGTTGCATCTAAATATACCTACCTCAGCAGAACTGGCCACTTGTTAGGTATAGCCTCACAAATACCATCGGCTAAAAGTGAGAGACTTGGTCTTCCGCTGGGTAGCCTGGGACCGTAACACGGTTTTGAGAGCTGTAAGGCAACCCGTGAAGAAAAATATGATTGTCTAATACTTTCTCATGATTTATTTAAAATGTGTATATAGTTATATAGTATATTAAAAGCACGAGATGTCGATGCTTTTAGAGATCATAATATAATTTTTTTTCACAGCAAACGGTAATTTGCAGTCGTGTAATGAAAATGAAAATTACGTTGATTGTGAACTTGGTTACTGTGGGCCAAAAACCTGCACCGATTTGGGTTACCCAATCCCTTGTTCAGGAAGCAACGCGGCTTGTCACGGAGGATGTGTTTGTATTGATGGCTACGTAAGAAATGATGACGGATTGTGCATACCAATGCATGAATGTCGTAAGTAACTAATAACAGCACTGAAATTAATATCAAATATGATTACAACAATACCTGAAAATTTTATGAAATGTTTTATATCTCATAAAATACGAGAGCATGATGATGCTTTCAACCAAAAAAATTAATCATCAATCATTGCATGGCATATTTAATCGAGGTATTCCGAAAATAGGTTATCAGAAATAATGTCTTTCAAAATCTCATCTTTTCATATAAAATAGGACAGTTTATTTATTTGAACAATGACGATCCGATTTGGATGAAATTTGGAGCTTATAACATCTACATTTGACCTTCTAAAATACATATTCTAGCCACAGGAATATATGGGACAAAGAACTAAAAACACTAGTAACTTTAGATGCGTCGGTAGCCGAGTGTTTAAGATGTCTGGTATTAACTAGGAAAACCACAGGTTCGATTCCCTTTCCCATCTAAATATCCCTCAACAGAACTGGCACTCGTTAGCCTTACAAATACCATCGGCTAAAAGAGGGAGACTTGATCCGTAATACGGTTTCGGGAGCTGTACGGCATCCGTGAAGAAAGACAAAAAAGAACAAAAAAAATTTAACTTTACTTTCAAGCAAGCTGTGGCGGAGACTTCAATGCGACAAAAGGTTGCGGAAACCACTGTGGAAACACTTGTTCTGACCACACTGAGGTGAACAAAACATGCTTGAGTGGGTGTCGATACAACAGCTGTTCTTGTAGAGAAGGATACGTTTATTTGGAAAGTCTATCTAAGTGCGTCCTCCCAGAAGATTGCTGTGAGTTATGTGTTTTTTATTATATACTAGCTTTTCGCCCCCGGTTTTGCCAGTGGATATTTTCGAACAAACTGAAATATAGCCTATATCATAGCTTTCTAATAGTGAAATAATTTTAAGAATCAGTTATGTAGTTTGAGAGATAACCCATTACATTAAAACTTATAAACTATTGTCACATTGCAGTTTTTGTGATATTTGGATCATTAAAATAAAGTAAATTCAGTTATTGATGATTATAATTATATTAGAAAAAAAGCAATTTTGATGTTTAAAGGTTTTGCCTAAAAGGAAAGTTAGAAAAAAGGGACTTAAGAGATTTATAATTTATACTACACAGTATAGTATACGGTAATAACCTTTAAACATCAAAATTGCTTTTTTTCTAATATAATTATAATCATCAATAACTGAATTTACTTTATTTTAATGATCCAAATATTACAAAAACTGCAATGTGACACTATATCTCTTTATAATTTTAGTATCGATGTCTACTTTGGTCTAAAACAAGGCATAGAGTAGGTATTAATGCACTCTATTCTTAAATTTAATCTTGCTTCATTGTATGTAAGTATATTTTAGGACATAATTTCATTCTGACTTAGTCTAAAGCTAAAATTAAATTGGCATAGTAGAAGCTATATCGCGAAAGAATTAATAGATAAATGCTAGCAGAGGACGACCTAGGTGTACTTTTATTGAACATATAAAAAATGTATTGATCGATGGAAATATTAAAAATACACACAATCGCTGATCATGTAAGAAAAGTATGATGTATATAAAAAAGCGAAAGAGGTATGTTAGGATCGTAACAAATGGGATTCGATTGTCTCTGCCTACCCCTCTTGGGATAAAAGGCGTGATGATAGATAGATAGATCTCATAGGAAGTTAGCTTTATCGAGGTAGCGGTTATCACTACCAACGACGAATCAGACAGTTCTGCATTTTTTATAAGCGGCTATGGGAATCCATGAATAGAGGTGACAAACACGAGTTCATTATAGTCCTATTTCTCAGCTCCACTATGAAAACACAGTGGCTATGCACATGCCAGGGTATGTAAATGTAGGTTATATCCTGGATACTCATCTTCTGAACCGTTCTGTAATGACTTGACCTGGCTCAAGAGCTTAGATTATTATCAGGAAGATATAAGTCAGATGTGCTGAGAAATAATTTAATTGATTTCTTTATCTTTTAGGACTAATAATTATTGCAAGAATAGAATAAAACAAATATTAAGGAAGTAAGGCGAATTCTTTTCCGTGAATTATTGAATCACGCAGAAGGTTATGAACATTAACAACAGGAATAAACCGAGGTTACAGCAAATAGACTGATTTTATTTGATGATTGTTTTATTTTGTATTACAATACTACTAGATGACCCGACCCGTGCGAATAATTCGCATCGTTAGTGGTGTCAATATAATCATTTTGATTTGTTTGTTTATTTTTCATCATTAGAAGGAAAAATAATCTTTTAAATGGAGTATCAAACATTACCTTTGATTAAGGGAGACATCTGATACCGACAAAAAACGCCTTTGAGAAATAATATATAGAGATTATTAAAATTAAATCAAACGTTTGATTAATTACTTATAAGAAACCTGAATAAATAATATACTTTGTTGGTACATGTTTGTCAATTCCAACAACTGATAAATATTAAGATTATTAATTTTAGAGCTCTAACAACTAATTTATTATATACACTTTCCCAAATGGAAATAAATTGCCAAAAATATTTTAAAATCCTCAGGTAATACAAATGGCTATGGATAATAAAAAACCTATAAAATCGACTAGCGTGTAATTAAATTTTGGAAGCCATTTGTTATTTTTAAATTGTTAAATTAAATTTTGTTTACTTGGCTTTCAATTTTAGGTACGTATACATCTAAATAAACGAAAATTCTCTGCAAACATTAATTAACCTCATCAAAGCGTATCTACTAAATTAATTTACCGCGGTTATTTTTGTTAATTACGTTGTCATTTTTTATCTGTTCTTTGTTAAATACTAACAATATTTTACAATTTAATGTTAATAAAAAAAGAAAACACAGACTTCAGGAATAAAATAATGTCTAAAAATTAAGTAACAGGTTTTAGAATTTTTAACTTTGCCCGCAGAATAGAATTGCCAAAATTACTGAAAGGATATTGTTGAAACACACACTGCCAATTTTTTAATTTTTTCTTTCAATGATTTAGTGCGTTTATTTATTTATTAACCAATTTCAAAAAAAGGAGGAGGAGGTTCTCAATACGTCGGAATCTTTTATGTTTTTTTTATGTATGGATAACCCGATTACTTGAAGACGCCTGAACCGATTTGGAAATATTTTTTTTGTTTGAAATTTGATCTGATGATGGGATCCTGGATAAATCGAGAACTCTTCATATTTTATAGGCATACTTGAAGCGATTTTGATATTTTTTTAAAGTGACTTGCTTTTTCGGAAAGCACAGTTTTAAATGCATAATTTTTGAAGTCGGTACACATTTTTTTAAAACGCAAATTATATTATTTATTTTTCTCCACGGGTTGGTCCCGAAACCGTGTAATCGATTCCAGGGAACCCAGCGGAAGACCAAGTCTCCCTCTTTTAGCCGATTGTATTTGTTGGCCCAGTGGCCAATTCTGTTGAGGTATAATATTTCGAAGGAAAAGCCTCTTTATATAATCTATTAGGGCTATCTAATTATATATTTTTTTCAATATGGCGGTAAAAGTGATGTGGCTAACAGAACTTAACCACTGCTAAACTTTTCCACATAAGGACATTTCAAACAAGTATTGATGAAGTATCGAAGTTACGAATCCGGTCGCTCCGGAAAGCTGGTCAGGCAGAAAACTTTTTGCAATGAAAACCATAAATCAATCATGTCTCTTGCGACCAATGAGTGAATCTAAGTTTTTGCTTTTGGTAATTTATTGATCTAAGGTCGAAATACTTAATATAGACTACAAATGAAAATAGCCATCATCACATACTTTGTGCTTTGGGAAAAAGTTACTTCTCTACGCAGGGTGGAGAAAAATGAAAATAGATAATTTAGTACCTGTATGTATATTCTTAATTATAATAAGCCAAAGAAGTTTAACTTCTTATGTATGTATTTACACTAATACAAGATTTTTTGATGTGTAATATATTTGACCAATGAGCGCGCTCGGTGGTATAGTTGGCCGTCAGATGGTACCAATCCATTTTCCGAGAGGTTGGTACCTACTGTGACGAGAAAGAGAAAGGGAAATAGAGAAGGAGAACGCATCAGCTATATCAGGTGTTGTGTATAAAGTGTTAATGTTTTCAGGATATAATGTTAATATAATATATTACCAAGGTGAGATGTCAGATGTTACACATCATATGCGACTACTGTAAGATTCGCTCGTTTATTTTTATTTTTCTATTTGTCCGATTTAGCTCGTAACGGATAGAGGAAGACTTTCGTTTTATCTATTTTGCCTACGGAATCCTAAATATGTTACGTAGATAATTTAATAAGCCCTAATTAATGGGGGTCTAAATACGAACATGATCATAAACAATTATTACTCCCAAAGCGTAATTTTCAAAATATTATGTAGTAATTGTACTATAATAGACCACAATTTTTGTGCATTTCATTTCAGAAATCTGTGTAAAATTAGCATGCTTCGTGAATTTAATGATTTTCCTTTGTCATGTATGCTTCGATAATTTAATAAGCCCTAATTAATGGGGGTCTAAATACGAACATGATCATAAACAATTATTACTCCCAAAGCGTAATTTTCAAAATATTATGTAGTAATTGTACATTTGTACTATAATAGACCACAATTTTTGTGCATTTCATTTCAGAAATCTGTGTAAAATTAGCATGCTTCGTGTATTTAATGATTTTCCTTTGCCATGTATACCATTATGTCGTACTATTTGAAAATAATAAACTAAATATCAAGTTTGTTATATCCAATTAATTTAGCTCATTCCTTTTCCTTTGTTCGTTATTGAGTTTCAGTAGAGTTGTAAAATGGACCTTTTTCAGAAACTGTTTTAAGATAAATAAATTCAGATTTTTCTAAATGAAATAGAGCTAATAAAATAAATGACCATTATATTTTATAGAATCTGGTTCAATTTTATATTTAACGGTAACTGTATTTTTGCATATAATTTGATAAAATAAATTGACTTATTGAGTTTAAAATATGTAACCTATCTTCAATTTCTTTCTTCATTTATATAAACATTGTAATGTGATACTATTTATGCACTTAATTTTTTATACTAATTTAGGACCAAGGCACTATGTCAAAGAAGTCAATAATTTTAGGAGTTGTAAAGGAAAATATATATAAAGATAGATGGATTTTATATCAGTGGACCAGCGTTGAAAAGCCAGCGTTGATACTTCTAAAGACGTAACAGGTTTAATATTGGCAACTTGCTAAATGTGGACATTGTGAGACAATGTATTTGATTTTGGTATTTTTAATTATATATTTTGAAATCGTCTATATTTTGAGATTTATATAAACACACACACACACACCTTCAGCGCCTTTGTACCTTGTGGTGTGGCTAGCATCAGTAACAGTGTCCACTTTATGCCAGTTATCCATATTGAACAGAACAGGTGGCAAGCCTGTTGCTGCACTAAATGGACCTAGATGTGTCACTTCTTTATTAACAGACGTAAATATCTGTTATTTTTAATCGTGAGTCGATTAATGCACATTCGTATTTATATAAGTATATAAAACCCAAGGGCCTTCTTAGAGGCCCGTACTATAGTTGAAACAACATAATTGCTACAAGGAAATGTTATTCTTGTTACGTAATTGACTTTAGGTTCTTTTATTCGATATCGGCTTGCGGCGAATCAGGCTACGTTAGTCTGGGAAACTGTAATGTGAATATCATTATGATCTAGTGTAATTGGCGTGACAGAATATTGTAACATGCTAACCTAACAAGTAAAATAATAAGGAAATAGTAATCCTATAACGGCCTTTATGTCTTGTGACGTGGTTAGAGATAATTGGCAGTGTAATTGATACAGAGGGACCCGGGTTCAAGCCTCGTGTATGCCAAATAAGCTAAGCTTTAAAAATATAAGCTTTAAACCATTTCTCGTGCTTCACAGGGCATGCACGTACTTCTTTAAAAATAACAGATAACTCAAATCTTCAAAGACCGATATTTTATTAACCAGGCTTGCCACAGCAAAAATATTTTGTGTCTGTCTAGAGAACATGTACAGGTATAACATACTTAAATATAACTGAAATCGGAAACTTGAACTTTATTTCCCTCTCTGCTTCACGTGAAATGCCCCCTTTGTTAAAGAAGTGAAATCTAGGTCCAATAAATGCAGCAACAGGCTTGCCATCAACTGGCAAACGGTGGATATGGTTACTTGTGTCTCTGGCCAGATCGCAAAGTATAAGGGCCGTGATGGTCCATAACATAGAAAGTTCACAGCTCGCGTCTGTCTGTATGATTACGCTACTCTCGACGTATTTAGATGCAGAATTTCTTGAGGAAACCTGGATAAATTTAGGTATGTGTAAAATAATGTATCTACATTTAGATGTGCTTTTTAAATAACACTTTTTTATTTTTAAATCTGTAAATAGATTGCCGAAGTTATCTAAAATGCATTTGAAATGTGTCGAATATTGAGAAGAGTTTGAGAAAGTGGCTCGCATTCGGTAATCGATATTTCGTAAGTAGTATTGAAAGGAAAACATCTATAGAATCTTACTAGCTTTCCGCCCCCGGCTCCGCCCATGGATATATTCTAACAAAATAAATATATGTCACTCAGGAATAGGGTATATTTCTATTAGTAAAATATTTTTTAGAATCGATTCAGTAGTTTGAGAGATTACACCATACATCCAAACTTATAAACTTTAATACCTCTTTATAATATTAGTATAGATATGCACATATATTTTGCTTTTGGTTCTACATACTGTCGGGTGGTGGGGTAGCCAGGATGGGTCGATGGGTAGGTATAGCATGAAAACTCGTAGTAAACTTTCATTCGTTTATTGGTCGAATTAACAAGGAAGGAACAAGCAGGAGCAGCAAAAGAACAACCAGTAAAAGGATCCGTAAGGAGCCAAGGAGAAGTCAAAGGAGAAAGGAGCGCACTGTAATAAAAATGAACTACACATTACTACAGGGCGTTAAGCTATTGAAGTAACACAATACAACGTATGATAAAAATACTTACAATACTTATTTGCGCTCCTTTTATATTAACATAGATATTAGTTCTTGAATATTGATTCAATACATTTTATTTAGTTGTTTACTTAGTTGATAAAATAGAAATATAATAAATTTTACAATTGGCAGAGTGTCTGCCTAAGTCAACAGTTTGTGAAGGAATGAGTAACATTTTAAATTAGGTTCCACACATCGGATATTTGAAAATAACATACAATGTTCTATTGAATTAAAATGAACAATATCGTGTTCTAAAATTAAAATAAATGCTATTTATGATGGCCAGCTTGTAAGCGGCCAGGAAAATAAGGTCGTATCATCACAATACTATATCATGCATGCTTAAGAATTTGCTTTTTTTTTTCAAAATGTCACTAATTTAACGCTGTACAAAGTGCAATGTGATAGAAAGAGACAACACATGTTTGCACAACATTTATTAGGCGTTATGTCTATAATAACAAAACAACAATGTTAGAAGTGATACCTTCTGACAATAAAAAATCTGATATTGAGATGGACTGGCCATATGTAAAGGGATGTCAGAATAACGATTAGAGAGTGCGCTCGCGCTTGAATTAAATTCATAGGGATACAAAAGGAAGATATGGAAAGTGGAAAAGAGGTCGTCAGAACCGCAGGTAGCAAGATTAGGGAATATGGCGGAGACCAAGTGGAGAGGAAATCTTGGAAGGCTTTGGGGGAGGCCTGTGTCGAGGCCTCTTCAGGTTACCAATGTCTGCATTGCATGAATATAGAATCATTAAAATACTTGTTCATAATAATTGTTAATTTTAAATTCGGAAATAAAAGCTTATATTTTTATGTAACTCTTAACATCACGGCACAATGCCCGGTCCTTTGGAAGGCTTGCATGGTGACATAGGTCCTACACATCTTACAGAGTGTTTAATCATATATGTTGTGGGGACCATCGGGACCTATCTCTGAATGCATCAGAGGCAATGCGTTCTCAGACAGGCCCCATCAGGTGCCTGGACTATAATATTGAAGAATTAAAATTGGGCTTACGTTTATTATATATATATATTATTATTTATTATTATGTCTATAAAGTTGTCTTTTAAATAAAGCTATCAAATTTTAGGTAAGATTCGCTCTAATAGTGACAACAAAATGATATTTCAATATAAATTCTCCTGTTGACAAAGTTAAGAACAATTTCGTATAAAGTTTTATAAAGTTGAAAATTGGTATTTTCCTCGTGTAATTAGATTCCAAGACACAAATGGTTTTAGTCTATGTATTTTGAATATTTTGTTTATTTTTGTCCTTAAATTACAATATTAATACTTAGTATAGTGGTCGAGATACTGGCTACCATGTTCACATTTAGCCAGGTGGTAGCAATCATTCATGTATATTTTTTTTACATTTAAGTTAAAGGATAGAAATAATAATAAATAGAAAGAGTGAATAAATATTTATTTCATCAAAACTAATTTTGTTGTTTCTAAGCAGGGTTGAACGATTTAAATCAATTTGATTAAATCACTGATTAAAAATCAAGAGATTTTTTTAATTTTAATAATTGATTTAAGTACATAAATTCAAGGACGAGGCAAAGTTTACGAAAATGATAGAAAATAAATAAAATATTGAATCATGTAGTAGGTATACCTGAGAAATGTTGCCTGCATAAACAAATTAAATAAATAGAAATAATAAAAAAACTGAGTAAAATAAAAAGAAACCCCCTGTTTTGGAGCATATTGGGCATATTGAGACAGACAGACAGACGACAATTCTATTAAAGAAACTACTGTTGAAATTAATTACTTTGGAATAGCGACGTTTAGTTTACACCAGTCATTCACTAAGGAGTTAAACTTCAAAGTTATTGATTACTCGTATAATAATAATGATTGTGATGGACTTGGGTCTTCATCGAACAAAGTTATAGAGAAGTTTATCCTTTGATAGAAGGACATTTGTAGAGAGATTAACGACTCTAGATGATTACTTTGTTGGACCAAAATAATATACCTAGTTTGAAATTTGAAGTAATTAATTACAATCTGTTTACCAGGCCTGTCTCACTTCGCACATTTTAATGAAAATTACCTACCCCCGCACTACCCACTCAGTGGTAAAAATGTATGGCCATAAAAAAAGCACTGCTGATTATGTGATTGAACTGTCAACGCAAAGTAAACCTTATCTGAATGATAGATTAAATAATAATGTCTGAATGCATACACATATTGACCGGTTAGCAAGGAAAGTAATTGATTTACTTTTCTAACTCGAGACCTACAAATCTGCCATTATGTTTCTAGCATTCGTCAGTCGGCTTCAGATGATAACTGTGTACTTACGCAAAAATAAAAACAAAATATGTATTTTAAACATATTACATATAAATAAATTTGCATTCCGACAATAGATGAAATATAAACGTACAGAATATATATATTAAATGAATTATAACTTGGTATAAAAATAAACTTTCAATAAAGGCATGTAGCCATCTGTGACGTAAATAGTTATTTTTAAAAACAACTGTCACCAATAACATCATATAATGAATAGAATGTAAGTACCTATGAATCGCACTACACTAAATACCTTGTAAGTTATAATATTAAAATTATATTGTAATTTTTGAAATATTTTTTTTACTAATGCTATCTAATCATCATGTATCATCTCTCTACTTCCAATGCATCCTGAATTACTTCGGCCATGTTGCTAGCAGAAACCCGGACCTTGAAAAGCTAGGAAAAAGACCACGCGGTCGATCGCCTACACGATCGGTCTGCTGCTGTTTGATGCCATGAGAACTGCCCAAGAGAGGGCAGAAAATGATTAATGATAGCACGACCTTCAGCAATGAAGATGTCGACTAAAAAGAAGATAGCATTTATATGTCTGAAATTTTCCTAAATTGAGCTGTTTCAATTAATATTGTATACCCGGATATCTCCAAATTACAAATTTCATTAGGTACCGATCATCACAACTGAAGTGCTTTTGGGTAACTTTCAATTAACTCTTGGAAGATACCTTAAAGTTAAGTGAAGATACCTTATATTTACAAAATTAAAGTTAAAATGAGCAGAACGTATTTCCAAGGAACGTTAGAGCAATTAGTTTGCGAAGTTATTGCTCTGGGCCAAGTAGCATGCAAACAAGTTTTAGCTAAGGTAGGTTAACTCAGTTTACTTTGAACTTCACTTTTAATGATATCTGCATCATAGTTTAATATTAAGTATTTAATTTATGTGGAAATAGCAAAATAAAAGAAAAAAATAGTGACAGATAAGAAAATACATATTAAGTTTGAAATGAATTGTCCTGCAAAGGAAGCGGTGCGATATTAAACTTGCAGTGACAAACTTATCCAGAATCCCGATTGTTAGCGACTTTATTACCAACATTTTCGCAAAATGAAGAGATTTAAGATTTAATAAACTACGTCCGCGTTTTGGAATTGCAGCGTGGATTATTTTGTTAAAATTTCAAATGTGGAAAAATCATTTATAGAGGTAGTAAGTTTGTAAGTTTAAATGTAGGGGGTAATCTCTCAAACTGCTGAACCGATTCCGGCAATATGTCCTGACTAATCAGCTGAATGTGAACTTTGTTACGAGTATCTCTTGCCACGCGTGTGCACTTTGCAGTAGGTATATCATTTTCAAAACTCCCACAAATTGCGCCTTGTTGAGAATGACCAGATATATCTGCACGGGTAGACAACTTTTTTTATGCTTTCCGCCCCCGCATCGTCTCTCTATGTCGAAAGTAAGAGTATATCTTGCACAGAACAAACAAACAAACAAATACAGTTTCCCATTTATAATATTGTAAATTAGGTTTTGACCAAAATAGTTACAAAATTAAAAAGTTGTCTTACCACTTCAATCATACCACATCGTGAGATGCTACACTCAAATAAAGAGAAAAAGCTAAAGTTTTTGTTCGTAATCCGTTGAACCGGACCAGCCCTGAACCCCAAACGAAAAACTACTTTGGACTACAAAACTTTTTAATAAATTTTCTTGAGAGGAAATACGGACTACTAGTTGGGAGTTTTACATTTTGACGCGCCTCGAGCGAAAGAAGAAAAGTTTGATTTAAAACTTAACTAGCTTTCGCCTTCGACGGACCAGAGTATTTTTTCTATTTGTATAATGGTGTTCATTTTAAAAATAATTTTTTATTTCACATCCTGAAAAAAGTTGTAAAATTCTTAGTTGCATCTTTTAAGGGCTCTGTCTAAAAATAATTAAAAACTAAGGTATACTTTTTATTTTTATTTGAATATTTTTATTTTCTATGCAGTAGTTTTTTTATAATAAATCAACGGACAATATTAAACAAAAATAAAAACTATATATCTAAATGTAATACGCTATAATAAAAAAAATAGAAAGAATACCCCCTCCAAAATACCTCCCTGTGGCATAGTACCCCCCAATACGCTGGCTGCATTGTAAGACTTACTCTTTGTGAGAGGTAAGCATCAGCCTTGAGGTCTCCCAAGGCGTGAATCAATTTGAAGCCCAAATCTTTCACATCAAGTTTTCATGTCGGATGACCATGGACCCATTGTTTCGACTGCGAGCGCAGCAAATTCATGATTCGTTGTTAAATTTGAATATTTGCGGCGCTTGTTTGTTTGGGCGTGGTCTGCTGCCGCGCCTGCTTTAGTAACAGTGTTCCGAATGTGGGACGGTGCCAATGTATCCACACATGTGGCATCCCATACCAGAGACTTTCCTAGACGCTATGGTACTATAGTGACGCCATCGGGTCTCTTGCCGTCGTCTCTGCAATTTCCGGAAGGTTAAAAAAAACATAAACATACAAATTTCTCCAAGAACTTGGAAGACGAGTATTCCTAGAATGTGGAGGCTCCGGATGCCATAGTTATTTAAAACAAAAATCAAGATTGTCATTCAACGAGGCAATGCTGCAAGTGTATTAGGTACACTGCCAAGTGGAGTCCTTATGGACTTTTCCTATCTAGTGTAGTTTATAAAACTTAGTTTTTAGTTTAAGTTTTAATTTGTTTTAAATTTATATATTCAATAAAATCTTATTTATAAAAAAAAGTTATCGTTCCTTAGTTTTTACTTTACATAGCGAATTGGTGAAGATAGATTTTCTATTAGTAATGATAATTTTAACCGATTTTAGATCAAGAAGTAGATTTTTTATTGAGGCACCAACTGTCATCAAATTCTCCGACGAATTATTGAATTATTTCTTGTTTTTCAGTAGACATTTTTTAAATTTAAGTATCAATTGCAATTTAGACTAGTGCATAAGTGTAACTAGTGCATAACATCTCTTATTTATCATAGAAGATTATATACATTTCCTAATAAATCAATAAACAGTTACTGAAAAAATATTTTACCTACAGTCAGTCACTGAAGTAAAGGTTTTTATTTTAGTCATTTGACTTTGGAACCCTGAAAAGACTGAGTAATTTATAAAACTAATTAAGCAAGTTTTTAAAGAAGACGTGGGTTATCTTTATAAGAGTTTGAAACATTGTGCTGCCTGTAAAGTCATTAATATATTACGAACCCAACATCTCTGTTTACTTAGACATTGTAAAACGTGCTTAGTTGATGTTGGTATAATGCAGGGTCGAAAATAAATATTAGAATGCAAATACATTTTCTGAAAATATATCTAACAGTTGGTTGTGAGACAGATTATCAACGGTTTTATTTCACGATGATCTGAAATATAATTGATAACAGTGTAGTATCTTTATGCTACTCGTGCTACGCATCGCGGTTCATTTAGGGCATGACACCCCCCCCCCCCCATTGTATCGTGAGATTTCCGCTACAGTTGTTAAAAAACTATATTTATTTAAAAAAAATCGGTATTGTCTATCTATACCTACCATTTTTTTTCTTTTAAAAACTCAAAATGTTTCTTTTTACATTTTTCTACTTTTTTCTACTTATGTTAGAGCGGGGGCAAAACGGGACATTTCAAATGAAAAAAAATTTTTTTTATTGTCTGTATAGCAATGTAGGTTAGATTTAGACGTGAGATTTTCAATTATACCCCCCTCAGTTTAAGTGAGATTTGATGAGATTTTACTGGATCCCTCCCCCCCCCCTCCGCAGTTTTGAGCTCACGTAATTCATGGTTGCCCCCTTTAGGCTTTCTATAGTATGACAACCCCAATCGCGCAATTGCATTAAATTAATTATATTAAAATTAAGGTGAAAATCTTAACATAGGGTAGGACAAAATTTATTTTTAAAAAATCTAAAACGATTTGATAATCTGGATAATCTACAAAAGCGCCACGAATACCTTATACGGAATCGGAGCATCCGGACAGACCTCCAAATCCAAGTTGAAGTCGCAGCCGAAGTCCTTGGATGCTAAGATAACAGAGGGTGTTCAATTATCCGGAAGGTAAGTCACTTGGTGTTCGAGCATGTAGATATTGTAACGAATAGGTACTTAAATCGCACAAATAAATACCTAAACACATCAAGGTCGATAGACGTCTCTAGAAACATCCAGAGAGAATCATGTACAAACGAAAATGGACCGTATGTGCCTAGCCATAGGTACCAAAATCGGGCGCGGTCTGTGTGTAGGTATTTGGCACCGAGCCGCATCGAGACGCGTCTACAACTTTATACAACAATCTCGGCGTTTCTCGAATGTTCGGAGGGCAATATAAACAGAGGATCGTCGCCGGGAGAACACAGTGCGAATCAGAGCGATCAAAGCGAAACAGTGAAGTGGAATTTAGTGCGACTAAGTGTTATTTTAGTGTTTTCATTTATGTAACTGTATTTTTGTGGTGTTGAAGTAAAGTTTGTTTATTTAATCGGTATTTTAAATCTCTTCGAACCCCAGCTCGTAACAAATTGGTGTCAGGAGTGTGGGATTCAAAAATGCCGATTACACCACGTGACTCGTCGTCATCACGGCGACCCAAAACACGACAAACTACTGCTGGACATCACGGCGAGGAGGTCGACGAGGCTGCTGCTGCTGGAGCCGCTGCTGGTGCTGCTGGGACTGCTGCTGTTGATGCTGGAGCTGCTGCTGGAGTTGATACGGGTGCTGCGGGTTCTGCGGGTGCTCCCCAGGCATTCGATATGGGGATGCTGGTTCGGCTGATGGAGGAGCAGGCCCGACGTCAGGAGGAGCAGGCCCGACGACAGGAGGAGCAGACTCGGCAGCTATTGGAGGAGCAGGCCCGACGTCAGGAGGAGCAGGCCAGACGACAAGAGGAGGAGGCCAGACTTCGGGAGGAGCAGACTTGCCGGCTGTTGAAGGAGCAGTCTGCTAGCCTTAAGGAGCTGCTTTCAGAATCACTGGGAAAGGTGACTATGGAGGTGAAGCAGCTACAGAGGGTTACAGACATGCACGAGGAGAGAATCGAAGACCTCGACATCCGTTACGAAGACCTCCAACAGCATTGCAAGGAAATACAGACTAGGATGAGCAGAGAACTGGATGCAAGACTTAACGACCGCTACGGAGAGTTGGACAGCCGATGCGAGGGGCTCCAGAATGAAGTAAGGAAACTGAAGCTGACCGCTCCTGTTTCTGGAGGCGCCGTCGTCTCTGGCCCCCGAGTAAAGGTGCCGCCGTACGACGGGACTACGTCCTGGACAGCGTACAAATTGCAGTTCCAAACGGTCGCCTCTGCCAACGGCTGGACAGACGAGCAATCTCTGACCGCCTTGACAGTGGCTTTAAGAGGCCGCGCACTGTCTGTTTTGGAAGCCTCTCCAGACAGCTGCACCACGTACGGGAACCTGATCGAGGCAATGGACTCCAGGTACGGCGACAAACACCTGGAGCACGTCTACCGAGCGCAGCTGAGGGACAGGACGCAACATGCTGGTGAGAATCTGCAACAATGGGCTCTGGAGATCGAGAAGATCGTGAGGAAGGCGTACCCATCTGCCGGACAAGAGTTCATTGCTGCGAACCTCGTTCAAGCATTCATCGACGGCATCCGCAGCATGGAGGTCAGAGCTGCAGTTCGACTGGGCCACCACACCGCCCTGAAAGATGCACTCGCCCATGCTCTAGAGGTGGAAGCCGTGAGACAGGAGCCTCGTTCTCAGCGATTGCGACAAGTGGCGGAGGAGGCTACTCCAACAACGACACCTGTAGCAGAGAGGCGTAGCTACTTACCCCGCTGCTTCTACTGCCACAAGCTGGGGCACCTTAAAGCAAGCTGCCCGGCGCTTAAACGACAAGGCACGGATCAACGAGTGCCGAAACGGGACGTCGAAGCTGATGTCCGTGCCGTAACTACGGAGCTTCCGGGAAACGAGTAACAGCCAGAGCCGCGGGGCGGGTACTGGCTGATCGTGACATAGCCCCAAAAGTTACCATCCGACAAGTTTTCGACGGGAACAGTCTGGTAATCGCCGGCGAGGTCAACGGGACGCCATGTGAGATGACGATCGACACAGGAGCAACGCGTACAGTTGTGAGACCTCAGTTGTTGGGACGATCTACGAAAAGAACCAGACGTTCATCTTCCTGTCTGAAACTCTTCACGGCAACCGGTCAGCCTATACCCGCATACGACGAGCTGCCGGTGACACTCAAGGTGGGTGACGGGGAGTACCCACACACCGTCATCGTGGCCGACATTATAGACGACTGCATTCTCGGACTCGACTTTATGAAGCGGTTCCAGTTTGGCATCGACTTGCGCAACGGTGTACTGCAGTGCGGCCAGGAACAGGTATTTTTGAAAGGTGGTTATGCTGGCTATGTGCGCTGTGCCAAGGGCGTCAAACTGAACCCATATTCGGAGACGCTTGTCGATGTGGAGTTACCAACTAATGGGGACCCCTCCAATACGAGGTGCTCTATCATCGACCACCTGGAACGTTCTAAACATAAAGGCTGGTTACTCACTCCAACTTTAGTAAACAGCCAGAGTGGACGAGCTGTAGTAAGGGTGACCAACTTCAATGGCGCTCCTGTCACTCTCAATAAGGATCAAGTCGTGGCGAAGTGCGACGAGGCGAATTGGATGCGGAGCTGCACCCAGGGGAAGCTGTCGGCGATGAAAAATAACAGTGCAAACCCCTTGGAACTCGTCGACATTTCGAAGAAGGACTTGTCAATCTCCGAGTACAAACGAGCGAAGGAGATGCTCACTCGTTACATTGACATCTTTAGTGATAGAGATGGGCATCTCGGCAGGACGTCATTGGTGAAACACACCATCAACACAGGCAACGAGTTACCTATACGTCAACGTGCTCGACGAATTCCAGTAGGAAGAGAAGCAGAAGTACAGTGCATGCTGGAAGACATGAAGAAGGCTAATGTCATCGAACCTTCTTTGAGCCCATGGTGTTCTCCGGTTGTGCTAGTTAAGAAGAAGGATGGCAGCACTCGCTTCTGTGTGGATTATCGTCGACTGAACGACGTAACCAGAAAGGACAGCTACCCTCTACCCCGGATTGACGACACCTTGGACAAGTTGAGTGGGAACCAGTGGTTCTCAACACTGGATTTGAAGAGTGGATACTGGCAAGTGGAGATCGATCCCAAGGACAAGGAAAAGACTGCTTTCTCGACCGGAAATGGACTTTGGCAGTTCAACGTCATGCCTTTCGGGTTATGCAATGCTCCCGCTACGTTCGAAAGGCTGATGGAAGTTGTGCTTGCGGATCTCGTTGGAAAAGCTTGCCTAGTCTACCTGGATGACGTCATCATCATGGGACGCGACTTCAACGAGCACCTGGGGAATTTAGAAAGAGTGTTTGCCAAGTTGAAGCTCGCGAACCTGAAATTGCATGCCAAGAAGTGTAGCTTCTTCAAGAAACGTGTAAATTACCTCGGGCATGTAATTACAAAGGATGGCGTAGAAACCGACCCTGTAAAGACAGTAGCTGTACGAGAATGGCCCACCCCACGGAACAAAACAGATGTTCGGGCGTTTCTTGGTCTGTGCTCATACTACCGCCGCTTCGTATACGACTTCGCGGGAGTAGCCAAGCCCCTACATCGACTGACGGAGGACAAGCGTTCGTTTCAGTGGACTGAGGACTGTGAGAAGTCGTTCCAGGAACTGAAACAACGACTGTGTGAAACACCTGTATTGAGCTACCCGGACCAAGTCGGCGAGTTTGTGGTGGACACAGACGCAAGCAACATCGCCATTGGAGGTGTGCTGTCACAACGGAAGGGGGACAAGGAAGTTGTGATAGCGTATTTCAGCAAGGCTCTGTCGAAACCAGAAAGGAACTACTGTGTAACCAGACGCGAACTTCTGGCCGTAGTGAAGACAATACGACACTTCAACAAGTATCTCATCGGAAGGAAGTTCAAGCTACGGACAGACCATGCGGCGTTGAAATGGTTACTTCAATTCAAGGATCCTGAAGGACAAGTCGCTCGGTGGATCGAGCAGTTACAAGAATTCGATTTCACGATCGAACATCGACGAGGACGGATGCATGGCAACGCTGACGCACTGTCACGCAGGCCGTGCCCTGAAGATTGTAAACACTGCTCGAGGCGTGAAATCGGTGATTCTGTCATCAAAGTGATTACGACTAACAACCTTAGTGACGAATGGGCGAACGAGACGACGAGAGACGAGCAACTCAAAGATAACAACTTGGCGCCGATAATGGAATGGAAGACGCAGAATGTTCCAAGGCCCGGCTGGAATGTTGTATCAGCCATGAGTTCCACCACGAAAAGCTACTGGGCTCAGTGGGAAAGTCTAGTGCTGCACAACGGGTTGCTGTACCGCAAGTGGGAGTCGCCAAGTGGACAGGAGACATTGATGCAGCTGGTCGTGCCTAGGTCAAAGGTGCGCGCAGTGCTTGAGTCCGTGCACGATGGATCCTCGGGAGGACATCTGGGCATGAATCGAACCCTGGCGAAAATCAGGAAACGATTTTATTGGGTTCATTGCCGGCAAGATGTCGAGGATTGGTGTCGCAAGTGCACAGTATGTGCGGCCGTGAAGGGACCTACGACACGTACGAGGGGACGTATGCAGCTGTACAATGTTGGCGCTCCATGGGAACGAATTGCGGTGGACGTTGCTGGACCGTTCCCGGTCACTGAAGACGGGAACAAGTACTTCATGGTCGTGATGGACTACTTCACGAAGTGGCCGGAGGTCTTCGCAATTCCCAACCAGGAAGCGACAACAGTGGCGACTAAGTTGGTCAACGAAGTATTCTGCAGGTTCGGGCTACCAATGGAGATACATTCTGATCAAGGGCGTAACTTTGAGTCGCAGTTGTTCCAGGAAGTATGCCGTCTCCTGGGAATAAATAAAACGAGGACTACGGCGTATCATCCACAGTCCGACGGAATGGTTGAAAGGTTCAACCGCACTTTGGAGACTCATTTGGCGAAACTGGTTGAGGATCACCAGAGGGACTGGGACCGATATATTCCCTTGTTCTTGCTCTCATATCGATCCGCAGAGCATGAAATCATAAAGGTGACTCCTGCTTATGCCAACTTTGGGAGAGAACTCCGACTACCAGTTGATCTCCTGACCGGCGGACCTCCGGATGCGCCGCAACCTGTAAGTGACTACGTATCGAACCTGAAAAACAAGATGTGCGACATACATGACCAGATTCGTCAGAGCAGTCTTGTGGCCAGTACAAAGATGAAGACCAGGTACGATAGGAACTTCAATAGTAACGGTTTTGACGAGGGATCGTTGGTGTGGCTGCACAACCCGACACGGCGAAAAGGCAAATCTCCCAAGCTGCAGAACCGCTGGGAAGGCCCGTATAAGGTCATCACGAGGATCAATGACGTGACCTATCGGATCCAACGATGCCCGCGTGGACAGTTAAAGGTTGTCCATATTGATCGACTGGCTCCTTACAAAGGCTCGAATATTGCTCGGGACGAGCAAGTCTAAGCGGGGGGCAGTGTAACGAATAGGTACTTAAATCGCACAAATAAATACCTAAACACATCAAGGTCGATAGACGTCTCTAGAAACATCCAGAGAGAATCATGTACAAACGAAAATGGACCGTATGTGCCTAGCCATAGGTACCAAAATCGGGCGCGGTCTGTGTGTAGGTATTTGGCACCGAGCCGCATCGAGACGCGTCTACAACTTTATACAACAATCTCGGCGTTTCTCGAATGTTCGGAGGGCAATATAAACAGAGGATCGTCGCCGGGAGAACACAGTGCGAATCAGAGCGATCAAAGCGAAACAGTGAAGTGGAATTTAGTGCGACTAAGTGTTATTTTAGTGTTTTCATTTATGTAACTGTATTTTTGTGGTGTTGAAGTAAAGTTTGTTTATTTAATCGGTATTTTAAATCTCTTCGAACCCTAGCTCGTAACAATATTATTAAACTGGCTCCATTTCATTTTTGATTGACACAATGTTAACTGATTGAGAATTTGATTTAATACTTAGAAATTTTTGCACACTGTAAGTTACGGTAGGGTTATTGGACTAAGTATGACGCCCGCATGTAGGTCTGAAAAATCTCTGAAAAAACATTTTATTTCAAAGTTTAGTTGTGACCACGCGATGGAAAAATTTTTAACCTCAAATTTTATTTTCCGTGTAAGTAGGTACAAGATACTTGGTACGTGATACCAATTTTGACCAAATTTCGTACGAGATAAAACTTACACTAAGGAAAATGGGATTTTTAAGTGAAAACTTTCTTAGACGCGTTAAGCGATTAAAAAAAGGGAAATCTTGTGGATTTGTGACCTGTGTTTGCGACATGTTTTCGGCACAAGAGCATGGATTGCCCGACCCGAGAATATCCGGACAGGAATTCGTGTACTGGGTTTCCACATACACGTGTACCAGGCAATTCTTCAATCCTTATTATACGTTATTATTATAGAGTATTTATAAATTAAAAACCACTGTTATTCAGAGTTTTAAGGGCCCTATATCCATAATTTGTATGGAGATATTACTATTCCAAATTTCTCTGTAAACAATCCACCTGTGTCACTGTAATTTAGCATATAGTTACTTATTCAATATATCTTTAATTTGGCAAAAATAATAAAATAATTATTATTTTAAATTTTCAATAAGCTACCAAAAAATTCGATACATATAATTGAAGGGTAATGGTATAAGCGCTTTTTAAAAAAAATTAGAGTTTTGTGATAGATTATGAAAGAGACAGCAGGGGCAAAGTTAAACCACCCATATTTCCTATTCAATAAAACCCATTGAAAAAATAAGAGCTATTTCACTTAGATATATTCAATAAGTAACTATAAGCTAAATTATAGTGACACAGGTGGATTATTTACAGAGAAATTGGGAATAGTTTATCCCAGAAAAATTCCCAGTATAGGACCCTTAAGTGATTTTCTTATATATGTATCCAACACACACATATATATATATATATATATATAATTGCTAAGATAATTGTTACAAGCAAATAAATATTAGGAAAATATCACAGCTATAGCAGCGCCATCTCTGCTTAAGAGGATGTATAGAGTTAAATGCGAGTTTTAGGATGCGTAAAAGTACATAATCCACTGCAGTGACCATAATCAAAAAAATATATGATATTCTTGAGGTTATGCGTTATTAAGATACTGTGTTCAAAACATAATACAACTATATTGATTCGATAGAAAAAAATCACGAATGTACCTCTAAAAAAATATTTTACTGTCTAGAAACAGTACTAAAATGCATGCAATGATTTTGATTTTCTGACAGATTTTTTATCTAGCAATATACTATCGTAATACTGTTCTATTTTTTAATTAAATTTTCAGCAAGTTCCTTTATTCTCATTTTCGAGATTTTATGCACGCACTGCACGCGTGTGTGCGTAAGCGCTCGTGTACCGACAGTACCGGCTGCAGCCTGATGCTATATTATTAGTGGCAGCCACGTCGTTTGGTGTGTATGTGTACCCGCGTGGGGGCGGTGCCATCTCTCAAGGTCATTGGCTCTATTCAGCGTCTTAATTGGACCGGGCTGGGCCGACTATCAAGGAAACATTATTTTGTACACAATATTATATGACTTGACAGATGGATGACACTCTTTGGCCACCAAGGAGCCCTAATTTGACTCCGGCAGACTTTCTCTTATAATATTATGGATACCTAGTCCATAAATCCATCAATATTGCAGACAGCAACTGAAGCTGAACATTCGACAAGAAATGGAATCCATTTTGAGGAATTCTTTAAAAGTTTTCCAAAATTTTGATGCCAGATTGGAATGGAATGTAATAAATAAACATCTACCAAATCGAACAGGTTTTGTTTTATTGAATTTTCAAAAGTGCTTTCTGGAATTTATCGCCCTCCTAAACTCTCACATTTTTCTAATAAACTCAAAACCTAAATTAAATTAACATAATTCAGAAAATTAACTCAAAGACAAACAATAAGTCATTTATAAAAGGACTAAAGCAAGAAACGCTACGAAATAAAATCATCTCCATTACTAAAATTATATTTCATCTTTATCTTGTGTTTTGTCAAATTCCCGTAACCATTGTTTGGAGATATGGCGGTTTATCAACTTAATAACAAAGATCTTAAGTTTGTGCCATTTTCGAATTAAAATGTACGAGAAATGGTTGAAATAGGGTCTTATTTAGCCATCGCTGTGATAAAACTAATAAATTAGTGTCAAGTTGATGCTTTTAGCGTTTTGTTTGTGTTGAGTTTTTGTGGATAAAGTAATTCAATTCAAATTCTACTTTGAATGACGATTGTGATTATAAAAGACTGACTATCGAATGATAGCAGAACCAGAGTTTCCTAGGCGTACTACTAACTACTATTTGAGGGGCTTAAATATATATTTTTAATTTAATCAATATGCACTAAAATAAAAGCAGACGAGTCGACGTTGACGATTTTTTGGAAATATTTTTAAATTATAGCTGTAAGATACCTAATAATATTTAGAAAATCATGCTTTTAATTCAACAAAATGATGGTCACAGATTAGATAAAATAACAGGAAAATTGGGAAAATTACTTAGTCATCGACAGATTGACAGACATTTATTATAATATAGTTAGCAGTCTGTGATTATTTATTTGAAATTTAGATGAAAGCTAGTGACGTCACTTGCCATTTGCGGTCACGTGACCGAAAGTATGAATTAAAGACTTTTTATTTAGATGTTTAAAAATAAATATTTATTAAACAAATAAATAAACATTTCTTTCAGAGATTATACTAAGTACGTTAATATTATTTAAAAAAATATTATTGTGTATTTATTTTCTTTCACTGTCAACATTGTAATGAAATGTTATATAATCTAAAGTATTACGCAGTATATTCTATGAGACCTCGCTGGTGTAAAATGTTTCCCCCCGACTTGAATAGACGCTGGCTTCTATAACTATGCTCATATCAATAGTTTCTGAATAAAAATCATGACATACAGACAATAAGACATACACCAATATATGTCTCACCATAAGGCTGCCTCCTCACCAGAGTTGTGCGAAGAATCAGAACGTCGAGTTTCTTTGGGCGTATCTTTAAAAACGATAAACCTTTACAAAAGTGGAAGCTAGATTTCATTGCATAATTGGCCTATTATAAGGGATCCTATTATTGTTCTTTCCTTAGAAACACGAATTATATTCTCCACAAAAGCATTTCATAAACGATTCTTGTTACAAAAACTTTTTATTTAATGAAACAAATGTATTTTATACTTAGGTACCTACTTAAGTAGGTATCTATATATGTTGACACCTGTTAGATAAAAGTGGATTAAGAGTGGTTTTAAAAAAAAGTACCCAGTTTTTTTATTTTACGTGACATGAGCTGGTTATTATGAAATACCCAACAATTTCCTACAAATTCCAACCAAATTAGATCAATCTATATTAATATTATAAAGAGGTGTGTTAGTAATCTCTCAAAATACTGAACCGATATTGAAGAAAATCGATTTTGAAAAATGTAACCTCAAAACCAGATATATTATTATTAATGTATTTTAGGTTGTTATTTATATATAAACCTAACCTAACCAATTACTTACATACTCTTAAAAAAACTTTTTTTCATATAAAAAATATTATAGATAATACTTATTTTTTTTATTTATATATCTCAAGAAAGTAAAAATCATTTGGAAGGTACAAGCTGGAACACTTTGCCTAAATTCATTAATAATACCTATTTTATCCAAGCGATACTTATATTGGATAGCCTTAACATACACCTTTATTCCGCAAGTATTTTCATTGGTACAGTTTTATTATTCAGTAGGTATTTGTTTCTGTAAAGAGTCAGCTTGTTCTTGCTATCAAGTTTATATATTTATTTAGGTCAAATTTCTCATACAACAATATGGCCATAAAGGTTAATTACAGCTAAGTCATCAAAAACAATGTGTATTTATAAGAGAACCTTTTCTACGTAAAATCTTGGAAGGTTATGGGTTAAATTTACCTTTTGTTTGTACATGCAAATGAAGTTTCAAGTCATCTGGCTGTGTTACAATGGGCCTAGTTCAGATTTAAATGTTAACAAACGTGAGTTTAGCACGAACTCTCCCTTCTGTATTCATGAGACAATTTAAATAGCATGGACCATTTACACGCTTACTCGTTTGTACGAGATTGCTAACTTCATGTGTGTTCTGATTTTGTGTCGAGTTTTTACAGCTTTAATTTTGCTAATATTCCACTTTCCATATGTGTCTGGGCAAAATTAACTTTTTTATATTAGGACTTCGGTGGCCATGTCTTTCATCTTTTTCTCAATAACTATTCTACTATTGATATCTTAAAATTAACACATTTTATGTTTTATATATATCAATATATACCTATATACCGTGTATTTTTAATACTCTTAAAAATTCCAAAAAAAAAAAATGTTCGAAACATTTAATATTAGGAAACCGCAAGTCTGACTATCACTAATTGACAGTTTTTTTGCAACATTTTTATGGTAATAAATTCAAATCCGACAATTTATTTATTTAAGAACCCAAAAAAACAGCAGGCGAAGCTTTAATCTTTCTAATACTATGTCACATAATAACAATAAAAAGACATAATATAAACACAATAAAAATGCAAGAAGTAAGGAACTTTAAGAAAATCTATTTAAATACCCTTTGATATTTAATGAAAGCCACCTTGGCTGTCAGCGAATACGTCGGCATCCGGAACCTCGGTACACAAGTTATTGAGCAGTTATTTAATATTAAATCTAAACTCAGTTAAGAATTTACGTATAACAATAATAACAAAGTATCACTTGTATTATTTAGAATCAAATCAAGAGAGATGTAGACGTAATTTTACTTAAAACTTCTGCTTCTCAAGGAATTTCTTAATATTATGTCGTTTCAAAGTTTGGGTCGCTAATTGTTTAATTAGTCTGCTGAAATTTTGTAAAATGAAACTTTTGCCTGCAAATCGTATTAAATATACAAGCGATACACTCGACCTGAATAGTAAATTAATAATGGTTTAATTTTTTTTATTAGGTTAACAGTAATTTAATTTCAGAAGTTTTACTCAGCGAAGTTAATATATAAGTAGGTAGCCTGTATTTCTGCAGAATATATTTTGTAGATTGTATTATAAATATATCGATTCAATAACTTTAATTTTATTTTCATAATAGTTTTTTACAACCATTGAACTGTTTAACTACATAATCCGTTCAAAAAATATAAAGAATTGTTTTTAAATTTTTGTTTGTCTGCTTTAGAACATTCAGATGTTAATTTAGATGAATAATTTTTTATGAAACTTTCACGATCTGCTGATTATTTACTCTCACTATTCCTCTTGAAATTGTATGTCTGGGATATATTTTCATACCTCTATCATGAATTCTAACAGCTTCATTCATTTGATACTGTGTTTTTTCTTTGTTTGTTTCAAGGTGTGATAATTCGAATACTAGATACTGAGTACGCAATAGTTTGAACAATTCTCAAAACTACTTTTGTATGTGCCATCAAACAATAACAACTATCTACGTAACTCTTAAAAGAACAATACAAAACAAATAGAAACAATAAAAAGTAAGAAGTCTCGTAATAAGAAAAATAGTGATAAGATTTATTTCCCCTCAACCTATGTTTACTCGGTATGATTTCTGAACTTTATTAATAGTAGAGACTGGCCCCGAATTCGTTCGAGGACATTTTGGAAATGTGAAAATCTGACATACTGAAGAAATATTTAATGCTATTATTAAAAATTTTCCCAAAGGTTCCTTAAGAGTTGAATTTTGAAAAATGCGAAATATGCGTTTCATTATTTGTGTTGTAGAGTAGATATTGTTGAGATGATTGAAGAGCGTGAATACAAGAATACGCACTAAGTTTTTATATCCGTTATCAGAAAATTAGCTTTTCAGCGGCTGAAATATTATATGCCAAGAGAAGCAAAAAAAACCTACCTTTTCTCGAAGCGATTCGCCGTATTTTCAAACCTTCATAGCTTCGGCCTGGATAATACTATTAGAGAGCCCAAATTCTCTGGATTAAGATGAAGTTAGCAGAATTATAAAACTAAGTTTCATTTGTCTAACTTTTATACTTTAGATTTTATTAATACCTAAAATACGTCGATTTTCCACAGACTCACGCACTCATCAAAACCTCTAGGACAGTGGTTCCTAATTAGATTTTCCTGAGCACCCCTTAGAGAAAGGGCCCAAACTCGCGTACCCCCTTAGCCAAGGTGATAACTAACAAATTAAATTAGTTTTTTGTCATTTAATAAATTTTAAATCTTAATTAAATTGATTGACTCAAAATATATCGTGGCGTACAATCGAATGTAAAAACAGCTCCGGCTGCCTGTGGAAGGGATATGTTTCCGCCTGAAATTAGTACCTGAGAATCCTGAGCTTGCCGCGCGCACCCCTGGGGGTACGCGTACCACTAATTGGGAAACACTGCTCTAGGATACTTCCTAAAGTCCTAGAAAGCTGACATTTGGTATAGAGACTAGGATTTGCATACAAACAACAAAAACAATCTGTAACTTTCACCCTCCAACCTCACGTCGTTTTTTAACGACTTCAAAAAAAAAGACGTTACTCAATTCGACCGTATATATATATTTTGTTCCCTTTTTCCGGTGTTCACTTTTTGTCAGTTGTCCATGTTAAAGGAACAGGTTCCTGAAGTCCTAGAAAGCTGAAATATGTCGTCGGTTATGTAGAATGCAGAAAGAAGTGGGATATGATAAAAGGAATAGCTGACGCACAAGAAATTCAGCCCGAAGAAATAAAAAGAACTAGAGCACCTTACAAAAAGCAATGAAACTCCACCAAAAACATTTTATGTTAAATAGGTTGCCAAGACTCACAAGCCCATAACGCTATCACGATTAAAAATTTATCAGATCTCATGAAGAGCCAAGCCCCTAACTCCACAAGCCTCTTCATGAGCAACGACTGCAGCGACGATGTAATGGATTTCGGTAATGAGATGTTGACATTTTTCTTTGATTTGTAAATTTGATTCGATGATAATTAAAAAAAAATCGGTCTGTAAAGTCAGTTTACTGACGATCGTTGAACGTGACAACGTCATAAGAAAGCTGTCCACGCGGACGCATCGCTCACTCAAGTAGGAGAGTAACGCCGCATGACAGGTAACGCCGCATGAGTCATGTTTTTTCGTGCGTGCAGCCGGCTTCATCGAATTATAAGACGTTGTCACGTCAAAAAATCGGTTGTCTGTAAAGTCGGTTTACTGACGTTAGTTGAACGTGACAACGTCATAAGAAAGCTGTCCACGCGGACGCATCGCTCACTCAAGTAGGAGAGAGACAGATGTCGAACGCTGCCGAACGCGGAGGCCGATTGTGCCTCTTTGTCGCTCGTTCCGCGCTCTCGCTTGCACTTCAAGCCTTAAATGGAACGCCTCAGACCGAGGTAACGCCGCATGACAGGTAACACCGCATGAGTCATGTTTTTTCGTGCGTGCAGCCGGCTTCATCGAATTATAAGACGTTGTCACGTCAAATAAATGCAGAAGGGTTGTTGAATATTGTATTAAAAAAAAATACAGGTGAAGTTATTTCACCACCGGTATGAGGTCCTAAAACCTCTGGACGAGACTGGTAGCCAATTTACCAGGACAAGGATGTCAGATATTCCAAAAGAAACTACAAATATTCGACGAAGGGGAAAAAGTAAATACTAGAACCTAAATTGCGGCACGGTAACTCTATATGCTTGAACATCGGGTTCCGTCAGACTCGCTACAAGTTAAGAGGCACTTTATTTTATTTGCACATGAATGAATTTCTTAAATGTTTTTGTTGTTTAAATAAATCTGAGCCAATGGATTAGGAGGTTTATTTATCTTTGGTTAAATTCTAAATTTTGTTTTTATAGAGAAGACGACATTTGTGACCTTGCCACCGCCTGATTATTAAGCATAGGTGGCTGGTCCATGAATGCGCAAGACTGGCAGAACATAATACAGCCCCAGGTTGTAGGAATCAGGAAACATTAACAGAAAGATCAACAGCATTAATCTTACTAGCATGCTTCTTGTGCCATATCCAAGATTTGTTTCCATACATTTTAATGTAATTTTTTCCTAGGATTTTTTGTTATAATATATTTCTTATAAATTAATATATACATATATATTTATCTGTTTAACCACTGATAACGGACTCGCAATCACAGTCAAATCACTACTAAATAAGTCCAAGTCCACTTACCATAATGATAGTTGAAGAAATCACGTGCCGTGGACCAATTAAAAAACTTACCTGAAATTCAAAATTTTACTTTGTATTATTCCAACAGATAAGCAAGTACTAATAAAACGCGAATTACTGGCAGAAATTCTATTGCAGACAAAACCAACCTTTTTTTTTATTACACACACACACTATTATACCTTGCGGTGTGGCCAGAGACCCCAGTAACAGTGTCCACTTTTTGCCAGTTGTCTATTGAACAGAACAGGTGGCAAGCCTGTTGCTGCGGTTAATGGACGTAGATGTATCAGTGTTTATTGTTTGTTAATCGATTCATTTTATGATAACACTTACAGGTCCCGGGTTCCCATTCGTTCCAAAAAAAGCTAGTGCTTGCACCAATTTTCTTTAAGAATATGTGCTTTAATCGACTCCTCGTGCTTCGGAGGTCCACAATTCTTCTAAAAATAACGATATTTACTAATTAAATGAACTTAGGGCTTTGTTCGAAGTTATTAGCATAAACACAAAAGTGTATCAAAAATGTGTAGGGTATGCGTAATATTTCCTACAACTCGCTTGGATCATCATTCTGTTAGGAGGTTGCTGAGCTGGTGTCTGCATCTCGCGACCTTGGGATCTGGCTAGTCCATACGGGAGGGACGGTTGCTAATATCTTCGAACAAAGCCCTTCGAGTAATTATGATTGAACATCACGTACAGGTAACTAACTTCTCAATATTATCATAAACACCATTAATACTAAGGGAGACGTGGCGTACTGAGAAATAATATATAGAGATTTATATTTTTTAAATTTATTTAAGAATTTGGGAGACCGAAAAATTCACGGATTTTAGTCACATGATTTGGAATTCACACATACCTACCTAACACGCGGGCTACAGACGGGGAGAGTAATAAAAGATTTTGAAAAATCGGTAAATTACATACTGATGACATACTTTGTGCGTGGCTGACACTCTACACGCACTTGGCCCAATTATTATTTACTTGAGTCTAGACAAGATATTTCAGAAAAAAAATGCTACAATTAATACAAAAAACTTTGTCGTTTTAGGATGGAATCCATTAGCGTTATGAAGAACTTTTACAATTCACTTTCTTTCACAGCGAACATATTAAAAGGAATATCATCTCACTAATGGACCGTTTGTGTATGTGTCATAAAAAATAAACTATATAGGTCACGCGTTATATTTTTTTGTCACCTATTCTTGAAAATGTTGACAATATACTTTGGTAAAAGGAAAAATATCTTTAATAGAACATTGTAAAGGTTTTCTTTAGAGTGTTTTATCTATTATATTTCTTTGAGATCCTTTAACAACTGTACGCGCTTTTGAATTTACTGTTTATTTTATACAACTGACTTCTCCATAAATAAAATTGATATTAAAATCTTCTATTCCACTATAAAATTATTGTTGCTTATTTGAATAAATATCAATTATTATTTAGTTAAAATTTTAGGTGGTCTGACACCTAAATGACAGTTGAAAATCAGACATTTCTTAAATTTTACTAACTACGAAGTATTTTGCACTACTCAAACTACTGATCCGATGCCTAAAAATTACTTTACAAATAGAAAGTTACGATATCCCTGAGTGACGTAGGCTATATTTTATGTTGTTCGAAAATATCCACAGGTGATGCTGGGGGCGGAAATCTAGTCGACCATTAAAACTATGAGGGATAATCGGTTAATACATATCTTTTTCCTTAAAAAAAAACTAAAAGAGACTTATAAATATCTCCCTAAGAAACTAAACGTTGAAGGTATTTAAACCCACGTCCAAGTTTTATTGCACAAATTATACAAGCGATAATTAAGGTGAAATCTTACTTAGTGAAAATCCTTTTAAAACAAAGCGCTGTAATAAAATTGTTTGAAATTTATCTTCCCACAAATCTGCTGTGTAATTTAAAGCATAGTGAATTAGGGTTAGTTGGAGCCATTCTATATTAAAGGGAATTTACGTCGATGGCGTCTAACGATAAAGGCGGTAGCGAACCTCTTTAAATGTTAAAAAGAAGTAAAGATGGAATATAAGAAAAATACTGTCCATTGAAGGTATTATTAACAACCTAACTTGAAATTATGATACAAAAGAAGCAGTGCATGTTAATTAATTAGAAAAAAATTAGGTCACTTAAGATACATGTTGTGGTGGGCATCTTTATTGTTAGCAGTATTAGGTTTTGTACTAAAAACTAAATTAGTAGGTTGTGTTACATTGACTTTGCTGGGGTTATGAAAGAAAATTATTCAAAAATTATCATTCTCCATTAATCTTCATTAAGCTCTGAACTTTTTTTATTCTTCACGGGTTGCCTTACAGCTTCAGAAACCGTGTTATCAATCCCAGGGTTCCCAGCGGAAGACTAAGTCTTCTTCTTTTAGCCGATGGTATTTGTGAGGTTAAAACCTAACGAGTGGCCGGTTGACAAATAATATTATTTATTGATTACAATTTTAATCAAGCCACTACTTTTTTTTACTTTCAGATTGACAGCCATATTTTAAATGCGAAAATTTGATATTTATTCTATACTAGCATTCCGCCCCCGGCTTCGCCCGTGGACATTTACGAACAAAATAAAATATACCCTATAATTCGTATCTAATTGTAACTGACCGAAATGAATAATATTCGATCTCTTTGGCTGTATAAAGAGTTCCTTTTTAAGAAGATTTTGATTTGACACATTCTTTACTTTATATTTGATAGCTGTTTCCCACGACTTCTAATTTCAAAATGTTGGCAAACATATACACTTCATACACTGCCCACCCCGTTCCCGTCGTCATGCCGTGATAATAAAAAGTATCCTATGTTACTTCTAATACCTCCAAGAATATATGTGCAAAATTTCATGATGATCGGTTAAGTAGTTTTTGCGTGAAAGCGTAACAAACAAACTTACATTCGCATTTATATTAATTAGGGATAAATATAACTTTATTAAAACACATTTGAATAAATAATGAATTTCCTCAGTTGGTATTCAATTCGTTTTCGCTGTCCAATTATCAAGATCTAAAAGGCGAACTTCACACGAAGGTATTATTAAGGAAATTTGAAGTCCATTTGTAGAAGTATGATGGAGAGATGTCGTGAATTCAAATAAATAGACCGTAATAAATTGCCGTAAAAGTCAACAGTGCTTGTCAAATTGTTCCTTATTTTTATGGGAAGAAAACTTTATGATTTTTTTACGCTGCAAAGGGTTAGGGACTTTTATATTTTTTAATATAATTTTCTAAGCTTTGCTTCTATCTGGAAATCAAATAAATAATAACGCGTATCTAAATATCCAATTTTGTTTTGCACTACAATTAATTGTATGTATAGTTTTAGGACTTATCCCACTGAACAGACTTTTTGGTTTTGACCTATGAAAGCTCATAATATTGATAAAACCTATGGTCAAATTAAAAAAACTACTATTCTTTAAAGTTTTCATGGCGTATGCTGCGCAAACTAAAAATTGTTACATGAAAATAATGTGTAGTAAAATTGTTCTTTAAAAAGCCTTACCAAAAATGTTAGCTAACTATAAAGCGAAACCCGGGTGACGCAAGGGCGGATCGCAAGTGTGAATAATTTTCGATTTGATGGAAATATGTCCGAGTTATAAACAAAAATTTTTCTTCACGGGTTGCCATACAGTTCCCGAAACCGTGTTACGGTCCCATTGGGTACCAAGCGGAAGACCAAGTCTCCCTTGTTTAACCGGTGGTATTTGTGAGGCTATATAACGAGTGGCCAGTTCTGTTGAGGTATATTTAAATGGAAAATTCTCTAAGTGTGGTTTGTCGAATTATGTACAAATCTCCATAAGTGATAGCAGACCAAAATGTAGACATTTTAAATAAATAAACATGATAGCTGAAATTAATTTGCGTTAAACCTCTCCAATTATCCTTTGAGGGAAGCAATTTTTTACTTTCTCCGCTAATCATGATTATTCTTGTTTAAATGAAATAAACGGCTCTCGCATTGTTCGACGAGCTCGCTTACTAATGAACGCTCATAAATTAACTTTTTTAACCCTTTTTTATTGTCTTACATTAATTTAATGTACTTATCCGACAAACTGTACTAAGATTTTTTATGTTTAAATATTTCAATAGAGTATGGTATCTAGGTGTCTGGGTACTCTGGGCCAGTAACATTAAAAAATAGTGATTCAATGTGTTTGAATAGTTTAAACGAGCAAGAGAGAAGGTTCGATCTCAATGTTTCAAATTGTATGTGGTAGAAATGGTAGAAAACTTATGTACATAATCCGACAAACCACACTACGAGACTTCCATATAAACATACCTCAAGTTTGGTATAGCCTCACAAATACCATCGGCTGGGAACCCTGTGACCGACAACACGGTTCCGGGAGCTGTAAAGCAACCAGTGTATACAGGGTTTTTAGAACAAAAAATCTATGTACATTATCCGACAAACCGTACAAAGAGGCTTTTCCATCTATATACCTAAATGAGAAAGACTTTGTCTTCCACTGGGTACCCTGGAGCCGGCAACAGTTCCCGGGAGCTGTAAGGCAACCCGTGAAGAATAAAAATAAAAAAAATAAATGACAAGAAGATATTTTTGGAACTCATTCTATCGTGTTTTGCTTTTACTGGACTATATAGAAAGTTATAAAATGGTCAAAATACAATATAGGTAATTAAAAAGTTAATCCCTAGCTTATTTGCAGTTGCTATTGTTTCTAATTTTTCTACAAAAGTTTATAAGCTAAAAAGCAACTGACAACCAATCGCAAGTGCAGTTGCCGTGTAAAACCAGTCGCTTGCTATAGCAATCTGTCGCAAATTACAAACACTTAACCCAATTGTATTCTACATGGCATCTTCAATACTAATATTATAAAGAGGTAAAGTTTGTAAGTTTGGATCTAATAAGTCTAAATTTAAAAATGATTTATTCGACCTGGCACAAAGTGGTACACGTCTGGTTAGCACTGAGTTCTCCCCAGGACTAAGCAAGCAGAACGCATTTATCTAGAATCGTGCGCACGCGAGCAGGATAGAAATAGTACATGAGTCATATTGAATTTAACGTAAGCGACAATCTGCTTAAACGCAATTAAAAAAATCTTATACAACATAGACAAAATTTTACAATGAAAGGATAGATAATTACCAATAAAATATTCGTGTACATTTTTGTAATGATACCATCTATATTATAGCCATAAAATTTGATAAATAAAGTTTTCAGAGGTGTATTTAGGATTTTTTTCTATCGAGTAAAATGTTTCTAATCATATTTTCAATACAATGACAGGATTTGTCATAACCTTAAAATCAATTACTATTTTTTTCAGTTTTGTAAATAGATCAGGTTTTCTAAAAAAATTGATTAAAATTGGATTTTGATCGCTGACTTCCCCTTAAACTACTGAAGCGATTTCAAAAATTATTACACGAATAGAAAGCTACGATGTCCCTGATTTTATTTTGTTCAAAATATCCACGGACAAAGTCGGGGGCGGAAAGCTAATCTGGTAGAAAGAAATCAAAAACTGTTTTGTTTATGGCATTTAGTTGTTTGGTAGGGGAGCTAGAGTCAGTTGTGAGTTGCTTTGCGTTTTGACAGAGAGTAATATGCAATCCGTCACAGTTGCTAATTCCGTGCTAAGACTGCCGGTGTCAAATGTTCATGCGAACGAACCTGCTGGAAATAGTTATATTGTCATAATTAAGCTCTTTATGGTTGATAATTATGTGCACTACGCTTCTGGTAAATGTGATTAATGTCCTCGTTTCCAAAGTTCTGCATGAATTGAATACACTGCGAATCTTGTAATTAACCGTTCAAATTGAAACTATATATAGATATTTAATTACAATTATTATGCTTAGCAGATTCGAAAAATGAGCCCGCGCTCGATCCCAATGAGCAATTACAGCGAAAAGATTCGTAGTCAGGTGGTGAGATTTGTATAGAGAGAAACTCCCAAGCGCCATTTTGGTGGACGAATACCTATTTAACGTATTTTTTATTTATTTACAGAAAACGTGCTGCAAAAATGTCGCCGTAGACATAAATCAATAAGAGACAAATCCATAATTACAAAAAAAACTTACTATTATATTTTTTTTATTGAATCCTACTTGCAGAAGTATAATTTGTTTTATCAAATTTGTTAAAAATATTCAGATAAAATACAATTTTTTAGTTCTAAATTAGCCGTTAGGTTATAATTGAATGTATTTAAAGAGACGGTACATAAAATAATGAGAGAAATAATGTGTTTGTCAGTTAGTTAATTAGTTGAAATTTAGGATAAATGAAAATTGCTAAACATTCAGCAAAATTACAAATTTGTCCTTAATTTCCTAACAATTATTCCAATTGTGCTTCACTTCTCCGTTGGCTGTTTTGTTCCGAGTTGTTTCAAAACAATGACGAAGTTTTAAAAGATACTTTTCGATTAAAAACATTTTTGTAGGAAATTAACACTTCTTTCTGTTTTGCCACGGATTCGTCTGCATTATTTATTTATTATTGAATAGAGGTTAAAGAGCACATTTAAAATATTTTCTTTTACAATAAAGCAATATGACAGACAGACAGTATGTGAAATTTTTTGAAAATAAATACCCAAGTTTTTAAATTACAGATGGATTTTTTTTTAACGACTTCAAAAAAAAATACGTTACTAAATTCGACCGTATATTTTTATTTTTTTATGTGTGTTCGCTAATAACTTCGTCGTTTATGAACCGATTTTGATGATTTCTTTTTTAATCGACAGATAATTCTTCCGGAATGGTCCCATTTTTATGTCATAAAAATTGGTTTATTAGTTTTTCAGTAATTTTGAAAAAACTGACTTTATAAGTCAATTATTTATCAGTATCTCAATGAAATATTTACCGATTTTGACGCCTTATTTTTATAAGGATATAATAATTTCTCGACATTATTTCATAGACATATAACGAAAATCGGTTCAGTATTTTTCAGAAATTCAGTAATTTGTCTCTGTTTACGGCTGAAAATTATGTATCATAGAAAAGCCTTAGCAACGGTTGCTATTGACACGAAGTTGTCAATTTTTGTATCGAAGGTGGTCTAACGGCTAAAGGTATGGCATGGTATGGTGCAGTTCAGGATGCAAATGGTTCAAATCCCATCCACAGCAGTATATTTTTTTTATTTTTTTTTATTTGCGTTATTATTTTGTCTCTCAAGGCAGCAAAATCACTTAAAATGAAAAATAAATTAACTTTTAAAATAAAGTGTACCGACTTCAAAAATTTGCACTGAAAAGTAAGAAATAATAAATATTTCGTCGTAAAATTTGAAGACGGTTGGTGCCAAATTAAAACCAACTTACTTCCGAAATTCACTAATCTAGACAATTCATTAGGAACCTACGATCATCAGTACAAACATATAATATTGAACAGATATTTATCTTCTTAGATGTTTACTTAATTTTGTATCCTAATTTGGCACCAACCGTCTTCAAATTCTACGACGAAATATTTATTATTTCTTACTTTTCAGTGCAAGTTTAATTTATTTATTTTATCAAAGTTTGTATATTCTTATACTAATATATCAGTCTATAAACTTTCCTAATGAAATTATTATTTATTATATTTGGTGGTCAATCAAAGAACGAAGATTAGCTGAAACTAAACAAAAGTTCTACCTAACTAGCTCCCAAACTGTTCGCTTTAACGAATTATCTACTACCAACTGTAGTTAGTGAAACGTGATTTTCGTTCAACTGAATCGAGCGAAGTAGGTCGTTGGTGAGATATGCTGGCTTAATTTCCTCTGTAATATAACTATCAAGGTATACCTAATTACCTACCAATATTATAAAGATTTTAGGGTATCGTACCGATCACCATTTCTTTTACCATTGACACAAGCACACCTATGAAGTTTCATAATTATTGACAGGGATGCAATACTTCATGGACGCTGTTTTTTCTTTACAATAGTGAGGCGACGTGCTCTTTAGCTCCGATATTTATCGATATCGATATTTATGATCTTGTCTATTACCTACCTGTCAAATACTAATTACATTTACAGTAGTGGTTTATTGATTACACGTCATGTCATGGCGAACAACGCACGCGTCCCGCCGTGACGTGATGGGTAATCCAGTTTAATCCCGTCCGCGCTGTGATAGTTGTGATTAGTCAGTGATTAATAGGGCATATCACGGTCGGCGGGGTCATCTTAAATACCGATTAATCGGCTTTATCACCTATTAACATTGGTGGAGCCATAATAAAAGAAGAAGAAGAAGAAGTAAATGGTTTATTTTAATACATAAAATATAGTCATTTAAACGCCTGGATATGTTTATAATACAATACAAAATGTTGAACAAAATAAAATGTGACGCATGAGGACATCACTATTTAATTAGTACTCGAGCTGTCAAAAGTAAAATAAATGGTTGGATTTAGTATAGATTTATGATAATTTAGAAGCTATAGACACAGGTTTATTAAATACTAGCGACCCTGGCTTCGCACGGGTACAATATGAGCTTGCAACAAATTGAATAACTATGTAAATACGCTCATAACTACTTATCTATTAGAGATAGATATTGCTTCTACGGACTTTTTTGTAGATAATTTTATTCTACACAATTATTTTCTATATTATTTACCTCTAACGAATTGGACAGCATACGCCATGAGAACTCGCTGGGGCTAACTTTTTCCGCGACTTAATTCGCTTATACTATTAATGCTTAAATCATATATAATAATATTTTAATCGAATTGGACAGCATACGCCATGAGAACTCGCTGGGGCTAACTTTTTCCGCGACTTAATTCGCTTATACTATTAATGCTTAAATCATATATAATAATATTTTAATCATAAAAGTGATAGCTATAGGTCCATGTTTAATACTCGTATACCTTCCCGGTGAATTAACCTATCTAATTGCGAAAACCGCAACTTTTGCGTGAAACAATTACAGACAGACAGGCAGACCAGCGGTCGGCTTCTAAGCACATAATTGACGTGATTTTTTGCTCAGAGATAGTTATTTATTTTATTTGTATTTAATACTAGTTTACTGCCCCGGATTCCTCCATGGAGCCTATAGTAACTTTAAATCACAGAAAAAAAACACTTTAAGTTCCTGAATTTTACAATTTTCTGGGCAACTTTTCAAATTTTTCTTTCCCTAAAAACCTGATTCAAACTATTACGAAAATTTGTTAAAAAATAACCAAATCGGTCTAGCTGTTCTCTAGTTATGCGATTATCAACGAACAACATTTCATTTTTATTATATTATATATTATTTGTTCAAATCTCCTATAATCATGGTTAATCCACTGATACACTTCTCTGGCCATGTCACAAATACAAAGGCCGTAAGGTTTTTAAATATAAAATTTAAAATAATTTTACAGTAGTTATTTAAAAGAAAATCTACTTTAGCTTCGAAGGCTAATCCCATATAAAGTGATTTTCTTCGCATCAATAAACCTTCGGGTAATACCTACTAACACCCACATTGTGGTTTAGAAAACGGACTCCGCTGTAGAACTTTTATTGTCTACTCTGTGATGAAGTCTATTGTTAAATTAACAAATACTCCCAAATCCTTAAATTAATGAACGCCTTAAATATTTGATTGTGTACGTAATGGAAATGGGCGCATTCTTTTAGCTTAATGCTGAGAAAAATAAATAAATAACATTTTTAATTAAGTTCTCCGTGGGCTGGCGGCAAAGGGTTCTTATTTTTAAGGCTCACAAATAAAATATTTCTTTAAAAAAGTTCTTAAATAATATTCACGTTTAGTTACTGTCGGGGTAAATAGACATCAAGGAACAAGGCGTTCGGAAGACGGAGTCCTTATAAGTTCGTTGTATTCGTTCGTCCTTCCGTCCGTGTGTCACAAACTCAAAATTCGCTCATCAAGGTTATAGGCTGTAATTTATCCAATATTGAATTTGTGTTTTTTATTTCAACTGAGTACCTACACTTTCATTTCAATACGGGAAAATTTACTAGTCGATAAAACTGCCGCATCCAGTGAGAAAATGTTTTATTAAGAATAAACAGAGATCCATGTATTCGCAAACATGCATACCTATGTGACTGTCTATAAATGTCGTCCCAAAAACGATTGCAATCTCTTTGAAGATTTTTGCGTAAAATCCGTCCGATTTTTCTGTGAAGTTTAACGGAGCGACAAATTTTAACGAATGCTAATTCGCTTTTTGCACGAAAAAATAAAGGTCAAAGAGTTGTTCCGTCACCCATTAGGTTTCAGAATTTTAATGAGGCGTGAAATTTAATAAATAAAATATTATTCACTTGAATGAAAAGCAAACAAATTCAAGAGATATTATATTTAAGATGTACAAAGAAGCTATACAATATAAAGCGCTAAGAATGTATACTAAACCTAAAACTAAATTTAGCTACTAGAGTGTAAGTAAAATTATGTTCTGATTTTTCCAGGTGCGACTGTCATAACCTTAATATTTGTGAGAAATGGCATAATAAAAATACAAGTAAATCTTTGCTATAGGTATGTCCATTCTGTCAATAGTCTACTTTATAATGTTTTTTGAAATCTGTCTTATAAAATTATTTTATCAGAAAGAAATTCACAAATGGAAAATAATTTATAGAGCTATAGTAAATTAATTAATAGGTCTAGAATTAATAATTATTCATTTAAGGGGTTATGTACCTAACCAATGTAAATTAATTAATAGGTCAATAGGTCTAGAATTAATAATTATTCATTTAAGGGGTTATGTACCTAACCAATGTAAATTAATTAATAGGTCAATAGGTCTAGAATTAATAATTATTCATTTAAGGGGTTATGTACCTAACCAATGTAAATTAATTAATAGGTCAATAGGTCTAGAATTAATAATTATTCATTTAAGGGGTTATGTACCTAACCAATGTAAATTAATTAATAGGTCAATAGGTCTAGAATTAATAATTATTCATTTAAGGGGTTATGTACCTAACCAATTTTATAATAAGGTCACAAACTGTATAATATCACACAAAGTCTACCATTTCATAAACTCAAAATTACTATAAAACTTAAATTAATTAAAGAAAGTTATTATGGGATCTCAGAGTACTTGAATGATTAATGCCAATGGGCATAGCTGGTGGTTCGTCTATCTCTGTTCAATAATTATATAAATATATTTTTAACTGACTATTTCGAATGTTTATGTAAGTAATGACATATTATAAAAATTGTATCTTAGGCATTTATTACTTTTAATTTACTTTAATTCACATGCAAAGTTTGGTTACCATATAGACAAGTAAAAAAAAACTCTTGCCCACGTAACGAGGTCTGCTTTCCTTTTTTACTGATTTGCACCGCTTATTTTTAATTCGGCTTCCAATTCTTTCAAATTACACAATAAACATAATATATTGTAAAACATCATGCATTTTACTTTTAGAAACAAAAACTGTCAGATTTAGTTTCAAAACTCAAGCGCCTGTGACGCCATCTACAATTAGCTTTGAGCGTGGATCCCCATTGTGTACGAATTATAAATCTGCTGTTGAAAACTTAAGAAATAAGGAAGACATAATTACTTAATCCGAGAGATTGGAAAAGTTATGTATATTTTTAGACGGTATTTGCCTGAAACTTATTTTCGGATTTGAATGAAACCGACAAGAATAAATAAATCGACATTTATGTAATTTAAATTAAAACAATATAATAAGATATTGAGTTTTAAATATAAGTAATTAATTTGTGAGGCCCTACAAAAAAAAGGGTCATAGAAGTTTTCTGATTAAAAGCATTTGCTATGTATAAGTAGCCGTACACCGGTGTGAGAGGGTCTATTCAGTTCGTAAAACTTTTTTAATAAAAATCTGTTCAGAGGTATTTTTCCCTTTCGCTGTGAATACATTTGGAATAATAATGAAAAAAAATCGTGTCACCTTTAATATATTTTCTACCTTTAAAAAAACAGTAATTCGTTCAAATTCATGCATTCAACACGTCATGGAGAGTGAATTTGTTAGTAATAAATTATCCCGGAAATAGTTAGACCGTTTTTTAACTGTTAAACCAATTAAACAAGTAAAATTTGACATTATTTGCAACTAAAACCGGAAAAATAGAGGATTTATTTCACATCCTAAGAAATGTGGTAAACTTAAGTAAATTTTCAAAAAATATACTCTTTGTAAGACAAAGTATTTAATTTGGATTCCGCGCTAAGATTAACTTAGTAATTAAGCTTACAAAAGTAACAAGAAGCAGTACTAAACCTTCTTAGATAAAGTTTACAACTTTTAAAAGTATTCTTGACTCTAATGTACGGTGTACAATTTTCAAGTAGGTATTATTTGACACTAGCTATTTTCCACGGGTTTTTGAATACAAATAAATAAAATTTAAGAATGTGTCTGTGACCTAAAAATTTAGGCCAATATTTATTCAAATTTAAAAGATAATTTATTTCTTATGTAAGGTACACTTGTGTATCATCACTTGAAATAGTCAACAGAATACAATTTTATACATTTATGAAAATTTAATAATTATAAAATAGTAGTTTATGATACGGGATCATAATAGGAGTAATTAAAACATGAACCAATTTTTTTTCTTAATAGACAAATTGGCGGTAAATCGCCTACTTTCTGCGCATGCGCGTTAACTGTCAAGTGACTCCCACATGGGAGTGTCGATATTTTCATAGAGTTTAATGTGGCTGCATAACACATATCCTTTGCCCTTTCTGCATAAGAAAAAAAACATTACGATATCGTTTTTGTATGAAAACTTTGGTACTATAATACATTATAGTATCGAAGTTTGACATATTAGAGACGCGTGTATGTAAAACATATCATTATGAAGTATAATTCGATTTTGAAATAGATTTCTATTATCGTATCGTAATATTTTTTACGATATAAGAGTAGATAAAATACGTTTATAGTCCGTAATATTTTTAAAAGCTAAAGGGGATCCCCAACCAGAGAAACGTGTTTAATCGACGTTTTCGCTCGATCTTAATAATGGCAATACATACAAACGTCTAACTAGTGTAACTATAATGCATATACTCACAAGTAATAAAAACAGGCCAAGTGTGAGGGGCGTCAACCTTGGTCTGACCTTTAGTTGCGAGTCCGATTCGCACTTGACCGGTCTTTTGTACCTATTTGTCAATATGAAAATAACCTATAGGTATTTTCAATTAATTAATTCATGAAACGGCAATGAAATTGCGTTTGTATTTACACTAAAACAATAAATTAATTCAATGGAATTACAACAATCAGTCTTAAGATTAATTAATTATTGAATGAATAGAAATACGGATCAACGTCCCAGTCTGTAAACCGAGATATTAATTAATATAATTCAATTACTTAACACATTGTAAGTTGTTGTTATTTATGAAGCTTAACAAATAATTACCTACTTGTTAATTGAAAAGTTTTATATGCCTACCTAAATTGTAACTTTGAAAGCTATCTTTATAATGTAAAAGTAAATCGCTGAAGAACATCTTGAAATGATTTCGTGATAATTTTTTATTGTTTTAGAAGAAAATTCACAATATTTTACACCTGTATTTGCCTGCCATATACTTCTGGCGTGATGTTAAGAATCTTATCGGATTTTATAATATACGCTATTAACGTTGCACCCACGTTAATATTTACGGCTCCGCCCCTTTCAAATCCAACTGATATTTCCAGAGATTAGCGCATTCAAATAAACTCGTCAGCTTTATTATTAGTAAGTATAGATATAATAGTGTCATATCCCTTAAGCTTTCTTAACACTAGAGTGCACGCGCTTGAAAATACTCTTTGAGCGCACGCATGGGCTTCTGGTGTAGCCCATTCTGGGACTGATTTTTTTTCTTAAATACCTATATTGAACAATTAATAAAATACTGTATATAATTACTAATCATCTTTACTTTTACCAATAAGGGCTATAAAATAAACAAAATATATATTATACATTGTAATTTGAAACAAAAACATATACTTAGATAAATTAACATCGTTTGTAAGGCGCGTGATCAGAATCTTATTTTCTATTAGAAAAGTAATATCTAACATTGAATTGGTTTTAATGTTAGATATTTACTTATAATCATCTAATTAGGCAAGTAAATCATCTCTGATGATCGCTAAATGCATATTTAGCATATTTGCTGCGCTGTTGTATGAGCACCGCGGGGGTAAGCAGTAGTAAGCACGCTACTAGTAGGTGCGGGGATAAGTATTCTAGGAATACAGAAAACCGTAACTTACTAAGACCCCAAATAAAAAAAAAATACCACAATAAAACCATCTGGGCTACATATGTAGCCCGGGCGTGCGCTCTAGTGTTAAAGTTCCTTAAAATTTATAATCTACTATCTTTCTGTCCCGGATTCGCCTGAGAGTGTATTCTGAAGGATTTCCGGTATAAGAGTAGCCTATATCACTCTTCAGTCCTACAACTACCTCTGTGCAAAAAATAAGTCGATCCGAGAAGGACAAATAAACAAATAAACCTTCTTTAACTTCAATTGAAACGAAGCAATGGATGGACGAAATTTTTTGCACAAAGATAGTTGGAGGGCCGGACAGCATCATAGGCTTTTATCTCGTAAAATGTTTGATAAAAAATGCATAGACAGTCATGGGAACTACCGACAGAAGTAAAAACTTAAAACTATGAATAACAGTGGTTTTTAATTTATAACTATATAACTATAAAAACGTGATCTAATGATCATTGCATGTATGTATATGTGTCCAGCCAAACGAATGCTCAGGCATTCTCGTGTCGATCATACTGGGGCCGGCAATCAATGGTCTTGCGCTGAAAAGATGTCGTGAACACAGGTCGCGAATCCATAAGATTTCCCACTAACAATAATCGCTCAACGCATTCAAAAATGATCTTCCAATATTAAGCCTGGGCGGATTGCTAGTTGTATTACAAATAAAACGGTGATACAGTGTATTTTCTATTTACCTATCATTTATCACATCCTGTATCCCAGGATGTTTAGGCAGGGTCAATGTAATGACATACTACGACCCACACATAAATATTTAGTCGCCTCTATATTTATCACATCTCTCATAAATGCCCGGCGATCGTGAGTACTTCGAGCAATTGCTCAATCAGAAGTTTTCGCCAACGTCTGAAGAATGCGGAGCGAAAGATAATGTTGTCACTAAAATGAAGAAAAGTAGTTTACGCTGGTTCTGGTCAAGTTGAAAGAATGAAGGATGAAAGATTGACTAAAAAGGTTTATATGGCTGAAGTGAAAGGAAATGCTGGCAAAGGACGACCTAGGTGTAATTTTATTGAACATATAAAAATGTATTCATCGAAGACAATATTAAAAGTAGACACAATCGCCGAGCATGTATGAAAGGTATAATGAATATAAACGAAGCGAAAGAGGTATGTCAGGACCGTAGCAAATGACATTCGATTGGCTCTGCCTACCCCTCTTGGAATAAAAGGCGTGATGATAGATATATAGTCAGATACTTTATGAAATACAAAAAATAAATATGTAATTTATATTGTTGTTGAACCCAATGTAGGTATATCAATTACAATTTATTTTTTATTCATAATATTAAATAAATAAATTCGTTAATAATTAAGGAGAATGTTCTAAGGAACTCCATGATCTCTTTTTATGATGATTTTTTGTTTATAAATAAACACATTTTTATTTTATTTATTATTTCCTGCCTCTATCCCTTTTTCGCACCCCCACTGCTCGCGGATCATGGTTGCATCCACACCGTTGATACGTTCTGCATACAAACGAAGAAGTTTGGTGACCATTAATAAGTGAAACGAACTTCCGGTGTCAGAATTTCCTGCTTCCTACAATCTGGGATCCTTCTAGCGAAACATATAAAAACCGGCCAAGTGCGAGTCGGACTCGCGCACCAAGGTTTAAAATAAAATCGGCAAAAAAATCACGTTTGTTGAATGGGAGCCCCTTAAATATTTATTTTATTCTGTTTTTTAGTATTTGTTGTTATAGCGGCAACAGGAAATACATAATCTGTGAAAATTTCAACAGTCTAACTATCACGGTTCATGAGATACAGCCTGGTGACAGACGGACAGACAGACAGACAGACAGACGGACGGACAGCGGAGTCTTAGTAATAGGGTTTCTGTTTTTACCCTTTAGGTACGGAACCCTAAAAAGGTGTATTTACAATGTCCATATTTTTTTATTAATTTATTTGATTCACATAACAATATAAAAAGTTTAAATCTAATCTAAACATTAAAAATAACTAAATAAACCAGCTAGGTTAGCATAGTTTTGACGTGACTTCTTTCGTTTCGGCCGAATGGCCTTGAAAAGGCCAAAACGTTATGTCCAACAAGGACCGGCCAGAGAAAGCCCGGGCCGAGAGGTCCGGCCCAACAATGTGCGTGCAAATTTGCTATGCCAAGTACACAGAATTTGCCCGCACATTATTGGTACGGACATTCTCGGACCGGGCATGTCCCGCACAAGAATGCAGAGCAATTTGCTTGGCCGGACAAAGACAAGTACACAGAATTTGTCCGCACACTGTTGGGCCGGACCTCTCGGCCCGGGCAATCTTTGGCCGGTCCTTGTTGGACATAATGGGGACAAAACGATGGTATCATGGTACCATCGATGGTACCGTCAAATGTAAATATTATATTAATGGCTTGGATGGTAGACCTTTTATCCAACTCTTTAGTTTCATTGCAAATTAATTTTTAAATTTAATATAAAATTATGTTTATTTTGACTTCTATTTTAATTAATTAATTAATAAATCAATAAAATATTAAATTAATAAACAGGAAGTCAAAATAACGAAGATTTTTTTTATGTGACATCAAAGTCATAGACAATTTTTTGTTTCTTTTTGTTTTACCAGGTTTTACCACTTTCGTTCGACCGAAAACGAAAGTGTCGCTGTCAAAATCTGTGCTAACCCAGCAGGTCTGCGTAGAATAGCGGCAAGAATACTGGCTGCATTTACCCGTTTCATCGCGATGCTGATTCGTTAAGCGAGGAAGGAGCCAGCCCTCTTGTCACCAGAAGAGATGATCAGTCGAGGGGATATATCTTTAATAAACTTTTTTGCATTTGAACCCCACGGACCTAGAGTTTCTACATCACACCACAAATAATTGAACTATGTATATTTGCGCCGTTTTTCCGCCGCAGCTCCCGCTTTGCTTGCTGTTTCCCTGAGATGAGACGGGGATAATGTGTCCACGCGTAGCATCCCATACAAGGGCCCGACCTCGCTCCCAGGGAATTAGAGTCATTGCATCGGGTCTCTTGCCGTCTTCCCGGATTATTCAGAAGCTGTGGCGAGAAAGCTTGCCTGCACTTTTTATGCAGGAAAGTAAATGAGCGCCAAATTGATCAACTTTCCATACTTTCTATTTTTCTTTAAATATACAATTCTCACTGACCGTGAATATACATGAATATTTAGTTGTGGTAGAATTTAACCGGCAGACGAAACTACCCAGAGATTTATAGGATTTTCATACGAAATTTATTGCCATCATTTATTATTCAGTATCTGCCGTACAATCAGATTTATGACATACTTTTTGGGATATTTTATTCGTAAATATGAACTATTCATAACCGCATAGGTGTTTGCAAAATAAATAGATAGAATCTAAGTTTATTACGACGGCTAAAATATTTATATCGGTTTTCTTACGTGCAATACATTCGGTATATAAAATGAAAACAAGGAACGACTCAGAAATTCCTAATCGTAAGTCGTAAGCCACGCCCTAAACTCGTAGTTCGGTCGCAACGATCGCGTCATGCAAGACAACGACGGCGCTTTGTCCGTTCTTGCTGCAGAAGTGAGAAGGGCATAGTGTATCGCTTCGCGGAATAATAACGTAAGCAGCACATTAAAATAAATCATTTATTAAAAAACGATCACATGCAGGGAAACATCTTCTAAATCAATACTAGGTACTGAGATTACCTACAGATTCGTATAAAATTTAAACGTAAATCCCTTCCGAGTATGGTCGTATGACTAAAAAGGTGTTTTTGAAGAGTTTATTTAAAAAAATTAAGTTGTCTAGAAAAATTTTAACCAATCATATTTTCATCTTACACAATACTAGATAAAATCCTCTAGTTTTCGATGCTCAAATTGTATGTTCATAGCATTCGTAAAATTCGGGAATTTCAGTTCAGAAATCAACTGAAATTATTTGTTCCTCCCCTTAACTAGCTTTCCACTCTCAATTCGCCGGGGACAATTTTTGATTGGTTGATGTTTACAATTACTGCTCAGCTTCTTTGGGTCGTAGCGTGATGCTATAATATAACATCTATATTAACATATATATTATAGCATATACCCTTCCTCAATAAAGGGGCTATTTCAGGCAATAAATATAATTCTTTAGCGAACATACAAACTCTTCAGCTTTTTAAATATTACTGGGTATAAATGTATCGCAAACAAATAATTACATCATGCTTTTTATCACATGAGGGGTAGGCAGAGACAATCGAATGTCATTTGCTACGATTTCACCTTCTTTATATTCATGATTATTTTAATAGTTTTAATATATTATTTACAATTTTTTTTTTTTTTTTATGTTTTTTAATAATATATTTTGAATGGTTCAAATAAAATTATGTAACTCTAAATTCACGGGCACAAAGCCCGGTCCTTTGTAAGGCATGCATGGGGACATAGGTCCAACACGTAGAGGCTCTTCAGAGGGTTTAATCTAAAGTGTTGTGACTATCACCCGTCGGGACCTATCTCTAAATGCATCAGAAACAACGCCCTAGGTGCCTAGACTATTGCTGAGATAAAAATAAATTAAAATCGGGCTAATGTTACTATTATTATTTCATTTAATTCTTATATTTCATTATTTCATATATTATTAAAAAAACATTGGCTAATTGAAGAAGATTTTGTCTTCCACTGGGTACCCTGGAGTCGGCGACGGTTTAGGGAGCTATAAGGCAACACGTGAAAAAAATTTTTTATGATTTTTTGTGATTTATTTTCTTATGGGATAATTTTAATAATAATTTGGATTTGCATTTTAATAGTCTATAGATCATTTATTAAAACTGTTTACAATCAATATCTCTAGTGTGTATGTTGAATAAAATATGACCCTTTTGCAATATTGATAGGTTTTTCTTTACCGAATAAAAAATAAAAAAAATTATTCAGTAAGTGTAATTTATTTCTATGCCAACATTCATACTAATCCGTTCTCCCGTTACAAATTTACCTCTTTATGTCTTAACGCATCGCCATTAATTCAGCCATTTCAGAAAACTTTCACGTTTATTTTATTAGTGGGGTTTCAATATTACCCTCCTTGAAAGTGAAAAACAATGCTAATTTTACTGTGCGCATAAATATTAAGACCTTTTGCGGGCGATTAATAGAGCCACAAATTTATTTCTCAAGCTGTAAGGTTTCATTGCTACGGACAGTATTTCTATGGGCGCTACGACGGCCGGTCGTTCCCGTAGCACTTCGTAGCGCGTAACTGTCTACGTCTACGAACTTTTACTACTATAAAATATTTTAGAAAAACGCCTTAAATTCAAGCAATATTATGTATAGATTTTGAAATGCAGTGCGTATATTAATAATTAATTTTAAAATATAGTCGCTATTAGATAAGAATATCAACTTATGACAATATACATTTTTAGAAATATATGTGTGTAGCGAAGTGAATAATACAGAAAGAAAGAAAGACATTTTGTGTGACTTTGATCTTTCACAAAGAGTATTTTGTCAAAGTAAGTAAATCCTTTTATATTTCAAAGACTATGTTATCTTTTTCATTTTTTGTTTTGTTTCAAGTTTTGATTGTTTCAAGTGTTCAAGGGAAGAAATTCGCAAAAGTGATTGTGAAGTTTTTTATTTTATATTTTTTTTTCTTTACAAGCGCAAGACCAAGTCTCCCTCTTTTAGCCGATGGTATTTGTGAGGATATACCTACCTAACAAGTGGCCAGTTCTATTGAGGTATATTTAGATTTTTATTTCTTTTTAATTTCACCCATATTATTCAGCAGTTGAATAAAATATTCACACATCCGTACTAGCAAACTATTGTCTGTGCGAAAGATTCATCCAAATTTATTCTTAAATATTTATTTAAATATAAATAAAATAAGCAAATGTCTTTCTAATTTATATGTCTAAATTATGTTATAAAGTTGGTAAATTTCAATTTAATTAGAGATACGAGATGGAAGAGCGGCCAATTTAATAAGATAATGATCCGGGATCTATCCCTTGCAATAACCGCAAAGTTGTTTACGTTTTAACTAATTATTCCATTGGACACCTAGGATTAAGATGATTGATTTAAAATCCAAAAGTCCCAGACATTCATTTCCTGACATATTTTCAATGTAATTTACATTTCAAATTCTGGTTCGCTGACAGCGATAAATTGGTCGCGATAACGTTGGATTGAATTTCAAAGTGGCCTTAACTGGAAAATGTTATGATATTAATTTATAACGACACAGGATTATTTAAATTCAGTCTTTACGAAGGAAACTAAAATTTCATATATAACTAGCGGTTAAGACGATGGGAATGTAGCAATGGGTTTTTTATAATTAAAAACTTATGTAAATAATCCGACAAACCACACTTAGAGGCTTTTCCATCTAAATAATACTTCAACAGAACTTGCCACTCGTTAGGTAAAGCCTCACAATTACCATCGGCATTAGAGAAGAATGCGAAGTGAAAGATGATATTTACGCTGGTTTGGACACGTTGAAAGAATGAAAGATTGACTAAAAGGTTTATTATGGCTAAAGTGAAAGGAATTGCTGGCAGAGGAATACCTAAGTCTACTTTTATTGAACATAAATAAAAAGTGTATTGATCGATGGCAATATTAAAAGTACACATAATCGCCGAGCATGTATGAAGGGTATCATGAATATAAAAGATGTAGAGTTGCAGGAATTTAATAGTTAAACGCTGAAATAATCTTGAAAAGCCAGGTCTCCACAAAGAAGCGAAAGAGGTATTCCAGGATCGTAACAAATGACATTCGATTGTCTCTGCCTACCCCTCTTGGGATAAAAGACGTGGTGATAGATAGATAGATAGATAGGTAATTAATTTACTTTATTTTTCACTTTTCACTCAGGTATTTTCCCTAAAAAAATCCATCGGAACATAAAAACCAGGTTCGTGTGTATGAACGAGGTTGTAATAACATTAAAGTGATCCACTTACAAAATATGCCAGAGTCACGATGAAATTAGAGGCAGGCGGCAACATTATTAATGAGTTTCCGATATTGGCCCTTCCATGGAAGCGAATTTAATAATTCACCCTTAAATTTTAGAAATTGAAATCGTTTATCAAGTTTACCTTGGTGTATTTTTTATTTATTGAAAAAAATGTGAATTAAAAATATGTAGTAACAAAGATAGATAAATAGATAGATGACTTAGAAAATGTATAATGTATATAGAACAGTTGTTACTGGAAGGGTTAATTGAGTGCGTCGGCGGGGAATGTGGGTTGAAATAAAGCATAAATGCCTTTTAAAAAAAGTGTACCGACTTCAAAAATTATGCACTGAAAAAGCAACAATTAAGTCACTATAAAAAAAACCCAAATCGCTTCAAATGTGCTTATAAAATTTTAAGAGTTCTAGATTTCTCCAGGATCCCATAATCAGACCCTGACCTGATGACCCTCACAAACAAAAAAAAAATTTATTTTTTATCTCTTTTCAGATCTGAAGATGAAAATTATGAGAGCTGCAGCTGCATTTGAAGCAATCAAGAACATAAAAGTGAGTTTAAAATTCAATATATATTTTAGATAATAAGTATTTCTACCCAATTACTATGAAAGATAGTTTCGTATTTTTAAAAATATTTAACCTACTTTTAAAAATTTTAAAATAAATCTTAAGAGGCGTATCTCAGTTTGTGAGTTTTTTTATGTCCACCTGCATGGACTGCATGATCGATGACTGCATGTGTTTGGGTGCGTAAATAATGTATTTTCTGTCATTATAGTCGAACTGGACTAACCAATTTTGATACCCAGTATGATAAAGGTTCAATTTCAAAATATAACACATCGCCCGCTGATTTTAATAGCACTTTTTAAAAATACTTATTTAAAAAATATTACGAAATTATTATAATTGTAATTTTAACGCTTAAGTTCTAAAGAAGATGTTGTTCTATTACAATAAATAATTATCATTTAAAATGAAGTGAGATTTATAGAGAAGATAACAATTTTATGGGCTATAATTTTTACTTTTTTTTGTAATATGATTGTGATTTTAATTTCTGAAGAAAAGAACCAAAATATTATACAATATTCTCTATCATGAGGTAATTTCTTCAATTGCTTCATGGAAGTTATACTGTTCAAAAAGTACAGTTTTTGATCCAAAAGTAAGATTTACTCTTAAAGGCTCTTAACTGAAATCTAATATATAACTACTGGACCGATTTTGTTACTGTTGGTGCTATTAGATAGACTGGTTCACGGGGAAGGTTAAAGGCTATATAACATTACGCTAGGTACGTCCTTTGGGAGCGGAACAGTAACTAATAAAATTGAAACGAAAGTTAATATCATCTTACAAAATTTTGTCTTTGTTCTCAATTTTATAGCATACTGGTTAATGTAAAATTAAACTGTTTGTTTTAGTTAAAATATTATTTAATTATCTTATATATAAAAATCAATATTTGTTTGTTTGTATTCTATAGATTTAAAAACTACTGGACTGATTTGAAAAAAAAAAATTGCATTTGATAGCCCAATTCTTAGGGAAGGTTATGCCATTTAACATCACGATACCTACCCAAGCGGTATTGTATTCCTAATTCAACGCATACGAAGTAGCAGGCAATCACCTGGTAAGTTATAAAATATACTTGACATTGGCAAATCACCGATTAACATTGGTGAAGCCATAATAAAAGAAGAACTAGGTAGATTTAATATAGAAATGTCCAAGGTTATTATTTATTTAATTTAAAAACATATACGCCTTGGAAGCCCTTTTGAGTCAATCATTCGGTACTACGGCTTCTTTGATTTGATTATCTAATACCCTGAAATAGGCTAGCAGTTGCCCGCGACTTCGTACGCGTCGTATTAGGAATATAATATTTACACCCCATTTTACCCCTATAGTAGCCCACGCACTGGTCCGGTATCTCACAGAAAATTTTCCGTCCGGCCGCCGTATGTTCGAGATTAAACACAGGCCACACATTAGCAATGTAAATCATACGATCTAGATCACATGCAATTCACTCACCCACACAGACATACACGATTCGGTTAAACAAAGGCGTGTGGATGAGTGTGTGTGTGACAGATCTTTCCGGCCATCGAAATCAACCACAATATTTCAAAACGGATGGTGGCCCGCCCGGACAAGAAATCACAACATTTCAAAATTTTAACCTTATGTTTTTTATGCTCCTTAGAAAGTACTTACAAAACCAGGAGACACGTATTTTTTCTTTTTTCAAAATTTTTATTTTATGTCGCCCTAAAATAATTTTGAAAATTGATTCATTCTAAAATATAGTTTTGGGACGCATACCGCATTTACCTTTTAAACCTCAGATCAATTGATCTGAGTTTTAAACACTCCTACACAAAATTAAAAAAAACTTTGACGCGCTTTGACGTTTGTTTGTTGTTGTACATACTCTTTTATATACTGTATTATTGGTTGCTGTTATTATATATTGTTATCTCAAATTTCGTAATTGTTGCTTAATTTTTTACAAAAATTAACCCTCTAGCTCGTATATTAGCTCCGTAAATTTCCTGCATTTGCATAAATACTTGGCAACACTGAACTGGAAACTTGCCTCACAAAGAGACTGACAGCTTTTATTTTTTACATATTAGAGCGCGCAAAGGTACATTAAGTATCCGTCCAAATTTACCACACCCCGAGGTTTTTTTTTTAAATATTTCGATAAATATGTAATAAATAAATTCGAAAAAATATGTAACGGTTTCGATTAAATGTTTCTTTACAAATAGACTAATTTATTTATTTTGTAAAATACACCATCTATTGAACATCGGTTGAACTATGACAACAACACCACTAACGGTCTAGTATATTTAGATTCTTGGCATATATTTAGTTTAAGTTTAATTACCTACCTGTAAGTTTTCAAAATAAAACAATAAATAATTAAATTTCGATAAAAAATATTCGTTTTGAATTTGTATAGGTAACTAAATATATGGTAATGTATATTTATTCATATCTTCAACTATTGTCGAGGAAATCTTTTGAATACAAAACCATTTTTACATTGCGTCTTTCGTCGTCTTGCGATATACCAAGATTAGCATAACAACAGGATACTTTATCATTCTGAGTAGAATTACTTGAAATGTCAGGATTCCGTAGCGATCATTAGTGAAGTCTTTTAGCCGTAGCCTTTTTTTTATTGGAAATATTTTAGGCTGTGGCTGTTAAAAATTAAAACTTCTAACCTAAGCACGAAAGACCAAAATTAATTGACGATTTCAGTGATTCATTGGATTTAGGATTGTTGTTTCTTATCAATATTTGTCTAGAAAGGCTCCGAAACGGCTTAATAAATTTTGATAAAACTTTCAGCGACCTTAATTGACTGAAATTTGCTCATTTCGATTTTTCAAAGGTTTCTTAAAATAACTTATAAATTAATACATAATGATAACGAATGAGAAACCGGCCAAGTGCGAGTTGGAATCGCGTACAAAGGGTTCAGTATGCACAAATTAAGGCGAGTCGACTCCCACTTGTTATACTAGTTAGATATTTGTATGTATTGCCATTAGATCGAGAAAAAAAACGCCTAATAAAAAGCATTTCTTGTATGGGGACCCCCTTTAGTTTTATTTTTATTATTTGTTATTATAGCGTTCATAGTAATACACACTATGTGTCTTAGGTATAAAAGATTACGGTATAAAAGATACAGTCTTCTGACAGACGGACAGCGGACGGAGCGAATAGGGTTTCCGTTGTCATGGGGTACAGAACCCTAAAAACACGGGCCAACGCCGTGTGTGGCTTCTAGTTTGACATAAAAATTGAGAATTAAAAATCGTTCTATTATTCTGTTGGAATATTTTTCACATAGGTAATATTTTTTCTTTCCCTTCATAATAACGTGTTAAAACATCTGCCAGTTAGGTCGTTTGTATTCGTCTAATACACGTGTGAACGATCTTTCATATTTCGCTCGGGTCTAAAAGAATATTTCATTTTTTGCAAAGACGTAACTAGAGCAACATGTGTTTAGATAATGCGAGATAATGTTGTTCTGAGGGAAAATACCTACTAAACGCAAGTCTCCTAAACGTAAAGGAAATATTTTCTGGTAAAATATCAGTCAAATATTACCCCATTTTATGACCTGTATAGTTATCTGTAAGTACTCAAAAAGCTTTAAAAAAATGTACCGACTTTAAAAATTGTGCACTGAAAAATAAGAAATAAATAATATTTCGTCGTAGAATTTGAAGACGGTTGGTGCCAAATTAGGATACAAAATGAAGTAAAAAAAAAGAAAAAAAAAGAAAAAAAAAGTAAAAAAATCTATATTTGTACTGATGATCGTAGGTTCCTAATTAATTATCTAGCTTAGTGAATATTGGGAACTAAGTTATTTTTAATTGGGCACCAGCCGTCTTCAAATTCTACAATGAAGTTTTTTGAAGTCGGTACACTTTTCTTTTTCTACTCGTGAAAGCCGCATCAAAATTGGTTCAGTAGTTTTTGCGTGAAAAGATCACAGGCATTACGCGACGGGGGACTTTGTTTTATATATGTAGTGATAGTTATATTAGATTCTTCTGTTATCTGAAAATTAGCTAGCTTAGATCGGCCAAGTTTTCAGCTGTGTTTTCGATCTCAAAATCCTTTAACATCCGAAAAATAAGTTATCAGCTAAAAAGATCTTGTCTTCCGCAGGTTGCCCTGGGCTTCAGGCACCGAAAAAGATATAAAAAATTTCGATTTGTTCAAAGTAGCTAGAAAAGCCTACAATTAGATTAATGTTTAAAATAAATTGGTAGGAGTAGAAAGAAATCAAGATGAATAACCAACTGTCTCGTGAACATTTCAGGGAAGCTGAACTTATTGCTACTAATTTAACAAAGAAAAAGTAATTAATAAAATAAGGATCCCAGGGTTCAATCTTTATACTAGCCAAAAATTAAATTTTTCAAAAAAATGTATACAATTGAGTGTGGCATAATGACCAATATAACCCCGCGCTGCGTGCTCTAAATCAATCATTAATTAATAAGGAAGGGTATTTTATGTTATTTTTCGTTCCGGGAACCGTAAGGTATCCTGTGACGATAAATTCTGAATATGAGGGATTTACGGGCATTAACGTTTCATATATATTACTGTATTAAATCAGATTAAAGTCAAAACATAGCAACGTATCAACTTATGTACTATTGCACAGATACTACTAAGATAGACACTAGAGGGCCAGAGGCTACTTTATCCCGGAAAAATATTCTTTTGTCATATTTTCAAAATTATCACGGGCGAAGCCAGAACGGTTTATATGCACAGAGATAGTTGAAGGACCAAAGATTTCATGTCATCTTTCAAAATATTTCCATGGTCTGTTATAATTTGTAACGACAAGTTATCCACTTGTCATATGTAAATTGTTTAATGGAGAGCCCTAAAAATAACAAGAAATCAACAGGCTACACCTATTCCCTGCACAGATTTACCGACTACTTTATTTGCCACTTTGTTTAAGAAGTTCAATTTAAACAGCACTTTACTTGCTAAAAACCAGTAATCCGCGTAACAAAGGTTTAGCATACAAAAAACCCCCTTTCATGAAACCTAGCAGATTAAAATAAAGTTTATTGATTTAGAATGTTAAATACTCCGGTAAAATTTTTTTCATATATACCTACTTACCTAAATATTATCAGTGACTTCATTAAATACACATTGAACCTCTAAATTGTAAAGTACCAAAGGAAAAGTAAAGCATTCCACAGTCATTTTCTAAACTCTCGGCTTAAATGTAAGGAAAATCCAACCTCTTGTTATGCTAATCTTTATTCGGCACTGAGAAGACAAATAGGAATACGTCTGGATTTTCGAGTAAAGATATCACCCTTAGTACAATACAAGGTTCTTTAGAGTTCCATTGTGCGTTAGAAAATTACAGAAAAGTAGAAAAAATATTTGCAAGTTACATATTTAATTGAAAAATGGTGGAATTTTTGAACAATGAGAGGTATGTAATTGAATTTTTCGTAGTCCCAAAAAATATTTTTTAAATTTATAGCTAAATTAGTTAAGTTTGTAATTATAATAAACTAACTTTCCGCCCTTGGCTTCGCCCGTTGATATTTCAAACAAAATGAAATATAACCAATAGTACTCAGAGATAATGTAGCTTCTTATTAGTAAAATAGTTTTCAGAATCGGATCTGTAGTTTCAGATACACTGACGAGCAATATAAATTATGAAATATTTCCAAAACCACGCCAGATAGCTTTTTGAAGATCTGATGATGGGATCCTGGAAAAATCGAGAACTCTTCAAATTTTATAAGCACACTTTTAGATTTTATAAGCGATTTGGGTTTTTTTGTTTTATAGTGACTTGTGCATTTGCTTTCGGAAAGCACACTTTTCAATGCATATTTTTTGAAGTCGGTACACATATTTTTAAAAGGCAAATTAGTTATATTGCTCGTCAGTGTATTACCCCCTACATCCAAACTTACCTCTTCATAAAATTAGTGTAGGTAAAAATATTTTATCTCTCCGAGTTTATATTCTTAAAATCAAATTCACATATTATCTTCTACCTTTGTCTTACGGAATCCTAATTAAGAACATAATTTTCCATAATTGTTATATACGAGGAAAATGTTCGGAAAATGTTGGGAAAATGTAAGTAAAAACAAGAAAGCTCCTTTGTCACTCTCTGTTATTATTGGACTTTTCCAATATTTGTCATCGTATTATTGTTTTCTCAAAGGTTAGTTAGCGGTTGTCGCTAGATATTTTTCTTTCGTGATTCTTTTTCGGCTCTAATAGAAAAATAATTTCTTTCTAGAGTAAATGTAGGTTCACACGCTTAATTTGAGTTATTCTTATATGGATCGGTCCAATATATAATTGAAATTGTTTCCAAATTGTATTTTTAAAGACAGACGTTGTCATACGCTGAGGAAATAACCGATGATGCAATTTTCACTTCATGAACCTAGATGTGTCACTTCTTTTTCAGACGTAAATGACTGTTATTTTTTAGAAGAATTGCGGACACCGGCCTACTTTGCGTGCCTTCCAAAGCACGAGGAGTCAATTAAAGCACATATTTTTAAAGAAAATTGGTGTTTGGCATTTTTTTTGGAACGAGTGGGAATTGAACCCGGGACCTCCCGGTTTCTAGATAACGCTCTACCAATATATACAATTTAAATTAATAAAAATCTTTTAGAATAAAAAATGTATATAAATGTATAAAAGTGATATAAAAACCATATAAACGAAATCGCGAGGAGCATCTAGAAGTGTAATATAATTTATTGAAGAACGCAAATAATTTAATATTGTAGGTATTCCTTTTCCAGTTTTATTAGGTTCTTGGAACTCGAGATATATGTCAATATGAAGGAAACCTTACAAGTTAAGTTCTTGTTCGAGACCAAGGACACAGTTAAATAAATTACACAGTTGTGAAACTCTGTACTCAACTAAGGCCTGTTTTATAATCGTAACTATTTTATAACGCTATACGATGATTTTGAATCAAAGACATTGATTTTATTTAACAGTTTATTATTATATTGTGTTAGGCTTTAAATTATCTATCTATGTATCTATCAATCGAATTCCATGTGCAACGGTCCTGACATACCTCTTTCGCTTCTTTTATATTCATCATACCTTTTATACGTGCTCGGCGATTGTCTGTACTTTTAATAATGCCATCGATCAATACATTTTTACATGTTCAATAAAAGTACACCTGAGTCGTCCTCTGCCAGCATATTTCGTTTCGCTTCAGCCATATAATTTAGTCAATTATTTAACACGAATTATAAATTTAGGTTTTTTTTATATTATAATAATTATTGTATAGAAGTAATTTTCGACTGCGATTCTTTACATTTATAAATAGTTCTTTCACCAATAGGAAACTAAATTATCCCTGAGTAAAATAGGCTATATTTTATTTTGTTAGAAAGTATACACGGGTGAAGCCTAGGGCGAAAAGCTAGTTTGGTATAAAAACACCTATTATAAGTATTGCTTAACATAATATTTTAGTATACCTAGGTAAGTACTTTGGTACTAGAAACTTACTACATAATTATTAGACTATGTTAGCGTTCTCATTGCGACCGTTGAAAGGCTGTAATCTTCTTGAACATGTACAAAGGAACTGAAATCAGCAATAGGTAGTTATTTTAGTAAAATATATTTCTATTTATTTTACTATCAGTAGTACAAAACAGAAATTAATTATTGGGTGTTGTAAAGAGATAATTTCACATTATCGGAGATGTTCGGAAACCTAAACACAATTAACCAAATCGGTCCAGCCGTTCTCAAGTGTATATCTGTCCGTTTGTCACAGCTTATTTTCTGCGAATCTACTGGACGAAAAATGTTGAAACTTGGTAGGTATATATAGAGTTTCATGACCTAATCACGGACGTATATCGTAAGTGATCGAATTTCGATTTTGGAATTTAATTAAAACGTAAAGAAAAATATTTTTTCAAGTTTGATGCACTTGATATCAAATGAAAAGGCTCATTTAATGGAATAGGTACAATTTTTTTTATATAATTTAAAAATGCTTCAAACTAAGCATTAATTAAAATATACAAAAATTGACTGCCCCCCCCCCCCTTATCTCCGAAACTACTCAGCTAAAATTTTGAAAAAAATAAGGAATATATAGGGCCTTTCTAATAGTTAACAGGAAAACCTAAATGAAAAGTTTTGACCAAAAAATCGTACGGATTCCTTTTATATATAAGAATAATATAGATTGTAGGTGTAATTATCCTTAGCCTTGTCAATCAATCAGAGCTTCCTCATACTGCAGATACACGATCTGGCGGAACCATCGCCTTTTATGAAGCAAGATATAATATTACATATTTTCATCAAATAAAACGTGAAAGATATTTTCATGAAACCCTATTCAGTAGCATCAGCATTGAAGAGTTTCCGTCAAGATGTACGTATAAGCTGCTTACCGCCGACATACTTCTTACAACGGCCGCGACTTTGAAGTCTGAAAGGAAGGGTTTGTGAAAAAAAAACTACATACATAATATCTTTCAGAAAATGTGGAGAAACTCAGTCAGGACTAGAAGCTGCTTACGACTTTGATCGTTTTCTTTTGATATCACAGCAATAATTGTGCAAATTTTGTATACGCTTCGCTTGAAGGACCCCAGGTTCTACTTGTAAACCTTCCCAGCGAATCAACCTATTGTATCCGTTTAGTAGTTTTTGCGTGAAAGGTCACGGTTACTTGAAAATCTTTCCGATTCAAAAATATTAAATCCGTCGTAATGACGTGTGTTAATGAACACATTCATTATTCAAATTGAAGTGGAACCTATATATTCAACAAATGATTTTTAATTGCAGAAAATTATTCAGATTAATGAGAAGACTTTCGATAAAATACAATAATATTTCAAATAATACCTATAACACATTTTGAATTTTATTTTCAGGAGACAAATTGATTTACCCTAAATAATTTGTACTTACATTTTGTGCTACAGATTATTAATTGTATATATAACTGTAATTTAATAAGATTCAGTTGAAATAAACACAAAATTTTAGGTAAACTAAATATCTCTTTAAATAATTTCTCAAATGTATTTTTGTGTCGGTACACCATATCCTGCCTTGGTACTGTATCAAAACACCTTTTTGAAGACTATTTTTTATCTCTAATGACGAAAAATAATCAAACTAATAAAAATTTAATGTTCCTTATTAAAATTAGACTAATTTAATGTATTTTGTAAAAGACGCCATCTGTTGGAGATTAGTAGAACTATTAAAAAGCGCACCATATTGAATATTATGTTTCCCTCTAATGACGAGAATCTTAGTTTTCTGAATTTTGCGAATTCCGTTCATGATGCGAATACCGTCCGTAGTTATAATTATATATTCATATATTTTTCTGTTATTTCAGATATCGACGATTTTATTATTACTGCTACACGTCTCATTACATACTGTTGATGAAGGCCACGCTATAAATCCAAGTAAGTAATAATTATTATGCTACAAATATTGGACAGATTATTTTTTACAGGTAAATTATTGTTTCATTATAAATTAAGCTCTGAAAAGATTACCCTGGCTCTAAATTCAGCACACTTGCCTTCTTCCGTTTCTAAACTCATTACACCTTTCATACAAAAGTCTTTTTCGTATTCCAGATAAAGGTAAACACAATAAAAAATTAAACTCATCTTTTTACCGTTGTTTTATTACTTTATTTTATTTATAAGCCCGCAAAATGTAGCGCATTAGGCTACGCCGATCATCCGTCACTCCCTTAGAAAATACATTCCCATTTACAATTTATTAGAATAGGATGTTACCTGGGAAGATAAACGCAGCTAAATTATTTAAAAGATTGAGCCTCCGCGATCTACCCACTGGGTGAAATGTTACGTAATTGGATTGGCATGGATTCTCTTGCAAGTTTTAGCGAATTGTTCTAGACAGCCTACGTCGAAGCGACCGAATTATATTTCAACCGAATGCCTTTTACCAGGCTAATAATTCACAAGAATGGGTATAAAATTTCATCCTTTTTGGCATTGTTTTGGAAAAGGGTAATTTTAATACAATTTTGAAAAAAAAATCTACAATGAAATACAGTTTGTCTTTTTATGGTTCCGTACTAAAAGGGTGACAACGTAAATCCTATTACTAAGGCTTCGCTGTCCGTCTGTCCGTCCGCCTGTCACAGAGGTGTATCTTTTGAACCACACTTGAAATTTTCAGAAATTTTAACTATGACCGCTATAAAAGTAAATTATAATTAAAAATTAAAGGGGATTAATAAGGATTTAATTTCGTGTTTTTTTTGTTCCGTCTTAATAATGACAATAATGGCAATACATACAAACGTCTGACTAGTATAACTATAAAGAATACTCTTACCTAAAAAACAAATAATATAATTTGCCTTTTAAAAAAATGTGTCCGGACTTCAAAAATTATGCACTGAAAAGTGTGCTTTCCGAAAGCAAATGCACAAGTCACTATAAAACAAAAAAACCCAAATCGCTTCAAGTGTGCCTATAAAATTTTAAGAGTTCTCGATTTCTCCAGGATCCCATCATTAGATCCACCTGGAAAGTATACCCTTTCAAACAAAAAAAAAAAGGTTTTTTGTCAAATGTCTTCTATTTTATTGATTCAGAATGTTCAATTAAAGTGTGTAATTGTTATTCAACTCATAAAAGTACTATTATGTTAACATTTTTTTATTTGTTGGTAGGTTAAACTTACCCTAACCAACTTAGTTAAAACGTCGCTATATGAAGATATTGTTAAATAAACTGACGAGGTTAGTATATCTAGTAAATCTTCGTGTAATATGCAATTGGTTCAGAGTCTACTTTTCAATGATAGCGTAAAGTTTCATTAATATTCATTAAACTGTTTCGGTGCGTATTCTGTACATAAATCCAGATAAATTTACACAGGGAAAACTTTTAAGTGAAACTATAAAAAACAGTCTAAAATGTCAGGAAATCCCTTCCAACAAAAGTTTATTTATCCAAGTGAAAAATCAGCTTTCACGTATCTGATGAACCTTGACAACAGTATTTCTTAACACTATATCCATTCCTACGATTTCTTATAAAGTATTCAGCGCTCGTGAGTGTTCGTTAGATTTTGTTATTCGCCTGTAGTTTTGGTACGTGATCTTAAATTAAATTTCACCTTCAGATAAAGTTATACCCTTTGATCCTATTGTTAGAAATGTTAGTTAATTCTCTAGTTCCAAATAAATAATACAGGAATATTATGTCTGCCATTTCATAATTAATGGTACGATAGAATGCTTGTCTGGAATAGACCCAAAATGTTGCCAACTGGTGAACTGGTGAGACAGATATAAGGAAACAAGGTCTAAGTAAAATTCCAATATACTAGACAAAATGTTTACTTGGCGAAGTCTAGAATAGAAAGCTATATAAAAATATATAAAAAGTTGTAAAAATTGAATAATACAAAAATTAAAAGGAAAACATATACAAGGAAGTCGCCAACGTCCTGGTGTGGCTGTAAATTTGCTGAAAAAGTGAAAACCAAACACAGAACAAGTAGTAGGTAAATGTTACTCCCGAGAGGATGCGAGATGGGTTATGCCGGCTAAACTCCGCGGTACTCCTTCTCCCCGGGGGCGCGTTTTTAGTCTGAGTTTTTTACTCGAGTAACAATTGAACCCAGAACCTTGGTTTGAAGATTTGGTTTATAAAACCTAAAATAAGTATTTCTTAACCCACAGGTTGTACGTGTATCCGCTTCACATCGCTAGGTGGTAAAGAACTAGGTACATTCTCCAGTCCTGATTACCCTCGAGCATATCCGCCGAACTTGGACTGTCTACTGTATACATTCTTGGCTGCTCCGCACCAGATCGTGGAAATACTATTTACTGACTTCGACGTTTATAAAGGACATCTAGAGTGAGTATTTTTTCGAGATTTTTATTTTTTTACGGTTCCGAACATAGGATCTCTCATCTGTCTGTCCGTCTGTCACAGCTTAATTTCTCCTAAGCTACGGCTCAGTCGGTAGAGCATGAGACTCTTAATCTCAGGGTCGTGGGTTCGAGCCCTACGTTGGGCGCCATTGTCACGGTTTGGGAGTTTGGGCTCACTGTTGGTAGTGAGAGGTATCCCAAGGTGACAAAAAAAGTTCGGTTCAGTAGTTTTTGTTCGTAGATGTGGCCCTTAGCTGCTCTGTCGGGTGTTTGGCATGAGACCTGTGGGCAGAAGGCCTTCTCGGGTCGGCTGCCTGTCTCCTAGTTAACTGGGGTCCTAAACTTATGTACTGAGAGAGGGTAAGTAATTAATTAATTAAATAAAGGTTGTACAGATACTATATTATCATTGTATTCTAGTTCAGCACCTAACTAACTTAATACCTATATAACTTAACCTACCTAAGAAAAACACTACTTAACTTCTACACTTAATATCTAAATATTTAAAAGTGGTGATTTGATCTGGTTAGTTCTGATGGCAGCGGTGACGTGTGGGCATATCAATGTAATGTTGATTACGTGTCGGCGAAGTACTGTACTGGCGAGTCTAGGAATTGTGGCTTTATAATGAGTGGCTTTCTTCAGTTGCAGTCAGGGACGGCGAATAAGAATAGAACGATACCGTGACATCTAGGGTGGTACTTGTAGGGTTCCAGGCGGTTCCTGGCGATCCATGACCTCCGGGCTGCCGGCGTTCTGGGGCCGTGCCGATAGCGACGCACAGATCTGCTATTCAGGTCCTGTTGCTGCACCAAGCTCCATGATGATCTTCGTATATGATGGTCAAGTCCTGAGGCTGGACATTGACGGTAGGCCAGCGCGGCCAATATAATTGTCTTCTCACATTTCGCGCGTCTGGGTCCCACGATGGTGCCAGATCAAATGCGTCGAATTAACATTATTTATAACTGACTTCAATTTATAATTTTCTTCTCTTTGTCATCGCTGTTGACATCAACACCGCGTCTGCACTGGGTCTCCTACATTATCTCTAAAATGTTTTGATATCATTTTAGAATATATAGGTACATAAGATATAAAATTACATTTAAACCTAAAATGGATTTCTGTAATTTTCAAAATCACTATTATCAAAATATATAAAATTAAATTCTATAATTATTCACTTGCTATATTTTTTTTACCCTAAAATCGATTTCTGTAATTTTCAAAATCACTATTATCAAAATATATAAAATTACATTCAATAATTATTTATTTGCTATAATTTTTCTTTTGTCTAAAATCGATATCTGTGATTTTCAATATCACTATTATCAAAATATATAACATTAAATGATCTAATTTATAATTTGCTATAATTTTCGTTTTATCTAAAATTGTTTTCTATAATTTTCAAGATGTCTAAATTATTAAAAGGTACAACATTTAATAATCTAATGATTAATTTGCTATATTTTTTCCAGTTTAATTGCGAAATATTTATTAATATACAAAAATCTTCCTTTCTTATTATAAATAATATATATATAGGTATCATATCCGTTATCAAAAAGTGATGGTTGTTTAGGTATTTATGAGTTTCTGGCGCTTCGCCGTCCGTTGCCGCGGAACGGTCGCATCGCTCGCTCGTCTCGCGCTCTGTTTTAGCACTATTCGAACCACGCTCGTCGCTTCGCTCCTCGCTAACCTATTTTTATTTACAAATTAGGGGAATAGGAATCGAAAATTACTGCGACATTAACAAAATCTACTGTAAATTTTAATAATAGTACTTATTTAAATTGATAACATTATAGAAAAATATTTTTTATGATTATATATTTGTAAATGTCAATAGAATGAAGTTATACATTTAAAAATATAGTGAGTACACTTATTTTAACAATCCATTAGAGCAAATGATATTATAGATTAATAAAGTTATAGAAAATGAATTTATATATTTAGAAAATTATAATAACTGCAATTATAGAAAAGTAACCATTAGTGCAACTGAAATTAGAGATTATAAAAATTATAAGACTTGAGATTGTATATTTTCAAAATTATAGTAACAGCAATTATAGAAAAGTAGCCATTAGTGCAATTGAAAATAGACATTATAAAAATTATAGGACTTGAAATTATGGATTTTGAAAATTATGGCAACTGCAATTATAGAAAACAATACGTCATAGGAATTAATATTATAGATTTAAAAAAATATATCAAACAAATTTATAGATTTTTAAAATTACAGGATCTAAATTTATAGAAAATGAATATTTATAGCAACTAAAATTATAGCTTCTGAAATTATATATTTTATTTTAGAGCATTTGAGAGGATACCGTCTGCACTGTCACCTGTCAACCGGTGCACCAATCACGACAGCGCGCATCATAGAGTATTGCTCAGAGATAATATTCCATAGATTAATGACCATTGATTCTCGATGCTTTGCTTTGCGGTCAAAGCATTTCCCACAATTTATAATTATCTTCATTTCATAACATCCTCGATATGCCCACCTTTTAATTTAAATAATATACAATAACACATTAATCAATCTTAATCAAAATCAAGACTATGGTAACATTCGTTTGTTAGTACATTTATCTATCAATAGATGGCGTCACTAGTCCATAATCAATTCTACACAATTTTAATTATCTATTTTATTCCAATGAACTCCTGACCGTCCAGATTCCCGCTCTAACTACTGGACGAAAAATGTTGAAAGTTAGTACATATATAGAGTTTCATGACCCAATCACGGATGTATAACGTAAATAATCGAATTTCCTATATTAAAAAAAATGCAATAATTGACTCACCCCCCACTCCTTATCTCCGAAAGTAATGAGTCTAAATTTTTTTAAACAATAGGGAGTATAGAGCCTTTCCTTTCGTTTACAGGAAACCTAACAAAAATCTTTTCTTAAAGTGGTAGCCTCAGCGCGCGAGTCGTACTCGCAACTTGGCCAATTTTTTTTTTCATAATCGCCCTAAAAAATATTTAACATTTATCGATTACCGAAAGAGATTATATGAAAATAAAGTGTGACACAAAAAAACAGGTGATGATTAGCCCAAACCGCTAACTATATTTAAGAAGGGCTTTATCGAAGGGGGTGGCAAAATTTGTATAGGCAATAACATTCATGTGGTCAGGTTTATTTGAAATATAATTGTTTTTTTTTTAAATGTGTACCGACTTCAAAAAGAGTTCGTACTGTGTACGGAGTTCTCAATTTATCCAGGATATTATAATCAGATCCTGACCTGATGACCATGGGACCACCTGGAACGTATACCCATTCAAGCAAAAAAAAAATCCAAATCGGTCTAGGCGTCTTCAAGTAATCGGGGAACATACATAAAAAAAAAGATTCCGACGAATTGAAAACCTCCTCCTTTTTTATAAATCTGTTAAAAAGAAAAGGTGTCAAGCCTGTTGCTGTACTTAATGGACCTACATGTGTCACTTTATCTGTTATCTTTAGAAGAAGAATATTATGAATTTAGAATAATCGAATTTGACGATTTTCCACTTTCAAAATAATCTTTCACAAAGCAGGCAATGTATAAATTAGAAAGAAAACACCTTCTTTCTATTGACATGTACAATATTTCATGCGGGTTTCAAAGAGGACGGGTGCAAAATAAATTTCCTTCAACCGCGTTCTAACAAAATTGAAGAGAAATAACATTTTCATCGATCCTCTGTAAAACTTCTGAAATTTCTCGGTGAAGTTTATCTTAACACGACCATGTCTCCATACTTTACATCAAATACTCGTTGTTGCATGTTTAAAATACCTACATGAGAGAAGTTGAAAACTTTCTAGCAGGTGAATTGCTTTACCTTCAAAGGTGTCTTAAGGTACCCCAGCCAGGGTACCCAGCGAAAGACAAGTATCCTTCATTTGGTAAAGGTTTAGATTATCAAATCCTGAGCTTTTATTAAAATGCTGCACTGTTTTATTACATACTTTAACTATTTTGAAGGCTGCTGGGGAGGTACCGTTAATTTTTCATATGAATTTATATGTTGCTTGAGATTTAATAATCAGTAAAATATGCGTCAGTTGTTAAAAAGTTATGCTACGAGTATTTTTATACCATACCCAAAGTAAGGTGATTCCTGAGGTTATTTTTAACTAAAAAATAACCATCAGCTGTAGTGAAGAGAGGGGATTATACGTCAGTCACATAATATATGAACCATATTAAAAATGTTGAAGTATAAAGTCATTTTATACCTTATGAAATTTATATAGCTGAATTTTCATACTTTACAAATAATTAAAAAAAAATAGTCAGCTGTTTTTATAAGGGTGGTAAAACCGTCATTCAGGGGCATAAACAAACCGCTGAGCGGTGCATAGTCACTTTGACAGATGAACTGGGCAATTTTGAATATTATTTCCACATCCGGTCATGGCGACATACGCACGCGTTTTCGTCGTGGCGTGATGTGGAATCCAGTTTAATCCTGTTCGCGCTGTGATGGTTGTGATTAATCAGTGATTAATAAGACATATCACGGTCGGCGGGATTATCTTAAATACCGATTTACCGGCTATATACACTATAATACTTGACATTGGCAAATCACCGATGAACATTGGTGGAGCCATAATAAAAAAGAAGAAGAAGAAGAAGAACAATAAAGTTGCTCTGTATTTCAAATTTCAGTAGGAATATTTTTGCATTTTCGAGCTTCGTGATCCGTATAAAAGCGGTAAAAAAAATTCTAAGTTTTTTTTTTCTTAGTGTCCCGTTTCCTCCACTCTAACCTTAATTTTGCAAATTCTTCTGCAAAAACTTATACTTTATCGAGACTTGAAAATAGTTAAAGTATGCAATAAAGCAGTGCAGCAATTTAATAAAGTCGAAATAACACGAAAATCTCAGGATTTGATAATCTAAACATTTATCCTTCATTTAGCTGATAATATTACAAGGTTATTGTTGAGGAAATTAACAGCCCTTACCTTCGAGATGTTATTTGTATCCACAGGTCGCTGTACTTCGGTTGGTTGGTTGGCTGCTTCTTTCTTTCACCACACTTTTCTTAAACTAGCTTAACTAACGATATCGCGGGTTTGCGGATATACAATTACTGTCTTTGTGTTTGCCTTATTTTGAGTGGGCGGCGCCGCGGCTCGACGGATACGTACAGCGCGAATCAACCGTTGCATATTTATCGACACGGAGCTACCGTATACACCGGTGCGTTGCGGTTAACGTCTCGATCTCCACTGGAGCGCCGTTATAAGGAAAATGGAGGGTAGGTAGGGAAAAATACATCTATGTCGTTCAAGTATTTTGTTCAAGTATTTTGAAATTGAAAGTTTTAGTACAATTTATTGCAATCTAGAGATTTTATTTAAAACTAAGTACTGCATATTTATAAATTATTTCAGACAAACTTGACATACAAATAAATAAAATCTCTGAGATTTCAAAATTAGGTAATAATACTTTTTTTTAAATTTATTTGTTAATTTATATATTTTATATACAAAATAACACATTTTAGGCTTAACATTAACAATAAATATTTGTCATTAAGGTTTCCAAACATTCACGAAACAAATAGATAGCAAAATACAGCATAAAAACACACCACTCAACTATTATAATTATATTACATTCAGGGCCTCTTAAACTTAGTAAGAGTGAGATAACTAAGGATTTATACTTATTGGAATAAATAAATAAGTGCTTGCTTGTTCAGAATAAACTCCTAAACGACTGAACAGATTTTGATAAAACTTTCAGGAATCATATCTTAGAATTTGCTTAGAATCTTAGAATTATATATACAAGCTGTACGCCCCGGCTTCGCCCGTGGTAAACTTTGGAATGAAATATAAAATTTATCCCGCAAGATTTCCAGAATAAAATTTGCCAATGTCACATGCAGCCCTCCAATTATCCCTGCGCAAAAAAAGTCGCCCTTAATTTTTTTAAACCACTATCAAGCCCTCCATCTTTCCCTGTGCATAAAATCCGGTCCGTTGCTCCGTTATGGCATGAAAGAAGGATCGTTAGAAGTCGGATATTGATGGAGTGTCCTCCGAAGCACGGAAAGTCGATTAAAACACTAAAGCCATACAGTCCGCCGAAATCGACCACAGACTCGTCCAATTCATGTAACGAACGGTCCGCCACCCGTTTCAAATCGTTGTATTTTTGGTTGATTTCGATGGCCGGAACGATCTGTCACACACACACGGATGTTTTACACTTCGTTTAACCGAACCTTGTGTGAGTGAGTGAATTGCATGTGATCTAAATCGTATGATTGTACGGCCTGTGTTCAATCTTGATCATACGGCTGGCCGGACCGAAAATTTGGGCTACTTTATTGCGCTTAGTTGGGTTTCAGATTATACAATATGACTTTATACCTATACTAGATTTCCGCCCCCAGCTTCTCAATATTCGAACAAATTACCGAACGATTACTCCCAACAAGTAGGTAAGTATAGATATCACATGAAGTAATTAGATTTTTTTCCGTTCCCTAAATTAATGGCAACAAAAAATGCAATTTTGGTGCGTCGGTAGCCGAGTGGTTCAGACGTCTGGTATTAACTAGACAGACCCCGAGTTCGATCCCGGATCCCGGCCATGTACCAATGGGTTTTTTAATTAAAAACTTATGTACATAATCCGACAAACCACACTTAGAGGCTTTTACATCTAAATATATCTCAACAGAACTAGCCACTCGTTAGATATAGCCTTACAAATACCATCGTATATACCATCGAGACTAGGTCTTCCGCTGGGTATCCGGAGCGTAAGGCAACCCGTGAAGAAAAAAAAAAAAAAAAAAACGCAATTTTAATTTTTTTAATACAAAACAGCGCCATTTAACTGAAAAACGTGCAAAATACAATAGCAGTAGTTCCGCGTTTCATACAATGTTAAGGTTTTTGTCGAGTTTTAAAACAAAATAATAGCCCACATTTAGTGGTAAAAGACGGACAAAACAAAAGCTAGGTCAGAGTACGTCGAGTTCAACGGCGATAGTTGTGACAAATTATTGCAAGGACCGAACTGAAAAAGTTACTGTATACGCTTTTACATGTACGAGGGAAAAACTCTATTTTTTGTCTACCGCGTTTGCTTTTACAGCTTTCAATAGAGATTGGAACTGTCGATATGCGAGAGTAACTGTATTTAGGGAATTGAAGTGTTTTATTGGTAGTGTAGGCAAATTTCATGAAAGCTTTTGAAAACAGATGCATTCCTGGAAATAAGTTTTTAACTGTGAACATATTTCACGACCTGAAACACGGTATGTTTTTTTTGACAATTGAAATTTTGAGCTTTTAACGTCTGTGCTAAGTTAGCGGTGACGAATTGAATAAGCCTTAAATTTATTTAGATATACTTAAATACTCTAGGTACGCGGGGTTCAAATGCTAAAAAGTTTATTAAAGATACATCCCCTCGACTGATCACCTCTTCTGGTAACAAGATGGCTCAACGAATCAGCATCGCGATTCAGCGGGGAAATGCAGCCAGTATTCTTGTCACTATTCCACGTGGACCTGGTTTATTTAGTCATTAAATAAAAAAAAAATTATACAAAAAAAAAAATTTATAAGTTGAACCTACTAGCCTCCTCCAGCTTATTTCCATTTTAATCTGTTTCTTGCTTTCCTTGTCCATATTTTTCCTGCTTTATTTTCCTTCACTGTGGCCCTAAACCCGTGTTACGTTACCAGCGGAATACCAAGTCTCCCTCGTTTAGCCGATGGTATTTGTGAGGCTAAATAACGAGTGGCCAGTTCTGTTGAGGTATATTTAGCTGGAAATGCCTCTAAGTGTGGTTTGTCGTACATAAGTTTTTAATTATTTAGAACCCATTGGTACATGGCCGGGATCAAACCGTCCCATCTTCACACCTTCTAAACTATCTCCCTCGTTTCATTTTGCTATTTCATGGAGGCCAAAACATAACAGTTTTATTCCATTTATCGATACCTCTTACAGTATGTCTAGTCCATTTCCACTAAGTTTATTTATTTTCGTAGTTTCATCAACTATTTTTAGGTCAATCATAATAACTATAAAACCTTCGACTTTTTTCTTACATTTACATTTCAAAAATTAATTAAAATAAATTACTTACTTAAGTTTTTGCTCAGTGTTTAAATTATTGTACTTAATAAAACTATAAAGTTTAAAACATTTTTTTTTCATTAATATTCACTACCTTACTCGTAATCTCTTTATTATATAATATTAGATAATTCACCATATCGATTGTGGTGTTATTTTTCGTTTTAGTCGACTTGATTCCTGGCTCAGTTAGGCAATGGTATTTTTTCCTATATTTAAAAAATAAAAGGAAGTGAAAATTGAAAACACAATAAGGTTGACTGAAACGAATTGAGTTCTATGTGATTTGAAATATACAATGTATTAAGAAATTGGATAAATAAGGGTTTTCCTCATTTGTAGCTCTTTATGGTTCAAATTGCTTTTTATAATAGAAAAAGTAATCATTGTGAAAGGTTTGGAGAAAATAGAAATTTCCTTTGTGTTCATAATAGAAAAATTGTATAGAAAAGCCTTTCTATCTGTGAACTCGATAGTAAAACAATATTTAAGATGAAAAGTTAACAGTAATCCATTACAGTTAAGCGTTGATAGCGGTAAGTCTTGAGGTTGCTGTCTTAATGTTCCTGGGTTCAACTCTCAGCGGAACCAGAAAGTCTAAACAACTAGAGGCGTTTACACAAGCAATAATATGGTACCTTCGTGTAAATACTACTTTTTATCACGGGAAAATACTAGTATATGTCATTCTTTCTGGAAGAAACATTTTTAATCTTTGATAAGAAAATTTTTTATCCTGTTTTGCCCGAGTACAGTTTAGTTTTCTAAAAGAAAAATCAATATATTGTCAGTAAATATTGCGTAAATATACATGTACACTTAGAGGCTTTTACGTCTAAATATGCCTCAACAGAACTGGCCACTTGTTAGGTATAGACTTACAAATATCATTGGCTAAACGAGGGAGATTTGGTCTTCCACTGGGTACCTGGAACCGTAACACGGTTTCGGGAGCTGTAAGGCAACCTGTTAAGAAAGAAAAAATATATAATATAATATTCTACGAAATTAATAGATACATCTATTGCCAATATCGTTTACTGCTCGGCTCCCAAAAGGCGTGGCGTGATGTTTTATACACGTGAAAACTTTGTAGCGAATTAATCTATCTACCGGTACAGTAGTTTTGAGCCTATTAATCTCAAACAGATATACTAACATGCATTTTTATACATTATTTCGGTTGCACTAGCGATTGTGGTTACTGTTCAGCTCCTGTAGGTCGTAGCGTGATGTTATATAGCCTATAACTTTCTTCAAAAATCCAATAAATAATTTACCAAATCCCACTTGTAGTTACAGAGATTAGCGGGTTCAAACAAACTCTTCAGCTTTTTTGTTAGTATATAGAATAGATAGATAGATTAGCGACCCCGCCCCCGGCTTCCCACGGGTACAATATGGGTTTACAACAACTTGAATACACTACATAAATATGATACCGCGGCCTTTTTGTAGATAATTTTAATCTACACAATTCTTTCATACATCATTTTGTTAACATCTCTGACGGATTAGAGCATAACTACGCTATGATAACCCACAGGAGCTAACTTTTTTCCCGCATTTATTTACATATACCTACTGTTAACGCTCAGCTCCTAAACATGATAGGTCAATGTTTAATACTCGTAAACCGTGAAAGCCATCATTCCGTTTCTTTCCTTTTTTGTCTCCTAATCGAAGTGGGAGAAATGAATGATTGACAAACAAAACGTCAAGTTACGAGTCGTGTTCCGAACACTGAAGCGAGTAGACGCCGTAGTCTGGCTCGATAAAAGCGACGGCGATTAAGGACGCACCGAACTTCGTATGTAGGCTAGCCCCCAGGCTACCGTGTGTGTGTGCAATCAAGGTGCGAGGTGACGACGTGCTCCATTAGGAGGTACCAGCAGCGTGGCCAGAGCTATGTGGGTCGCGAAGTGAGGCAGTTAACCGTAAGTCCCTTTGGTGTCAGCTCTGTATTTTCCACCTACAGGGATTCAGCGTTCCTCTATTTTGAGGTCAATTCCAGACCCACCAGGTATCCCATGCCGATCGCGCAGACCACCTAAAGGCTAGACGGAAAGTACCTAAGGATCGTGCGGTGTTTTCATCCAGGTTGAGAATACCGTACAGCATCAAAATGTGAAAATGACACAGACAGATAGACCCGGCCGGAGACTTTGTTTTATAATATGTAGTGATATAGATTAGTAACTACAAATCCGCTAACACCGTTACTTAATATTCAAGGGAATGCGCCATAAAATCAAGCTTACATGTTAGACAGACCATAAAAATAAACGTAAATCGTATAAAGTAAGATCTTTTCATTAGTTCTCGAGGCGGGCAGTCGTTAGGTTGCCTATCGCAATCTTGCGTTATCACACCTCACTGACTCACAAGGGTTATTTCCTTCTACTAACTTATTATAGCTTGTAGTCACTTAAACTCTTATCAGTCTGTCACACGAATAAGTATAGGGGGTGTCGATGGTCGAGTGGGTAAAACGTCGGCTCACAAGTGAGAAGTCGCGGATTTGATCTCCACATCCGACCAATCTACCAATGATTTTTTTTATAATAGTAAAATATATGTGCATTATCCGACAAAGCGTAGAAAAAGGCTTTTCCATAGGTATCTACATACCTCAACAGAGCTGGCCACTTGTTAGTTATAGCCTCAAAAATCTTCGGCAAAATGAAGAAGAATTTGTCTTCCGCTTTTTTTTTATTTTTAAAATATTTTATTTACACATAACAATATGAAAACTAAAATTAAATCTAAACAGTAAAAATAACTAAATAAACGTCCGTGTGGAATAGTGGCAAGAATACTTTCTGCGTTTCCCCGCTGAATCGCGATGCTGATTCGTTGAGCGTGGGAGGAGCCAGTCCTCCTTTCACCAATTAAAATACTTCACTCAAAATTAATCTGCTTATATTTAAAAAAATGTCCAAAGATATTGAAAATCATCAAATAACCAAAAAGAAAATGCACCGATCAGATTTCTAGGGGGACAGACATTTTATTATATTAATTTACCTGATAATAAAAAAAAAATTTTGAGATTAACAGAACCACAAAGCTCCATATACCAAATTTCTGAAATAATAATGTAGGATCATTCAAACACTTCTTCATATTAATCAACTATTTGTATTTGTAGATAACAGATGCAAGGAATAGCACCGTCATTGTCCTTCATACAATTACCAATTTTTTTTAATTCAATTTAACAGAAAATTGTTATAGGACCTTTATACGACTTACCAAGATTGTATGAAAGCCCTCCTAGTACCTTTTGGGGAATGTTCTCATCGGAAGTAATGACTTGTTCATCTGGAGCGAGAATCTTTACAGCCTCGGTCGCGTTTATATTTCACTTCCTTTTAACAAGTGTCTGACTGGTAATAAAAAGTTAAGAATTGCGGCTGGAGGACATTTTCGTGTACGAATGAATTTTCCTTGATAGATGTAACCATTTTTAGGGTTCTGTAGGAGTATTTTTTATGAATCCATTCAAAATAGAGTGAAGTAGGTATATATTGTTTTTAAATCAAATAAATAATGTGAAAGCTGTAATAGAGGCTAAGATCCTAACATACTGGCACAGGCACTAAAAAAACTTAAAGGCGTACATTATTACCAGCTAATAATATGGCTAAAAACCATCTAGAAACACCAGCTTTTGAAACAAAAAAAAAATAGACAAACACTTACAAAGAGAGAATTCAAATTTACAACGTCGTGCGTCGGTGGCCGAGTGGGTAAGACGTCTGGTATTTACAGACCCCGAGTTCGATCCCAGATCCCGGCCATGTACCAATGGGTTTTTTAATTAAAAACTTATGTACATAATCCGACAAACCACACTTTAGAGGCTTTTCCATCTAAATATATCTCAACAGAACTAGCCACTCGTTAGATATAGCCTCACAAATACCATCGGCTAAACGAGGGAGACTAGGTCTTCCGCTGGGTACCCTGGAACCGTAACACGGTTTCGGGAGCTGTAAAGCAACCCGTGAAGAAAAAAAAAAAAAAAAAAACCACTTTGGATGTGGTAAATTGCGTCAAACTTAATTTCCGTTCCTTTACGGAACCATCAAAGCACAAGTATTTGCACTTGTCCGTTTCATTTCCCCTAGAAACAAAATGAGGTGTTTTGTCCATGAATTGTAATTGAATTGCTAGAAATTGTAATTCATTTATTCATGCTAGAGGGTGAGATAATATTTTTTCTTCAGAGAACTGTGTTTTACACAATGGTTATTATTACAATAATTGTCTACTTAGTTTTATGATATTGTGGAACATTCTGCTCCTGAAACTTGGTTTGAAATTCTGAAAACGCGTTTCTATGTAACAGCTTCCATAATAATGATATTCGTGAAAAATAATATTGAAACAGGATCCTATTTGTAAAAATTTCAGTAACATCACTTTTATTATATTTTGAATATATATTACCTATTTCCAAAAAAATACGTATAAAAGACCAACAAGGAAAGGACGACCAAGACGTAATTTCATTAATCAAATAACTGATGTCCTAGAAAAAAAGGTCAAATAAGTAGTAGGTACTTACTAAAAAAATATATACACGTATGAAACAATGTATGGATGTGGATGATGCAATAGAAGTATGTAAAGATCGAGAGAAATGGCGGTCTCTCTGCCTACCCCTTTAGGAAACAGGCGTTAAGGTAAATATGACGTATTTACATATTTTTTCTACGATGTTTGCGTTAATATCGACAACCACTAAACGAATTTGGATTCGGTTCTCGCTGTTATTATCTGCAATTAGCGAGAAAGGTTTGTATATTACAAAATTGTAAAGTTCGATTTGAAAGATTGTTTGACTGTTGCTTTATATTAAATGGCGGAAATGTCATATAATATTATGCCTTGCCGGTTGCAAGATACGTGAATGCGTGATAACTCGCATACGTTTTCTACAAAGCATTGCGCTGCGCTATATCTAGCCCCGCCAAACCTAATATACCTAATGGCGAAGATTTTAATTTATGTTTTATTTCCAGTTGTTCCAGAGGAGATTATCTGAAGGTCTACGCGGAAGGTGAACCTCAACATGGCCCAGGACCTCCTGATGGTGTCAACGAATACTCAGTTTGGTCTAGAGTATTATGTGGAGGAAGGCCGGACGCTCCACCAGCATTGTATTCTCATGGGCCTGCATTAATTTTAGAGTTCCACACTGGGCAAAAAGCCACAAATGCTACTGGATTTGTTGGAACTTACAGGTTTATTGATAGGCGTGAGTATTTTTTCGATATAACACAACAGAACTAACTTTGGTTTAACTGAAATATACTTGCAAACATTTTGCTTGCAATTATGATTTATTTAAATCGTTTTTACATGTTTTTTTGGTTCGTTTGCAATATTTTATATTGACGATGACCTTGACATTGCACTGGTTAATCAAAAGATAAATAAAATACCGAAATTGAAGACAATACTCTTCAAGGTAACAAAAGAGAAAACAGGGGCAAAATAATCCTTTATTTTACCACCCATATTTGCTGTTCAATAAAACCAACTGAAAAATAACTGCTATTTCATTTACATATATTAGATAAGTAAATACCTATATGCTAAATTACAGTGACACAGGTAGATTATGTACACAGAAATTGGGAATAGTTTATCCCCATACAAATTATGGATACATGACTCTTAAATTTTACTTATAATTGTGTAACTTAGGTATTTAGATTTGTAACAATTTGCAAATAATTAGGGAAATCCTTCATTTGTAAATTTTTTATTATTCAACGCATTTATTTATTTCAAAATGTAAGTTAGTCTTTGGTGGCCTATCATTTATGACATGAATATTTAAACTTGTCGATTTTCAACAGATATGTTTGAAACGGATGGAGTTAAAGTACAAGAAACATGGTGTGACTATGTATTTAATTCACAAATGAACAATCGAGCACATGGACGCTTGTATAGCCCAAGATATCCTTCAAGTTATCCTAGTAATGTTAGATGTACATACCATTTTCATGCTCGGTAAGTATTACCTGGAAAGGACATTGGGAAATTCTGTATGGGAAATAAATGTAGGATTCCACATCCGGTCATGGCGGCGAACGCTTGCGTTTTCGTCATGGCGTGATGTGGAATCCAGTTTAATCCTGTTCGTGCTGTGATGGTTGTGATTAGTTGACGACTAATAAGACATATCGCGGTCGGTGGGATTATCTTAAATACCGATTAATCGGCTATAAACACTATAAAGGCTATAATACTTGACATTGGCAAATCACCGATAAACATTGGTGGAGCCATAATAAAAGAAGAAAAAGAAGAATAAATGTACATATTTAGGCATCGTCACATAAGTTGAGCTCTTTGACATTTGGGGCATAGTTAAAATTTTAAAATACGTCGATTTTTGTACTGTGCAATGTCAAAACCAAGTTATTTGGGAAGAATCTCTATACATTATTTCTCAAGGGTGTTTTTGTCAGTACGCCATATCCCCCAAAATTAATGTTTGATACGAATGATTTTGAAGATTATTTCCCCTCTAATGATCTCTATGAAAATTATCAAATAAATCAAAATTATTTTTTTCTTCTAAAATTAAACCAATTTATGTATTTTTTAAAAGACACCATCTGTTGGAGATCACTTGAAATAACGGTGCGATGTTTTCGCACGACATCTAGTTATACCTTATTTTGTTAAGGGGCCTTACTGGGGTTATGCTACATTTTTGAAATGTTTGTTGTCTGTTTGTGAGAAGACGAATAAGAATTTCGATACAATTTTGTGTAATTTTAAAAACATATGTGTCTTGTTCTTGTATCATGGTAGAAGGAAATTTTGAATTATTTTCTATAGTAATTTGACGATCGAAATTGAAAAACCCACGGAATAACAATTTTATTTATCAAGATATTCGCTTTTGTATAACACGACATATTTTTCACTGAAAACACTTAAGTTTTATAGAGCCAATATTATTGAATATTGAAAAATAACAGCTCCATCTTTTCCGTTGTTTTAGCCAACACGAGCGCATCAAGCTGACATTTGAAGAGGCGTTTCTTCAGAAAGGTGATGAAAGGTAACAGTTTTCATTATTTATTTATTGACAGCCTTATTATTAGGTAGGTACGTTGCAAAAAACAAGTAATAGCATATATAGGTATCTGTACAAAGTTGTAAAATGCTTTGTCTCACTTTATTATATTGAATGACATGTTGTTAGAGGGAGAAAAAGCATTATATAACTTTGTACGTCGTCTTAAATTAAATCTTAAAAAAACCTTAAAAATGAAACCTTAAAAATCAAAAAGAAAAAGAAAAGAAGTGAAGGAATTAAAGGTAGAATACCTCCTCCAGCTCTGAAGAAAGTCCAACCGTGTATAGAATACTCGCTGCGATATCCCTTTGAATCCCCAAGCTTATGCGGCGATGGCCACACATTCGTCCAATCTCCGGCGCGTCGCCGTACGGTCCACCGAAACCGACCACAGACTCGTCCAATTCTTGTAAAAAGCGGTCCGCCTAGATCATCCGGCGGCCGGAATGGGAAATGTTCGGTGCGATGCCGGACCAATGTGTGGCCTACTTTACAACGATGAAAGTTAATACCTATTTTCAATACTTTTTGTTCTAGTTGCCTCAATAGAGCAGATATTATTAAAGTTTTTGATGGTCTAATATCCACAGCACCGGTACTTGCTTTACTTTGTAATGAATTTGTAGGTAAGTATTGTTTTTTGCTCCATTCCACTAAAATAAGAACGATGTCATTAGAGAATAATGCGGAGTGAAAGATGATGCTGTGACTAAAATGAGGAAAAGTACGCTGGTTTGGACACGTTGAAAGAATGAAGGATGAAAGATTGACTAAAAAGGTTTATATGACTGAAGTGAAAGGAAATGCTAGCAGAGGACGACCTAGGTGTACTTTTATTGAACATATAAAAAATGTATTGATCGATGGTATTTTTAAAAGTGCACACAATCTCCGAGCATGTATGAAATGTATAAATATAAAAGAATCGAAAGAGGTGTGTCAGAGCCCTAGCAAATGGCATTCGATTGTCTCAGCCTACCCCTCTTGGGATAAAAGGCGTGATGATAGATAGATAGATCGACTAAAATCTACTACTCAAATCCTTCTTTTTTCATCTGAATCCATCAATGGATTTGATCATTGCTAAGTCGAGATGAAGTAGGGTAAAAGTTAATAACATCTTTACATATTTATTTAGAAATCATCAACTTTAGCAACAAATCAAATGTTCTTCTATTTTTCATTAAAGTTTTGAAAAATTTATCTTGAATTTAATATTCGTTTCTTCTTTTTAGGTTATGAAATTTTATCAACTGGCTCGGATCTTTTAGTTCAGTTTACAGCAAATTCTAACGATCCAGGTCAAGGATTCAAGGCAATATTTCAATTTCAGCCTGAAGACAATTTCGCGAGTACAGGTCTAGTAAGCATTGTTGAATAAACATAAATATATACCTATTTACCTAAACATATTATTAAATGAGATACCGTCAAAAATAAAAAAATGACAAAAAATGCATTTATACCATTCCCCCTCTAAAGCTTATTTTAATCACTGTTTTGGTGTTTGAATTTAGAACACAATAATAATTAGGTGCAATACGACCAAGATACATTAAGCCAAAGTTAGTATGCGGCGCCATAGTAATCGTGGCTCTAATTATTTTGGTCAATGCTATAATATAACCTCCTTGCACAAAAAATACTCGATACAAACTCCTTTTGCACATAACTACCGAGATTTGATTGGTCGACATTGTCGACAAGGAGTTTAGCATTAGAATAAAACCTTTTTTGTGTTCTTTGCTGTCATTAGTAAATAGGCGCTATTTTGAATACTGTAAGTTGTACGAACACAAAGTTTAGTGTTACTTAATAATAAATCGATTGAAAATGCATTCAAGTGATGAAGAAGATGTGTTACCTTCCTTTTTTCTTCATTAAATGTCTATTTACGCTTAAATCTTTCCTTTTCTCGTAGTCATGGTATAAAGTATAGTACGCAACTCTTGAATAAAACGGTCGTGATTCAGTCGTTGCAATAATTCGTTTGCTCGTGATTCATCGATGGCCCTCGCATTAAATCCGTCTCTTATTCACTAGTTACATAATATACTACTACTAGCGGACTCGGCAGACGTTGTCCTGCCCAAACGTTGGCTTGCCTGCTATTTACTTTCCTTCGTCCGTGGAAAACAACTACTCCTACCCCTACCTCTACCCCTACCCCTACCCCTACCCCTACCCCTACCCCTACCCCTACCCCTACCCCTACCCCTACCCCTACCCCTACCCCTACCCCTACCCCTACCCCTACCCCTACCCCTACCCCTACCCTACCCCTACCCCTACCTTTACCACTACCACTACCCCTACCTCTACTCCTACAATTCTACTCCTGCGATTTCCATACAAAATTACCTATTTATTATTTTTTATTTTTCAGCTGAACTTTAAGGTTTTTCCAATTTTTTTTTCTTCTAAACCACCCCTGTGTTGTAACGAACAAAACAAAAAAAGAATTAGCCAAATCGGTCAAGCCGTTTTCATGTTATGTCGTGACAACGGAAAACGGGTTTCATTTTTATATATATAGATTATGTTAATTCTAAGTTTTTTAAACATAGGCATATAGGTGATAGTTGACATAACTTTGTAATAATATAGCTTCAAAAGAGTGAAATATTTTTAAGAAGTTTACTTTTCGAGTTTAAATTTCTTTGGGACACCACAAAACGCTGTTTCTTTTGTCTAATTTCGTTTTGACTTCTTATTTTTTTAAATATTTTCGAAGTCACAGACAGAAATTTTATTTATTATTTTATAAGTCAATCATTTGTATTGATTGCGCAGGTCTACCTAAATATATTCTAATAATAGGCAGTACAAATTCATATCGAATATTCATGAAGGTATCGAAAATTTGCATGTTTCAATTACTTTAGTAATCTAAATATGGAAAATGTTCATTGAGTTAGCTTTCATTTAGATAATTTAATTTTTAGTAAAGTTAAAGTTTTTTTTTTAAAATAGTTCTGTATTGGCAAGGTTTTGATTAAACAATTTTTAGTTCTTTATGTTTTGGAGTAGAATAATATTATAAAATAAGGCCGCTAAAAATATATGCTTATTTTATTTTGCTATTAGTTAGCTTTGTTCTGTATAAATTTTCGCTACTCAAATCTAGTCTAAGTAGGTCTGTATGGGAATTAAGGGAGTGATAATATAAAAATACTGTACCTATCTGATAAATAAAAACTATTGTCTAGATGTCTCAAACAACTTACCATAGTAATTTGTCTGGATTCTTTTGCAGATAGTGACGTCTCCAAGAAAACTAATTTGGCAGACACTGCACATGGCCTTGGTCCAGCGGTGAGCGCAGCAAGTAAGAAACCATAGACATAATATCCGTGATTTATACGCAGACCAACAAAAAAGACAGATCACGATGGTCGACATAAGTAAAGCCAGCAAAAACAATGCTATAGATATAACCCGTCGGAAATATCTTGGCATCTCAAAATAACGCGGCCTAGCCTACTTAGATACGGCAAAAAAAACACTACTTACTTATGAAATGAAAACATAAGGCAATTTATTATTTCCGACGGATTATACACGTGCACATTCAATTACATATCGGCCATACTAACGAGCGGGGGTGCAGGTCTCACCTACCATACAAAAAAAAGTGGTCATTGAATTCACTTTCTTCTTTTTATTTTATAATGGCTCCATCAATTTTAATCGATTAATCGGATCTAAGATGATCCCCGCCGACTGTGATATGTCTTATAAAACACAAACTACTACAACTATCACAGCGCGGGCGGGATTAAACCGGATTCCCCATTATGACACGACGGAAAGCGTACGTCGGTCGCCATGACATGACGTAGCATCCCTGAAAATATTTTTTTCATGGACCAACCACATACGCTTAATAAACAGGCGGTGGCAAGGTCACATATCACACAGGTTATATAAAAAAATCCGCAACCAAACTGAAAATGTTACTTTTCCTCATTCATGTAATAAAATTTATAAGGGAATGTTATTTTACATTTATTTGAAAGTTATTTGATTAAAGTTACACTGTAAGCGACTATAATGATATGGCGATTTATATACCTACTAGCCTACTACTACAGCATGCGTTTAATTTTTTCTTGTGATCTGTCTATCTAGTTTTGTTTGTCTGTGTATTTGTCATGCAACTAAATATTAAAATTTATATCCAATTCAGAAATTCATAGTCCCGGATTCAAGTCTCACTTTAGTAAACAAACTATATATAGTTTTATTGAAAATACGTCCTATATTCGAATTCTCGTACTTTGGAGGACACACCTTCTAAAAATAATAGTTTGTTCTAATTGTTTTTATAAGAAGGCTAATAATCATTTTCAACACAAGCATATTTAGCTACAAATAGACAATTTATAATATACCTAGTGTTATTTGTAAGCAGTGAACAACTTTATATAGGTTTCATTTATATATTATATTTATTTAACTTAGCTCCTAAGAATGAAACTGTTGTAGTTATTAATAAAATATAATATTTAAGCCGTGATGGTAGCGTGAAAAAGACACAATTTTATAAATGATTATTTACCGAAACAACCAAGAAATTTAGTCCAAAGTTTCAGAATATGGCCTTACATACCTATACACGTTATAAATCGTATCTAGAATCTCTTTCATGAGGCCATTAATAACCGTTTATTCCAGTTTCATCATGCCATCAAGTATTCAATAGTGACAGCAGTAAGAGTGGGAAATTGATATCTGCTTTATATCCGGACCCTTATCCATCGAAAACGCACTGTCATTATGATTTTTTGGCGCGAGGCCGAGAAAGGGTGAAGTTGACTTTCGAAGACTTTAGTTTACCCAAAACTAAGGATAATTTTATTGAGTAAGTTCTATCTAATACTAATAATATCTGAGTCTGTTTTAGAATAGGTGATTTATCATATTTATTTATTTTTTCATAGATCGAGAAAAATTGTTTTTAGTTAGGTAACTAAATAATAATTGCTATAAGTACCTAATTCTATTCTTTTTTCGTGATGGCTCTATCAGGGCTTTGATGATTCCGCCAATGTCAAGTTTTGTATCCGTTATAGTATAGCCGATTAATTGGTAGCTAAGATGACCCCGCCGATGTCTTATTAATCACAGACTAATCACAACTATCACACGGGCGGGATTAAACCGGATGGCGTGCTTCAGTCGCCATGAAATGATCTGGAATAATTTGGTTTAACAACAGAGAAATATTTTTAAAATTACAAACAAATTCACAGTCTCTTTATAATATTATATCGTTACCTAATATAATAAATTATTAATCATTATTATGGCGAAGTTATCTTGATATCTTATTTTAGAACCAACTAGCTCTCCGCCCCCGGCTTCGCCCGTGGATATTTTGAAGCAAAATTTAAAAAAAACTCGGGGCTAATGTGCTAAATGTGTTTTCAGAATCGGATCAGTGGTTCCGAAGATTACGCGCCACATACACACAAACTCTCAAAATTCACAATAGACGAGCTTTTCGGCCTGTGGATTTTTTTTTATATCTGTCTATTTTTCATCACGCCTTTTATCCCAAGAGGGGTAGGCAGAGACAATCGAATGCCATTTGCTACGATCCTGACGATCCTGACATATTTCTTTCGCTTCTTTTATATTCATCATACCTTTCATACATTTTTTTTATATTATGTCATAAGAATTTATCCTGAAAGAATTCAGGAACAAAAGTTTTCCTAAATATTTAAAACTGAAACGTTTAACGCTCGATCTAACTTTATTCTCTGAATTTCAGTTGTGAAAGTATGGACTCTTTAGATATATATTTGTACGTAGACGGAAGGCTAGAGAAAATGGCTTCCTTTTGTGGTGGCGATATACCAAAGCCAATAATGTCGAATGGACCAAAACTATCTATTGAATTTCGCGGTATATATTCCTCGAAATTCAGTAGGGGATTCAAAATTTCTTATTCGTTTGTAGAAGGTAAGTGAAAAAGAATATGTATTTACTATCTAAAACATCAAAGTGTTTCTTTACATTGCTTTTATCGTCCGTACGCTTTTATATTTCCTAATAGAATCATTTGGAACATATTTTGTTTCGGACATCTTCCGATAAGCAATTGAATAAATTATATTTGTACTTTAATTTCTCTACTAACTTCAAAAAGGATATTTTTGGGTCAAAAAGCGGCAGAATTTGTATGTTTGTATGTATCCTTATATCTTTATGCTCCAGATATCCTTATTTTCCAATCAGAAATTTTTACAGGCGAAGCCTGGGCAAAAAGCTTGTCAATTAAATCAAAAGTTTTTTTATAATTAAAAACGTATGTAGGTACTTCCATCTCATAACTCAACAGAACTGGCGACTCGTTAGGTATAGCCTCACAAATACCATCGGCTAAAAGAGGGTCTTCCGCTGGGTACCTTGGGACCGTAACACAATTTCAGGAGCTGTAAGGCAAGCGTGAAGAAAAAAAGTATAATGATCGGACGCACGACAGAAGCGAAGCTACTTTTTTTAATCATACATCGTTTTTTTCCAGTTTCATACTAATAAGACGGTGTCTTGTTGTCTTGTGACGTCAGTTTCGTCTCGTGACGATCGGTTTATCTGTGTTAACTCCCTCGCTTCAACTCTATTTCATTCAATTGCTAAGTTTCACGGACGAGGGAATTGCTATATCAGGGTTTTCGGTCGGTAAGATGTTCTCGCCGACCGTGATATGCCCTATTAATCACTGACTAATGACAACTATCGACGAGACGCGAGCGTTGGTCGCCATGACATGACGTAGAATCCTCATAAAGTCTTTTTAGTACAGTTAGTTTTTTTTCCAGATTTTAGTATAAAAGGAAGACAACTATTAGAATTCCCATGTGCCTTTGTATACAACAGCAGTGAACATCAGAGTGGAGAGCTGACGTCACCAAATTACCCCGGACTATATCCAAGGGATACTGAATGCAATTATTTTTTCTATGCCACTGAAAATGAAAAAGTCTATTTACATTTCACGTATTTTGACATAGAGGGTGTAATCCCGTGAGTATTTAACATAAGCCGATTACAGTTTTAGCCTCTTTTTTCTTTCTTTTTTATGTACGTATTTATTATTTATACTGTATGTAATGTCTGAATTTCGTAGGTGCGTTGTTTACTTTTTATTTATATTAACGTTCATTCCCTATTTTGGCCTTGAGTTCATACAAATAGCTCATAGAAAAAGGTCCTTTCAGTTTTTTTCCAATTTTCGGTCAACTTTCCTAATTTTTAATTGCTTAAAAATCTTGTTCAGACTATTACGAACATTTAAAATAAAGCCGGTTCTAAAGTGCTACGCATACCAACGAACAGCATAATATATTTATATAAATTACCGGTTAGTATTAATAATAACCTCATCAAATGATCAATGTAATTTTGGAAGAAATATTCACTTAATAAAAATATACTTTAGGTTTTCGTACCAAAAATGATAAATATATTGAAAGGGGGCTAGAAAAGTTATTTTACAAGAAAAATATAGCAATAGCCCCTTTAAAAAACAAGATTTTTGTCACTCCCTGAAAGACCTGTCATTCGAAATAAGAGAGAGATAAAATACATTTCATCAAAATTATATAAAGGACAAAAATCGACTTAAGAATTGTGAAATTGTCAAAATTTAGAGGAAAATAATTTTAGTTGAAACCGCTCTGTTAGTCTTGTAACCTATGGACGAAAGGTCAAGTCAAGTGTTTACCTAGCAAGTAATTTAACGCCGCAATTTATTACAGCAATATCCATTCAAATGCCGCCGTTGGCAGAAATAAATCGCTGTTGTCCCCACAACGGCCTGGATATTCATAATTATGGTCTATATGTCAAATGGCAATGATATCTGTTGTTATTTAAGGTTTCGCTTAGGTAGTACTGATCTACAAAGTCTTGGTTTAGAATAGGAATAGGACAAACTGAGGATTTTTCACGAAGACAGTAATTTCTTATTTTTGCACTTTCATGTTAATTCCCTGGTTTATTCGGTCGCTTCTGTAGGTCACTATAGATGATTGAAATGTCAAAATTTTTGTATTGACGAGGTATACAATATACAAAAAAAAATATTTAGTCGTACATTTTTTGAAATTATAAAAAAAATTGTGTATTTCATTATGTCGGCTGTCAAAATATACATGTTTGTTTTCTATTTTTAATATCTTATTGAAAGTCATGTGTTGCAAGAGTCTATGATTTTATTTTACCTATTTGCTTTGTTATAATTTATAGTTATATTTATTATAAAAACCCATTGGTACGTGGTCGGATGTGGGGATCGAAACTGCGACTTCTCAGTTATGAGCCGACGTTTTACTTTTTTTTTCGTCTTTGTCTTCCGCTGGGTACCCTGGGGTCGGCAATGGTATTTTTTTATTTATATTTTGATATAATGTTTTCATTTTTAGGCATAGGATTTATTATTCTAGGAAAGTATATTATACATACAGGTTAAAATTTAAAGGCGGGCAGTGGAGGGCAAGTTCCTTCAAAATTTATGCTAGATTTACTCAAAGGAAACATTCCTTTATTTTTGTTGCTTGACTCAGCTCAGCTGGGAATCAAACATGATAAAATGTGAAAAATAATCACTGTAAATCTAAGTAGTTAAGTAGATAATTTAAAAAAATCTTTGAATGCAGTGTTACTTACCTATTTAAAAAAATAAAGGTTTGAGTAAAATTTTCGGTTCAAAAATTCCACCCTGCATATCTAATAAGGTTAGTAAGATGTGTCTTATATTACGATTTTTTTCAGTTGCGACGTGGTATCAGCCAGCGATTACGTACAATTTTCAAACCAAATGATTGACACCAAGTCCATTAGATACTGTGGTCAACTGAAAGAGCTTCATATAACATCGGATAATAATTTCTTCAGAGTTACTTTCAAATCTAACGATAGGTTAGATGGCACAGGTTTCAAAGCCATGTACAGATTTTTAAAAGATACTGATATGAACAATATGGTCATGCCAAATAGTGGGCCTAGAATATGTAAGTTACCTGATTAATATTTATTATTAAAAAAATTGACTTATACATAAACTAGCTTTCTGTCCCGGATAGATTCCGAAGATATTCCGGGATAAAAAGTGGGCCCTCCAACTATATCTGTGCAAAAAAATTACGTTGATTTGTTGCTCTGTTTTGACGTGGATGAAGGACAAAACACACTTTTGCATTTATAATATATAGTAAGGGATAATTTGTGTTTTGCTAAATAGGCCACATCGCAACGAAAATTTCCCATTCCGGCCGCCATCCGATCTAGGTGGACCGTTCGTTACAAGAATTGGACGAGTCTGTGGTCGGTTTCGGTGCACCGTACGGCGATGTGCCGGGGATTGGACGAATGTGTGGCCACCTTTAGTTAGATAGCTTAGTGGTTTGATATAGTCACGAGTTACAGACAACATTTTGGGGCCAAAATAACTTCTTTTAGTGTTTTGTAATTATGTACTGTACATATTTCTTTGATTTTCGAACCGTCCGTCCTATTGGAAATTGAAAATGCAATGCATTAAAAAATGTACATTTGTGTCCGAACCTGAATTCTAAGTATCTTATTTTATATTTTTATTTCAAAGGTTATGGCAGTATTTTTGACAATAAATTTAAAAGTTTTGCCGTCAGACGACAAACTGACGTCATAATTTAGGTAAAGTAGCGTTTATGTCCCGTAGTAGATACAATTCGTTTGTTATAAAATAGTAAGCACTACGGACTTTAAGGTGCCTCATGGTTGTATCAGTTAGATATATGAGTTGAGAAATGAGGCAGAATGGTTCTTTTACCAAAATGATGACGTCACTTTGTCGTCTGTTGGCAAAACTTTAAAAAAATATTTTAAAAAATTTATTTAGAATACTTATATTCAGATCAGTTTCTTTGAAATAAAATTATAAAAAACATAAGTAGATAATTTAGTTTTTGCTTTATATACCGAATTGTCTGTCTTTCAAAAATCTTAAAAAAACTTTACCTTTTTGACTTTTATTATTTGGTAAAACAAACTTTGCATGTCCTTTTTTGCAATTTTTTTAATTAAGAGTTTAAAAAATATTATTATTAGTTCTGCAAATGTAAAACAGGTTAAAAATAATAATTATAATGCATAGTTTATCAAATAAGACAATTAAAAAAAACCACTTAACCTAACTATTATGGTTATATTAATATTTCATCATTCATTAATTTTATAGAACGAAATGAATAATTATTCTCGTAATATAATATAAAATTGGCAAATGTAGGTAAAGTGCAAAAAATTGTATTCAAAGAATATTTTTCTTTCGCAGACATCAAATTTTCCTGCTGTCAGAAATTGATATCAATTTTCATCATTGCGGCATTAGCGTTCGTGCTCAGTTACTGAAACAGGGACTAATAAAATATTGTAGAAAGTAAAAAGAGAAAGGAATAACAAGAATGTTATTGAATACATTTAATTATATTGTTATTATATGTGGTTTTATTAAACATCACCTTATGCCTTCCATATTTGTTTTCTAATGTTATGGGTTCTCATACCTATTGTCTAGATTAATTCCCTATCTAGGTTAACTGAAACTAAACTGTCAAATAAACGCTGTAAAAAAAGTTAAAAATTAAAGGTTTTTTGTTAAGGGTCCTATACTGGGAATTTGTATGGAGATATTACTATTCCCAATTTCTTTGTAAATACTCCACCTGTGTCAATGTAATTTAGCATATAGTTACTTATTCAAAGTGAAAAAGTCGTTATTTTTTCAATTGGTTTTATTTAATAGGAAATATGGGTGGTAGAATAAAGGATTATTCTGCCCCTTCTGTCTCTTTCATAATCTATCACAAAACTCTAAATTTTTTTAAAGCGCTCTTATACCATTATTCTTTAATTATATATATCGCTTTTTTTTGTAGCTTATTGAAAATTAAAAAAAAAAAAATTATGATTTTTTAATTTGGCAAAAATAATAAAATAATTTTTATTTTAAATTTTCAATAAGCTACCAAAAAATTCGACATATATAATTGAAGGGATTACCATTAGGTATAACAGCGGTTTTAAAAAAATTTAGAGTTTTGTGATAGATTATGAAAGAGACAGCAGGGGCAAAGTTAAACTACCTATATTTCCTATTCAATAAAACCCATTGAAAAAATAAGAGCTATTTCGCTTAGATATATTCAATAAGTAACTATATGCTAAATTACAGTGACAAAGGTGGATTATTTACAGAGAAATTGGGAATAGTTTATCCCAGAAAAATTCTCAATATAGGACCCTTAATAATGGCAGTACATACAAACGTCTACTTACGACAAAATATAATAACAACTAAAGTGCGGACTCGCCTTAATTTTGTTCCTGCACCATACAGGGGCGGCAAACTTGGTCTGACGTCACCACTAACTAGTATCAACATAGTATTGAGTATACTGAACCCTTCGTGTATGAGTCCGCCTTGGCCTGACTATATGAAATTTTCTTTAAACTTCAAAGTGAAAGTACTTCGTTAGGCAGATTATTATACATATTTATACTTAAAACCAAAAATGAGTTACTGGTTTCGCTCAATCTACTTATGCCTAGGTACCAGCAATTTATATTATGTGTTATTCCGGGAATTACGTTAACGGCTCCGGCTACCCAGGGAAAAAAAAATCTGTTTTCTCTAGAAATCTTAAACTTTCATAAAAATCGGTGCATTCAGTTTGAAGATACTGCTGAACTGATTTTGATAACATAGAAGGATAGTCAGTGAAGTATACCACTGATAGCATCATTAACAATATTGTTACTACTAAAAACAAAACGCAAACACATTATCACACCTTCTTTACCTATCGGTGTAACCAGAGACACTAGTAATAGTGTCCACTTTTTACCAGTGGTCCATATTCAACAGACCAGGTGCCAAGTTTCTACACTACGGTCAAAGCACTACAAGCAATAAGTCTATGGACAATAAATGGATGCAATCCTCTCATTTTTAGTAGAAAAAATTTAAGTGTTTTTTTATGGTAAGACAGTAAGAGTTAACAGACGTATGTAGGTTTAATTTTTATGTTATGTATAACTTAAATATATTTTGACATTGATCCGACTTTGTGAAAGTCTAGGAAAAATGTCCCTTAGTCTAATATAATATTTTGGGCACGTACAGTGCGGGATCGAGTTAAGTTTGACGCAGGGGTTAGCGTCTCAGTTAAGTCTAAAAGTATATGAAATATTTGCACGTCATCATTTTATAATATGGCAAGAAAAAAAATACTAAATATGATATGAAATGTAAAAGGAAATGCTGGCAGAGGACGACCTAGGTTTACTTTTATTGAAAAAAAAAAATGTATTGATCGATGGAAATATTAAAAGTGGCTGTGTGAAGTTGGCACCCCCAAATGCGATTTTTAAATTTTTTTTCTTTAGGTTCGTTTGTCCACCAAAAATTTTTTTTTGTCCACCATTAAAAAAAAGTTATTCAAATAATAAAAATTGGGGTGGAAGTTGGCACCCCCAAATTCGAATTTCCAATTATTTTTTTCGCGTTCGTTTATCCATCGTTTGTCCACCAAAATTTTTTTTTGTCCACCCTCCAATAAAAAGTTATTAAAATAAACATTTTTTATGAAAAAAAACGATAGAAACTGAATTTCCGGGTACGTTCAAACTATACTAAAGGTTTGGAAAACAAGTTTTTAAGATATGAGGCGATTTATTTTTATTTACAGCTCCTGAAACAGTGTTACGGTTCCAGGGTACCCAGCGGTTCCCTTGTTTAGCCGATGGTATTTTTGAGGCTATACCTAACGAGTAGCTGGTTCTGTTGAGATATATTTAGATGGAAAAGCCTCTAAGTGTGGTTTGTCGGATTATGTGCATAAGTTTTTAATGAAAAATACCATTGGTACATTGGTTGGATTCGGGATCGAACCCGTGGTCTGCCTAGTTGTCCGACTAAAGACTCCTTGATTCTGACGCAGGAGCTATGTGACGAAACTAAACACACTTCCTTCACTCGTACTAATAATGCTAGTGATGGGAGTGCTCATTTAAAAAGGAAAATGTTCCATGATATAGTGATATATAGTGATGAGATTGGCAAAGACATGGGTTTGTCGCTCAGTCAGTGTATGGGGCAGACAATAATTAATAATTGTATGCCTGGTGCCACATACTCAACTATATTGGAAACTATTTTATTGAGTAGTTTTAGAGAAAGAACCACTTTAGTAATTTATGTAGGAAGAAGGGGAAATTTAAATAAAAAGCAATTGATTAATTATTTTTCTCAACTGAATAATTTAACTAATGTTAGTAAAGTTATTATGTTGAAATTTCCATTTAGTAACAATTTTACAAAATACGAAAATGACATTAGATATTATTTAAATATGACATTACACAATTTGACATGTCGTCATGAAATTAAATTTCATTTAATTGATAGTAATAGTATTATAAGGACTAATAATAATTTTTGTATGACTAAAGATAGCTATTATCTTTCCAAATATTATAAGAGACAAATAACAAATATGTTACACTATTTTCTTTTGAACTCAATCTCTTCGATTGTTCAAACTGGCTTTATTGAGCGTCTATTGGAAACTATTCCAAACAATTTAAATTAAATTTTGAGACAACAGAGACTACCTCTGGCAGTAATATTAATAATTGTAAAAATGTAAATATAAAAAATAAAAAATGTATTAACCTTGTACACCAAAATATTCAGGGTATGTGTGGCAAGGAATTAGAAATGGAGCTCTTCATGAGCAGCTCTAAAATTGATATTTTATGCATAACTGAACATTGGTATAAAAATTATGAGCTAATGTTTGGCTTTAAGGAACATCGCATTGTAAGTTCATTCAGCAGGGAGAAAGCAATACGTGGCGGTAGTTTGATTATAATTCGTAACAATATTAAATGTAGGGAGCGCCACGATATTGTAAACCTCTCTGTTGAGCGAAATATGGAGATGGCCTGTTTAGAACTTGACCGGCTTATTGTACTATGTGTATACAGACCCCCTTCTTCATCTTATGAATTATTTGAAAAAACGATGGATGAAGTTCTTTGCAAAATTAACAAATCAAATAAAAATGTTGTGATCTGTGGAGATTTTAATATAAACATATTAGAAGACAGCAATCTAAGTAGTAGATTTATGTCACTCTTTAGTTGTTATAACCTCATGAATCTTTTTTCAGAGCCCACTAGAATTACCTGCACAACAGCTACATGTATTGATAATATTTTCTCTAATATTAATCCTAGTCATAAGTCAATACTACATAAATTAGGTTCAGATCACTGTGGTCAATTAGCCACTTTTAATTTAGCAGTTGATAAGACTCTGAAAAATGATATTGCATATGTGCCTATAACTGATGCTCGACTTGAACTTTATAGGAGTAAAGTAATAGCAGGACTCAATTACCTCCCGTATTGTGACGATTTCAATGGTTATTTTGGATTAGTCTCTGAAGTCTTGAGAGTTGAATGTGATAATGTATTTATATCGAAACATACTAAACGTAACAATTCACTCGCTTTCAGTGACTGGGCGACTGTGGGCATTCACACAAGTAGACTAAAGTTATATGAGCTTTATTATGAAAGGTCATATAAAAAGAGCGAAAGGTTTAATCACTATGTTAGACAGTATTCAAAAATATTCAAACGTGTTTGTACCATGGCAAAGGCAAATTTTATAAATAATAAAATAAAAAATAGCGATGACATAGTGAAAACCACTTGGAAAATTATAAATAGCGAAACTGGAAAAATAAAGTCTCGCAACACTGATTTTCGGTTAAAAATTAATGATGAAATTATAAGTACGCCCTCAGAAGTTGCCGAGGCTTTTGAAAAGTTCTTTACCGAAATTCCTGTTTTGACTACCAAATCTCTCAATTCATCTCCCACACTTGCGGAATCACTGCTCAAACAGAACATAGAGATCTGTAATTCTCAGTTCAAATTTCATCATATTAGTTATACAGATATCATGAAAGCATTTAAATCTTTGAACAAAAAAAAGACCGCTGACGTTTACGGTTTATCAGTCAGAATTATTGACTCTGTAATCGATTGTATATCGTCACACTTGGCTTGTATCTTTAATAAGTGTATTGATGATGGCATATTTCCAGACTTGATGAAGCAAAGTAAAGTCATACCTTTGCTTAAATCCGGTAGTACAACAGACCCTACTAATTTTAGGCCCATTTCAATACTACCGACTCTTAGTAAAATTTTTGAAAAGATTATGCTTAATCAGTTATTGACTTATTTTTACAATAATAAACTTATGTCACATAAGCAATTTGGTTTTACTAGGGGCTGTAACCGACTGGGTATTGTAGTGTAGGTTTTTTACTCAATAAAATAATAAAATATTACATTATTAGCTCGTGTAATGCAAATTTTTTCTTACAACTCAAAAAACCAAAACAAACTCTACTGTCAAAACATTTTTAAAAAGAAAACTAAATATATAACATACACAAACTCTTTTTGTTATCAAAACTACTTCATATCGTCAACATTTTCCCCCCTAGTGTCATCATAATGACACTCATAACGATTAAACAATAGTGCAACACGAACAACAGGTCGCTTCATAATCCCTGACTTAGTGCGTATGTCTACGACTCTTACGCGTCCATCAGTACCAGGGTAAACTACTTCTATAATGCCTTTAGGCCAGAAGTTACGAGGTAAAGCAGGGTCTACAACTACAACTATATCTCCTACTTTTAACTGATTTCTTTCATCCTGCCACTTTCGTCGAGGAATCAAAACAGGCAATACTTCTTTCATCCATCTGACCCAAAAATGATCAGTCAAACGCTGCGCAATACGCCATTTCTTTCGAAGATTCAAATCTCTATCGTCAAATATTCCAGCTATGGGAAGTGAAGTGGTCTGATTATCTAATCGATTATACATTAAAATAAATATGTAGTTATATATTAAATCAAAGCTCACAAGTCGTACGGACATGGGTTTTTTTTTTATGACTGGGGTTCGCTTTGATTGCACACATATGGCTAGCTTGAATAGCTATACAATTTGAAATTTCGTTGAACAAGGGTCCAGGATATGTTGTTTTAGGAACCTATAAATTATCACTTTTAAAGCCAAATGGGTATTGTTTCAAAGCATATCGAACATTTGGGTGACTTTGCTTTGTCTATTTCTTAAAAATAATTCTGTAAGAAAGACATTTCCGGAACATAATTCAATTACTGTGACATTTCTTTTGGTTGTGTTCTATTAGAAATTCGTTGAATCCTGGCAACAAAAGTAAAGGAAGTCAATAAATTTAGAGCTCATGTGGTCGCTTCTTTAAAAACAATACATCACCATTTTTCAATAGAGAACTGTGGGTTAGTTTTTGTTAACTTGCAATTTATGCGTTTTCTAAGACTATAGAACATTACACAATGCAGCTGACATATTATTTATTACAGAATATATTTAACCAACTAATGACCCATATCTTTTACGTATATACTGGATTTGAGTTAATTTTATCTAAAATATAAAATATGCCAATATTGTGTCACCAAAGACACTATTAAATGAATGTATTATCATGTAGTTAATATAACTACTTTAAGCTATTATTGCTTCCAGTGCTCCTTCTTACGACAGTGTAAAGGGGGACAAATTGCACTGTGGTTATTAAACAAAGTATAACTTATGTAAATCAGTGTATCCTTTAGCGACAGTGTTGAAAGGGTAAAATACACTTGATATAAAACTCACACATGTAAATTATGTGATTTAACTAGCATGCGTTCAAGAAGACGATAGTGCTCTCTCTTGGCTAAATTACACGCTGCTATTCAATATTAAATACAATTATATTAATACTAAAATATTACAATCCCAGTGTGGTCTTAACCGACAGTGGTTATAGGCCTAATTATACACCGGATTTAAGATGGAATGAATTGTGTCAATATAAGAGGAAAACCACAACTATAAAGTATGTGGATTAGCATAAACTAGTGTTACCTTGGTTAATAGTTACCAAGGGCCTATTTACACTGTAACTAATGCTAAATATATGTATAATAACTATGTATACTATGGATATGGACTGATTATTACCTACATAAACTTGGCCACGGTCCTAAAGTATTATATCAAAGGTGTTGATGGATTATAGACCTCATAATAAATGCAAAGAACCCATGTGGGGTCTTATAAACTGGTAACTTTGCTAATTTCGTGAATTCATTGTTTTCAGCTACAAACGATACGACTAACGCCATCTCCTGGCAAAATTTGGAAGTAATTAGTTAACGCCCTACGCTCAACTTCGATTGGCTGGAAATTTTAAAGAGACAGTTGCGCACGCGACGCTCTCGTTCTGGACGAAATACCATTGGATCTTACAACCCCTCCAGGCTTGAGGGGCGTTAACTCTGGGAGAGGGCAATAAAGAGGAAAAACGCAGGGAAGTTAGGGCATTCTGATTTCAAATTTCGGTTGGGCAAGTACCTCTTCTCAGAGATCTTGTTGTGTTAATTTCTGGATATAAATTTAATATTATACTGCCTGAACATTGTTAAGGTTCAGTTTAAGCTTATGTAAAATTTGTATTGTACGAGCTTTTATATAAATTAAGTTAGAGCCAGTGTACCTACGCAGTCCAGCTCCAGTGTTCAGATAAGTTTTTTTTATATATCTAAGGTTTATTCCATCTAAGCTCTATATTACGCACACCTTTTGATATAATTGTTGTAAACGTAATTTAAATGCCAATTCAAAGGTTTTTGTTTAGTCGACTTTGGTTTCCTTTGATAAATTTGGGCTAGGACACAAAGTTGACAGTTCAGACCTCGCAAAGGAAAGAGATTCTGGACTTAAATAAACCAAGTTCAGATTAAAATCAACCTTTTGGAATAAACAACTTTAATTTGAAATTACATTTCTTTTATTCAACACAAATCTAATAGATTTCCTTGTTATTAGATAGAAGGCTAATATAATTGAATGCCTACTATTCACTGACCTCTAAGTGTTTGTGACAAACCATTCTGGTTGGATTTGAAGAGATAATTTGCAATCGCCTGTATACATTGCAGCGAATCGTTGTTTCAGTCTTACATAGCCCTGCCACTCAGAGAAATACGAAAATACCTTACATAATCACGTATATTGGCCATATTTTAAAACTATACAGTACGTACGATAAATAGTCTTTGATATAAATCACCAGCAGCACAGTGTCTAGCTTGGGATGTGAACAGACTTTGGCGGCAGGCTGAAATAACAATTTGTTGCTACCGTAATTACATTTCAGTTAAACGTCACTAAATCAATCTTTCGGCTTGCAAATCTATTTCGCACATTGGGTCTCAGCTTTCAGGAATAACGAAACAGAACGCTTTGCATCTACACACGCTAGACGATCACGTTTTGGAAGAAGAAAGCAAACGATTTATTGCGTTTACGTCGATTCTCACCGGATACAGAAAATTGGGTCGTCAACTGCCGCTCCCAAAAGCGAGCGCGTGGCTCATCCCATTAACTGTTGCCGGGAGTTTTGGATTATTCGTAATTTATCGATCGTGGGTCCAGGATTTCGATTAGCCACTCTCAAAGGCGAGTGCGGTCCTCTTGACATACCACGACATCTGCTGCCTCTGACCAGGATTGTCTAGTTTCGTATCCAACATCAGATACGACTAACATAAAGAACCAGTAACACAACGAAAGGGTCCACACACAAAACATTCACACACTACATACTTTCACAAAGCGTTTCTGACTTCACCTGCAGGTTGAGAACAAAAGTGTTAAACAAATTCTAACTTGTAATTTTTTGCTGTAAACATTTGGGAGAGGAGAAAGTGTTTCTTATTTCTTTTACTAAGCTATTCGTCAAACTTCTATTTAACGTTTGTACAAGGAAATCTGTTATTTGTGGTACTTAAATAATTCAAAGTAACTTTATACCAATATCATTGAACCAAATATAAAAATATTCTTTAAACGTATTTTTATCTCCTTTCTCTATCTTTATTTTATTTTATCTTTAATTACTTAATTAAACATAGCAACTTCACTTGACATATATTATCTTCTTAGATATTACACACTTAAACCTAAAAAAATCTTCATTTACTCTTTTAATTTTAATTTGGTCATATTTTGTATATCTCATCTTATCTTATCTTAATAAAATTTAACTAATCAAAATAACCTTACTCATATCTTTCGATTTATCTACGAAAAAAATATATTACTTTAGCTTCAGCTTCTAAGGGTAATTAGTACCTACGTTGTTATTTATTTTAATTAGTAGGTACCTACATTTATTCTATTTTTAGCACAGGTAATTAGGCTAGTTAAAATGTCTGGGAGAGGTACGCGCAGGATAAGAAAAAGGGCGATTTCGAGGAGTAGACAGGTAGGGAATTCTCAGGTTGTACAGGAAGGTACGTCTGGGGGAGGGACAGTTGTAGGGTCGGAAATCTTAGAGAAAATTGAGGGCTTATTTAGGAAAATGCAGGAAATGGTGTCTAGTGCATCCAGTTCGCGTAGTATTGAAACGGTTAGTTCAGAGTCGCCAGGGGGAACTAGCTCAGATTCAATAGAAAGTTCTGGATTAGGACGGAGCGTTAACAACGTTTATGTGATGCAACCTATGATCGATAAACCTAGATTTAGTGGTAAGGCAGGGGAACATCCTATTAGATTTCTGAAACAGTTGCGAAAGTACATAAGTTGTTTGAACGCTCACGACAAATCATTAGAAGTAGCAACGGAGTGTTTGGTAGGAACAGCACGCAACCTGTTACAATTATATAGCCGTAATTGGACTACGTTACAGGATTTCGAGGTAGATTTTAAGAAAAACTATTGGGCGGAACAGCACCAAGAGGTAGCTAAATTTAACTTGATGAATTCAAAATTTGATCCAAACAAGGTTGTCACCATGTGCGAGCATTTTGCAAATCAGGCTGACAATGTAGCCTCTCTAACTATTCCTTTAACTGAGCGGGAGATTGTTAACTGCATAATGCGTCATTATCCTCTTGATATTCAAAAGCTGTGGTTTACTCGAGTAAAATCTTAAAGACGAAAATGTAGGAAATTCAAGTAATAATGTAACATCGAATAATCGAGGTAGAAATCTAAACAATAGGGGGGCTAGTTATCCTAGGTATAATAACTATTCTAGACCGGTTACAAATGTAATTGAAGGCAGGGGTTCTTACAATAACTATAGTCGTGGTTCGAACCGTGGGAGTCGAAGGGGTCGCGGTCGTGTGCCTATGTGTAATAGTTATCGACACACGCCGTACCCTGCTATTAATTGGCAGGCTGGAAATAATATAGGTGAAAGTCAAAATCAAAATAGTATAAATTCCGATACGAATATAATGCAAGCGGAGTCGGAAAACTAATCAATGTCGAACATGTAGTGCCGCTTTGTTCGACTGGTCCTTTAGAGAAAAAAGCGGTCGAAAGTGAGGTCGGTTGCGGCGAAGTAACAATATGCGAATTAGACAAAGTTGTAGTTAGTTATAATATTCTAATTAGAAGTGGATGGAAGCCGGGACTAGGATTAGGAAGAACATTAGCGGGGAGACGGAACCCTGTAGGTAATTATAGTTCTTTGAATGAAATTAATTATGAACGAACAATAGGTATGTTGTTAACTGATCAGTATGAAGACAGGCGCATAGACTTGTGCGATAGAAATGAAAGATTTTGTTTGAGTTGTACTGGAAGAGGGGCGTTCACTAGTACCTTGATGAAAGACGAGGAGGATTCTGGCGACGAAGCTGATATGTTACAAACATTGCCAAGGTTACCTGAAATCATAGTTTCTATATGTGGGCGTGAAGTTAGTGCATTAATCGACACGGGGAGCCAGATTACGGGGATAACGAGCGAGTTGTATGAATTTATAAGGGAAAAGGTATGTGAGATTCCGCAAATCACTATACCTACTGTCTATGTACAAGGTGCGTTTGGGTCAAGAAGCGAGGGTGTTAGAAGTCTGGTTTTGATTGATATGAATATCGGTGATGTACAAATAGAAACACCTGTTCTAGTATTACGCAAGCTACCTAGGTCCGTAATATTAGGGTTTGATTGGCTGAGACGAATGAAAGCCGTGATTGATTGTAATAATCCAAGTCAGCTTGAAATTGAATATTTAGGAATAAAAACGAAAGTTCACTTAAATTCCTTTAAAAACAGAGAAAGCTATGTAAACAGTTAGATTGTATTCTATCGACTTGCAGCTTAGAAAAAAGACAAGCGGGTTTGTTTACTACACGACAGGTAGGCGGGTTGTACAATAACAATACCTGTGCAAAGAACCGTATTTGGGAATTTTTGGGACCGTTGAAAGTGAAAACAGATCATAAAGGAATGTTGTATTCTGTATTGAATAAGTATGACGTAGTGTTTTCAGAGAGATTAGGTCTAACTGACAAATACGTTCATGAAATCAAAATGACAACCGAAGTACCATTTTTGAGACGAAGTTACCCTGTACCATTTGCGCAGCGTAAACAAGTGGGAGATAGGCTAAATGAATTAATAGAGATGGGTATCATTAATAGAGAGTCGACGCCGTACTGTAGTCCGCTAACTTATACGAAAAAAAAGGACGGAACAATACGGATCCTTTTGGATGCGAGACAATTAAACAAATTTATGGTCGGAGATGCGGAAGCACCTTTGAACACTTCTGAGATTTTGCAATCCTTTTATGGGGTTAATTATATTAGCTTGATTGATCTGAATAATGCTTATTATCAGATACCACTTCATAAAGATTCGAGGAAATATACGGGGTTTTCTTTTATGGGAAAGACATACACTTATCGAGTATTGCCACAAGGATTAAAAACGTCTGTAGCAAGTTTTTCGCGAGCTATGGATATTATTTTAGCCGATGTCAGGGAATTTTGCATAAATTATTTAGATGATTTAATTGTATATACAGCAGGTAGTGTGGAATTACATCTTAATCATTTAGACCAGGTTTTAAATAAGTTACGAGAGGCGAAAATGACTTGTAACTTGGAAAAATGTAAGTTCTTACAGGTCGAGGTCAAGTTATTAGGTCACGTTGTGAACACTAAAGGCATTAGTATGGATCCGGATAAGGTAAAAGCTATCCAGGACTTTCCTATACCTAAAACAGTAAAGCAGGTTAGGGCATTTTTAGGTCTCATGAATTACTTTAGGAAGTTTATTAGTAAGTATGGTGAGGAAACAAAACCGTTATGTGAATAGTTGTGTAAAGGTAGTATATGGCGATGGAGTGACATAGAGAATGGATGTTTTCTTAGAATAAAGAGTTTATTTTTAAAGACAGTAATGTTAGTCCATCCAGATGTCAACAAGACATACTATCTCCAGACAGATAGTAGCGCCCTAGGGATATCAGGGTATGTTTACCAGTTATCAGATTTGGGGGAGGAGCTAGTGATAGGGTTCTGTAGTAAGGCTTTGACAGAGACTGAGAAAAATTGGACTATCACCGAACAAGAGTTATGGGCAGTCATATATAGCCTAACCAAGTTTGAAACCTATTTGCGCGGGGCTGATTTGGTTATAAGGACAGATCACCGTAGTTTAATATTTTTACAATCTTGTAGACTTCTAAGTGCACGTATGATTCGTTGGGTTCATTTTCTAGGAAGGTTTAATTATCGCATAGAATTTGTAAAGGGGAAAGATAACGTTGTAGCAGACATATTGTCTAGACATATTGAAGGTGTGACTGATGTGCGTTCTAATAAGAATCTTATGCCTCAGCTAAATCTATTTAGGGCGAGTAATTCAGTAGCAGTTAATAGGTTATTTAATTCATTAAAGGAATGTCAGCATGTAGATGGGAAACTAAAAGGCATAATCGATAATTTGGAATCTAAAAACCTATTGGAAATCAATAATTCCAATTATCATCTAAAACATGGGTTATTGTTCTATCGTAATTTTAAAACTGGGAGTTGTACTTTAGTTATACCAGATGCAATGCAGAGGGAATTAATAGTTAATATTCACGAAGAATTAGGGCATTTTGGACGGTTTAAAGTATTGGCTGTGTTGAAAAACCGTTATTACTTTTCGAAAATGTCACGTAAAATAGCTGACGTCATAAAATCGTGCGATATATGTCTAAAATCAAAGCACGAGGCGGCGAATCATTCGGGGCCAAGTAAAGCTGTTATAGCATTAAACGTTGGGAAGTTAGTGTTTGCTGACTTGTATGGACCGTTACCTGCGGGCCAATTTAATTATAAATATATTTTCGTTATTCAAGACTCGTTCAGTAAATATATAAGATTGTTTCCATTAAAACGAGCAACAGGACGTAGTGTTATTACAAGTGTTAAGAAGTTTCATGCTACTTTGAACATAGAACATATAGTAACAGATAATGGATCTCAATTTATTTCTAAGGTCTGGGAAGATGAATTGAAACAATTAGGGATACGTTATTCGCATACTTCATTACGTAATCCACGGCCGAATTCAACGGAACGGGTGAACAAAGAACTAGGCAGATTATTTAGATCTTACTGTAGCACGTCACATAGGTCTTGGGTTGCGTTACTGCCTCAAATTGAGGACTGTTATAACAAGGTAATACATACCTCAACTGGATTTACACCGACAGAAATTATATGGGGAACAGGCACTGAACTTACCTCTGACAAGTTATTAATGAAGTACAACATAGGTAAACCAACGGGTCTTAATATTAACGAGATACGCGAGAAGGCACGTGAAAATTTAATCAAGGCAGCGAATTCGAGAATGGCGAATTATGATAAAAATCATCGATTAGTACGATTTAATATAGGCGACTATGTGAAATTAAAAACCTTTCCTAAATCGGAATTAAGCAAGAAATTGACGAAAAAATTTGCTCGGTTATTTGAGGGTCCGTTTAAGATAGGGGCCGTACCATATGAGAACGTATACACTCTAGTTTACCCCGATACAAATATAATTAAAGGGAATTATAATGCTGTATATCTATTTAGATATTATTTAAGTAATCGATTGTTGTATAAATGAAATAGGTGAAGAAGAAGTTACGTAATCACACTTCATTTCTTCTTCAGGGAGAGGCGTGAAGTGGTCTGATTATCTAATCGATTATACATTAAAATAAATATGTAGTTATATATTAAATCAAAGCTCACAAGTCGTACGGACATGGGTTTTTTTTTTATGACTGGGGTTCGCTTTGATTGCACACATATGGCTAGCTTGAATAGCTATACAATTTGAAATTTCGTTGAACAAGGGTCCAGGATATGTTGTTTTAGGAACCTATAAATTATCACTTTTAAAGCCAAATGGGTATTGTTTCAAAGCATATCGAACATTTGGGTGACTTTGCTTTGTCTATTTCTTAAAAATAATTCTGTAAGAAAGACATTTCCGGAACATAATTCAATTACTGTGACATTTCTTTTGGTTGTGTTCTATTAGAAATTCGTTGAATCCTGGCAACAAAAGTAAAGGAAGTCAATAAATTTAGAGCTCATGTGGTCGCTTCTTTAAAAACAATACATCACCATTTTTCAATAGAGAACTGTGGGTTAGTTTTTGTTAACTTGCAATTTATGCGTTTTCTAAGACTATAGAACATTACACAATGCAGCTGACATATTATTTATTACAGAATATATTTAACCAACTAATGACCCATATCTTTTACGTATATACTGGATTTGAGTTAATTTTATCTAAAATATAAAATATGCCAATATTGTGTCACCAAAGACACTATTAAATGAATGTATTATCATGTAGTTAATATAACTACTTTAAGCTATTATTGCTTCCAGTGCTCCTTCTTACGACAGTGTAAAGGGGGACAAATTGCACTGTGGTTATTAAACAAAGTATAACTTATGTAAATCAGTGTATCCTTTAGCGACAGTGTTGAAAGGGTAAAATACACTTGATATAAAACTCACACATGTAAATTATGTGATTTAACTAGCATGCGTTCAAGAAGACGATAGTGCTCTCTCTTGGCTAAATTACACGCTGCTATTCAATATTAAATACAATTATATTAATACTAAAATATTACAATCCCAGTGTGGTCTTAACCGACAGTGGTTATAGGCCTAATTATACACCGGATTTAAGATGGAATGAATTGTGTCAATATAAGAGGAAAACCACAACTATAAAGTATGTGGATTAGCATAAACTAGTGTTACCTTGGTTAATAGTTACCAAGGGCCTATTTACACTGTAACTAATGCTAAATATATGTATAATAACTATGTATACTATGGATATGGACTGATTATTACCTACATAAACTTGGCCACGGTCCTAAAGTATTATATCAAAGGTGTTGATGGATTATAGACCTCATAATAAATGCAAAGAACCCATGTGGGGTCTTATAAACTGGTAACTTTGCTAATTTCGTGAATTCATTGTTTTCAGCTACAAACGATACGACTAACGCCATCTCCTGGCAAAATTTGGAAGTAATTAGTTAACGCCCTACGCTCAACTTCGATTGGCTGGAAATTTTAAAGAGACAGTTGCGCACGCGACGCTCTCGTTCTGGACGAAATACCATTGGATCTTACAACCCCTCCAGGCTTGAGGGGCGTTAACTCTGGGAGAGGGCAATAAAGAGGAAAAACGCAGGGAAGTTAGGGCATTCTGATTTCAAATTTCGGTTGGGCAAGTACCTCTTCTCAGAGATCTTGTTGTGTTAATTTCTGGATATAAATTTAATATTATACTGCCTGAACATTGTTAAGGTTCAGTTTAAGCTTATGTAAAATTTGTATTGTACGAGCTTTTATATAAATTAAGTTAGAGCCAGTGTACCTACGCAGTCCAGCTCCAGTGTTCAGATAAGTTTTTTTTATATATCTAAGGTTTATTCCATCTAAGCTCTATATTACGCACACCTTTTGATATAATTGTTGTAAACGTAATTTAAATGCCAATTCAAAGGTTTTTGTTTAGTCGACTTTGGTTTCCTTTGATAAATTTGGGCTAGGACACAAAGTTGACAGTTCAGACCTCGCAAAGGAAAGAGATTCTGGACTTAAATAAACCAAGTTCAGATTAAAATCAACCTTTTGGAATAAACAACTTTAATTTGAAATTACATTTCTTTTATTCAACACAAATCTAATAGATTTCCTTGTTATTAGATAGAAGGCTAATATAATTGAATGCCTACTATTCACTGACCTCTAAGTGTTTGTGACAAACCATTCTGGTTGGATTTGAAGAGATAATTTGCAATCGCCTGTATACATTGCAGCGAATCGTTGTTTCAGTCTTACATAGCCCTGCCACTCAGAGAAATACGAAAATACCTTACATAATCACGTATATTGGCCATATTTTAAAACTATACAGTACGTACGATAAATAGTCTTTGATATAAATCACCAGCAGCACAGTGTCTAGCTTGGGATGTGAACAGACTTTGGCGGCAGGCTGAAATAACAATTTGTTGCTACCGTAATTACATTTCAGTTAAACGTCACTAAATCAATCTTTCGGCTTGCAAATCTATTTCGCACATTGGGTCTCAGCTTTCAGGAATAACGAAACAGAACGCTTTGCATCTACACACGCTAGACGATCACGTTTTGGAAGAAGAAAGCAAACGATTTATTGCGTTTACGTCGATTCTCACCGGATACAGAAAATTGGGTCGTCAACTGCCGCTCCCAAAAGCGAGCGCGTGGCTCATCCCATTAACTGTTGCCGGGAGTTTTGGATTATTCGTAATTTATCGATCGTGGGTCCAGGATTTCGATTAGCCACTCTCAAAGGCGAGTGCGGTCCTCTTGACATACCACGACATCTGCTGCCTCTGACCAGGATTGTCTAGTTTCGTATCCAACATCAGATACGACTAACATAAAGAACCAGTAACACAACGAAAGGGTCCACACACAAAACATTCACACACTACATACTTTCACAAAGCGTTTCTGACTTCACCTGCAGGTTGAGAACAAAAGTGTTAAACAAATTCTAACTTGTAATTTTTTGCTGTAAACATTTGGGAGAGGAGAAAGTGTTTCTTATTTCTTTTACTAAGCTATTCGTCAAACTTCTATTTAACGTTTGTACAAGGAAATCTGTTATTTGTGGTACTTAAATAATTCAAAGTAACTTTATACCAATATCATTGAACCAAATATAAAAATATTCTTTAAACGTATTTTTATCTCCTTTCTCTATCTTTATTTTATTTTATCTTTAATTACTTAATTAAACATAGCAACTTCACTTGACATATATTATCTTCTTAGATATTACACACTTAAACCTAAAAAAATCTTCATTTACTCTTTTAATTTTAATTTGGTCATATTTTGTATATCTCATCTTATCTTATCTTAATAAAATTTAACTAATCAAAATAACCTTACTCATATCTTTCGATTTATCTACGAAAAAAATATATTACTTTAGCTTCAGCTTCTAAGGGTAATTAGTACCTACGTTGTTATTTATTTTAATTAGTAGGTACCTACATTTATTCTATTTTTAGCACAGGTAATTAGGCTAGTTAAAATGTCTGGGAGAGGTACGCGCAGGATAAGAAAAAGGGCGATTTCGAGGAGTAGACAGGTAGGGAATTCTCAGGTTGTACAGGAAGGTACGTCTGGGGGAGGGACAGTTGTAGGGTCGGAAATCTTAGAGAAAATTGAGGGCTTATTTAGGAAAATGCAGGAAATGGTGTCTAGTGCATCCAGTTCGCGTAGTATTGAAACGGTTAGTTCAGAGTCGCCAGGGGGAACTAGCTCAGATTCAATAGAAAGTTCTGGATTAGGACGGAGCGTTAACAACGTTTATGTGATGCAACCTATGATCGATAAACCTAGATTTAGTGGTAAGGCAGGGGAACATCCTATTAGATTTCTGAAACAGTTGCGAAAGTACATAAGTTGTTTGAACGCTCACGACAAATCATTAGAAGTAGCAACGGAGTGTTTGGTAGGAACAGCACGCAACCTGTTACAATTATATAGCCGTAATTGGACTACGTTACAGGATTTCGAGGTAGATTTTAAGAAAAACTATTGGGCGGAACAGCACCAAGAGGTAGCTAAATTTAACTTGATGAATTCAAAATTTGATCCAAACAAGGTTGTCACCATGTGCGAGCATTTTGCAAATCAGGCTGACAATGTAGCCTCTCTAACTATTCCTTTAACTGAGCGGGAGATTGTTAACTGCATAATGCGTCATTATCCTCTTGATATTCAAAAGCTGTGGTTTACTCGAGTAAAATCTTAAAGACGAAAATGTAGGAAATTCAAGTAATAATGTAACATCGAATAATCGAGGTAGAAATCTAAACAATAGGGGGGCTAGTTATCCTAGGTATAATAACTATTCTAGACCGGTTACAAATGTAATTGAAGGCAGGGGTTCTTACAATAACTATAGTCGTGGTTCGAACCGTGGGAGTCGAAGGGGTCGCGGTCGTGTGCCTATGTGTAATAGTTATCGACACACGCCGTACCCTGCTATTAATTGGCAGGCTGGAAATAATATAGGTGAAAGTCAAAATCAAAATAGTATAAATTCCGATACGAATATAATGCAAGCGGAGTCGGAAAACTAATCAATGTCGAACATGTAGTGCCGCTTTGTTCGACTGGTCCTTTAGAGAAAAAAGCGGTCGAAAGTGAGGTCGGTTGCGGCGAAGTAACAATATGCGAATTAGACAAAGTTGTAGTTAGTTATAATATTCTAATTAGAAGTGGATGGAAGCCGGGACTAGGATTAGGAAGAACATTAGCGGGGAGACGGAACCCTGTAGGTAATTATAGTTCTTTGAATGAAATTAATTATGAACGAACAATAGGTATGTTGTTAACTGATCAGTATGAAGACAGGCGCATAGACTTGTGCGATAGAAATGAAAGATTTTGTTTGAGTTGTACTGGAAGAGGGGCGTTCACTAGTACCTTGATGAAAGACGAGGAGGATTCTGGCGACGAAGCTGATATGTTACAAACATTGCCAAGGTTACCTGAAATCATAGTTTCTATATGTGGGCGTGAAGTTAGTGCATTAATCGACACGGGGAGCCAGATTACGGGGATAACGAGCGAGTTGTATGAATTTATAAGGGAAAAGGTATGTGAGATTCCGCAAATCACTATACCTACTGTCTATGTACAAGGTGCGTTTGGGTCAAGAAGCGAGGGTGTTAGAAGTCTGGTTTTGATTGATATGAATATCGGTGATGTACAAATAGAAACACCTGTTCTAGTATTACGCAAGCTACCTAGGTCCGTAATATTAGGGTTTGATTGGCTGAGACGAATGAAAGCCGTGATTGATTGTAATAATCCAAGTCAGCTTGAAATTGAATATTTAGGAATAAAAACGAAAGTTCACTTAAATTCCTTTAAAAACAGAGAAAGCTATGTAAACAGTTAGATTGTATTCTATCGACTTGCAGCTTAGAAAAAAGACAAGCGGGTTTGTTTACTACACGACAGGTAGGCGGGTTGTACAATAACAATACCTGTGCAAAGAACCGTATTTGGGAATTTTTGGGACCGTTGAAAGTGAAAACAGATCATAAAGGAATGTTGTATTCTGTATTGAATAAGTATGACGTAGTGTTTTCAGAGAGATTAGGTCTAACTGACAAATACGTTCATGAAATCAAAATGACAACCGAAGTACCATTTTTGAGACGAAGTTACCCTGTACCATTTGCGCAGCGTAAACAAGTGGGAGATAGGCTAAATGAATTAATAGAGATGGGTATCATTAATAGAGAGTCGACGCCGTACTGTAGTCCGCTAACTTATACGAAAAAAAAGGACGGAACAATACGGATCCTTTTGGATGCGAGACAATTAAACAAATTTATGGTCGGAGATGCGGAAGCACCTTTGAACACTTCTGAGATTTTGCAATCCTTTTATGGGGTTAATTATATTAGCTTGATTGATCTGAATAATGCTTATTATCAGATACCACTTCATAAAGATTCGAGGAAATATACGGGGTTTTCTTTTATGGGAAAGACATACACTTATCGAGTATTGCCACAAGGATTAAAAACGTCTGTAGCAAGTTTTTCGCGAGCTATGGATATTATTTTAGCCGATGTCAGGGAATTTTGCATAAATTATTTAGATGATTTAATTGTATATACAGCAGGTAGTGTGGAATTACATCTTAATCATTTAGACCAGGTTTTAAATAAGTTACGAGAGGCGAAAATGACTTGTAACTTGGAAAAATGTAAGTTCTTACAGGTCGAGGTCAAGTTATTAGGTCACGTTGTGAACACTAAAGGCATTAGTATGGATCCGGATAAGGTAAAAGCTATCCAGGACTTTCCTATACCTAAAACAGTAAAGCAGGTTAGGGCATTTTTAGGTCTCATGAATTACTTTAGGAAGTTTATTAGTAAGTATGGTGAGGAAACAAAACCGTTATGTGAATAGTTGTGTAAAGGTAGTATATGGCGATGGAGTGACATAGAGAATGGATGTTTTCTTAGAATAAAGAGTTTATTTTTAAAGACAGTAATGTTAGTCCATCCAGATGTCAACAAGACATACTATCTCCAGACAGATAGTAGCGCCCTAGGGATATCAGGGTATGTTTACCAGTTATCAGATTTGGGGGAGGAGCTAGTGATAGGGTTCTGTAGTAAGGCTTTGACAGAGACTGAGAAAAATTGGACTATCACCGAACAAGAGTTATGGGCAGTCATATATAGCCTAACCAAGTTTGAAACCTATTTGCGCGGGGCTGATTTGGTTATAAGGACAGATCACCGTAGTTTAATATTTTTACAATCTTGTAGACTTCTAAGTGCACGTATGATTCGTTGGGTTCATTTTCTAGGAAGGTTTAATTATCGCATAGAATTTGTAAAGGGGAAAGATAACGTTGTAGCAGACATATTGTCTAGACATATTGAAGGTGTGACTGATGTGCGTTCTAATAAGAATCTTATGCCTCAGCTAAATCTATTTAGGGCGAGTAATTCAGTAGCAGTTAATAGGTTATTTAATTCATTAAAGGAATGTCAGCATGTAGATGGGAAACTAAAAGGCATAATCGATAATTTGGAATCTAAAAACCTATTGGAAATCAATAATTCCAATTATCATCTAAAACATGGGTTATTGTTCTATCGTAATTTTAAAACTGGGAGTTGTACTTTAGTTATACCAGATGCAATGCAGAGGGAATTAATAGTTAATATTCACGAAGAATTAGGGCATTTTGGACGGTTTAAAGTATTGGCTGTGTTGAAAAACCGTTATTACTTTTCGAAAATGTCACGTAAAATAGCTGACGTCATAAAATCGTGCGATATATGTCTAAAATCAAAGCACGAGGCGGCGAATCATTCGGGGCCAAGTAAAGCTGTTATAGCATTAAACGTTGGGAAGTTAGTGTTTGCTGACTTGTATGGACCGTTACCTGCGGGCCAATTTAATTATAAATATATTTTCGTTATTCAAGACTCGTTCAGTAAATATATAAGATTGTTTCCATTAAAACGAGCAACAGGACGTAGTGTTATTACAAGTGTTAAGAAGTTTCATGCTACTTTGAACATAGAACATATAGTAACAGATAATGGATCTCAATTTATTTCTAAGGTCTGGGAAGATGAATTGAAACAATTAGGGATACGTTATTCGCATACTTCATTACGTAATCCACGGCCGAATTCAACGGAACGGGTGAACAAAGAACTAGGCAGATTATTTAGATCTTACTGTAGCACGTCACATAGGTCTTGGGTTGCGTTACTGCCTCAAATTGAGGACTGTTATAACAAGGTAATACATACCTCAACTGGATTTACACCGACAGAAATTATATGGGGAACAGGCACTGAACTTACCTCTGACAAGTTATTAATGAAGTACAACATAGGTAAACCAACGGGTCTTAATATTAACGAGATACGCGAGAAGGCACGTGAAAATTTAATCAAGGCAGCGAATTCGAGAATGGCGAATTATGATAAAAATCATCGATTAGTACGATTTAATATAGGCGACTATGTGAAATTAAAAACCTTTCCTAAATCGGAATTAAGCAAGAAATTGACGAAAAAATTTGCTCGGTTATTTGAGGGTCCGTTTAAGATAGGGGCCGTACCATATGAGAACGTATACACTCTAGTTTACCCCGATACAAATATAATTAAAGGGAATTATAATGCTGTATATCTATTTAGATATTATTTAAGTAATCGATTGTTGTATAAATGAAATAGGTGAAGAAGAAGTTACGTAATCACACTTCATTTCTTCTTCAGGGAGAGGCGTGAAGTGGTCTGATTATCTAATCGATTATACATTAAAATAAATATGTAGTTATATATTAAATCAAAGCTCACAAGTCGTACGGACATGGGTTTTTTTTTTATGACTGGGGTTCGCTTTGATTGCACACATATGGCTAGCTTGAATAGCTATACAATTTGAAATTTCGTTGAACAAGGGTCCAGGATATGTTGTTTTAGGAACCTATAAATTATCACTTTTAAAGCCAAATGGGTATTGTTTCAAAGCATATCGAACATTTGGGTGACTTTGCTTTGTCTATTTCTTAAAAATAATTCTGTAAGAAAGACATTTCCGGAACATAATTCAATTACTGTGACATTTCTTTTGGTTGTGTTCTATTAGAAATTCGTTGAATCCTGGCAACAAAAGTAAAGGAAGTCAATAAATTTAGAGCTCATGTGGTCGCTTCTTTAAAAACAATACATCACCATTTTTCAATAGAGAACTGTGGGTTAGTTTTTGTTAACTTGCAATTTATGCGTTTTCTAAGACTATAGAACATTACACAATGCAGCTGACATATTATTTATTACAGAATATATTTAACCAACTAATGACCCATATCTTTTACGTATATACTGGATTTGAGTTAATTTTATCTAAAATATAAAATATGCCAATATTGTGTCACCAAAGACACTATTAAATGAATGTATTATCATGTAGTTAATATAACTACTTTAAGCTATTATTGCTTCCAGTGCTCCTTCTTACGACAGTGTAAAGGGGGACAAATTGCACTGTGGTTATTAAACAAAGTATAACTTATGTAAATCAGTGTATCCTTTAGCGACAGTGTTGAAAGGGTAAAATACACTTGATATAAAACTCACACATGTAAATTATGTGATTTAACTAGCATGCGTTCAAGAAGACGATAGTGCTCTCTCTTGGCTAAATTACACGCTGCTATTCAATATTAAATACAATTATATTAATACTAAAATATTACAATCCCAGTGTGGTCTTAACCGACAGTGGTTATAGGCCTAATTATACACCGGATTTAAGATGGAATGAATTGTGTCAATATAAGAGGAAAACCACAACTATAAAGTATGTGGATTAGCATAAACTAGTGTTACCTTGGTTAATAGTTACCAAGGGCCTATTTACACTGTAACTAATGCTAAATATATGTATAATAACTATGTATACTATGGATATGGACTGATTATTACCTACATAAACTTGGCCACGGTCCTAAAGTATTATATCAAAGGTGTTGATGGATTATAGACCTCATAATAAATGCAAAGAACCCATGTGGGGTCTTATAAACTGGTAACTTTGCTAATTTCGTGAATTCATTGTTTTCAGCTACAAACGATACGACTAACGCCATCTCCTGGCAAAATTTGGAAGTAATTAGTTAACGCCCTACGCTCAACTTCGATTGGCTGGAAATTTTAAAGAGACAGTTGCGCACGCGACGCTCTCGTTCTGGACGAAATACCATTGGATCTTACAACCCCTCCAGGCTTGAGGGGCGTTAACTCTGGGAGAGGGCAATAAAGAGGAAAAACGCAGGGAAGTTAGGGCATTCTGATTTCAAATTTCGGTTGGGCAAGTACCTCTTCTCAGAGATCTTGTTGTGTTAATTTCTGGATATAAATTTAATATTATACTGCCTGAACATTGTTAAGGTTCAGTTTAAGCTTATGTAAAATTTGTATTGTACGAGCTTTTATATAAATTAAGTTAGAGCCAGTGTACCTACGCAGTCCAGCTCCAGTGTTCAGATAAGTTTTTTTTATATATCTAAGGTTTATTCCATCTAAGCTCTATATTACGCACACCTTTTGATATAATTGTTGTAAACGTAATTTAAATGCCAATTCAAAGGTTTTTGTTTAGTCGACTTTGGTTTCCTTTGATAAATTTGGGCTAGGACACAAAGTTGACAGTTCAGACCTCGCAAAGGAAAGAGATTCTGGACTTAAATAAACCAAGTTCAGATTAAAATCAACCTTTTGGAATAAACAACTTTAATTTGAAATTACATTTCTTTTATTCAACACAAATCTAATAGATTTCCTTGTTATTAGATAGAAGGCTAATATAATTGAATGCCTACTATTCACTGACCTCTAAGTGTTTGTGACAAACCATTCTGGTTGGATTTGAAGAGATAATTTGCAATCGCCTGTATACATTGCAGCGAATCGTTGTTTCAGTCTTACATAGCCCTGCCACTCAGAGAAATACGAAAATACCTTACATAATCACGTATATTGGCCATATTTTAAAACTATACAGTACGTACGATAAATAGTCTTTGATATAAATCACCAGCAGCACAGTGTCTAGCTTGGGATGTGAACAGACTTTGGCGGCAGGCTGAAATAACAATTTGTTGCTACCGTAATTACATTTCAGTTAAACGTCACTAAATCAATCTTTCGGCTTGCAAATCTATTTCGCACATTGGGTCTCAGCTTTCAGGAATAACGAAACAGAACGCTTTGCATCTACACACGCTAGACGATCACGTTTTGGAAGAAGAAAGCAAACGATTTATTGCGTTTACGTCGATTCTCACCGGATACAGAAAATTGGGTCGTCAACTGCCGCTCCCAAAAGCGAGCGCGTGGCTCATCCCATTAACTGTTGCCGGGAGTTTTGGATTATTCGTAATTTATCGATCGTGGGTCCAGGATTTCGATTAGCCACTCTCAAAGGCGAGTGCGGTCCTCTTGACATACCACGACAGAAGATTGGAAGATGTACCAATTAAAAAATGATTAGGAGTTAAGGTTTCACTATCGCGGGGATCTACTGAAACGTGTGTAAGAGGTCTACTATTTACAATATTTTCAACTTCAACAAGAAGTGTTAGTAAAGTTTCTTCATGAGGGGCTCTTTCTTTAAGTAATACTTTCAATGCAGTCTTAACACTACGTATAAGACGTTCCCAAGAACCTCCCATGTGGGGGCTAGCTGGCGGAATAAAATGCCAGCGTACTCCTTTGTTAACAATATCATCAGCTACAGCCTTGTATGCCTTCTTAAGTTCGGCGTCAGCACCTCTCATGTTTGTTCCATTGTCTGAATATATTTCTCTAGGCCATCCTCTACGAGCTGCCATTCTTCTTGTAGCCATTATCAAAGAATCTGTTGTTAGTGATGATACAATTTCAATATGAACAGCTCTGACGGTGAGACACGTGTATAGTACTCCGTACCGTTTTGGTTTTGACCTTCCAACAGTGACATCCATTGGTCCAAACAAATCGACGCCACAAATAGTAAACGGTCTTTGATTATGAGTAAGTCTAGCTTCAGGCAAGTCTCCAAGTCTTGGCGGTCTAGGTAGAACCTTTCTTATGCGACAGAATAGGCATCGCGAGGCAACAGTTCGTACAGTTGGACGTAAGTTCAAGACCCAATATTTTTGACGCAATTCATTAACAACTAACTCGTTACATCCGTGTCCAGGGCGAATGTGATAATCTTTGACAATAAGGCGTGCAATATGATCGCGTCCATCCATGATCACAGGTATTTTGGTATCTAATGCCACATCTCTTGCTAATCCTATACGTCCGCCTACACGCAATAATCCATTATCATCAAATACAGGTGTTAATACTCGAATTCTACTGTCCTTTTGTAAATTTTTGTTTTTCTTTAAAAATAAAATTTCACATTGAAAAGCTTTCGCCTGTGAGTGACGAAGTAATAAAGTTTCAGCTCGTTTCATTAAGTCGTCAGTAAGTCCATTTATGCTACTTTTCTTACATTTCCCAATAAACAGTAATACTGTTGCAGTAGCTCGGAGTAATCGCAACCCTTCTCTTTTAGTAAGTTTACGTTTTAACTGTAATATATAGTCTGGAATACGCTTAAAAGATAAATCAAAACCTAACATATCAATAGCAGGATACCAAAGCAATCCCAATGTACGTTCAGGTTGGCTATCAATAGTGAAACAAGCGCTTTCACTCAAAGTATTTTTTGGTATGTATTCAAAAATAGCTGGTACATTACTTGCCCAGTTTCGCATTTCAAAATTACCTTGTCGATTAATAAAATAAATTTCCTTGACAGTCTTCATAGCTACGTCTATGTTTGAAAAACTATCGATATAATCGTCCATATACTGATTACTTTTTATAGCACTAACTGTATCTGGCATCTCGGTAGAAAATCGCAACGTATTTTTTTCTTTATTCACATATTGTGCAATAAAAGGCGAACAATTCGCTCCGAATATCAAAGAAGTCATTAAAAAACATTTATCTTCCCACAAAAATCTTAACGTATGTTGATCCTCTTCTCGTATTTTAATACGTAAGAACATGTCTTTTATGTCTCCTACCACTGCAATAGGATTTTCACGAAATCGAAACATAATTCCATACAAAGATTGTAATAAGTCAGGACCTTGTAAAAGAAAATCATTCAAAGAATAACCATACGATTTAGCTGCGGCATCGAAAACTAAACGCATCTTCTTTTTGTTCGGACTATCGACCCCAAAATGAGGTAAATACCACACTCGATCAGCTGTTTCATGCTTTTTTAACTCGCGAGCATAATTATTTTCTAAAAGATGTTGAATACGTCCCTGGTACCTGAGTGCGTAAGTTTCGTTACGTTCCATTTTTGAATTTACGGATCGTAATCTATTTACAGCTGTTTGATAAGAATTTGGCATAATAAAATTATCATATTTCCACGGCAATCCTACATGCCAATAATTATTATTAAATACACAAGTATTATTCAAAATCTCAATGGCTCTCAGTTCGTCAGAATTCCGAGGGGGTTTATTTACAATACCAATTGAGTCTATAGAAAAAGATTGGCGAACTAAATCGTGCAATTCTACGTCGCTGTCAACTGTTGTGGTATGTACATGTTTTACTATTGATCTGTCAGAATAACTAAAATTATTTACCAAACCATGTACGCACCATCCCAGTGGCGTTTTAGTTACATAAGGCTCATTTTTATTACCTTTTATACAACTTATAGGAAAAATATTATTAAATCATAATTGTCTTGACCAATCAATATTTTTGGTTGGGTGTCACATAAACAAAATTCATATTTATTTACATAATGCTCGTATCTACTAAAATTAATGCTAGACATACACTGAGTAGGTAAATTAAGTTCTTTCACCTTTCTAGCACGCAAGCTAAAATGTTCACCATTACGATTAGAAATGTTCAAACTTACAGTTTCTGCTTGGCAAACCAGCTCTCCAGAGGACCAGGCACCTCTAGCGCGCATGGTAACAGGCTCGCCGTGCAGTTCAGCCTGTTCCGCGATGTCGGCTGCTATCAGAGTGACAGTTGCTCCGTCGTCGAGCAATGCATGTGTATGAACACTATTCTCAGGTCCGTGAATTGTAACCGGCACTACTTTTAATAACACTTTTGGTTCTTTACGAATTACCGCACTATAACTAGATGTGTGGGCCACAGTTTCGTCACCGTGGTGTATTTCGTCGTCTCGTCGCTCGCCCGGCCGCGATTCGCGCTGACAAGATCGTCCGGGACCGGAGCTCTCGCTGCGTCGCTCATCGTGGCTGTGTTCGTCGCTTCGTTGCTCGTTGTTGCTGCATACATATGTCTGCTGCTCCTTCGCGGGCTTTATCCAATGTAAAAGGCGATGATGTTTTTGTCCACACTCGCTGCAATCGGGTGCTTTACATGCAGAGGATTCTGTATGTCGAGCATCTAAGCATTTGAAACATAGATTCATGCTACGTAGAAATCTTCATCGATCTCTCTTTAGTGCTCGTTTAAACTTTGCGCAATTTTCCAATGAGTGCGCAGTGGATGCGCGACAAAATAAACATTTTATTTCATTTTGTTCATGAGGAGTAGATATTGACAGAATTTTTTGTTGACAATTTTTTGGATGATATTCTGTCCTCCTTTTAGGTTCAGCATATAGTTGATGAGTGTAGCTTACACCTGAAGTTGTAGCTACAGTCGCTTCTTTATACAAAAATGTTGAAAGTTGTTCAAGCTTAGGTACATTTTTGTCACGCCGTTCGTAAATGTAATCAGCCCATTTCCCGAGCAACATCGGCGGTAGCTTGGTAAGTACACTGTTCGATATATCTGGACTATATAAATATTCAATTTGACCGATAGCTTTCATAGCTGTAACAATATTACGTACTTGAATTGAAAAGTTTACTAACTCGGAGTGATATGCCGTCGGAAGCGGATAGAGCTTTTTTATTTGTGCTCTAATTTTATTCATAATAAGTTCAGGGCTCCCGAATCTCAACTCCAGTGTCTCTATGATGGCATCCGGTGACGTCTTTCCTATCAAAAGTGCAGAGACAGTTTCTCGGGCTTCTCCACGTAAACATTTGCGCAATCGCCAAATATTTTCAGCGTCACTGAAATTACATAATTGTGATGATTCATAGTATGCCTATCTGAATTGCATCCAATCCAAAGGATCGCCATAAAATGTTGGTAAGTCTTTTGATGTAGCGAGACGAGACAGCAGCTCACGATTATTTATGTTGTCCTCTTTTCTTGGTACCGAAGACATTATGGCATCACGGATAGCTGCTGTGAGCTCTGTGAGGTTCGTTATGTCGTTCTGTCGGAACACTTCACTTTGGTTGTGACCAACGACAGGTGCGCCACCACTAGCGCGTGACAGATGGACGCCGCTGCAACACCCTCTGTCTTCATTTGCAACATTTTGGTTATCTAACCAATGTTCAATAACCTGGCTTTCAATAACCTGGCTCAAGCCGTTCGAACTTTCCGATGACATAGCAATATTTCCTTCGTTCGGTCCCATTCGTGCAGTAGTCATGCTGCGTGTCTGCACACCCTCAGGCTCCTCGGCTGAATGGGACATACCGACGTTTACACTACACCTACTGTTTTTCAGACTGATTTGGAGCTTTTCGACACAAGTCAAAGATCCGGCTCGATGCGACCATTAATGTAACCGACTGGGTATTGTAGTGTAGGTTTTTTACTCAATAAAATAATAAAATATTACATTATTAGCTCGTGTATTGCAAATTTTTTCTTACAACTCAAAAAACCAAAACAAACTCTACTGTCAAAACATTTTTAAAAAGAAAACTAAATATATAACATACACAAACTCTTTTTGTTATCAAAACTACTTCATATCGACAACAAGGGGCCGCTCAACAACCGATGCAGGTGTTGAGTTATTGCATCAAATTTTCGAGGCTTGGGAAGAGTCGCGGGATGCTATAGGAGTATTCTGTGATTTGTCCAAGGCCTTTGACTGTGTTCATCATGACATTTTAATCAAGAAACTGCATTATTATGGTGCAACAGGTCGTGCTCTAGACCTTCTGAGTTCATATTTGAGTAACAGAGTCCAGAGAGTGGATATAAATGGCAGTAAATCGCCAGGGGCCACAGTCTCTATGGGCGTCCCCCAAGGCTCTATTCTCGGTCCATTTTTATTTCTAGTATACATAAATGACTTACCAAACCTTATAAAAGACAAACTTGGAATAGTATTGTTCGCTGATGACACCTCTTTATTATTTAAAGTTAACTGACGAAAAACAAACTATGACGATGTGAACAATGCTATCTCTCAAGTAGTTCAATGGTTTACGGCAAATAATTTACTACTTAACGAAAAAAAAACTAAATGCATTAAATTTGTTTTGCCTAATGTCAGAGAGGTACCCACAAATATAGTCGTAAGAAGTGAAATTGTAGACCTTGTAGAATCTACTGTATTCTTGGGCGTTACGTTGGACGCTAAATTGCAATGGGGTCCTCATATTGGTGGATTAGCGAAAAGGCTCAGCTCTGCTGCATATGCAGTTGAAAAAATTCGAGATATATCAGATATAAACACTGCTAGACTGGTATACTTTGGTTATTTTCACAGCTTGATGAGTTATGGCATTCTGCTGTGGGGAAACGCGGCGGACATAAATATTATTTTTGTTTTGCAGAAAAGAGCTCGTTCGTTCAATTTACCAATTGGGACAAAGGGTGACTCTTAGAGATAAGTTCAGGGATTATGACATTTTAACCTTTCCGTCACAATACATATTAGAAAATGTTATTTACGTTAAAAAGAACATCGATGTTTTTAAGAGAAATAGAGACATACACAATATCAACACAAGAAACAAGGATAAACTTGTCAATTGTGTGAGTCGACTCCACAAAATAAATCAATCATTCAAGGGGCTATGTGTGCATTTTTACAATAAGGTACCCTCTCATATACAAGATCTTTCTTTCTCTAATTTCAAAAATACAATTAAACTTAAATTAATGAAAAAAGCATACTACAGTATATCAGAATACTTGGATGATAAGCATCCATGGGCATAACAACAATTAAATTATATAAATTGATTTTAATTGACTAATCACTAATGTACTTAGATTGTAATTGTATATTCTTTATTGAATTTCTGACATGTATATTAATTTTATTTGACATTTGATTTGTATTTATTGTATTTTTAAATTGCTGTATTGAGATAATATTATAAATTTAAAAATAAATCAATATTTGTGTAGATTAATGTGTAAATTTAATAAATGTTATACCCTAAGTTGACACCATTTGGCCGGAGAAGAATCCCTGTGTGAAATGTGGGTGAAATGGAGTGTAAACGTTTGTATGGAAAATCATATGTCCTGCGCTCCTAATTTACATAAATTACATCACTGTTCCAGTACAATGCACACGAAGCCGCAGGTATCTGCTAGTAGTGAAATAAATGTAGAGTAAACTAACAATGTAAGTTGCTTACTCAAAATAAATAAAGGCTTTTACGCGACCTCCGGGTTTGTGAACTGTAACATACTGTATGACTTTCGTGTTAACGAAACAACTAGCAAACTTCAGTTATTTATGTAGAAATTGTTTGAAAGATATATAACTGTACACGAATACGATCTGCATTTGAATGAAGAATTTACAAACATACATTCACAGCCCACATACATACATAGTGGTGTGGCCAGAGACACTAGTAAAGTAGCCCACGCACTGGTCTGGTATCTCACAAAAAAGGTTCGGTCCGGCCGATGATTGAGATTGAACACAGCCCACACATTAGCTATGTAATGTATTAAACAAAGTGTCAACAAATACAACGATTTGAAAACGGATGGCGAACCGTTCGTCTGTCGTCGATTTCGGCGGACTGTATGGCGGCGCGCCGGCGATTGGATGAATGAGTGGGCATCTTAACAGTTGTCGTAGCCTGTTGCTGCACAATGCACATGGACCTAGATGTGTAATTTTCATATCATACTGTATCAAAGTTAATTACGCCATTTCGAAATATATATTTATATATTTTGTAAAAGATCTATTGGAGATCAGTTGAACTGAATTATTCGCACGGGACATCTAGGTATTTAAATTAATAAATTTAACTCACAAAATGTTGAAATACATATTTTTATTCAACTCTCAAAATATATATCATGCAAAGTGAAAATTTTTAATTGAAAATGTTCAAATCTCTGACCGGAATATATAGGGTTGGACAAGGGTAGGTAATATTTCCTAAAAAGCGCTGTTCTGTGACATGAAATGAACCGTAACGGAACCCTTATAAATGACGTCTTAGTTTCTGTCTTATTTACTTACTGACCTCTTTGGCAGGATAAAGAAAACCTATCTCAAGCCTATCTATCTCAAGTGAAATAATTTTTAAAAATAAAATTATTTTTGCCCTGAGTTCGCCCGGGGTAACAAAACTATGGTACAAACTTCACACTAATGTTTTTAATTTATTTGCGAGTAACGCCACACTTTTTTTTACGTGGGGAAATGCATCATCCATACCCGCGCCCTTGGGGGTGAGGGAACGGGTTATGTGGGACTTTAACCCACTAAAACCCCACGGTACTCCATCGCGCCGGTTGTCGGCGGGCCACGGGGACGCATTAGCATTCTTCCGCGACCCGCCGCCGGGTGCCCGTAAGGCTCCGCCTCGCTCTGGTTTTACCCAGAGCTGGCGCAGCAGCGAGTACAAACTGCTGCGCCTTCCACCTTGGTCCCCGGTTGAGTTGATGAGGTTGTTTTTGAAAGTTTTTTTTTAGTTTTAGTTTTAGTTTTCTTTTTGTTCCTTTCAAATTGATACCGGTTTAGACACATCGGTTGGATGGTTTCAAAGTCTATAACGGACATAGGTAGAAACATTTTTTGTGTTTTATATCTAATATATAAAATTCTCCTGTCACAATGTTCGTTCCCATACTCCTCCGAAACGGCTTGACCGATCCTTATGAAATTTTGTATGCATATCCGTTAGGGTTGAGAATCGGCTACTATCTATTTTTCATCCCCCTAAATGTTAAGGGTGGTCCACCCCAATTTTTTTTTTATATAGGGTTAGGGGTAGGGGTAGGGGTAGGGGTAGGGTAGGGGTAGGGGTAGGGGTAGGGGTAGTGGTAGGGGTAGGGGTAGGGGTAGGGGTAGGGGTAGGGGTAGGGGTAGGGGTAGGGTATGGTAGGGGTAGGAGTAGGGGTAGGGGTAGTGCGGGCAAGTCAACGTTTGGGCAGGACAACGTCTGCCGGGTCCGCTAGTAGTATATAGATTATAAAGTGGATTTTTCGGTAAGCTAAGCAGGAGAAGATGGCGTCTTAAAATGTCTTGTGACGGTCGTTTTTTCTATGTTGACTCACGAAGCCTGCTTAAATAAATATGAATATACAATGGGATGTGATATAAAATTATTTACGATTGACTTTCCATTCTCGTCATTTTGATTACACGAAGGTGAAATTCAAAGAGCCGCGAACGTTTCTCATTTTTCGGTCGAATTAATTTTCTTCCTCTCAATGTGTTTTAATGTGAAATTGAGGAATATACGTCATTTCTTAAAGGTATGTGTAGGCATTACGTGTGTTTTCTCTCTCTCTTCATATTTACTTTTCCGTTGGGATATCTAAATTACAGTTGAAAATATTGTTCTAAGGACTTGTTTCATGAAATGCAAATATCTAAATGATTGAATGACGTTAATAATAAATTTATGTGAGTAAATTAAAGGTAATTTGCTGAGGGGACAATATGGCATATTGAAAGAATTAATTATTCAGATGATTAATGACTTGTAATACAAATTAATTCTAAAATAAATAATTGGTCAAGTTGAGAGTACATACGACTCGCGTTCTAAGGGGATCCGTACCATTTTTCCGGTCAGAACACTAAGATAGGATTTTCGTTTAAGTTTTCCTGTAAACTATATAAGAAGGGCACTATACTTCCTATTTTTTTCAAAATTTTAGACTCAGTAGTTTTGGAGATAAGGGGGTGTGACGGTCAATTTTCGTATATTTTCTTTAATATAATATAAACTATGCATTTTAAAATAAAAATAAATCCTTACAACGAGCCCTTTCATTTGATATACCACATGATTCACTTGAAAAAAAAAATCATTTATTTCAGCCAAAGAACAAAAAAACAATTTTGTTCTGTTTTATATGGAAAACTCGATAAATGTAGACATTATTACTGGTTATCTGGCCACACGACACGTTATACGGAACGATGTCATTTGAGAAGAAAGCGAAGTGAAAGATGATGTTGTGACTAAAATGAGTTTACGCTGGTTTGGACACGTTGAAAGAATTAAGGATGAAAGATTGAATAAAAAGTTTTATATGGTTGAAGTAAAATGAAATGCTGGCAGAGGACGACCTATTTGTACTTTAATTGAACATATAAAAAATGTATTGATCTATGGCAATATTAAAAGTACACACAATCGCCGAGCATGTATGAAAGGTATGATGAATATAAAAGAAGCGAAAGAGGTATGTCAGGACCGTAGCAAATGTCATTTGGTTGTCTCTGCCTACCTCTCTTGGAATAAAAGTCGTGATGATAGATAGATAGATAGATAGATACGGTGTTTAGTAGATCAAAATTATGTAAAAATGACAAATATTTGATACCCCTTAAAATCGTATCCCATTTCTCGCTTGCTCAGAGCATGTATTCTCAGCTAACTCAGAATCCATTAGCCGAGAAGGATGAAGCACTTGCCAAGTAGCTACAACTTGACACTAGCTTTTAACCTGTTAGATAAAGTGCTGCTTAGATTTACTATTACATGACGTTAAAAGGTGAGAAAATATTTTGCTTGTCTAGTCAATTTAATATACTGAAAATATGCATTGATAGGTGCGTCGGTGGCCGAGTGGTTAAGACGTCTGATATTAACTAGGCAGACCACGGGTTCGATCCCGGATCCCGGCCATGTACAAATAAGTTTTTTAGTTAAAAACTATGTACATAATAAACAAACCACACTTAAGGCGCCCACTGATTGGATCAATCTCCGGCCGGTCGCCGGCCGGTCCACCGAAATCCACCACAGACTCATCCAATTCTAGTACGCGCGGCCCACCATCAGTTTCAAATCGTTTAAATCTGTGGTTGATTTCGATGACCGGAGCGATCTGTCACACACACACATCCATACCCATTACACATATACCTGATAGTTTGACACTTTGTTTAATCGAATGATATGTTTCATCAAAAATCAAAAAGTTTACAGTGTTTTCATTGATCTAGAAAAAGCATATGACAACCTATGCAGAACGGAATTATGGTCAACACTAGCGAGATACGGAGTGAATAAAAAACTCATAAGGGCAGTACAATCATTATATGATGGCTGTACTGCCGTTGTTAGAGTGGGTGGACAGTGCTCAACCCCGTTTAATATACATTGTGGTGTTAAACAGGGCTGTGTAATGTCACCTTGTCTATTCAATCTGTATTTCGATAGTTGTTTGACCAAATTACAACAATGTTCCTTAGGGATAGAAATGGGTCCTACTAGACTTTGCTGTCTTTTATATGCCGATGATGCGGTATTAATTGCATCTTCGGAGCAAGAGCTGCAAAACCTAGTTGCAATTTTGAATGAGGAATTAATATTTCGAAAATTAATATTTCGAAATCAAAAGTATTAGTATTTGAAAAGGAAGATGAAAGGACGGAGTGTAAGATTTGTGTGAAAGGATGTAAGTTAGAGCAAGTGAATGAATTTGTTTATTTAGGTAGTATGGTTACAAGAAGTGGAAAGATAGACAAAGAAATTGAAAGGAGAGTGAAAGCGGGAAGCAAGGTATTTGGTGGACTAAACAATGTATGCAGAAATACACAACTTACAACTAAAAGTAAAATGAACATACATAATGCTGTTTTAGTTCCATCACTTACTTATGGAGGCATGAAAGTAAAATAAATGCAGTGGAAATGCGGTCTTTACGTAGAATGTGTGATATAAAGCGTATTGACCGCATCCGGAACGATGTCATTAGAGAAGAATGCGGAGTAAAAGATGATGTTGTGACAAAAATGAAGAAAAGTAGTTTACGCTGGTTTGGACACGTTGAAAGAATGAAGGATGAAAGATTGACTAAAAAGGTTTATATGGCTGAAGTGAAAGGAAATGCTAGCAGAGGACGACCTAGATGTACTTTTATTGAACATATAAAAAATATGTTGATCGAAGGAAATATTAAAAGTACACACAATCGCCGAGCATGTATGAAAGGTAAGATGAATATAAAAGAAGCAAAAGAGATATGTCAGGATCGTAACAAATGGCATTCGATTGTCTCTGCCTACCCCTCTTGGGATGAAAGGCGTGATGATAGATAGATAGATGTGTCTGTTTGAGTGTGTGAATTGTATGCGATCTAGATCGTATGATTTTCATCGCCAATGTGGGGCCTTATTCAATCTCGATCATAAGGCGGCCGGAACGAAAACTTTCGGTGCGATGCCGGACCAGTCTGTGGGCTACTTTAGAGGCTTTTCCATTTAAACATACCTCAACAGAACCTGCCACTCTTTAGGTATAGCTTCACAAAATACCATCGGCTAAACGAGGGAGACTTGGTCTTCCACTGGGTATCTTGGAACCGTAACACGGCTTCGGTAGCTGTAAGGGACCGTGAAGAAAAAATGTACCTTTTGATAAGGCTAGGTATTTTAAACGGTTTAGCAGAATTGTAGAATCTGCCGCAATACAAAAAGGCCCGCTTTATAAAACAGCTCTGTTTTCTATAAGAGCTAATGAGGTTTAGGCGGATTGTAATACGGTTGAACTCTGATCAACTAATGTTTAACTATTGAACTGCCACTTCCATAAATTGCAAATGTTCTACATTTCGACTAAACAAGAAGTTAGTCCCAGCGTGTTTTCATGGCTCATGCTGTCTAATCCGTCAGAGATATAACAAAATGATGTAGGAAAGAGTTGTGTAGAATAAAATTATCTATGAAAAAAGTCCGCGGTAGCATATACCTATCTCCAATAGATAAGTAGTAATAAGCGATATTGTACCCGTGGGAAGCCAGGGGCGGGGTCGCTAGTAGTCCATATTTCGAATATAATTTCTGTTAGTTTAGGTTGCATGATTTAATTAATAGACAACTTTGTAAAATAGTTTCTGAAGAAGGGCGGCGTTTCTCTATAACTTCTGACACTGAATACATTTAGTAATTAGATAGATAGTCGAGAAGTTTCCTTCTGAATAGCAATTTTAGTATATTTTCTTAGTCGCCTCAACTTTAAGGCCATACGGTCCGCCGAAATCGACCACAGACTCGTCCAATTCTTGTAACATACGATTTGCTATCCGTTTTCAAATCGTTGTATTTGTGGTTGATTTCGATGGCCGGAACGATCTGTCACACACACACGGATGTTTGATACTTTGTTTAATCGTATGAGTGAGTGAATTGCATGTGATCTAAATCATTTGCGAATTTTTTTGCTGAGATACTGGACCAGTGCGTGGGCTACTTTAGTCTTAGTCAACCTTGCGCCATGACTCTCTCGCCGAGGATTTTCTTGAACAATCATTCAAGGATTGGTCAGTCATTTTATTTGGTGGGTCAAGCACAAAGGTCAACTCTGCCCTGCACAACCAGTTTCTCTATGGACTGTTCGTCCCGTCTCGTGACATGTCCAACGAATCGAAGGATCCGAGGTTGAACGACAGCTGATAATCTCTCTTTGAGAAAAAGTTCTTAGAGGATGTACCAAAACATTTCACAGGCTCTAAAAATGCTCAGCATTTTTTTCCATCACCATATTTCCAGTGCTTCGATTCTTTATAATCTATATATATAAAAATGAAACCCGTTTTCCGTTGTCACGACATAACATGAAAACGGCTGAACCGATTTGGCTGATTTTAGTCTTAAAATATTCCTAGATATCCAGGGAAGGTTTTAAAGGTGAGACAATTCGAATAATTGCCGAAAAACCCCTAAAAACAGCCCTTTTCTTTTTCTCATAATAACAGAGTCAATTTGACCCTTATTGCTATTCAATAAAGTTAATTTTAAATTAAAAGCACTCATTGTTGTCTATGCAATGTAGATGTGTTCCTAATGTCACCGCACAAATTTAAAATTCGCGTGCGTGTTGGAGAATCTAATGTCGCGTTCCGACACTCAACAAAAGTGATAATATCGCGAACGCGACCAAATTGAATAGTCACAAAATGTAATTTAAGTAATTTAATAGATCATTAGTAGTACTGATTTTCAGTTTGGTCGGCTTCGCGAAACTTAATTTTGCCTAGGAGTAGGGGTAGAAGTAGAGGTAGGAGTAGGGGTAGGTGTAGTGGTAGGGTAGGGTAGGGTAGGGTAGGGTAGGGTAGGGTAGGGTAGGGTAGGGTAGGAGTAGGGGTAGGAGTAGAGGTAGGAGTAGGGGTAGGTGTAGTGGTAGGTGTAGGGGTAGGTGTAGTGGTAGGTGTAGGGGTAGGGTAGGGGTAGGGTAGGAGTAGGGGTAGGGGTAGGAGTAGGGGTAGGGGTAGGGTAGGAGTAGGGGTAGGTGTAGGGTAGGGTAGGGTAGGGTAGGGGTAGGGTAGGGGTAGGGTAGGGATAGGGTAGGGTAGGGGTAGGGTAGGGGTAGGGTAGGGGTAGGGTAGGGGTAGGGTAGGGGTAGGGTAAGGGTAGGGGTAGGGGTAGGAGTAGTGCAGGCAAGCCAACGTTTGGGCAGGACAACGTCTGCCGGGTCCGCTAGTTTTAGTATATTAATTAATAAAAACTTTTGACTTAAGTCCCCGCTTTGCCCATGTAAATTCAGGCACGACAAAAGGTAACAGTCTGTTCACAAAATAAGCATTATTTTGCCGACTTTAAAAATAATGCAGAAGATTCTCAACTCTTTTTATATATTTGAAACGGGAAAAGCTTGAAACCTAAGGACGGATAGAAAACTTTTTTTTTTTTAAATTCTCATAATAGGGCATGAAATTTGTATGGGACCTTCGAGCGATGTTAAAGCGAGGAACGATTGAAAGGTAAAATAAACAATACTAAAGAATGCAATTTGAAAGGAAAAAAGAAGTTTGAAGGTGGGTTTATTTGGTTGATTAAGCAAAGGGAAGGTTAAGATATAAAACCCGGATCAGGCTGATTCTAATTTTTCGCTTCGATTACCTCAGTCTCCTTCATTAGCTCTTTAAGGACTTTAACGTCTTTTTCAGAGCATCTTCTATTCATTTCTAATAATTTTTCAATAAAATGTTTGAAAAGTGGAAATATATGTTTGTTTACACAACGTAAAGGCCTTTACACATTACGACGTAACGTGACGAGACACTGGTTAACTATGTCTACTTTTAACAAGTTGCACATATCTTTACTTTATAGATAATCTATATAAGTAAAAATTAAATACTGATCTTTGGTAAGCCAAAAAAATTCGTTCGTATTAGTATGATTAAGGTTTTTAGAGAAAGAAAAATAAGAAAAGTTGCCCGGAAAACTGAAATATGCTTTTTGTATGAACTTAAGATCATAATAGGGGATGAAAGGTAACATGAAAAATTCCATAAATTAAGTAATTAAATAAAAGAGAATACTTTTGGAAACATGTTTGCGATGATATTCACGCAAATCCGTTTTGCTCTTCCGACGTGTCTGCGACGTACGTAACTATCTAAAAACACTGCTCCTACCTTTTTTCTAAAACTTTCACAATTACACCCCATATTATTTACATTTCGCTAAACGTGGACATTGCTACCAGTAGGAAAATCTAGACACCGCAAGGTAGGTATGGTGAAGGGAAAAGCAATTTTCTATAAATCACACCTGTTCCCTTAATTTTGCATTCGCAAAACGTTTCTTAATCCTGACGAAATCGTCTTCGATATTTTCAATTACAACTTGAGCTTTCGATATTCCACTTGGAAGCGCTTCGTATCGCATAGGGCTGATGTTTGTATCCGACTGCAAACATTTTCTAAAATCACTTACTCGAGTGATTTAATGTTAACTTACAATATTTGTTTATAATCCGTTCAATAATGTTATTAAAAGTACTTAAAAATAAAAGTGAACTGAGGACATTCGACCTCAAAATACTAGAATTTTTAGGCAGCCTCAAAATTTTCAGGCCCTGATCCAACCCACGCGTTTGTCTGTCTGTCCGTGCCCTATTCACGAATTGCGGTTTTCTCTAATAGATAGGTTGAATCATGGATCTATCATGTTTAGAAGGTGAGAATTAACACTATAATTGAATCAAGTCGGAAAAAAGTTAGCCCCAGCGAGTTTTAATGGCATATGCTGTCTAATCTGCCAGAGATATAACAAAATTAAGCAGTAATGAATTTTATGGAATAAAATTATCTACAAAAAAGTCCCCAGTAGCATATATTTATCTTTAATATATCAGTAATAAGCGTATTTGCGTAGGTATTGAAATAAAATTGTTGTAAACACATATTGAACCCGTCGCTAGTCAAAGATAAACAATTTGAATCCATGCTTATTAAATTCCAATTACTTACTTTGTAGGTGCAAATACCTTAAAAAAAGTTTAAACGCTTTTAAATTAACTAATGATACCATATTTTAAGTATTATAATAACATATCCAGTTTAAAAATTAAGAAACGGTTACCTACTATAAAAACCTAATACAACTCATGTTTTTAATTAAACATTTATTTTTAATTAACTCAAGTCGAACATACGTTTTGTTAAAACATTGTAAACAAGGAAAACATTTTGTATTGATTGTTTTGTTTTCCTCTTCTCCAAAGCAATTAAGCTTACTTTTAATTAACTTTATCTAAAAAAAATGTGAAAACTTTTATTAAAATTCTTACTTGCAAACAGATTCCAATGAATGTATTCTAAGTAAATATTTTACCTATCATTCCTTAGGGTGAAATCTTCGTCCATTTTAGGCGCAATAATACTAAAAATAAAGCTGATGAGTTTGTTTGTTTGAACCATGGACGTAAAAAAGTAGAGGACGGATCGCCGCTAAGACAAAAGTGAAGCACCAAGTGTGCATGTGTGCTACCGATTTTATTTATCTCTAATATATCTTTAAATTGTAGAATAAGTGGTAAATTACTAACTTACCTATCAAATGTGATTCCTTGAGATTTTTTTATGAGTAATAGAGTTGTTTTTGCATAATTTTACTACACAAGACGGCATTGTTTTTTATTTTCTTAATGGCGGCTGATCAGCATAACCGAATTAGTATTTACAATGTAACTGGCATAACTTGGTTGCTTCACTTTTGTCTTAGCGGCGATCCGTCCTCTCCTTTTTTACGTCCATGGTTTGAACCCGCTTATCTCTGGAACTGCTAGTAGGATTTGAAAAATCTTTTTGCATTTGATAGCCTAATTTTTGAGTAAGGTTATAGGATATATAACATCAAGCTACGACCCATAGGAGCAGAACAGTGATCATTAACGCGGGTGCAACCGCAAGGCACAGCTAAGTAAAACATAATAATGAGAACTTATTTGTTTCACAAGTCTAGTGTTTTAATTAAATTTTATCTACTCTTATATCGTAAAGTCTCTATTACAAAATGATATGTTTTACATACACGCGTCTGTAATATGTCAAACTTCGATACTGTAATGTATTATAGTACCGAAGTTTTCATACAAAACGATATCGTAATGTTTAGTTTTTTTTAAATGCTGAAAGGGCAGAAGATATGTGTTATGCAGCCACATTAAACTCTATGAAAATATCGACACGCCCATTTGGCAGTCACTTGAGAGTTACGCGCATGCGCAGTAGGTAGGTAACCGCGGTTTGCCGCCAATTTGTCGATTAACAAAAATATCTTAGTTCAATTTGTTTTGTACTATTGCATGGGATTAGATAAACTAGTGTATGAACGGGCACATCACTTGGAATTAAAATACTCGTGGATGCTATTAAAAAATCCACTTGTGTTTTAATTACCCCTATTAAGATCCCGTATCATAAACTACTATTATTTTGGCACTTGGTATATAAGGTATGATGAATATTTAATCAATATTATATTTCAAATCCGACTGGTAGTTCCAGAGATTACCGCGTTCAAACAAAGAAACTCTTCAGCGTTATTATTATATTTTTCATTACATGAAATGGATCTGTTTTGACCGAAACTCGGGCGAAGTCAGGCCGTTCGTCAGTAAAATTTAATCCTCAGTAGTATTTGCAAATACCAAATTGGGTGTTCGAATACTTCGCATTCCCTCCAGATATGAAACTGGCAACGTAGACATGGAATTTAGAGTATTTTGAGTAAATTTGATTACATTGTTACATAGTGTTCCATTTCAAAATTATGTAATTAATTCCTAACATCGTTTAGGTTGCGTAGGTCGCCGGTCGGTTTGAAAAATCATCTGTATAATAAATAAAGTTTGATTGTTTGTTTTTCAATTTTGGACGAATTGTGATTCATATCACGTTTTTATTGTGTCACATTTTACCTCCTAAGAATAATGACAATAGGGTGGGGGCATATTATGTTCAATTTAAAATAGTAAAAGCTAGAATTTAATTTTGTTGCGAAAATAATACTATTCGATTTTACTAAATTGTCGCTTATGTCGCTATTGTTGCAATGAAAATAAAGTTACGATTTTAAAATTTGAAATTGAAATTATTGATGTCAAAAGTGTTGTTACTAAATTGAAATGTGAACTAAGACTATATATTGAAAACTAAGGCAAATAAACTGTAGTAAATTACAATGTATATGTGTTATTGACTTAATGGGTTAATACATAATATATTTTTACGACTATTTCCCAAAAGTGTAGACAGAGAGTATTAAAAACCTTTTACTTTTACTAAATAAATTCGTCAAAATTATTTACAGCTAAAATTATAACTCGAATTGTTTATTTTAGGCGTTATGCTATGGTTACTCTTCAAATTGTATAAACATGAAAAAAAATGACATAGACATTGCATTGGACAGAATGAATTCAGAAAAAAAATCTTATCTATCTATCTTTGAACTTCTCGATATTTTGAGCTATGGTTATAAAATATTTTCGTAAACATTTTTCGGCTAATTTATTTTATTATAATCACTGTAAATAAATAAACAAAATGTCCGTGAAAAATAATAATATTCGTCCAATAAAATGGCGCCGGGAATTTTTGTTGATACAAATCTAGCACCTCACCTCCTTTAAAAGGTAATTGTAACAAATTTTGTTTTCAAGTAGTAAGGGTTAACGTGTAGGTACGAATAATTTAAGCGTGCATTAACATGCCGTAAACGACAGAATTTAGCTTTCCCTTCGCAATTATTGTGTCATTAATGTCACCTACATTAGATTACTTGGGTTTTACGATTTTAGACCAAAATACTTTATAATTAAAGGGTGCGTCAGTTATCAATTTTGTAAAAATTTTATTTAAGGCTCTGATTTTCTCGGTATGTACTGAAATCATCATGGAATTTTTTTGAAGTCGTTAAAAAAGACGTTACTCAATAAAATTCGACCGTATATTTTTTTTATGTGTGTTCGCGGATAACTTCGTCGTTTATGAACCGATTTTGATGATTTCTTTTTTAATCGACAGATAATTCTTCCGGATTGGTCCCATTTTTATGTCATAAAAATTGGTTCATTAGTTTTTCAGTAATTTTGAAAAAACTGACTTTATAAGTCAATTATATGTACCGATTTTGACGACTTATTTTTTTAAGGATATAATAATTCCTCGACATTATCTCACAGACATATGACGAAAATCGGTTCAGTAGTTTTTCAGAAATTCAGTAATTTGTCTCTGTTTACGGCTGAAAATTATGTATCAGAGAAAAGCCTTAGCAACGGTTGCTATGGACACCAAGTTGACAATTTTTGTATCGACGGTGGTCTAACGGCTAAAGGTATGGTAAGGTATGGTGCAGCTAAGGATGCAAATGATTCAAATCCCATCCACAGCAGTATTTTTTTTTTATTTGCGTTATTATTTGTCTCTCAGGGCAGCAAAATCACTTAAAGGGGAAAAATAAATTAACTTTAAAAAAAAAGTGTACCGACTTCAATTTGCACTAAAAAGTAAGAAATAATAAATATTTCGTCGTAGAATTTGAAGACGGTTGGTGCCAAATTAAAAACAACTTAGGTACTTCCCAAATTCACTAATCTAGACAATTCATTAGGAACCTACGATCATCAGTACAAACATATATAATATTGAACAGATATTTATCTTCTTAGATGTTTACTTAATTTTGTATCCTAATTTGGCACCAACCGTCTTCAAATTGTACGACGAAATATTTATTATTTCTTATTTTTCAGTGCAAATTGAAGTCGGTACACTTTTTTTTTAGTTAGTTTGTTATTAATAGTAATAAGTATTAAATATCTTAAATACTAAATTACAAAATTACAATTAAAACATTTCATGTAAATCGCTACCTATTTACTGGGAGAGTACCCAACAGACCGGCTGCATTGCCTCGTTGGATGGCAATGCTTGTTCTTTGACCGAGGTAAGAGCCAGCCCGTTGGTCATGTGAGCTTTCTATTAGTCGTTTACTAATATCTATAAACAGATTGTGTGCTCCAGGTCCCCACGGTCCCATTGTTTCCACACCAAACGCCTCAAATATGTATTCTTGCAGAGATGCATGTTTGCGACGTTTGGACGCATTGCCAGCTAGTGACCGCCCCATCTTCCATTGTGTAAGTGTCATGTCATCGGGTCTCTTGCCATCATCATGTGCCAACCATTTGGTTCTAAAACGTAAAAACTATAGTATAATTAAATATTTCGAGGTAATTTGGTGCTAAGCATTTTTGGCACAAGGATTTGAACCCGGGACCTCTCTCTACCAATTAGGCTATCGACTACATAAAATCCATTCTACATATACCCTTGTTAAATAGACCCTTTCAGCCCTAAATTCCAATAGAAACAAATAAAATCGAATAGTGAAAAACAAATATATTCATTGTCTATCCACACAATATTAATCTCGAAATTGAATTTATTTAAGACCATAACAGAACCCTCATAAAAACGAGAGTTAAAATGATTATCTCCTCTTGCTTCTTCCGAATATCAATCAATCTCTTGTGAATACGACATTTTCCGCGAAGTTATTTTTGCAGGCCCAAGGGAAATGTTCGGGTTCCCTTTATTATTTTGTCGTCAGATGAGAATATATAGCACAAGTTTGCTAAGACGAGGAAACCATAAATTGACGATGAATATTGTTGCCTGTTTACGCGTATTCTAAAAATATCTTTACAAAGTTACTTTTACACTGTTGAATGGTTTTTTGTAACGAAAATCTGAGTAAGATAATATTAAATACTAGATCATAACTACCATTATAAATGCGAAAATGTGTTTATTTATTTGTTTGTTTGCTGGAGAGTGACATTCCGCATATCCTTTGGAATAAATTTATTTTTATGAAACGTTTAACAAATTTTTACTGGCGAAAATGGAGCAAAGATAATTTGAGGGCCGAATAGTGACATAGGCTAAAACTCATTCGCCATACGGTCACCGAAATCGACCACAGACTCGTCCAATTCTTGTATGAGCGGCCCACCATTCGTTTTCAAATCGTTGTATTTGTGGTTGATTTCGATGGCCGGAACGATCTGTCACACACACACACACATTCCAAATTTTCCACGTGCGAAGCCGGGGCGGAAAGCTAGTTATATTATAGAATGTAAATGTACAAGTAAAGATTGACTTTAAGAATAAGTATCACAGCACTTATCAACTACTTAATATCTTGCTTCTGATGACAAAGACATCTGTCAGCATATCACCTTCATGTCCTCATTTCTGAGTCCACCATAATGTAACAAGTTTGCTCAGTAGCAACGCCCAGAGTTCGTAGCTTCTGTACATAGAACACGCAAAATACATCTGTGAAACAGATTTCTCTATCACTGCGTCGTCTTCTTATAATTCTCAAAGTCTGCTAACTCAGCAGACACGGCAACCCAGCAGATGAAGAAACCCAGCAGAGGGAAATGTTAATAATAGCGGTATTTTAAGATCAACGAGCCTCTTAGAACAGCTTTATATAGCAAATCTAGATTCATTATTATAAAACAAAGTCCCCCGCCACGTCTGTCTGTCTGTCCGTGCCTTTTTTCACGCAAAAGCTTCTGAACGAATTTTGTTACGGTTTTGACTATTAGATAGGTTGAGGCACTGGGAAAGTTTACGAGTAATAATGCTTAGAATACTACGAGTAAATTATTAAGTCGGGGAAGCGAACATTTCGTGCCCCAGCGAGTTTTCATTTCGGATTTTTCTGGTACTCACACCACCTCCATCCCAACTACGATCCCACCAAAAGTTTCTTCACGCAAAAGCTTCTGAACGGATTGTGTTACGGTTTTGACTATTAAATAGGTTGAGTCACTGGGAAAGTTTACGAGTATTAATGCTTAGAATACAAGTAAATTATTAAGTCGGGGAAGCAAAAATTTCGTGCCCCAGCGAGTTTTCATGGCGTTTGCTGTCTAAATCACAAAATTATGTAGAATAAAATATCAATCTCTGATAGATAAGTAGTTATAAGCGTATTTATGTAGGTATTCAAATTCACCGGTTGAGAACCAGATGAACGTAACAAGTAAATGAGTTTTTGACACAATATTTCTTAAATTACTATGACATTATGATGTGCGAAAATGATGTACCTACAGCTAATCCGTATAGATACCTAAATGCCATTTCGAAGGAACTACTTTATATTATAATAAAAGGTAAAAATTGAAGACTAATTTCACCATCTCGCAATTCTGTTTATTTAATCGCGTTTTCCCAAAATACGTAAATTTGTAGATCCGTTTATCTAGTTATTAACCGGCGAATTATTTTATATAGTAATCGTGCGAAAATCACTACTATTATACAAAATGAGATAAAATCGTTGACAAACATGAAAATAACCGTTAAAGAAACATCGCCGACTAAAGTTACTCAGAAAAAGTTTGAGCACAAAGGATACTCTCGTAGGTCGGTTAGCATAATACCACATTTGACTTTCAAAGTAGATATTAAAACGTTTCGTAATGTTACGCATTTTTATGAAATAAGGCGTGTACCGAATGTCGTTGTATGTTCACTTTATTAAGGAGAATCGTCTCGAAACGGGTTTTTTTTTTGCCAGAAGGAAAAACTTACTAGAAAAAAAAGAGTTTTGTATTTTTACAAGAAATTAGAATGAAAAATGAATAAAATCACAGATTATTATTTTTAATCGTAATATAATTCAACATTAAAATCATATCAAATAATTAAACGTGGAACAACGGAAAATAAATACATAAAAACGTTACCTGTTACTAACGATTTTATAATAATAGAAATTAAATGCTGTTCGGTTATAAACGAATCATTTGAGAACGGCTGGACCGATTTATCTATTTTTAAAATGTTCTAAATAGTCTGATTACGGTTTTTACAGAAAAAAAATGGAAAAGTTGTACGAAAAATTGGAAAAATCGGAAAAAACTGAAAGTGCTTATTTATATAGGACTTTTATATGAACTCAAGACCATTAGGTACGAATTATCTGCGCTTAATAATATTTAGTTTTATTTTATGCATTTAATACAAAACCAATAAATACGACACAAGCTCTATCTATAGAGAGCTAGATTCAAGACGATCCGCTTTAACTTTCCCTAAAGGATTACTTGGAAAAGCAATTTGTCTGATACATAATGTTTTGTGTGAGAGGCGTTGATATAATGACATTAACTTTCGTAAATCGTGGATTTTGTGCTGTTTTTACCGATATTTAAAGCAAGGGTAACGATTAGAGCCTACATACACGAACATACCTCGCCTTAAAGTTTTCAAGCCTTCTCGTGACTTTGTTGCAAATATTTTAAATTATTTACACCTTTGTAGAACTGTAAGATTTTTTTTATATTTGCTTAGAAATTACCTATTTACTTGATCAAAAACAAAGCCGAAAGTACGTAATTACAGTCATACATGCGGGAAGAAATTGCAAACAAAAATACTTTTGTCTCGCTCAGCAATGAGTTTCGCCCAGATCAGCAGCCGCTGGGTGGTAATCAATGATATATTAATTGGTAATTTTTTTTCCTAGCGTCAATGGTGGTAATAGATAATTGAGTTTTGATAACGTGCTGTTGACATTGTTTTTGTTCTATAAATTCCATTTGGAAAGGCAAAGGTAAACACTGCCATACAGCTTAATAGTGAAAATGCGCGCGTGTTGCTTCGTTGACTTACCGAGTTACCTTACAGCTCCTGAAACCGTCTTATCAGTCCCAGGGTACCCAGCAAAGACTTCTTTAATAGACGTAAAATGTCTATTATATTTATATATTATCTTTATGTGCCTTTATAGTATTTTTGGTACGAGTGGGAATTGAACCCGAGACCTCCCAGTTTCAAGACAAAACTACCAAGCTATCGACTCCTAATTAAAAAAAAATTAAAAATTGAGAAGGTAGTTAGTTTTTACACCAAAACTGAATGGAGGAGGGAACTGTAACGGGAATACATATTTCTTTGTTTCATTTCAACGCTAGGAATATAGTAAACATTATTATTATGAGAAGACAATGAAATCATTTGTATGTAGTAAGGTGTGCGAATATGTCAGAGATTGCAGAACAGCTCCAGAGGGTTGTTAACAGGAAATATCATTGTGCGAGTGGCATGTAAATTGGTTCATTATGTTTCAATTTTACTAAATTCAGCATCACATGTAACTTATTTTGATATATTACTGTCATGTTCTGAAATTTAGATTGGATATTTACACTTATAAAAGTAATATTACTGGAAAGTTGTATATATGCCAATTATGGTCAACACTAGCGAGATACGGAGTGAATAAAAAACTCATAGGGGCAGTACAATAATTATAAATGATGGCTGTACTGCCGTTGTCAGAGTGGGTAGACAGTGCTCAACCCCGTTTAACATACATTGTGTTATTGAACTGGGCTGTGTAATGTCACCTTGTCTGTTCAACTCGATAGTTGTTTGACCAAATCACAACAATGTTCCTTAGGATAGAAATGGGTCCTACTAGAGTTGCTGTCTTTTATATGCCGATGATTCGGTATTAATTGCATCTTCGGAGCAAGAGCTGCAAAGCCTGGTTCCACTTTTGAATGAGGAATTCGAGAAGAAATTCATGAAAATTAATAATTCGAAATCAAAAGTATTAGTATTTAAAAAGGATGATGAAAGGACGGAGTGTAACATTTGTGTGAAAAGATGTAAATTAGAGCAAGTAAAAGAATTTGTTTATTTAGGTAGTATGTTTACAAGAAGTAGAAAGATTGACAAGGAAATTGAAAGGAGATTGAAAGCGAGAAGCAAGGTATTTGGTGGACTAAACAAATAATGTATGCAGAAAGAAGAGGTTATAGGCAGCTAAAAAGCTCTGCCTACCATTAAATTCCTTTTGAGACGTAATAATGCCGTTAAAAGCACATTCTACGTACAAACGCCGAAAATTTTCGCCGAGTGCCTTCGGCTTAAATTATTCACTGTATGGGCCAGTTCGCCTCGCAGGTCACACTCAACTTTAGTATTCCCACGCGACTCGCTTACAGAATAATATATACCGCCGCTGTAATGCGTACGTGGACAAAGATTATTATACTGCACTAAGCTTTAAAGCCTCTGGCCAAGTGTCATGGGCGATTCGGGAAGCGGATAATACTCTACGTGACCAAGGTTAATTAAAATTTTAACCTGTAAGTAATAACACAGTTAGATATTATGTTCTACTACTAAAAAATGGTAGAAAAATGCTACTTAGTAGAAAATTAGGCTTGAAAATACGCAAACTATCTCTGATTTTTACAATTCAGTTTTGGGAAATTAGGGATAACCTATGAAAAAATAAGTGGCTGCGATTTTTACGATCTTCATCAATATTGATTTTGAGTTTACTTTTAATTTGTTATAAATCCTTTCTTTATTTTATAAAAGTATGTACCTACTTTTTTCTCATGTAAGTTAACTTGCATAGTCAATAACATGTAAATGTATAGCAATATTGTGTTCACTAGGAATATCTGTATAACAAGTGTTTTATCCTATTATGTAATATTGTGATATTTGCAGTTATTCTGTACTTGTTTAAATAAATTAATTAATAAATAAATATATATATTATCATAAAACAAAGTCCCTAGCCGCGTCTGTCTGTCTGTCTGTGCACTATTTTCTTCAGATATGTTTCCGGTTTTCACAATTAGATAGATTCATTCACGAGAGATTCATGGTTGTTTAGGTGTTCTCAATTAGACTGTATTTTTAATAGTTTTTTTAAGGGGAGGAACGAATAATTTTGGTTGATTGCTGAACTGAAATTCCCGAATTTTACGAATGCTATGAACATACAATTTGGGCATCGAAAACTAGAGGATTTTGTCTAGTATTGTGTAGGATGAAAACATGATTGGTGAAAATTTTCTCGATAACTTAAATTTTTGAAATCACCTCTTCAAAAACACCTTTTTAGTCATACGACCATACTCTAAAGGGATTTAGGTTTAAATTTTATACGAATCTATAGGCAATTTCAGTACCTAGTATTGATTTAGAAGATTTTTCCCTGCATGTGATCGTTTTTTAATAATGTTTTTATTTGTAATGTGCCGCTTACGTCATTTATTCCGAGAAGCGACACATTATGCCCTTCTCACTTCTGCAGCAAGAACGGACAAAGCGCCGTCGTTTTCTTGCATGACGTGATCGTTGCGCTCGAACCACTCATGGGCCCGAACCACGAGTTTAGGGCGTGGCTTACGATTAAAAATTTCTGAGTCGTTCCTCGTCTTAATACGTTATTATATTTTTTTTTTATAAATAAGCGATACCAATGAACAGTTTTTTTTTAAATCAATAAATGTACTATATACGACCAATGGTAACGGAATCGTATATTCGTGCGACGATTGGTCCCTACTTGAGTATTCTGAAGATTTTTCACAGGGATAATGTCATATTCAGGATGTTAGTAAATAGATTTACTAAGTTGGATTTTTTTTACTAATATTTTTGGAGGATGAAAGGTTTTGTTTAAACGATGAAAATCAAACCGAGATTTTCTGATTTTTTTTCCTGTAACTAGCTGATGCTCGCTATTTAGTCTGCGTGGCCCACCATAATAATAGTATACCTACTTTTTTAGGGTTCCCTACCCAAAGGTTGACAACGGAAACCCTAATACTAAGGCTCCGCTGTCAGACCGTCTGTCCGTCCGCCTGTCACAGGGCTGTATCTTATGAACCGTAATAGGTAGATACTTGAAAATTTCACAAAGTGTGAGTATTACTATGGCCGCTATAAAAAAAATATAAAATTAAAATAAAGTAAAAAATTAAAGCGGGTACCCATACAAGAAAACTTTAACTCGGCGTTTTATACTCGATCTTAATAATGGCAATACATACAAACGTCTAACTAGTATCACTATATCTAATGCATACTCTTAAATAAAACAACAAAATAATAAAAACCAAGTGTGAGTTAGACTCGCGTTAATTTGTATCTGCGCACATACAGGGGCGTTAAACTTGGTCTGGCCTTAGTGCATAGGTCCTGTACTATTGACTCGCACTTGCCCGGTTTTTGAGTTACTTCCTGTGTTCATAATGTAAAGAATTCAAATTTTGAATAAATCAAAACCATTGTACGCGCATAAAATAAAAATAATATTTAAAATTTATTAAGGATCCGTGGCTCTCAGTTATTTTGTTTCTGTCAAAAATATGGCAAATCTCAGTTAATCCTGGAAACGTGAGTTTATTTATTCAACATTTCCTCACCACACAATGATAGTTATTATTTGAAATTGTATTGAGCCATATTTTTATTAAAAAGTACACACAATCGCCGAGCATGTATGAAAGGTATGCTGAATATAAAAGAAGCGACAGAGACAACGGACAGATGTTTGTCAGGTAGGCGTTCGATTGTCTCTCTCTACCCCTATCTCTTGGGATAAAAAGCGTGATGATAGATAGATAGATTCTTCAAACAATTTCTATCAATACATTCGTTCACCCTGTAGGTAAAAGTAGGTTATTTGGTCCATTGGGGCGGCCGATCCACTTTACCCAACACAAAATATGCAAATTCATAACTTGCGAAACCAACGTAGTTTGCACGGTATTTGTCAAACTCCGTAAACTTTGTTGGGCAAAATATAGGAAAGTTCCTACTTTTAGTGTTCATGTAGAAAATGGGAGGTAAGTTGTTATGACGATCAGTGATTTTATATTTAGGACATTTAGCGTTTCTCACTGCGTTGAAGTAGAAACAGAATAATATTCGTATTTTTATTATAACAATGTTGCTGGGTCGATCCACTGCCTATGATCACTGAAAATTTAATTAAAATTCATTCCGTATTTTCGGAGTCTATTCTAGACAATCATTGTAACATTGTCTCCATGCCTACTTGGGATAAAAGGCGTGATGATAGATATAATATATAGAAGTGGCACTAAATACAACAATCCAACGACTGTGAGTAATAGGAAAACGCATGTCGCTGCCAAACTATTAAATATTTTCAATAGCGCGATACAGGTTTCAATTTAAATATTGTGAGACAGTAACACCTATTGACGCGATGTTCCCCCACAGATAGATAGATCATTGGGACAGACCATGGACAGACATACATATTCTAAAACAATTATTTATTCTAGCATTCACTTACATATAAAATTGTACAAAGTTTGAAAAAAAAACCGTACAAAGCGGCTTTTCCACCTCAACTGTTTTATACCTCAACAGAGCTGGTCACTTTGAGGAAGACTTTGTAATTTAATATATTGATCGATGGCAATATTAAAAGTACACAAAATCACCGAGCATGTATGAAAGGTATGATGAATGAAGAAGCGAAAGAGGTATTTCAAGATCGTATCAAATCGCATTCGATTGTCTTTGCCTATCATTCTTGAGATAGCCCTCTTGAAATAAAAGGCGTGATGATAGATAGATAGATGTGCGACTGTCTGACCCTCTGTCCCAAGGTTATCCGAAACGGATTTTGATAAAGGACGTGCAGCCGGAGCGAAAATCTGGTATGATACTTGAAACGATTGCGTTATAATACGTTTTCTCTGGCTCCGGCCACATCATACGAGTTCTACGGGTATGTGTCAACAGGCCATTTTGTGTCATTAAAAGGCCGCACTAACGACCATTAGTGGTCAAATTCAATTCTACGAACGACCCCTTGTGCATAAAGTACATAACTCATATCCAATTGAATATTTAGGCATACTAAATACCCACTCACTCACTAGACTAAACTAGATGATCAGTTTTTAGGGTTCCGTACTTCATAAGGTATCATAATAAGATCAATCTTGCATCTGTCCGTCTGTCTGACTGTGAAGGTTTTCTCTAAAATCGTAAAAAAAAAAAAAGTTGGCCCTCAAAAAACTTGTATTGTAAAATTTTCATATCAATAATTATCGCTTTCTTCATTCGAACCGATGTTGTTAGAGATGAAAGCATATTGAAAAATGATGTTGTGACTAAAATGAAGGAAAGTAGTTTACGCTGTTTTGGACATATTGAATAAATGAAGAATGACAGATTGACACAAAACTATTGTATGGCAGAAGCGAAAGGAAATGTTGGCAGAGGGCGACCTAGGGTACTTTTATTAAACATATAAAAAATATTGAGTGACGGCAATGTTAAAAGTACATACAATCGCCGAGCATATATGAAAGGTTTGATGGATATAAAAGGTAGGTCAGGATCGTAAGAAATGGCATTCGGATGCCTCTGCCTACTCTTGAGATAAAAGGCGTGATGGTAGATAGATAAGTAGATAAATCTCAAAATTTTATGGCACTTTCTCTGACTTTGTACTTGTACCTACGTAGGTACTAAAGGCAGTAGGTAACAAAGCAAAATGAAAACAAGTCACGGTATAAAATGATTGACTAATTCACGATTTGGATCATAAGATAATATTTTGTCTCAAAAATGTTTAATAAAATTAAAAATACTTTAAAAAAAAATACTTTTAATTACTTATATAATTGTTTCAAAGAGAATAGTTTGTTTTTACCATGTGGTGTTCTGAATATTTACACTCTGTGATTATTACTAGACTGTGGCAAGTGGTGCCCTCTGTCGTGTGTTTGCAGAAGGGGATGCCCACTTCCTATTCCGCTACCATAGTTGCTTGTGTATATAAATTGGATTCTACGTCATGTCATGCCAACCAATGCACGTGTCTCGTCGTGACGTGATGAGGAATCCAGTTTAATACCGTCCGTACTGTAATAGTTGTGATTAGTCAGTGATTAATAGGGCATATCACGGTCGACGGGGAGTCGGGGACATCCTACCTACCGATTAATCGGCTATTGTTACTGTGACGTCTATAATACTTGACATTGGCGGAATCATTAAAACCCTGATGGAGCCATAATAAAAAAAAATAGAATATAAATATATAAATTAGTGTGTGTACTTATAAACATAACATCATGGTCTCATGCAGCAGTACGTCACACCACAGTAAATAATCTGTAACCGTCTTCACAATATTTTAAATGAATTGAAGGTAGTTCAAAAATGTTGAAACTCGAGCATCATTTCATAATTTCTTTGAACAGTGTCGTTTGTGGATCAGAATTTCAATTATAAAAGTTTGATTTGATATTAAATAGAACTTATAATAATAATACAATTATATTAATTCAAACAAGTTTTTGAAGACAGTGCTGTAAAATGTTTATGGTAATTTTATGTTATTTTTATTTTTAAATTTAGCATGAATGACGTTTTTAAAATGCACAGATTCTAAATAATATATATATGTAACTCTTAAATTCACGGGCACAATGCCCGTTTCATTGTAAGGCTTGCATGGGGTCATAGGTCCAACACGTAGACACGTCCTTTAGAAAATGCTACAAATAAAATAGGCCCCGTCAAGTGCCTGGACTATTGCTGAGATAAAATTAAAATCAGGCTATTGTTTTGGGGTGTTAAATGGATTGTTTTATCAAGTTTATTGGTTGAGACTACACAGTCACCTGCCTGAAATTGACTATATAATATATATGTTATTATTATGGTATTTCTTTTTAAATTACAGACGGTTTGACGCCGCAATGGGTACATTTATTTATCAATATATAGCAAATAATATTGTCGACACATTATTTTGTAAAACAAACATACAAACACACTTTCTAATTTATAATATCAGTATAAAAATGCAGCTAGTCCATATCACTTTGTTGCATTGACAGTATTTTAAAAATGAAATGTTTATTTTCAGTTACAGTCGAGGAGAGAGAAAAGACTTAAACTGCCAACAAAGGTATATCAGGAAATAATTGATGGAAATGCAATAAGCCGCCTTATTTATTTCTGTGTCCCATATACAACATTTATTATGTGTATTGTATTTAACAAAATATCTGAAATCGAAATCACAACTCTGTCATTATTTTTGCATATGCTCTCATTATTAATAAATATTTCTGTTTATTTATACATGTGGATATTGAGCAAACCAATTGTTGATAGCCAATCGAAAATGATATCTCCAGGATTTGATTTAAATTATGGATACATTGGTGAAACTATGAAAGCAATAATATTGATGACATGTATGGCACAATTAATGAGTTTGTATTCAACTTATGGTTGGTGGATGTTACTTTTAGTCCCTTTGACTGTATTTATGTCAAAAAAAGGGTTTATATAATTAAATTAAATTAAATATAATTACTTAAATAATAAATAGATTTGTACTTAAAATTAAATTTTAAAAACTTTTTTTAAATAATTGTTTGTTTTAGTCTCCTTTCCCTTCCTTGAAAAATAACTTTGATCCAAATTAGTTAAATCGTTTCAACGAGAGCTTATAATAATTTATATGCTAATTAATTATTTAGTTCATTCCGTACATTTAGTTTTGATGTTATTTTTACGAAATTTAATATAATCATTTATCTATATAAATAAAAATTACATGCTATTTGTTGGTGATCGCATCACTAGAGAACAGTTGGACTGATTGGCAATTTTTTTAATGTTCGTAATCTGAATAAAGTTTTTGGGCAAAGAAACTTTGAAAGAATTAGCCGGATAATTGGAAAAGTCGGGAAAAAACTGAAATAAGATTTTTCTATCAACTCAAGATCATAAGCGAAGCTGGGACGGAAATCTAGTTACTAATAAATAATACAATATTATATCTGAATGTGAAATAGGCTCTGTCACAATGTAATTTCGGATTTCTAATACAAAAAAAGGTACAGGTAATTTATGTTTAATGAACCGATGCGAAGTAGTCAGATTTTATAATAATGTTAAACATTTTAGTGTTGATTGCTTTGAATATTTTAAGGTACGCTACTAACAGTGAATAGTACCAAATGCGAATGAAAATACTGAAATAGTTTCTACCAAACAATCACGAATTGTAGGTATTTGTTTTAAAACCACTCAACGCTTTTTCGTTCATTTTCAATTGAAGTCTACAAACAAAAGCAGGTAAATTTATTATTTATCTAACAATTGTTTTAGCTCTCCGTTTCAATCTAGTTCCCATTTAAAATTTCACTGTTTGAATTTTTTTTAAAAGCTTTCAACGATGTTTTGTGCTGATTGCTCGAAAAAAAATAGGAGTATATTTTTAATTGAAAATTTCAGTGCAAGCACTATCCACTTTTTGGAAATATAAGAAAGAGTTACTTTATCGACGATATTTTGTAGTGGCTTTACGTACTTAGAGAAAATTATAGCACCTAGATCTTCGAATAGGTAAATTGTATTTATTTATGATCAACAGCCTACATAAATTCCATATGACTTGTTAACTTTAACAAACATCCTCAGCCGGTAACATCACCATAACTTAACTAAACATATAATGGTGTAAAAAAAGAGTGTGCATGTATCGCGTGTTTGTGAATATGACAAGTGTGTGTGTTTGTGTGTCAGTCAATTGTAGGTACCTCACTTATTTATCTTTTTCCTTTATTCACATAAATACGGCTCTGAAATGCAAAAATATGTCAATACTGAAGTCACGGTTATATGCACGGACAACACAAGTCATGTCAGAATTTTTGAACATTTTGAATTTTCATTATTTTGAGAACTAAATAAATTAAACAAAATTAGTAGCCAAGTTCGCAGGCAACGCACCGGCAGTGACTACATTTACATGAACCAGTATACTTAGTTTCAACCTCTATATAACTTTAAATCTATTTGCCCTAAATACTTGCGTAAGAGCCCCCCAGTTCGTGAATGACTATTTTACGACTCGCTCACTCACTCATGAAAATTCCAGTCTACTTCCAGGAACTTTTGTGGCATCCAAGGGAAACAATTAAAATACAGCAAATTATGAGTTCCAACACTGATAATAAGCCACCAAGCACTGTGAACGTTGCTAAAGTCAAACCAATGTAAAAGTGAGCAGACGTTTTATGTAAAAATTTTAACTTGGACGTGTTTGCCAAGCAATACAATGTTCTGCTACTAAATTACATGGTGTGGTCAATATTGAGTGATTTGTGAATGACGGAACGATGTCTTTAGAGAAGAATGCGGAGTAAAATATGATGTTGTGACTAAAATTAAGAAAAGTAGTTTACGCTGGTTTGGACACATTGAACGAATGAATGATTAAAGATTGACTAAAAAGGTTTATATGGTGTACTTTTATTGAACATATAAAAAATGTATTGATCGATGGAAATATTAAAATACACACAATCGCCGAGCATGTATTAATTAATCTACCATAATTACCAGACTTTAATTATGATGAATATAAAAGAAGCGAAAGAGGTATATCAGAATCGTAACAAATGGCATTCGTTTGTCTCTGCCTACCCCTCTTGGGATAAAATGAGTGATGATGGATAGATAGACTGTGAATGAAATGCTAGACTTGAGTCTATATCAGATCTCACTACTTTTTACGGGCTAATAGTCACGAGACTTGGCTTCAATTTTTTACATTAATGTTTTTGATAAGATACATTTTATTGTTTTTAGTTACAGCAATTTAAAATGCTAGATCATTTGTATATCTCTTCGCTATTAATACATCCTGCCATATATTTTATATTCATAAAATAAAATTCTTGCCAGTAAAATGTAATCAAAACGTCAATAAATTTAATTTTCTCTTTTTCTTCCCTTATACCAATGTGATGTTATAAATATGTTATTTACATGCAAAACATGTTCCAAGCTTACGTAAAAATTTGTTAAATTAATACATAACTTTGTCATTCTGATTTATAAATATAATTTTGTGGTGTCTAAAAATGGAATACATGGAATTGTGTTTTCTTGTTTATACCAAGTCAATGATCAATATATAATATTTCTCAAAAATTGACTTTAGAAATCAGTTTTTATTAAAATCTCCTGAACCAATTTTCAAATCACTTAAAAGGGAAAAATATATTAAGTTTAAAAAAAAGTGTACCGACTTCAAAATTTTACACTGAAAAGTAAGAAATAATAAATATTTCGTCGTAGAATTTGAAGACGGTTGGTGCAAAATTAGTATACAAAATTAAGTAAACATCTAAGAAGATAAAGATCTGTTCAATATTATCTATGATTGTACTGATGATCGTAGGTTCCTAATGAATTGTCTAGATTAGTGAATTTGAGAACTAACTTGTTTCTAATTTAGCATCAACCGTCTTCAAATTCTAGGACGAAATATTTATTATTTCTTACTTTTTAGTGCAAATTTCGGTACACTTTTTTTTAAAGTTAATTTATTTTTCCCTTTTAAGTGATTACAAGTATCTTTACAAATAATCGAAATAGGCTTGGCATTTCATCGAATTATGACACAAATTGACTTAGAAATCAGTTTTTATTCAAAACTACTGAACCAATTTTCACTAAAATAAAAATGGGTCCGCACGGGAAGCACCAGCTTTCAAATAAAAAAAGAATCATCAAAATCAAAAATCATCAAACCCAGTCGAAAGTTAGTCGAAAGTTCTGAGGTAAGAAACTTAAAAAAAATAAAAAAATACTGTCGAAATGAGAACCTCCTCCTTTTTTTTTGAAGTCGGTTAAAAATATAGCATTAGCAATCAGGGATAATGTAGCATCCTATTAGTGAAAGAATTTTCGGAATCGGATCAGTATTTTCAGAGATTAAACCCTGCATCCAAAGTTACAAACTAACTTTACCCTTTTTAACCGACTTCAAAAAAAGGAGGATGTTCTCAATTCGACTGGTCTTTTTATGTTTGTTACCGCAACACTTTCGACTGGGTGAACCGATTTTGATGAATTTCTATTTGAAAGCTGGTGCTTTCCGTGTTGTCCCATTTATATTTTTATTGAAAATTGGTTCAGCAGTTTTGAATAAAAACTGATTTCTAAGTCAAATTTTGTCATAACTCGATGAAATGCCAAGCCGATTTCGATTATTTATATTTGTAATGATACTTGTAATCACTTAAAAGTGAAAAATAAATAACCCTAAAAAAGTGTACCGACTTAAAAAATTTGCACTGAAAAGAAATAATAAATATTTTGTCGTAGAATTTGAAGACGGTTTCAAATCGCAACAAAACCATTTTAGTTGTTTTTGCGTGAAACAGACAGACAGACAGACGCGGCGGGGGACTTTGTTTTATAATAATACTAGCGGACCCGGCAGACGTTGTCCTGCCCAAACGTTGGCTTGCCTGCACTTTTACTACCACTCTAACTTTGGCTATATTATTTCTCGTAAAAAGTAAAGGATAAAAAATGGTTATTGTGGGTTATCCCTAAGAGACAGACATATACCATTGCTGACTTTTTTGTAGACCTTTTTAAGGTGTACAATACTGTAGTGTATTATTTTGATCTATCTCGTAGGGTTCAGCCAGCGTTTGCAATGTAAGCGCAAAAAATGTGTTTATTTACGACATCACATTAGAAACTTCTAAAATTATCAGTGTTTCTCTACTATATTATGCATGTTATATACATATAAACCTTCCTCTTGAATCACTCTATCTATTAAAAAAACCGCATCAAAATCAGTTGCGTAGTTTTAAAGATTTAAGCATACATAGGGATATAGGGACAGAGAAAGCGACTTTGTTTTATAGTGATGTAGTGATGATGATGTAGATATAAATTATTATTAGAACTAACGTAGTTAATAAGTTTAAATGATTGATAGTGTAATGTAGGTATTCTCAAGGGACACATCTCAGATGGCTGTATTAATATTTATACTAATAGATCGATTACACTGTGACTAATTGAATAACATTGCAAATTAATAACTCGTTATTGTCATAGCCTCGAAAATTGATGAGAAATACTTTTGTTTTACACTAGGTGCCCTAGTGCAGGTAACATGGGAACCTATCTATCTATCATCACGCCTTTTATCCCAGAGACAATTGAATTTGCTACGACCCTGATATATACCTCTTTAGCTCTTTTTAAGTTTATATTAGGTACCTTTAATACATGTTCGACGATTGTATGTACTTTTTATGGTCAATAATTTCTTTATATGTTCAATTAAAGCACACATAGGTCGTTCTCTGTGAGCATTTCCTTTCATATCTGCCATGTTATAAACCTTTTTACTCAATCGACTTTTCTTAAATTTAGTCACAATATTTTTTTCTCTACGAATTCTTCTTTATACATCGTTCCGGATGCGGTCAATACGATTTATATATAAAGACGGCATTTCCACTGCATTTATTTTACTTTCATGCTTCTTATTCCATACTCAAGTCTCGCTTCCATAAGTTAGTGATGGAACTAAAACAGCATTATACATTATGTATATATTTTTTCACGCTTTATATTACTTTCATCTGTAACTAACTATTGTATTTTCACGCATATCTCTGTCACTTATGAACATATTTTGATTGCTTTCTTTTATGATTGACAGCTTATTTATATGATCTGAAGGATCTCATATTTTTTCCGTGAAAATTATTTTAGCAGTTTTTCAGGAATTTGGATTTCAAAAGGTGAAGGCTGGTGAAGGTGATTTATTTAGTTGCACATTAAAAAGCACATTCCGTACAAAGTGGAGCAATCTGTTTTGTAATAAAATTTCCATTACCTCGTTAGACCATGTGATTTCCAAAATTGGAAGATCGCGTGACTTTCGTTCTCTTTTGAATTTGCTGCCATTCAAAAAGAATTAAGTGATGATAAATCGACATTAGTAGGTATTTCAAATGTGGTCTGAAAAATCAAGTTACCAAAACCAATTTAGATTTTTTTCCTTCGTATTTTATTAATCCAAAACCTACCATCGGCTAAATAAAATAATTCATGCCTAATTTTAGCCTATATGATACTCATGTAACTATCAATAATTAATCTTCCTGTTGCCTGATCATTTAAATTAGTTGTTTTCCTTAAATGTAAAACAATGGACGTATTGTACAAATTCAACTTAATACTGCTTATTTTTAATATAATAATTATTTTTTGCAGTGTCGGTAAGTATATATTATAAGCATCCATTTGAGTTTGTGTATATCTAATTTCATCTCTTATGTTATAATAATATGTATGAATTCCTAAGGTTTAATTTCTAAGTTATTCATGCATAAGTTTGTAAGATAAAGGTTCGCTATCTATTGGAATATTATTTCAATTATTCTTTAAACAATTTATTACTTATTTCAGATGGAACAGATGTGAAGGACGATACAGGATCATGTTACAAAAGAGGTAAGTGCAATGTTAACCTAGTAATAAACGATGTAGAATAAATTGTTTATTTATTATATTTTTTGTCTCTGTCTAATTTTGGTATCAAACCCCAGCTATGAACGTGGACATTTTTAAAACACATAAAAATAATTAAAGTAATTCGCGTTTTAGTTACAAATATGATCTATTATAGGCATGTAGCTTTATAATAGTGAAATAATTTTATTTTGTAGTTTAGTTTTCACTCACATTTTTTTAAATAGTTTCAGATTCATTAGAGGGAAGGGAAGTAAGTGAACTTAGATTTATTCAAAATTAAATTACATATTTAAAAACTTTCCATACTGATTTATTTGGATAATTAATTACATATATGTCTACCTATATATTTCAGAGAGCCGCTCGTTATTGTAAAGCTCACGTTATTAAGGGTAAGTAAATATGCATAATTTATTATTTCCTTATAACTTCCCGGGTTTCCGATCCTAGAGTAACCAGCTGAAGATGTCTTTCTCCTTTTGCCAAAGTATTTTTAAGGCACGCCGAGGCACTAAACTTGGATATAATAGATTAATAACATAATGTATTAGTTAAATTAACTTATGTTTTACCAAGACATGTGAATTATAGTTCCATGTTAGCAGTCCCAGGGTATCAAGTGGATGACGGGTCTTCAACATTTAGCCGATGGTTTAGTTGAGTCTACCTACGAGCCAACTTTGTTTAGGCGTAAATAAGTTTTAATCTTCAAAATCTATTGTAAATTTATTATTATTTGACATATCAAGGTGAAATACTATTATCTAATGTAAAATGTAAATATGATAAAATATTTTACTAGACCGTCTCACATAAATGACAGTCTTGGCTTCAAATGCCAGTTCATTGATCTTCTCGAACTTATCCCGGGAAGAGTAGATATAGGCACATAATATTTAAATTTTTCGCCTCGTGCCAGGTGGTCATTTTGCCTTTGCACAAAGAAATTTAGTTCTGGACATGTCTCTGTATGATATTATGTTCTGATTCACCTACCAGAGATATCTATGTTTTATCTAGTAATTAGGACATTCATATAATTTTATTGTTTTTTTAATCTTAGGTGATAGTGGGGATCAAGGGAGGCCGGGGTATCCTGGATCGCCGGTAAAATTATTCTAATTATATTAATTAATTTTATTGATTTGAGAGACGTCCCCTATTATTCGCTCATTCTAATTCCATACTGCAGCAGTTCCACAATCCCAAGAAAATGTTATTTGTATTTAATTGTCTAGATTAGTGAAATTTAGAGCTAGATATTTTCTAATTTAGCACTAACCGTCTTCAAATTCAACGGCGATACGAAATATTTAGTTATTTCTTGCTTTTTTGTAAATAATATTTGAAGTCTGTATACTTTTAAAAAAAGTTAATTTATTTTTCTCTTTTTTGCTGTTACATAATATCATTACAATAATAAATGATCGAATTATGACCTAAATTGTTAAAATCAGTTTTTCACAATTTATGAAAAACTACTGAACCAATTCTCACCAAAACAAAAATGGGACCAGTCTGAAAGTATTATCCTGTCAAGTAAAAAAAAAGATTTTTCCATATCTGTTTATAAATGACGGAGTTCTGGGGTAACAAACATTTAAAAAGTACAACTGAATTAAGAACCTCTTCCTTTTTTTAAAGTATGTTTATTATAATATATCTACTTTGTTAAGCGTTTTTCTTGAATACTGTTGGTTCTTAGTAGTCTTGGTGATATAATACCAGTGTAAAACAGACAGATCGTTTAGTTTAACTTTATATTATTGTAAATGTTTTTTGACCGACACAATACCAAAAAAATATTTCAGGGCAAAAAAGGAAAACGTGGAATCGTTGGAGTTCCTGGAAATAAGGGTTCCAACGCAGAATGTAAATGCGAAGATGATGGTATAAAGAAACTTTATTCTAAACAAGATTTCCGCCCCATAGCATTAAAACCATAGATAGACTCGTAGAGATAGACACTACAATTTTAATTTGCGTCTATCTGAAGAACAATTGAACGAATTTTCTTTCGGTTTTCACTACTAGATAGAGGTTGATTCACCGGAAACAGTAATATTATTTCAATGGGAAATCTATCGCAGCTTTCTTTTCTAGAAGAGATATTGGAACGTACTTTCTATGTGAACTTAAGCTTTTTTTGTCTGAAATTAAAATTTACATACAATGAATAAATGTATCCTTACATGAAACTGTTTAGTTTATTTTCAAAATTCTGAGTTTTAAAATACACACTAGAACAAAAATCTAAGTATGCCAGTTTTAGTTTCAAACACATAAAAACTCTAAGTAAGTAGTGATTTTCTTTTATTTATTTTTCCACATTTACAACTTCCATAAAATATACAATAATTAATAAATAATAAAATTAAAAACTATGTTATAAAAAGAAGACCTCTTCAAAAATCCCTCCCTGTGGCATTATAATTATTATAGCCCCTGTTTGGACCGCGGATTTTTTCTAAATGTGTATGTAAATAGAATAATATTATTTTTATTACAGATATACTATCTGAAGGAGTATCAAATGTATATACCTCTTGCAAGTCTCTATTAGCCAGTGCAGGAGATGGTAAGCAAATCAAATACGTAATCAACAAACATGCGTCTGTAAAAGAAAATATTCATAATTTTGGACAAATATTGGTTCAAAAATATCCTAAACTATCTTTCCGCCCCGGCTTCGCCTATAGAAAATGTTGAAATGTGACATAAAATTTATCCCGAAAGATTTCCCGGATAAACACTTAGCCTATGTCACTAATCGGCCCTCTAACTATCTCAGCACAAAAAAAATACATAATCCGACTAACTCAACAGAACTGGCCACTAGTTAGGTATATCCTCACAAATACCATCGGCTTGGTCTTCCGCTGGGTACCCTGGGACCGAAAACACTGAAGAAGAATTAAAAATTGTTTTGTGGGATTTCCTGGATTAAAGATAGTCTATGTCATTCTCCAAGCCCTCCAGCTAATCTCTGTGCAAAACGTCCGTTGCTGTTGTAGCGTGAAGAGACCACGTGACCTTAATGCAATTTAACCTAATCTACATTACCAACAATTTATATACATTTTTTCAGGTTATTACGATATTTCAGCAGCATTGAGAAAAAGAACCAAAATGCACTGTAAAAATTCTGTTACTTGTTTTAAAAGCAACACTCGTATTACAGTTCATTTAAAAGAACAAAATAAGAGCTTTTGGCTGAGTGAGAAAGACATCAATATAATATATGATGTAAGTTTGTCATTTTGTCTTGGAAACTATCGTGTAATAGGGCGTTGGTGGTCGAGTTTGTAAGATGTCGGCTCGCAACTGAAAAGTCGATTCCTACATCCGACCATGTACCAATGGGTTTTTTATAATAAAAATCTATGTACATTATCCGACAAACCGTAAAAAGAGGCTTTTTTTTAAGAGGTAGCGGTTTTTCCATCTAAATATACCTGGTACAAATACATGGTCTTCCGCTGGGTACCCTGGAACCGTAACACGGTTTCGGGAGCTGTAAGGAAAACCCGCGAGGAAAGAAAGAAAAACACGCTATATTATGTACCAAGTTTCAACATTATTTCGTCCAGTAGATTCGGAGAAAGAAGCTGAGATGAGGATATCCGATTTTTCATCGATGATGTTCGGAACCCAAACATTATTCAAATTAAAAAATAATACATTTAAGCAATTTTGTTTTGTTATTTATAATTTCAGGTCCCAGAATATGAAATTGCTGCTTTACAATCACTATCTTCAAATGTGAGGCAAACAATAACGTTTTCTTGTAAAAATTTACATGTTTTCTATGACAAAAAGGACAACAGCAACGCTATTGAATTCTGGACTTGGAATGATTTACATATACAACTATTTTCTACAGCAACTATGCCAGTGAATTATAACATGGAGATCCTTGAAGATCATTGTCAAGTAAATATATGCATTATATCTAATCTATACTAATACTAATAATAAAGCTGAAGTTTGTTTATTTGAACGCGCTAATCTCCAAAACTACCAGTCGGATTTAAAATAATATTTTTGCATTTAATAGCCCAAATTCTATCTATCAATCTATTATCACGACTTTTATCCTTAGAGGGGTAGGCAGAGACAATCGAATGTAATTTTTATATTCATCACACCTTTCATACTTGCTCAATGATTGTGTATACTTTTAATATTGCGATCGATCAATATATTTTCATATATGTTCAATAAAAGTTTTTACCTTTAAACAAGTACTCTGCTAATATTTTTCCCGTAATATTTTATTGTTAAACTAGCGACCCCATCACCGGCTTCGCACGGGTACAATATGGGTTTACAAACATTTTAATACCTACATAAATAATACGCTTATAATTACTTATGTATGGGATTAAACCGGATTCCCCTTCATGTCATGACGAAACGCGTGCGTTGGTCGTATTATTGTCTATAATCTAAAGTGGCATATTCACAGTCACTTGCTGTTGTTACAAGCTGTATTCTGAAGGTAATAGGTAAACAACATTTTTAAAATAAGATTTTAGTTCATGACACCTGTTCGTTTAATTTCATCGGGTTACACGGCCCAGGGTACAGCGGTTAAAATTTATCTTCCACTGTACCCTTAAGAGTACAGCCAAGGGTACAGGAAAATAAGTGCTTTTTTGTAGATAATTTTATTCGACATAATTCTTACCTACATAATTTTATTATATCAGTGACGGATTAGACAGCATACGCCATCAAAACTCACTGATACTAACTTTTCATCAGACTTTATTCACTTATTCCGGTGAATTAACCAATCTAATAGTTAAAACCGCATTAAAATCCGTTTAATATATACTTTGCGAGACAGACAGTCAGACAGACCTACAGACGCGGCTGAGGACTTTTGCCATTTTATTTAGACAGTAGTACCTAATGATTCTTAACCTACGTCAATTAAAATATTTTAAATTTTTCACAGGATAGTGAAGGTGAACTGAAGACTTCTACAATAGAGTTAAAGAGCTCCGTACCAAGCAGACTGCCTGTACGAGATATTTACATCAAAGATGTAAGAGCAGGAGACCAAGAACTAGAAATTATCATTGGAGATCTCTGTTTCTCTTAATATGGCATGGTTTTGTACTTTAATTACATTATAAATTAAATAAAAAATTATTAAATATTTTGTCTCATTTATTTTTTTCTTCTGAAAAATAAAATAAACCGTGTGTAATTTAGGAATAAGACGAAATTCAAATATTTAAAAACTTCTGAATCATTTTATAATAATTTTCGAAATAAAATAATAACTAAAAACTTTTTAATACTAAGCTAAGTAATGTTAAGAAAATACATGCTTCGGCAAGTCTTGTTAAAAAATCACTGTCCAATGAAATTAATTGGTACCTACGTAAACAAAAATATAATTTGAAAAAAAACTATCTTTTGCATTTCTGATAACGCCTTATTACAAGGCATTTTTCCTATAAGTGTTTCAGCTATCTAGTTTTTCAATTAGGTGGTTATTTTTTACAAATTACAATATATTGATACTAGCACCAAGTGTGTGCAAAAGTTCAGCTCAGTGTGGAACTGGTTCAAAATTCAGTTTCAAGAAAAAAGCTTGTTTAAATTTTTTTTTGCATTTCTGATAACGCCTTATTACAAGGCCTATTCCCCATGAGTTCTGAGCTATCTAGCTCTTCAATTAGGTGGTTTTTTTTACCATTTACAATATATTGATACTAGCAACAAGATTCAGCTCAGTGTGAAACTGGTTCAAAATTCAGTTGCAAGAAAAAAGCTTGTTTTAAAAATGTTTTTTTTTTACATTTCTGATAACGACTTATTACAAGGCATTTTCCCCATGAGTTCTGAGCTATCTGAGGTTATTTTTTACAAATTACAATATATTGATACTAGCACCAAGTGTGTGCAAACGTTCAGTTCAGTGTGGAACTGGTTCAAAATTCAGTTACAAATTTTGACTCACAAATATCAAATAATGCTGGTGCAGCAGGAAATTGCAGCATTAGCAGCTGAAACCTTAAGGAAATGAATTTGTTTATATATGTAGTATGTTCACGATAATTATAAATGTAGAAAACTATTTGGTAGAGTAAATAATGCATGCGGAAATACGCAGACAACTACTAATAGTAAAATAAATATACATAATGCTGTTTTAGTACCATCACTTACGTATGAAGTGATGATGGAAGGTGCATGGACCGCATTCCGAATGATTTTGTTACTGAAGAATGCGAAGTAAAAGACGATATTGTGACTAAAATTAAGAAAAGTAGTTTACGCTGGCTTGGAATGAAGGATGAAAGATTGACTAGAAAGTTTTATAAGACAAAAGTGATAATAAATGCTGGTAGACCTGTGTGTACTTTTATTGAACATATAAAACATTTAGTGATCGAAGGCAATGTTAAAGTACACACAATCGTCGAGCATGTATGAAAGGTATGATAAATATAAAAGAAGCGAAATAGGTATGTCAGGATCGTAGCAAATGGTCGTTGGTATTTACCTATATCCTGATGGGATTCCTATTAACAATTATCGTATATGTACCTATTAGTTTAAATATTCCTGTTTACTAAACATATAATCCAGTATTTTTCCTTATATGAATAACAATGGACGCGTTTCAAAAATGTTTGATAATACTGCTTGGTTTTAATTTTTGTAATAACTTTCATAGAGTCGGTAAGTATGTTATTTATCATACATTCCATTTGGCACATAGAGTACTAAGCCTATGGAGGGGCCATAGACGGGCTCCCCCTTTCGCCAATTTTTCCCCCTTTGACCAGTTAAACTGACCAGGTGCGCAGTAATAAGTAACCTTAGATTTTGTTGGTATCGTTTAGTGTCGCAAGACAGAGCTCTAGGAAAATAGTTAATTGTGATGTTTTAAATGGGAAAGGCGATCTAGGACGTCAAACTTGCTGAAACATAGTGTTTCCAATCATTAATTATAATTATTATGTTTGTATTTTAACATTATCATCATATAACGTAAAATCCGTTGCGACAATAAAACGACAGAAAAATACAGTGGTACAGGGGCTAGTACTAGACGTTTATCTCCCCTCCCGCCAAAAGTGGCAGAAAAAATTGTTCGGTGATTTAGCTCTTCCCGTCTCCAGTCTTAAATACTCAAAGATTTGGCATAAGTACCTCCCTATATCTTATTTATCTTTTTTTTTCTTCACGGGTTGTTTTACAGCTCCCGAAACTGTGTTATCTGTGCTAGGGTTACCTTTTAGCCAATGGTATTTGTGTGGCAAGTTCTGTTGAGGTATATTTTAGATGGAAAAGCCTCAAAGTGTTGTTTGTCGGATTATGTTAATTAAGATTTTAATTAAAAAAAAAATTGGTACGTAAACGGGATCGAAGCGTTGTCCGCCTAGTTAAGACGTCTTAACCACTCGGCCACCGACGTATTGAATAATTGTTTTATCTAAATATAATAGAAAGTATTATGGGCAAAAATGTATGAAGTTTGGCCTCCCCCACCATGGCATGTGCTAGTTCTTAAGGCAGGGATCAACCTCGATAAAAAATACTATTTGCACTCCGGTGGGCGGATGCTTATGTAGGACGATGTAAGGTTGAAGGCTTGGCATATTTTACGTGGTCATGCAGCTACACTTGAAATTTCACTTATTCTGTAGCTTTTTCTTAAAATTTGTTAAAGAAAAACAATTAAACAGTGAAAGTAATCGGTTAAAGTTTTAATAGATTATTCAAGCTATTTTATTCTTTAAAAAAAGTATATAGTTGTCGCGCAAAATATTGTGAATTTACACACAAAAGTTTTCTTATAGAGGTATTTTGCATAATTTTGTTTTCGATAAACCAAAACCCTTATGAAAAATCTATGCGGTTAAAGTTTTATGTAGTATTATTTGCTATCCACTATATTTTCTTGAGATTGAGATTGATTCCTGACACTTCAAAGTAAGCGTTCAAAAATGCCACTTTTAGTAGATGTCATGTTTGCACCCTGCCTTAAGACGACATTTATAATAGTTAATAAATAATTAATTACCCTAAAATTAATTGGTATTTTACCTGTCAAGGCAATAATGTGCTAAGTTTTTCATTCGTCCAATACGCCGCCATACGGTCCACCGAAATCGACTACAGATTCGTCCAATTCTTATCGCGCGGCGCACCATCCGTTTTCAAATCGTTGTATATGTGGTTGATTTCGATGACCTGAACGATCTGTCACACACACACACATCCACATGCCTTTGTTTAATTAAATCTTGTGTGTCTGTGTGGGTGAGTGAATTGCATGTGATCTAGATCGTATGATTTACATTGCTAATGTGGGGCCTTTCTTCAATCTCGATCATACGGCGGCCGGACAGAAAATTTTATGTGAGATAACGGACCAGTGCGTGGGCTACTTTAGGCTTAATATTTCACGATTCCGGTACTTTAGGACCTTGTTACCGTAACAAAGTTTGAATTTTATAAGCTTTGATATGACCCCGCTCCCGAAAACCCGATTTTTTTTACTGAAATTTTAGTTACACGTCGTCACGCCACAATCAACTTATAATGCAGGTCTGTTTGCAGGGTATACCCGGCCCGATGGTTCCAAAAATAATATTATTTCTTATAAAGTTCAGTTTAATTTTGATTTATCTATACCTAGATTCTATGACAATCAATATTCAATGAATAAATCATTGCATTGCGTCATAATTACAAGTTGTTACTGGCAAAATATAAGTAATCAAACGCCTTCACACCGTTCCCCTAGGGCTCGGCGCCCCGCACCTTAGAGAAACACGTATGTACCACGCTTCTCTGTAATCCCGCCAGTCCAGCAGGATCCCGCAAATTTTTCGACCGAGTTTAGTCCCGCAACATGTATGTGGGATCCCGGTATTTCGGGATCCCGGTATCCCGGTATTGCATTCCCTATGCAGGTCGCTTGCGTCAATCTCGATACCGGCAATTCTTGAACCATGCGGTCTGGCCACCGACACATTTAAAAAAAAAGTCCTAACACTAACAAAATAATTTATTTCTAATCAACTACCTACTTCATATTGAGTACCATTATTTATTATTTAGTACTTTGGTACTACTAGGTACTTACTATAAATTATTTATACTTTCAGATGGAACAAAAGTGATGGGTAAAGGAACATGTTACATAATGAGTATGTATATTAGATTTAAAGTCTTTAAACCCAATTTTTTTATATATTTAATATTTTTTTATTTGTTATAGATTCTTGTATGAAAGAAGGAGTAAGTTGTCTTAGATTTATTTAAAATAGGATAAGATATTCAATAAACAATTTCTTATTATTCTGTAATTATTAAAAACATTTACATACTGAATTATTTAGATAAACATATTTTATACACGTCATGTTACAGAATTATGTACTATTTCAGGCGGCTGTACCTCCTTGTAAAGCTAAACTTATAAAGGGTAACTACTATGTTTTTTTCTTCTTTTTGTTCTTCTTTATTCATGGGTTGCCTTACAGCTCCCGAAATTGTTTTACGGTTCCATGGCACCCAGCGGAAGACCAAGTCTCCATCGTTTAGCTGATGGTATTTGTGAGGCTATACCTAACGAGTGTTGAGGTATATTTTGATGGAAAAGCCTCTAAATGTGGTTTGACGGATTATGTACATATAAGATTTAATTAAAAAACCTATTGATGCATGGCCGGAATCCGGGGGCGGGTAATACCAGACGTCTTAACCATTCGGCTACCGACGTCTTAATAATTGTTTTATCTAAATATAATATAAAGATGCCATTTAAGAAACTAGTGCCACTTACCCTAAAATTAATTGGTATTTTACTTGTCAAAGCAATAATGTGCTAAGATTTTTTCATGTGCGTCGGTGGCCGAGTGGTTAAGACGTCTGGTATTTACTAGACAGACCCCGAGTTCGATCCCGGATCCCGGTCATGTACCAATGGGTTTTTTAATTAAAAACTTATGTACATAATCCGACAAACCACACTTAGAGGCTTTTCCATCTAAATATTCTCAACAGAACTAGCCACTCGTTAGATATAGCCTCACAAATACCATCGGCTAAACGAGGGAGACTAGGTCTTCCGCTGGGTACCCTGGAACCGTAACACGGTTTCGGGAGCTGTAAAGCAACCCGTGAAGAAAAAAAAAAAAAAAATCATGTTAAAAACATTAAAGTATCTATCTAATATAATTTTATAATAAATATTTTCAATACAATATTATGCACAATAGCATGAATAGCACCTGTCTATATATTAAAAGAAGAATAAGTTCATTATGATACATAAGGGGCGTCGGTGGGAGAAGTCGCAGGTTCGATCCTGACATCCGACCAAGTACCAATAGTTTTTTTATAATAAAAATCTATGTTTATTATCCGACATACCGTACAAAGAGGGTTTACCATTAATATATACCTCAACAGAGCTGGCCACTCGTTAGGTATAGCCTCAAAAAAATCTTCGGCTAAATGGTGGAAGACTTTGGCTTCCCCTGGGTACCCTGGGGCCGGCAACGGTTCCCGGGAGCTGTTAAGGCGGCAACCCTTGTAGTTTTTATTTATACATTTTGTTTAGTGCTGTTTTGAAAACAAGCGATTCATTTAAATATTTCGTATTTTGTGTTTGGATTTTTGGCCATTTGGTAAAAGATTTTACGATTCTACGTTGCCAGAATGTCTAGGATTTATCTGGTACTTTGGACACTAATAATTGTTTTTTAAATCTTAGGTGATAGAGGGGGTGATGGGTTGAACGGGATTCCAGGAGTACCGGTAATTATACTAATTATATTTTATTTCCACGTAACTATTATAACTCACCTTATTTTTTATATAAAGTATATTTATACAAAGTTTTTTTTCTCTCACTACACAGTTTGTATAAAAAAATTATGCAAAACTACCGGACCCTATGTATGGTAACACCCATTAGCGTAGCCAGGGGAGGGGGGGGGGGTCGTTTGGAGGTTCAAACCCCCCCCCCCCCCCCCGAAATGTTCAAAATAAATAAAAAAATTATTCATTCCATACAATTGATTAAAAGGTTTAAGTACGATGCACCGTAAAGTACTGTCGGCACTATTTCTATTCGTCACTGCTTGCCGAAAGAAGTACATCTGTGGTCAAACAGTTTGGCTACCATACACCCCCCCCCCCCACCCCTCCGTGAACCCCCTCCGAAACTAAAACCTGGCTACACCCGTGGTAACACCCATAGAAAATTAGAAAACTAGCTGTGTTAGCTAACTGCAATGGTCTTATTTGGTAAACAAAGTTTGCATGTATTTTTATTTAAAAACTCACTTTTAATCCATCTTGGTATTTGACAGAATTACGTTAGTCTAATCAGACAGGGTGTAATCAGGGTAAGATGTTCCCCTGGAACATGATAGAAAACGTTCAAAAATCATGACTAAATCAATAAGGGTTTTAAAGCACGAAACCTTTCCCTTGAAGACCTCGAAATCTTGCCCGACCCCAATATTTAAATGTCTTTGCCCCACCCTGAACCAAATCCTGGCTACGTTCATGGCTGACATAACTGAGCTGGCTGGAAAAATAACATATTTCTGACCACGTTCGAAAACTAGTCTTTCTTTTCTTTGCTTTATAATAAAGGAGTAACTTTGAAATGAATGTGAAAGGAAAAATTGTAATATGTTTAAATACATTTCAGGGCCTCACAGGAGATCCAGGACACATTGGACTTCCTGGAGAAATGGGTATAAATGCAATGTGTACTTGTTCAGCAATTCGTAAGTATATTGAAATTTAATAAATTTATTAATGTGGCAAAACTATGTATATCTACACAGTTGATAAAGATTTTTAATGTGTTTGAAAGAGACTTTTATTTTTATTACAGGTGTAGCTGGGGAATCCAAAGAGAATATTTATAAGTCATGCAAGTTTGCAAAAGGTAAGTCAAATAATACTAATATACATACTTCCATCCTCCAGAAATCGGTTTCATACTTTTGTGTTTTTTTTTAAATTTACACACCAATCTGCCTGATCATCTCCGGGCAAGTTCTGTCAAATCCATACCAGATTTCATACATTTCACACTCTATAATTCTTAAATATAATTCTTCAAAATATTATTTTCCCATCTACGTTTACTCACACATTTTATTAGTAATTTTGGATCAAAAACTGTACTTTTTGAATAGTAATTATGCATTAATGAATGCATTTGAAGAAATTACCTGTTATTTAGCCACTATTTTTAGAATATTGTTATCTAAAAAGTTATATATTATTTAATATTGTTTTACATTCACAAATTGTCTATAAATTAATTTAAAATATTTACATCATAACTTAAATGTATGGTAATAAATAAATAATATATTTAAAAACTATATATACAATTTATTAAAAGAATACCTCTTCCAGAACCCCTCCCTGTGGCATGGTTCCCAAAACACTGGCTGCGTTACCTCGCTGAATGGTTAAACTGATCCTTTGAGCGAGGTAAGAGCCAAGCCTTTAGGTCACCCGAGGCGTGGACTAGTCTCGTACCTAAATTTTTCAAGAATATTTTCATTTCGGTAGACCATGGACCCATTTTTTTTTTTTTTTTTTTTTGTATTCAGACACAAATTGCACATTTTATATTATTTCAGACATAATTGTACCTAATATTTTATTTTTTTATTATTTCAGACATAATTGTAATATTTTATTTTATTTTTTATTATTTCAGACATGAATTGTCTATTTGATGTTTTATTATTATTCAAAAGCGTATAAAAATGAAATGTAGGAAATATATTATTTAATTGTATTTTTATTGACTATTTCACGTGTACTACTAATATTGTACCTACGAAATAAAATGTCTTTTGAATTTGAATTTGAATTTGAATTGTTTCCACTGCAAGCGCCGAAAATAAGTAATTTGATATAATATTTGAATATTTTCGGCGGTTGAGCCGTTGAGCTTGTTCTGCCGCCGCACCCGCTTTTAATTTTGTATACTGTATGTGAGATGCTGCCAGTGTATCAACACAGGTAGCGTCCCACACCAATTTTTTTCCTAAAAGCCACGGTACTAAAGTTACGCCATCAGGTCTCTTGCCATCGTCCCTGCTCATACCAGATGGTTCAAGAATCGTAGGAACAGAGGCAGTGGCAAGAGATCGGCGTACTATATCATTTAAGGTACCGTGGCGGTAGGCGCGACCAGCACTTTTTGTGCATGAAAGTCCATGGCGACCAAAATAGTCCACTACTCTTCCACATAGGCAACGATGAGGTTTGAGGAAAATAGTTATCAATAAATATATTAATATTTTGGTTCTTTTCTTGAGAAATTAAAATCACAATCATATTAAAAAAAGTAAAAATTATAGCCTATAAAATTGTTATTTTCTCTATAAATCTCACTTCATTTTAAATGATAATCATTTATTGTAATAGAACAACATCTTCTTTAGAACTCAAGCGTTAAAATTACAATTATCGTATTTTTGTAATATTTTTAATAAGTGCTATTAAAATCAGCGCGCGATGTGTTTTATTTTGAAAATGAACCTTTATCATACTGGGGACCAAAATTGGTTAGTCCAGTCCGACTATAATGACAGAAAAATACATTATTTACGCACCCAAACACATGCAGTCCATGCAGGTGGACATAAAAAAAACTCACAAACTGTAGTCGTTAACCTCTTAACACACTACTGTATACTCCTGGGCCTTCCTAATTTATCTTTTTTTTAAATAATATTTAGAAATAATTTTGAACTAACCGTCTTCAAATTCTATGAAGAAATATTAATTATATCATACTTTTCAGTGCACAATTTTTGAAGTCGGCATACTATATATTAAACCTTTTTGTAAAACCATATTATTTGATTGTTATTTTTATTTCGACTTCCTAAAAAGCATACAATCAAAAAACTTTACTCATTACATTTTTCCCTATACTTACCTATTTCTTTTTTCAGATGATTACACAATTTCTCCAGCAGAGAAAAAGGGTTTCATCGTGCAATGTGAAAATTCTGCAATTTGTATTAAATACAGCACAACTAAATTTATTTCGGTACCCCTAAGAGACCAAAATAAACCTTTTTGGCTCAGTGAGAAAAAAACTAATGTATTATATGACGTAAGTTAGCCCATTTTC